>OY970828.1:37819880-39019880 GCA_963853835.1 Calendula officinalis
AGAACATTACTTTTATATTGATTCCTACTTATCAATTGTTGTTAATAGGGGTAAGCATTTGTACCGAAAAACCGAACCGAACAAAAAACCGACTAAAACCGAACCGAACTGAAACTGATAACATGTTATCGGTTCGGTTTCGTTTTTGAAAATTCATCATTTTCGGTTTCGGTTCGGTTCCAAATTAGGATGAATATTTGGCCTAAAAAACCGAATCGAAACTGAACCGGACCGAAATTGAACCGAACCGAACCAAAACCGATAATATTTTATCGGTTTGGTTTCGGTTTTGAAAATTAATCATTTCGGGTTTCGTTTCTATTGGTTTCGGTTCGGTTTTTGTCCCGAGCTCACCCCTAGTTGCTAATATATAATTTTTTTTATCATGAGAGTTTATGGCTTCGATCCTTCTTTGGTAAATATTTATCAAATGAGTAGAAGAATGTTTAAAAATAACTATGATAAAGGTTAGATCACGTACATCATAAGTATAGCTTGTCAATTTAAAAAACAAATCCGTCATAAACAAAAATAACGGAAATATGTTTTTACAAAATAGGACTAAATAACTAGTTATCTAAGTAATATTTATTCCTTCAAATTTAGAGTTGCTATTAGTTTGTGGAGCGGTGATGACCACTCCTTTTATCTTCACGGGATCCTTGGCTTTCTTTCACCTTTCTTCCCCACAATCTATTCTCAGCACGCAATACCATTATTATCAAAATTGTACTACTTAATTAAATATCAATTTTAAAACTTCATCTAAGAGTATAAGATATAGAAGTATTTTTAAAACCATATTGAAACTTTTTACCCATTTAACATACTAACAATCACTTTAAACTGTATAGATTAGTTAAAAAAAAAAATTTAATTACATGTCGGTTATCTAGCTTCTCGCTAGTTTTTAATGAAAGTCATTTCTAAAAAATAAAAAATAAACACTCACTTTAAAATTACCCCCCTTCTTAGTTTAACATCCTATAATACTCCTTTAGGACATACAAAAAATACCCTAAACCACACATTTTACAAAAAAGAAAATAACCCCTCATTTTTCGATTTGGGTGAAACATCCTTTGGCGGGACACCCGGTGTGGGTTAATGACGTGATAGGGCAAAATTAGTGTTGGCGGAGGTGTAACACCTCCCGACACCGAGTCCTCCAAGCGTTTTCACATATTTTCTTTCTTTTTTAAATTGAATTAGTTAAATACTTATATTATTTTGCTTGTACTAAATTCCTTTAGCTTATCTTGATTATAAATGTGTTGTGTACATTTGATAAAAATACATGATAAAAGTTATATGTATATTAAACTTATTAGCTAAATTAAATTTCAATTATTAATATGTATTTATGATAAATGGAATTTGATATTTATCAAGTTTAAACAAATAGGTTATTTTTACATGAACTTATCCATAAAATCATAATTGTCCTTTTCTTATTAGATATAAAAAAATTTAGGTTATTAAGCCACCGATTCTTGCTCTAAGAAACTTAATCTTAGGAAGAATCGACATGAACAAAATTACAAGTGACTTTGTAATGTTACCAAACCTAGGTTTATTATTGATTAGCATATAACATGCATGCCAATAGAAAAATTAGGGTCTGCTTGTTTCGTTACTTAATTATTTCATTAAATGCTTGTCTGAATCAGTAAGATTTATAATGTTTGTTTAAATACTACTAGCTTATAACCCGTGATAAATCACGAGCGGTTTATAAAAATTGTTCACAAATATGTGTATAAAATATATAAGAAACATGTGTTGACAATAATAACTTTAATATTGAAGGGGTCGTGTCTTTCTTACATTGCCTAAAGAACTATTTAATTTCAAATACATCAGTAAATCAGGTGGATTAAAAGCTTGACTATGACCCCAATGGACCGAGAACGAAACATGCAGATTCACCTATTAAAATGTCTTGAATTTTAGAAAAAAAAAATGGTACTTAGAAAATTTAATTAAAACTGTATAAAGTAAATTTGACCTTATTAGTTAACTCCATATGTCGTCTTCTTTTGTTCATATGATCAGATTACACATATGGTCAACAAAATAACAAACATATAAAAAAAAGGAACAATAAAATAAAACAACAAACATGTCAAACTTACTGATGTTTGAAAAAAAACTTTTATTTTTGTAACATCCCAAGAATCAGGGGAAATTTAAAAATTTTAAATAATAAAATAAAACAGTTTCCCCATGAGTACAAGTAACTCAAAGGTCCCAACTCATGAATAAAAATATAAAACCGTCTCGTGGTTTAAATGCGGAATAATAAAAGGTTTTAAAACAGAACATGTTTGACTCGAAATAAATGTTTTAATCCAAATCCATAAATATAAAAATAGAAACGCAGCTCATCAACCATTGACCTTCTCCTTGCCCTTGCTAGTACCTGTAGAATGGGGGGGGGGTGTGATTGGGGTCAGCCACCGCTGAGTGAATAATATCAAAATAAACAAATAATTACAAACAACTCAAGCCACATAAGTGATCCCTAGAGACTCTACTCAATTCTCATTTACTCAAGTTTATTTTCTCAGATTTTAAATTTATATAGCGCGCTTGTGTGACTTGGGACGAGAGATCAACCTCGACCCGCCTCACACAACTCAAGGCTCAACACCTGTACTCTTCGGTGTTGAGTCAAAACGTCTGGCACCAGTACTCTTCGGTGCCAAGACAACTCAAGTATATTATGTTTAATGTTTTAACTCAAGAACTCAAAACTCGGATAACTCAGGCTCCAGATAACTCAAATCACAGATAACTCAAATAAATCACCCAATCAATACTCAAGCTCAATCAACAAGACAATTCACAACACATAGCACAAAATCATGAATCGAAAGTAAGTACAAGTTTATAGTGAGATTACTCACCTCGTATGACCGTAAGCTCCTAGATATCCTCGGCACGTACGAGTCGCAAATCAGTTCCTAGAAGGTCCTACATCGCATAATAAAACTCGAATTAAAACTTGGCTCAAAACTTATTTCAAAACATTCTGCCAGAACCCGACACCCCCGCGGGAACTGTTATAATTCCTAAACCGTTCACTAGAATTTAATCAAATTTTTACAGTAGCTGCACGGCTCAGAGGACTACAATTTGTCAGAAGACTTCGGGAATTAAATCCAAACAGAAAGGGGTCAAAACAGGCTCACAAGACAGAATAGCTGAACCGAAAACTATTCTGTGATAGATTACTAAAACAGCGATAACTTTTAAACCGTATATCAAATTAACGAGTCGTTAGCGGCATTGGAAAGAGGACTCAGAAAACAAGAGACCAGCACGGGCCAAAAATCAAAAATCGTATATTAAGTGTGTTAAAAATAGCCCCGAACTCAGAGGACAGAATCTGTAAAAAACAAACTCAGCATGTTGTTTTATAACTCGTTTCGAAACCCGAGGTCAACCCGCTCATTCCCGAGACTCCCGACAGCCCCAAAATCAATTTTAATTACAGTAGTTCATAATTACAAAAACCTCTTTAGTTTATTTGATAAATCTATTCGGTTTAGGAAACCAAGAACCCTATGGGTTTGGTTTTCGATTTTTCGATCAATAAACGTTTAAATCAAACAATAACGGTATTTACCCAACTCGAGACTTATAAATCAGTGACAAGAATCTCGACATCAGTTTACGATAATCTGGACAAAACATATAACTCTAGTCTCGATTAACAATTTGGAAGACGAGAACAAAAACGGTTATAACAATAAAGTAAGTAACTTCCCGGTACCACAACTTGATAGAAAGCCCGACAACACTAGACTTAAAAACAAAAAAAAAAAAAAAAAAAACCGGACAGTCACTCAAAACAAACAAAACCCAATGAGGCTCGGTTAAAGACTCGAATATAACACAATATGATGAATAAAAAAAATGGTTAAGAATTATACCTATACGAACAAATAACGAGGAAGATGATAACACCCGAATCAAGCCACACGACACCACCACGATACTACCCCTCGACCGATTGAATTTGGCTTGCTGTAGTCGTCAATCGAAGAGCAGATGTTATATCCCCCATCTGCCCTTGTACGCATAACAAGGAAAAAGAAAAAAAACCAAGAGGATAATTGCAATTGCATTATTTTCACATAAAGGAGAGTAAAGAGATGCCATTGATTTCCCATTGTCGATAGGTACTTAACCCATCTCGCCACCAACTCAATAATCTCGTGACCTGCTTCCTCCTATATTCTTTTATCGTGAATTGCCCAAAGGAAAAAAGGATTATAATCAACTGAATACAGCACCGCTACCACTAATTTGTCCTATAATCAGGTCTTGTTCGTCTGGAGTACTCCTCGATCAATTCTGTCCAACCCGCAACACCAAAACGCAGAAGGTTACAATCAGTGATAAGAAAAAGATGGAAGAAAAAGGAAACACGAACTCCCTTACCGAACTCATGATCTCCTGCGTTCTTCACACAGAACCGTCGGCTCTTACCCTTTGCTCGAATCTCAAGAACACGGAAATAACTAAGGATTGCACCCATAAATCGCTGGCTTCCTCCTTGACTGCAGTAAAAATTCTCTCGTCTCTCTTGTTTCCTCGAACATACACTGAAACCATTAGGGTCGGCCGAATGATTATGAGGATAAGCAGGACTCTATAACGATTAAGGCCTTCAAAATTACAATTGGTTGCAGGCCTACACGACTTGGGTTCTTCTAGACGGGCTTCTCCTTCTCTCTATTACTTGGACCGGACAAGGATGAGAGGGACACAAAAGATGGTGTCGGCCTTTTAAGAGACCTCCAACTCATATCTCATAGCTCGACTTACTACCATCTAAGTCAAGTTACTACCCAACATATTAAATTAAATTGCTGCGCCAATATATAACTTCTAACTAAATGGTTATTATTACTTTTAACATTTACATTAGAGAAATAGACGAATTAATGAACTCGACATAACTCGGCCCGCTAGTCAAGTAACCGGATTAAAACCCGACGTGTCTACCTTAATTATCGTTTAATAATACGAGACGTTTAACTATTAACGACTAATCATACGAACCGTCTAATTACAGGTCATCTAAATAGTACATTAATGACTAGTATAAACTATTTAAAGTGTAAAATTCATTTTCATACTTAATTAAAATTAATTAATTAAATAACCTAAGTTTCGGGCCGTTACAATTTTTATTTAAATTTGCATTCAAAAGTTAATTCTTTAAATTGTACTATTGTAGGTTAATTGAGAACTCTAATCAACCTCTTAAATATTAATTACTTAAGCAACATAACATGAGGCACTATATAGAAGTTAGTCATATGTAATGTCGCAATTTTCTTGTAGTCTACTTTTTATTTGTTCTCGTGCATATGAAAAATGTTACACTGTAAACTGAAGGCATTACTGTCTGTATGACTGATTTTTGGAAAAACTGAATTTTCCTATATTTAAAGTATAGTCTTATGTAATTATTAAAATATAAAAAAAAACCTGAAAACGAATATCTCAAAATGGACTTTTGTAACATGAGTCAAAACGAGTTGGACCAGGTTAGGTTAACCCGCCAACATATTTTTGCTATTTTTAAATCATAATGAAATCTTTGAATAAAACAAGTAAGTAGGTTATAGGCATTTAAAACAAACGTTGGACGACTTTCAACATGTTTGGCCCGTTTTACTATAGACAAGCTCTTCTATTTGACTCATTTGGATTAAATACAACCAAAATACACTGATTGATAAGGGTTATGTTTAGCAAACCGTCCCTACTCATTCGAGAAGGCAACACACTTTTAGGGTATCAGTTTACCTGTTTCCGTTGTGTTATTTATACCTTATTTCGCACACAATAACACACATAAAAAAGTGATTTCGGCATAAGCTTTAAATATTTTTTTGGTAAATGATCGACAATATATGCATAACAATAGTTGCACAATATTACAAAAAATTATAATTCCAACTACCATTGCTCTTGCACTTTTGTCAAATTGAATTTTTTTTCAAGAAACAGATTTCGTGTTAAAACTATAAATCAAATTATTTAAAACCTTATTGTTTTTCAAAACTATTCATAATTAGGTACATTAAATGGATAATAAATAAAACTTAATTAGAACTATTCAAATTTAAAACTATTCAATTTATTCAATTTTATTTGACACTATTCAATTTATTCAATTTTATTTAAAGCTATTTAAGTTCACTAAAAGTAAGGTGGCTTAAAAGTGCATATGTGAACTTTAGGTGGTAATAATGACTTGACATTTATGTGCCAAGTGGCCTCACACATGGTATAAGGTATGATGTACCATTATGATATGACTTTAAAGATTTAAAAAAATGTTTTTAATATATATAAAGATAAGAGACCGTATCAGTCAAATGTGGCTATGGGTACGATCCAAGTCATAGTTTGAATTGTTAAGATTTGGCATAATTTTATAATATAATGTTTAGTTTTGATTTTTTTTTATCTATGTATGTTGTTATAATCATTTATAATTCTAACAAAAAATAGATAAAATGGTTATTTTCATATAAAAGTTTTGCATCATCCAAACATTTGCATCATTAAAATATTATTCACTAACCGTAGTCTAACAATCCATCATGTCCCGCTCACATTCAATGTATCATTTCACTCAAGGCTTCTAGCCTAGTAGTATTGGTGAAATAGATAAGGTGTATCATGGGTTCAAGTCTCGTCGTGGACATGCAATTTATTCCCCATAGGTGCAGGGTTTGAGGGAACGCATATTGCTCCTTGTGGATGTCACTGTCTAGTCTCAAACCACTAACTTACTAACTGGCCGTTAAAAAAAGTAGTAAAAAAAAGTTTGTGTATTCAAGTTAGAAGTAAAATGTCAACGCTTGTGTAAATGTGAATGTGTGTTTGTCATATTAACATTGTTTTACTGATTACAAAAGCATAGATATCAAAGTGTAAGAGTACTTGGCATTTTTTATCCGAAATCATCTATTCTAATAAATTATTGTAATTTCGTATATTTATACAATTGATTTAATGATTATTGTACTTTTACATTAGAGAAATAGTGTTGGTTCCTACCATTTGTGTCTACTCATGTGTTTATCAATTTAATCATGACAAATATCGATATCAAAGAATGGTATAAGAACAGATAATTAGTAAATTACACATATTAAATTTATAAGTGAAGAGATATATAGTAGATAGAAAATGGATGACAGAAATATCATTTCTCTTTACATAATTTTTAGATTATTAACGGAAACAAATATCTCTTGAAATGAATTTTTTTAATTAAACTATTTATAATTTAGAAACGTCAACACAGTTTACATTTTAGACCAGACATAAAATCTCATAATACCTTTTCAGGCTTATCTATTTATTATTAACAATTTAATAAAATAATTACTTTATACAAATATTACATATTATCTTATTTAATATTTTATACAGTAATATATAACAAATAATATTTCTGTTATATAAAATTTATGATATTTATGATATCCTGTGAATTTTCAGGTTATAACCTTATAACAATAAACTGAACTAATTAAATAGAAGTGATATTTACATTACAAAATTAATGTGCTTACATACTGTACAAATTTTAAAACAGACTATACATATATATCAAAATATATATTAAACATATATTAATATGATTATAATGTAGATATCATCTCCTCTGTAATAAAACGTTTTCCACTCATACAAGTTCTTAAAAAACAATGATGGGAAAACATAATTGGCTTTTCACATGAATATGACGTATATAAATTTACTTTTACTATGAAATATAAACAAAAAGACAAACGCAATTGACATGATGATAAACATTTACGGTACGTGTACCATTGAGCATTTTTGTGATTGGTATGGTCCTTGATAATAACATTTGAAGGGCATTTATGTCTTTTCACATAAATTCAACCAATGTTTGGCAAACAAATAATGGTCCTGGATAGAGGTGAGAAATTTGGGGGAAAAAACCGAACTGAACCGTATACTGGCCGAAACTTAATTGAACCGAAACCGATAACTTGTTATTGGTTCGGTTTCGGTTTTGAAAATTCATTGTTTTCGGTTTCGAATCTATCGGTTTCAGTTCGGTTCGGTTCTCGGATAAGAATGATCATTTGGCCTAAAAAACGGAACCGAAACACAACCGGGCCGAACCAAAACCGATAACATATGTTATCGGTTCGGTTTCGGTTTAGAAAATTCATTGTTTTCGTTTTCGTTCGGTTCGGTTTAATTTTTGGACAGCACTCACCCTAATCCCGGGTTTGAATTTGCTAATTCATATATTTGACACTCAAAAATAATATTGTTACCGTATTATAACGTAAAAGGAATCCCAAGGGCATAAATACCTTTTGCTATAAAGTGATGAAATGCCTAGTCATATAAAATATGTTGTTTTTTTTTTCTTTCTAAATGCATCATAGAACACAAGATGTGATAGTATGTTAAATATATGTTGAAGACAAAAATGTCTCTTTAACATGGTTTTAAGACTAAGTTTAATTCCTTTTCAGATCAAACACATAACAAATTTGAACAAAACCTTAGTATTGGTGAACAAACTCACGACCAAACTTTAAAATCAATATTATTAATACATGTATCACTTACCATACATAATGTACAAATTACTAATACACATTGTACAGCGATCTCCATCGGTCGCCAGAACGACTGAATGCGAGAATAAAGAGGGGTTTGGCCACGCTCGTCAGTCTCCGTTAGAGATGCAAATTTAACCCGCGGGTTTGGGTACCCGAGTTTTACGGGGCGGGTATTATTCGTCTAAACGGGTAACGGGTCAGGGATGGGTTTAAATTTCATACCCGAGATCGGGTACGGGTCGGGTACGAGTTTTATAATACCCGCACCGTTTATACCCGACCCGAATATATATATTAATGTATAATTTTTTTTAATACAAGTTTAGCCCACTAATCACTACTCAAACTTAGCCAAACTCTTAATCTCTCATTAGCCCAATTTAATAATGGGTAAAATATGACAAGTCTCCCGTTAGTCCATTACGTATTGAATGAAATAAGCCTGAACGAACTAAGAATATTAAATGTTTTAGCTATATTGTTTAATTTTCTTATTGAACGGGTACCCGTCGGGTTACCCGAACCCGGTGGGGATTTTTCTACCCGAACCCGACGGGTATTTGACCAGATACGGGGCGGGTACGGGTCTTATTTAATATTTTGCAGTACCCGCTACTACCCGTACCCGTTTACATCTCTAGTCTCCGTAATGGAGGGGACGTGTCACGGGGATCTGATCATGGTCACCAACCCCCGCCACTATGATTAGTCTAATACACACCCCAAATTTATCATCCCGCATATCACATTCAATTAACACCCTCATGAGAATCACAAAGTATACATCAAACTGATCAGATTTTAGAAAGAAAATAAACTTTTAACATTTCGTTAAAGATTTAGTGGAGAGGCTTGGGATGGATCTAATACACAACACAATGTGGTGTTAAACAAGTTTGGAGAGTTTGGGCGATGATAGTGTCAGATAGTCTTAGTTTCCTCTTTAGTTTGGAGGTACTGATGGCACGGTGCCGTCAGTTGTCTCCATCGATTGTTTCCTTTGCTTTTCCGAAGAGTAAATTGAGGAGTAATAGATTATTTTATGTGTGCATTGTATTTTGTGTGTATATATTTTATTTATAAAAAAATATAAGGTGATTGTCTACTATTAGTATGGTGTATTAGTTAAGTAGTTGAAGGATCAGCTCACGTAACGTTTATTTGACAAAAATAATGACACGGTGGCGGGACGTCTTTGTTAACTCAAATTTTTCAAAATAATTTTCAAAAATTATTGATAATATTTCCTATATATAAGACGTAAAATGTTTTTTTTTAAAGAAAAATTTAACTTCATTAAACAGATATTAGCATGGACTATTAGAACAAGTGTTAAAATCCCAAATAAATAATCTCATAGCGGGAAACATTCAAATTATGTTTGCAAGCCTTAGTCTAGTGCATCAAATCAGCATCAATGTAAGCTAATACTCCAACTGAAATGCTCGTAACAATCCTACTTATTCTCTTTATTTTTTTGGACTTCATTATTATAAAATATACACACATAAAACACTAATACCTTATTAAGAACATTAGATTTCTACCCTAATCCCTTGGGATATCTGAAGCATCTAACCGAAGTGAAAGAACTGAAGCATGATGTCAATGAAAGGAAGAAAGTGAAGCAAATCGAAGGTGCCAACCAACGTAGCAATCTTATGGGCACAATTAGTTACCATATTAAGAATGTGATCCATAACCATGTTAAGCTAACAATTACGTACTAGCACGTATTATTAGCAAACCCTTGTTAGATTCGCAACTGGTATATGATTAATGTATTCCTATAAAGCATGCACAACAAATAAAAAATTGGACAACCCGGCATATACAATCATCAAATTAGTAATATATTATTAAAAATTACTTATAAAATGCACAAATATTAATATGAGATACACAAATGGGAAACATATTAACTTCCTGTTAAAACCATTAAAACCCTAATTTATAACTAAATCATCAAATTATATATTGTAATGATGATGACCACAATTAAAGTTATTTACATATCATAGTGTATCATATGGTTTTATATAAGACTAGTTTCATAGTTCGCTCCAAATGAGCGGACTAATTTCGAAAAATAAAATTCATACCAACAAAAATGATATATTCTCGTTATCATATATTAATTATGTCTACGATATATTTTCGTTGCATCACAAATTCACAATTTCTTACATTTCATTAATTACATGCTTACGAAGGAAAAAAGTTCCCATGGTTGGGGAAATAAAATGTTAGACATAGAAAAAAGTAATTTACTGGAAAATACAATGTGCACCCTTTCTAGGTATGATTTCTTCACCATTAGGGAAATAAAAAGTAATGATATGTATCCGCTTCATATCGATTTTACTTCGGTTAAGGTAGTCAGTGGTACCTCTTCAGTTGGGACTTTCGTTATTTTGCTTCGGTTAGCTGGAGTGTCAAGCGATAGATAATTGTATGTTAATTTTGTGTATATTGATATTTTTTATGTGTGTAATTATATATAAAATATTAAGTGAATAGTTATTGTTGGCATGTGTGTGTCAATTAAGTTTCAGCTAATATAACGCTGATTTTTCAAAAAACTGAAATTTCAGTTAGTATTATAATTGAGAGCGATCTTACATGTGTTGGGTATGATCTGATCTGATCTGATCTGATCTGATCATGATTACGATTATGTTATTATTAGTTGTATCCTTCCAATTGCAACTAATACATTATTCAAATTTTGATGTTAATTAACGATTATACCAAAAGTAATTGAAATAAAATAGAATTTCATTAATTCCGCAAAATGTTGTGATATATATATACGTTACTTGTTTAGTATGATACAACAGTTTTTAGGGTAATTTTTAAAAATAGACTTGGGGATTTTCAGATTTCTCAAGATAGACTACACTTTTATTTATTTTTAAAATAGACTGTGAGACTTTGTGACTCAATAAATAATTTAACAAGTGTCCATCTTTTGGTAGGTACAAATTTTCTGATGACTTAAGTTAATTATGTGAGAGTGATGAGCAGTTTTGTTTTATATGAATTTTGATGCTTCCCATGTCCGACCTATAGTTGTACTTTTGTGTGATTTAAATTGACAGTTTTATTTTCTGCGACCTTTTGTCTTTTTAGAATAAAATAAAAATTTCTCGAAGAATTATGAAAGTTTTTCTTTTGTCGAAAAAGATAAAAAAAAATATATTTGAATTACTAACTTTTTTTATTTACTTTTAGACTTTTCTGTTTTTCCGTACAAAGTATAGTCGTTAGTTGAAAAAACTGGTAATTAAAATTCAACAAAATACTATTGCAAAACATCAATAAACTAACTACACTAAGTGGCATATACATGAAATTTTTTAGAAGTTGCACAATTTTTATCTGACCTTTAATAATATCTTACTTAAGTTTTTTTTAACAAATACTAAAATATGATATATATTATAATATTTTTGCAACACTAAGAGTACCGGTTGCGGATTTTTGAATTAAGTATTTAACCTACACTTAAAAAATCTATTTATATATACATAGAAATTGAGTTTCAAAATGAAGTTGCATTTATTACAATAACATTTATTATCATATTCACAAATAAATTAATAATTGTACCATCTTAATTTCATGTTTGATAAAAAACCGTTCAATAAATTACACCATCATAATAATCATCATAATTTCAAAAACCATCCAACAAAATGATAATTCAATTAAATGATTAATTACGTCATATCTTACTCCTTTATAATGTGTTTAGAACTACTAAATATAACAACTCTTTAAACTTATACTTAAGGATATTTCCACTTTTAGTAACATCTTCAACACCACAAAAATAAAAAAGTGTTGCTTCAAGGATTCGAACACAAGACCTCTTGTGAGGTCTGACTGTGTGTTAACCAATTGCTCTAAATGACACTTTGTTTTATCCAAAAAATACAAACTACATATCACTACAAAACCTCAAATTTGTCCCCTCTTTTATTTCCGATACAATTTAATTTTCCAGGAACATCTTGACTATTCTAACACTTATTCAATACTAATTTTTCAAAAACGTCTTCCCACCCAATTAATTTACTTCCTAAGTTGACTATACTACCCATAACGCATATCTTAAGAAATGTGAAGTTTTGTTCATCTTTCAACATAACGCATATCTTATTCAATTACTTGGATTCTGCAACGCCTCCACCACAACCGTAAAATAAACACAATGCTACAAATCAGGCGATGTTTACCCGCCTGCGATTTTCGAAGATATACTACCCATGACATATGCTCCGATGTTAAGGTAAGACGTCCGTTTAAAAGCCTATATATATTAACTATCGATTCTTAATTTCTCATACTAATTTTCTTTAACTTTGCATATTTCGACTGTCATTGTGTAAGCAACTTCTGCATAATTCATGGATTCAACCATACATATTGGTACTTCAGTGCTCACTGCACCACCCCATCCGGTCGGATATTTCATGGCTATCATAGATGTTGTTGGGAACATGTCGAACAGTTGCTTTTTTTTACATCCGGTCGGATATCGTGCGCGTTTCTTTTACATGATTGTCGGTAAGTGTTTATACATACTTTACATGACTACATGAGTTTGGAATTAACTCATTGTACTTTTGTATCCCCCAGGGGCAAACACATAAAGATAATCTTGTATCATATATTAGTATCCACAACCACCATGATTGGAAGATTAGCTACAGAAAACATAACTGTATACGCAGCGCGCGTTAAAATGGTTCGCACGGCTTATCATCCGCAAACCGACGGTCAAAGTGAAAGAACGATTCAAATGGTTGAAGATATGTTGAGATCGTGTGTGTTAGATTTCGGTGGTACATGGGATGAACATTTACCATTAGTCGAGTTCTCGTATAATAATAGTTACCACTCGACTACTAAGATGCCACCTTATGAGGCGTTGTATGGGAAAAAATATAGAACTCCATCTTGTTGGTTAGAAGCGGGAGAGACGAAACTCACGGGTCCCGAAATCGTGAAGGTAACTAACGAGAAGATTGGTATTATACAAGCCAACATGAAAGCCGCACAAGATAGACAAAGAAGTTATTCGGGTTTGAAGAAAAGACCCAACGACTTGGATGTCGGTGATATGGTAATGTTGAAAGTGTCACCTTGGAAAGGTGTAATGCGGTTTGGAAAGAAAGGAAAGTTGAGTCCGAGATATGTCGGGCCATTCAAGATTTTGAAGGGAATCGAGCTTCAAGCATTTAAGTTGGAGCTTCCACCCGAGCTTCAAGGTGTGCACGACACCTTCCATATTAGTTATTTGAAGGAGTTTATCGGGGAGGTGGAAAATATTATTCCATTGCAAGAGTTGCGGGTTGATGCCCCGAACCGGTTGATTGAGGAACCCGAAGCTATATTAGAAACCAAAACGAAGAAGCTTCGGAATAAGGAGATCGAGTTGGTATTGGTCAAGTGGAAGCATTCCCTTGGGCCAAATTTGACTTGGGAAGTCAAAGACGAGATTCGGAAGAGATACCCGGATTTCGTGAACTATGATGAGATTCCGAGGACGGAATCTTCTTAAGGGGTAGATAGTTGTAACGACCCGAATTTTGTAAATAAATAAATTGTATAAAAATATGATAAATAAGGATAAATTGTTTAAAGAACGTAGGAATTGGTTTCGTGTCGATTGGACACCGTATGAGATAGTTACGGACGAAACCGGGTCGAGACGAAGGTCAAAAACTGCAGCCTTGCTGCAGCACAAAGTTCACGCCGTGAACAATAGTTCACGATCGTGAACTCAGGACAGAGATTTGTGGATTCTGGACGATTGGAGTTCACGGCTGGCTCGCGATCGGGAAGAGTTCACGACACGCGATGTTCACGATCGTGAACTAGTTCGCATCGCGAACTATGTCAGGCACCAGCATTAAAGTCGGGGTTTGGTCATAAATGCAGCCCACAAACCCTAGTTTCCATTCTTTGGCGATTTTGGAGTGCAAGGGCTGATATTGGTCGATTTCTCCATCAAAGCTTGATAGATTTCACTCCTAAGTGAAGATTAAAGGTATATCTTCACTCTTTGATCTTTGTAGCTTTAGATCCATGTATTTTGATGTATGGGTTTGAAATCCTAGTTCTTGGGGTTATGGTTTATGGGTGCATAAGTGATGTATACACTTAATAGATGGTAGTTTAACAAAGGAAACAAGTGTATGATTAAGATTTGTAAGAATCTTAAGAGTTGGTTAAACCTAGGGTTTGGTAAATCACCATAATTGGGGTAAAGTGTTAGTTAATGGTATCTAGAGATAAATTGATACATTATTAGTGGTATGTGATGTTGAACAACTTGTGATTGTTATATTAGGCTTTTGGTGAAGTCTTGGAAGGTTGACCGATTGTGAACGCAAGGAGATCTCGTGTGAAGGACATGTTTGGAGCATTATTTGCTAAGGTGAGTACGTGTGCAATTTACTGAGTACATAGCCTTTGAAACACATTTTCTTACTTGTGTTACAGTCTATTTTCTTATTTGTGTAGATTCGTTGTATATTGAGTTAGTGTTATATATTATTGATAATATTGGACTAACTTGTTTGATGATGAATGTGATAGCCGAGGGCTAGGTTGACATAACCGTTGTGTTATGGTGAGATTGAGATGACGGGATGACACGGACGACTCCCGGTCATGAGGTGTGGATTGAGGGGTAGTTGGGTGAATTCCCATCGACTCATCCACGTTAGTAGTCTTGCTAACTGGACGTATTCCGGCGAGTAAGGCAGGTATCGGTAGATTGGGCGATTCCCTCTTGCCGGTATCTTGTTTCTAGTTAGTTCGGGGGCAACCCAATAACTAGATATGTATGTGCTTCTAGCTAGTTCGGGGGCAACCCGATAGTTAGATATGGTTGCTAAGGGAGAAAGATTGATGAGGGTCACAATAGGGTGACTAGATTGGATAGATGGGTTATATATGTATACGTGTTTATTTGTATTGTGACATTCGATATTACTATTGGGTCTAAACCCATGTAGCTCATAAGACGTTTTGTCTCACGTACTCCTTGTTGTTTTTGCTATGTACTCAGGTTCGGGATCAAAGGTATATGTACGCATGGATAGAGATGCGGGGCCTAGAGTAGAAGAACACTAGAACGGATTTAGACATAGCTTTGGTTTTGATATATTTTGTAATACCAAACTCATACTCTGATTTTCATACCAAAGGATTTTGTAAATCCGTATTTTGGGATAGTTCTCCTCTTTATTAAATGATTATTTTGGCCAAACGTTTTGTATTAAAATATGAGGTGTTACAATAATTGATACAATAATGATGCAAGCAGTTTGCGGAATAGCTAAGAACAAATCCTAACTAAACTGCTTGCATGTGATAGACAACAACAAATATTATCTAAGACAAGTTTATGATCAACAAATGATCAAGCACAAGACCAGACACTTTCGTTGTACAAATTCAATTCTCGAATCAGACAACTAGAGTTAACTGGTGGTTTACACTCTGCTCAAGGGAATAAAGTTCTGGGATAAAATCAGCAGCGTGTAACCTTGTTGGGTGCACATCGAAATCGATCGTTTAAGTCCTCAATTTATATCATTGGGAAACGTAGAGCCATAGGAATGATCGATCGATTCCACGTGTCTGAATTCCATTGGTGCAGATGATATTTCATGGGACGCGCACGACTAACGGAATTCTGACAGTACTTTCTGTCGTCTTGTGATCGCTGATATCTTCTAGAAGATTTGCAAGATATTCCCATAATTAGCGATGCACAAACTTGTGCGTTACTTGTGTCTTTCTGTGACGCTGAAGCTTCCAGCCTATATACACTTCTGGTACTCATGAGTCTTCGAATACTCATGCTGCTTCAAATGGATTTCAGCTCCAGCGACCTTCACTAAGAGTTTTGCTTAGAGAAGTATCTGTTCAATAGTTCAGCGTTTTGTCCATTGCGCTGAACCTATTACACTATCCAATCTGTTGATCAGTATCTGATTCCGCACGGGGAACTGATCGTTGTTCCAGCTGGTGATCAGATAGTGTAACTGGGTAGCTGAAATCTGATCAGATCAGATACAGTTACCCACAATCTGAGGAACAAATCCCCAGATTGTCTTCTAACTATTTGCCTTTTTGTCTTCAATAAATCTCCTCAGTGGGGGATGCTTTTCAGCGACCCAACAATCTCCCCCTATTTGATGTAGACAAATAGTTAGGCAACTCCCCCTGAATATGTGAAGGTTTTATAAATTTAACCTTGAATATTTTTCACAATTTAAAGGGTTTTCGACGTACCTAGAAAACATTACAAAATATGATGATCTGATCAGCTTTCTGATAGCTTCAAGACACAAGGAAACTTGAATAGCTGCTCTTCATCATTCTTCTTCTTTTGGAGCAAATGGAAGCAAATCGTTCACCTCTTTTTCTTTTTCGTTCATGAGATCCTTGATCAACTTTCTGATAGCTTCAAGTGAAGGAATGAACCTGATTAACTTCAGATGATTGAAGTTTGCTCTTTTCAGCTCTGCTATTCTTTGAAACCTCATTTCCTGATGAGCACCTTTAAATAAGAATCCTTCTTCTGGCAGCTTAATGCATTTTCGTTCGATTGGAGCAGCATGAGGAGGCAGTGAAGTGCCTATTCCTTCACAGTTTGGCAACTCCCCTCTATCGACTAGCATTTGAATTTCCTTTGCTGCAGAGGTTCTCTTGGTACGCTTCCTTGGTAGAAGATCAGTTTCAGTTGCATCTGATTCTCTCTTCTTGATGCAATTTTCCTTAACTTCGTTGTATTCTTCGATGAGTCTGTGGATTTCTTTTAAAACTCTCTGAGATGCTTCAGCTTCAGTGAATTTGTGTCGTGCTAGAATTTCTTTGAGTTCACTTATGCTGAGCCGATTGAGTTTGCTGAAAGATATATAATCCACCTTTTCAGGGGGGTCTCTGACTACTTCCACAAGAGTACCTCGGGCTTTGGAGTGACGAGTTTTGAACTTTAGGATCGGTTCATCTCAGATTCTGGTTTCTTTTAGTTTTAGCCATTCAAGGACCTCCTTTTTCTTTTCGGCTAACTGCTGAGCAATTCTTCTTCTAGCCAGCTTTTGTGCATTGACAGCATATGCTTTGACACTGTCTTCTAAGGCTATGATTTTAGCTTCTCTTGTTCTTTCTTCGTCATCAATTTCAGAGTACCACGCAAGCAACCTTCCATAGGAAATACCATAGTATTTTATATAGTTTTCTAGAGACATTTGTAAGTGTGAGGCAATATTTCTGATGTGTTTGAGCTCATCTGAAGATTTTGGCAGCATTTTAAGTACTTCCATCACGTTACTTGTTTCCAGGGCTTTTGAGATCCCTTCTTTTTCATGCTGTGGAGTTTTTGAGCGTGATGCCTCTTCTGCTATTTCTTCTTGAATTCTCAAAGCCTTATGGGTTCTTCTTTTCTCAACAAAATCGGGACTTATCACGTCAGGTTGTAAGGTGGAGATTCTTGGTGGTCTGACTGGAGGTTTGGGAGCAAAATTAGCTGAATCGTTGTTGCTGCCAGTACCAAACAAATTTCTTTCTTCCTCTTGAACGTCCCTGAATTCAGCAAGCTAGAGACCTGCTGCTTGAGCTGCACGCAGACGATCTTTTTCATCTTTTTCAGGCTCATACTTTATTCCTTTTCCTTTATCACCAGGAGTTAATGAAGGGTTCTTTTCTGTTGAGAAGAGGCTTGTTGGAGCAGGTTCTCTATTTCCACCAAGTAAGATGATGTTTCTTGAGATTAATCTTGGTCTAATAGAATCAACTGCAGCCGTGGTTTCAGATACGACTATGATACCAATTTCAGTTTCCTTAACTGATTCGATCTGTTCAGATTTCTTTTCAGCCTCTTTTTCTTCTTCAGTCAACACGTTCTTATTTTCATAAGTTTCCATTTCCTCAGACACCACTACGTCTTCAATTTCAATTTCTTTAGTTTCTTCTGTATCTTCATGAACAATTTGCCTTCTGGCTTCAAAAAGCATCAGAAGATCTTCAACTGTTGTTTGTTGAATTGGTTGAACTCAGCAATTTGTTCGACAACAGGATCCTCCATGGGTGGATAAGTGATTCTGAGTATTTTATTTGGCCAAAATCTTTGAAACATTCTTTGAAAATTGATGACTTCCACATCAACACCCTGATCAACTTAAACACCCATCTCCCATGACGAACTGGGGGAGGCACCTCTACAATTTCCACAAGTTGGGGTGCAGACTCAGGTTGCTGAATTGGTTGAATAAAAAATGCGAGGTTTTGAAGTGGCCTAAGAAAGGCTTGCATTTGCTCATTGATTTTAGCAAAACCAGCAGTCATTTCCAGTCGAATTTCAGAAGATGTGTTTGCAATATTAGCCTTCATGTCGGATGCCGCAGTTGTAAGGTTGCTGACTTGATCGATTAACGTATGTTGAGTAGGATAGAGCTCATCATGAGAGGAACTTAATGCATCAATGCATTTCGATTGTTTGGAGATTACATCATGAACTTCATCTTGATTTTTGGCTAACGCATCTTGGCAGGCCGTCAACACATGCTGTTGTTCATTTATGGCTTTGATGCCATGCATGATGGACGCTTTGAAATATTTATGTGCGCAGTTAGTCAACCTATGATGATACATCCATGCCTACGAAACACTTAAGGGTCACACCGGTGAGTGCATGTAATACGAGCAAGATAAGCAATGATACTACGAAGAGGAATGATTCATAATAGTCATTATGAATCAGTTAAGTATTAAGTTAAGTTTAACTTATTACTAGATTAGTTTAACTAACTAATTAATACAAGTACTTGTACATTTACTAGTTGAGTAAATATACAGTGTGTTAATTAATGGTTATCCATGATATGATTTAAAGCTATTAAATCATATAGTGATTGGATAATATTGTTGTATAAATTATATGAAGGTTATTATATAATTAATTATTAAAAGTATAAATACAAGTATATATAATTCGTGTATATGGGTACCGAGTTACTAGTGTATTAATACTAGACATTTAATAGTTAAGTGCAACAATAATAAACTAGTTAAACTATAAGGGATGGAAGTGTAAAAGGATAAGTTTAATTAAGAGATTAATCTTAATTAAACTAGAAGGGCCCTAAGTGAAAGTCCTTCTATTATAGATAGAAGGCTTAGGGATCACTTATGAGGTTACACCACAAAAGCCGAAACCCTAGCCCCTTTTCCTCCATTCGGCCGAAACCAAGACACCACCACTTGGTGTTCTTCATTCTTCGTGTAGGTTCATTGCTTAGATCAACTAGAAGATCGCTCGATTTGTTCATCATTAGTGGATCTATCTTAAGCAAACAACAAGGTATGTTTTGGGAAAAACTTTTCTCCGTTCTCTCCTCTTGGACGAATTCGACCAAAGAAGCCTAGGGTTCTTTGGTTGATGGTCGAATGAACCAAACAAGCATTGTGTGTGTTCGAGTTCTTCGTACAAGGTTTCTTTCTTGTTAATCTAATCTAGATTTCCAACATCCCAATCCTTTAGGGTTTAAGGATTAGGTTTAATCCCACTTCCGCTTTTAGGGATTAAATCATCTAGTTGGTTTTAACCGGTCAAGAACAAGTTCATGTTCTTGGTCAGTATGGTTCGAACCAAGCAAACTAGGAGGTCGGCCCTATGGGTCGATCAGTCTCATTAGATGCGAGGGAAACCCTTCAATGGTATCAGAGCGTTGGTTTAGAAATCTAAACTAGATTAACAAAGTTTGTTTATTTATTCTTCAATTAAAGTCTTTCTTTTTGTTCCAATTTCTTCTTCTTCTTCTTCTTAAGTTTTCGAAAAGGGTAAGAACCTTAGGATCAAGAATATTAAACTAGTCTAGTTTAATTGGTCAAAAGGTTTCTAATACCCTAGAATTTTCGATAATAGTAAAAGAACCCCAGGATCAAGAACATTAAACTAGTTTAGTTTAATTGATCAAAATGCTTCTTTTTCCTAACCCTAGTGCATTCAAAAATTAGGAGGAACCCTAGGATCAAGAACATCAATGTTTTTGATCAAGAGAATTCTTTCCTTATTAGTTGATCTCCAAAATCTAGGACCAAGTATGTTAAACAAGATTTGTTTAATTGGTCAAAAAAGATTCTTTCCTTTTTCCTCAAAGATTTCGAAATCAAAGGAGGTTACTTGGACACCAAGTTTGATTAAACTTGCCTAGTGTAATTGGTGGAAAAGTTTCCTAGGCTATAGAATTTTCGAACCCTAGAAGTAATCTAGGATCAAGAAAATTAAACTAGTTTAGTTTAATTAGTTTAAAATAATTAATTAGAATAATAATCTAAAACCTAGATAATTAAACAAGTTTATGTTTAATAGGTTTAATTATTGATAGATTTATTAAGACTAGTTCTTTAAACCTAGAAATTTAGACAATGTTTTTATTGTCTATAAGGTTTAAATTAAAAAGTTTAAATAAATTTATTAAGGTTATAATCTATCTTAGAATTTAAACAAAGTTTATTGTTTAGATAAGATTGATTAAAATTAATCTTTTAATAAATAATGTTTTTGATCAAGAAAGTCAAAACCCTAGTTTTGATTGATCAAGAACAAGATTAGGGTTTAACTAATTTATAAGAAGTGTTAATTTTTAAGTTCTAAAATTAACAAGATGTATTTATTTGTTTATATATATTATTTCGGAATTTTAAATATTTAAAGAAAATGAATTTTAAAAGAAATAATGAGTTTATACGTATTTTAATTAGATTAAGTTAAAATACATACGTATAAATTAAGTGTAATATTCTTATTAGAATGTTACAAGTTTATTATAAATAATATATATATATACGAATATATTAAAAACAAGATAAAATGGAACAATTAAAAAGGTAATGTTATTTTGATCTCAAAAGATAATAGTATAACTAGTTATTGTATAAAGTTACTATATAATTAAAACTAGAAAGTACAAAGTTATGATTTCATTATAACTAGAAATTGTACAAGTTGAAATTATATGATTAACTAGAAATATACAAAGTTATATATTATTATTATAAATGTGTATAAAGTTATAAGCTATTATAACTAGATAATTATGCAAGTATAATATAAGTATTTTACAAGTCATGTAATACACTAGATTAATGATCAAGTGATAAATAACAAAGAAAACTTTATAACCTATATTTAACTAGTTCAAGTTATATGTAAGAAATGTTTAAAACAAACTAAGTATTATTATACATAGTCTTTATATAATAAGTTTATTAGTTTCACCAAGTATAAACCGATGATTGTGTTTGATTAAGTCCATCATGGTTGGTGGAGCTAGTGGGAGCTACACAAGAAAGTCACAAAGTTTATAAGTGTGCCGTTAAGACATAAGTTTTGGTCGAATCTAATAAGTCAAAACAAACGTTTAATTTCACTATTAGACATATGAAAAACTAGGTGTGTTAAACTAGGTTTATGATTCAAGTTTATGAATCATAAAAGAATTAAAAGTTTAACATAAGTTTTAAGTTTTTCAAATAAGATAAAACAAGTAAGTTTTAATAGAGATAAGTTTTTTCACAAAACCTAGTAAAACGTTTTGTACACCTTGTTTTAGGTATACATATAAGTCGCGCAATTCTTGAAACTATAAGTTTTAAACAATAGTTCTTAAGATTTAAAAAGGTATCTTGTAGGATTCTTAAATTCACAAGTCACACATTTTAAACAAGGATTAAGATTGGAATAAAGGCTTAACTTTAGTTTAAGACTTAAACAAACCCAAGAAAATCTTAGATCGAAGTACTATCCACCTAATGGAACACCTCACTTGTTCAACGATATTCATATTGTAAGGATAAATAACCTTAGATATGGATTCAAATCATTGTGAGTGTCCGGGTGCGTAAGGTTCTGTGATAATCCGGAGTCCTGGCGTAGAGCATCGCACTGTCTTAGATGGTCTGATCTACTTTGGTGATAATCGAGAGTCCCGACCCAAAAAGTACTTGAGTAGAATAAACATACTAGATTATATTACTAACTTAAAAGTGTAAAATTAGATTTTACAAGGTTGTAATAAGTTATCTACGACCCCTAGGAATCGTGTCAAGTCTTGATACGATCGGTAAGAATGTTACCTACCAGAAACAACATGTCTCATCGAGAAGTGCCCAAACCTTGCGGCGAGAGTGTGATATATGGATCCTAGGCCTAAAATATTAATTATGGGTTTATAATATATTTTAAAGAATGTTTATTGATGATTACTAATTAAACCGAGTTTGATTTGTAGATGGCAGCAACAACCACGACGACAAGTACCAACAATCTCTCACTTCGCTCGATCCTCGAAAAAGACAAGTTGACTGGGTCAAACTTTCTCAACTAGGAGTGCAATCTTCGTATTGTGCTCAGGCATGAGAGAAAGTGGTATGTCTTGGAGAGAGCAGTACCAAATGCCCATGTCGTTAATGCTAGAGCTGAAACGAGGCAAGCTTATGATAAGCATGTCAGTGATGCACTCGATGTGAGCTGTCTGATGCTCGCCACTATGAGTCCTGAGTTACAAGCGGGACTTATGGATGTGCCTGCATTTGAGATGATCCAGCAACTTAGGGATTCATTTCAAGAGCAAGCTCGCATTGGAGGTTCGACATCAATCGAGCCTTCAACTCTTGTAAGATGGTCAAAGGAACGCCGGTGAGTGCACACGTCATGAAAATGAAAGGGCACATGGATCACCTCGCTAGACTTGGTCACCCCATTCCGTTGCAGATGGCAACAGACACTATACTCAATTCGTTGTCTGATGACTACAAGTCTTTTGTGGTCAACTACAACATGCATAATATGGAGAAATCCATTGGTGAGCTACATTCTATGCTCAAGACAGCTGAGTTGAGTTTGGGGACCAAATCTAAAGATGTTTTTATGATCGGTAATGACAATGGCGGTGGGAAGAAGAGAAAAGGGCATGGTGGCAAAGGAAAGGGTGAAACTGTTAGGTCACAACACCCTGGTTTAGATGGTTAATTGATTAGATAATTATAACTTAAGACACATATTGTATAAGAACAAGATATGAGTCAAATGTATAATTCCACTAAGTGTGGCTTGTTGCGGAATAACAAGACCACTGATCAATTACAAAAGGTATGAAAATGTAAAGTGAATTGGTAAGTTCTCCTTTGCAAGATGATCTCTATTTATAATGATATAGAGATCTTACATAATGAGCAAAGGAGTAACTGAAGGACTAAGGTAGGAAAATGACTAAGATCAAGGGATTTGATCTTAGTCCGTTACATATTGTAACTCAGTCCTTCTACTCATTCCTTGTACTCAGTATCACTATCTGATACTGAGTACTGATACTGAGTTCCAATACTGATCACTCAGTATCAGACCTAAACTTAGCTATATTATTCTACATATTAATCAAAGCTAGTCTAGGTTGTTTTGTTATCTTAAGATCCAAAAAGGCAAGGCTTTTTGCCTTAACAATCTCCCCTATCTAATGATAACAAAACAATTACAAAGAGATAAACAAAAAATACAACAGCATAGGTAGCAACATCTTCTTCTTCATTTGCTGTTGATGGCTTCATTCTCATAGAAGACTTCTTGTTTGATGTGGACAAACTCTTCTCTGCTTTTGAGTTCATCCCTTCTACAATTCAGAACTGCAACAATCTTCTTTCTGAACCAAGAATCTTCTTTCTTGGTGATCATCCATTTCAGTCCAACAAGGTGACTGATTTGAGCTCTTGGTAGATCTTCTTCAGAAATGAAGCACTCTCTATCCTCTGAGTCAGTATACATATATCTAGAAGTTGGATATATGACACTCTTTTGATCCTGAAAAACAAGGTTAGGAGGAAGAGGGTACTTTTTAAGATACTTGTATGTATGAAGACATTCTGGTCTGTTGTTTGAGTAAGCCTCAGTCATCACACTGAGTGTTCTATACTCTATTTCATGAAGTAAGTCCTTCTCATAACATACTGCAGCTACTGCACAGATCTCATCCAAGACTATTTGATCATAAGTTGATTTCTTTGGAAGCTCTTTGATCAGTCTTGTGATCTTCACCCAGTCTTGAAGACCAATTCTTTGAATATCATGAATAAATATCTTCATTGGAGGACTGGTTAAGCCAGTACAAGTGATAGTGATTCTTCCTTCTTTGAGCTTCACTTTTACTTTATTGACATCCAGATTTAACCAATGTATCCCCCTTACATTTGGAAATGTTTTGGTCCTCAAGAACTCCTTCCTTTCCTCCTTATACTGAGTCCTAGCAGCAACCATATTCCAATAATGTTGAATATGGTCTGGACCCTTTCTTGAGATTCTATGTGAAGGACCAGGAGTATCAGTATCTGGGTCAGATTCTGGTTCAGCTTTGATTCCCAACTCTTGCTCATATAAAAATATTTCTTGTTCTGCCCAGAGTTGTTGAGAAGTCAGTCTTGGAGCCTGCTCAGTATCACTGTCCAATGTATGAACAGGTCTTCTTTGTCTTGTTACCAAAGGAGCAGGTTCCTCACTTGATTCAGAAGAAGTGAGAACTGCATTGATGGGTCTTCTTGATAAGGAACTCCTTCTTCTAATCACCAGATTTTCTGGTTCTTCATCATCCGAGGATGATGATGAAGAATTTTCTTGTTCTACCAGATTCAGTGCATAGTTCACTAAACCTGGTTCTTCATCTTCATCATCAGCAATAGGCCAGATGAAAGGCCTATATACCACAATTTGCAAGTTATTTTCTTCTAGAACAGGTGGCTCAGTATAAGCTTGCTGTGGTTGGTCAGTGTGAGTCTCCCCCTGAGCAGATGGCTCAAGTGGGTCTTCAAAGTGTGGTACTGACCTACTTCTTTGTCTTCTTCTCTCATACTGAAATCAAAGTGGTTCAGTATGAGGACTCTGCTGATGTTGTTGTTGTTGTTGTTGTTGTTGTTCTTGTTGTGGAGGTTGGTCTTCATTCAATCTTTGTCTTTTCTCCCCCTGAGCAGATGGCTCAGGTTGATCAACCTCAGTATCTCTTTGTCTCTTCTCCCCCTTATTGTTATCATTGGATGGGGAGGGAAGAGGATCAGTATCACCACCCATGTCCCCTTGTGGTGCTTCAATGGTAGGGGATGGCATGGGCTCAGTCGCAGCATCAGTATCACCCTCAGTATTGGCATGGGAGGGTGATTGCTTATGTGCAGGATCATCATCGCCTTCTCCTTCTTCATTATGCCCACCATGTGAGGATGGTGGAGGAGATGGAGGCTTATGTTGTTGTTGGAGTAGTGAGACTGACTGTTTGATGGAGTCAATGTCCCTACTCATAGTGTCCATTCTGGCCAAAATTGTATTCTGAGTGTGTTGAATGGCCAGAATATTCTGCATGATTGCTTGCAGAGTCACTTGTTCTTCTGCAGCCTGTGATGCTGGAATACCCTGCACAGATGGTGCTAAAGAAACAAAAAAAAAAAAAACCGGTTAGAAAGAAAGGTTTATCAATTAGAATTGTGGTGTTGTTTAATTCTATAATCATATAAACAGAGTTTGTGAAGTCTGTATTTCATCTGGTTTATGATGAAATATTGTGGACTTGTGCATAGCATGTTTAAGAAGATTTTAGTAAAAGTGAGTGTGAAAATTTAAGTAG
Organism: Calendula officinalis; assembly: GCA_963853835.1. Lineage (NCBI taxonomy): Eukaryota > Viridiplantae > Streptophyta > Magnoliopsida > Asterales > Asteraceae > Calendula > Calendula officinalis. Next base: position 37,846,213 of record OY970828.1, read on the forward strand.
CTCAGTATAGGATAAGTCACATTTACTAAAAGGTTTGGGTTTGGGAATTCGAAGCCGGGGATGTGCTTCTTGTTATTTTCAATGTTTATCACTCGGTATTAGAGTTATAACAGAAATGTGGCTAAACCCCATGGAAATTTTTTGGATTTTGTGGCTTAAGGGTTTGTGATCATTTCTTGAATTATGCTACCCAACTCAAAAATAAGTTGGACATTATTCAAGCAGCACCAGTTTGTGAAGTCTGTATTTCATCTGGTTTATGATGAAATATTGTGGACTTGTGCATAGCATGTTTAAGAAGATTTTAGTAAAAGTGAGTGTGAAAATTTAAGTAGCTCAGTATAGGATAAGTCACATTTACTAAAAGGTTTGGGTTTGGGAATTCGAAGCCGGGGATGTGCTTCTTGTTATTTTCAATGTTTATCACTCGGTATTAGAGTTATAACAGAAATGTGGCTAAACCCCATGGAAAATTTTTGGATTTTATGGCTTAAGGGTTTGTGATCATTTCTTGAATTATGCTACCCAACTCAAAAATAAGTTGGACATTATTCAAGCAGCACCAGTGGGTGTCAGTGTGACATCAACCACCATTGTCTCTTTAAATGTTGAGACAACTGTAGACTGATAATGATCAATTGAAAGTGCTCAGTATATGAATTTTTCATAGCAGCAGTGGGCTAGCTATGTTGGCCATAAAAGGATATATATTTGAAAGATCGTTTGAGACTTTGGTCAGTATTGAGTTGGTACTGGCCAATACTTAGTCTCTATTTGGGAATGAAATATATATATATAGAAGTTTAAAGGCTTTTTAGAAATTCATACCTGAGACTCTATCAGATTCCCTTCTAGCATCGGCAGAGGTCGGTGCAGGATCATGTGATTGTTGATGTGCAGCACCAACATCATCAATACCGACTTGTCTTTCTTGCTGAGCACCTTCCAGTGTAGTTTGCTCATATTGAATCTCCACATCAAGAGGAACATGAGGTTCCTCAATTGGTTGAGCAGTTGGAACTAGTTCTGGACCTGGAAGGTCAGCGGTGGCTGCAACTAAGCTTTGGGCTTGAAGAGAAGCAGTTAATGATGGAACATTTGCAGGCTGTACCTCCTCAGATGATAACACATCCATAATGACTGGTGAGAGGTTTCTTCTTCTTCTTCTGAGGACAAGCTGTGTGGCTTCAGTCGACTCAGTAGGAGAGGAATGTGGTTGAGTCGGTTCTTGAACTTGTGGAACATCCTGCACATCTGGCATCTCAACATCTTGACCAGCATTTCCTCCATTACCACTATCATCATCATCATCATCATCATCATCATCATCATCATCATTGTCTGATTCAGAATCAGACATGTGTGCTTCCTCATTTATGTGTTCTTGAACAATAGCCCACATATAAGGACTCAATAGAGGCTCTCCTTGTCTTGGCCTGTAAAAGAAGATCTTCTCACTAAGAGGAGGAAGATCAACCCTTGGACTGTGAAACTCATCATAAGAGTATGTGGGCATTGAGTGTTGAAAGATGAGTGATAAGAATCTGCAGAAAGGGACATTACATTCCCTTGTGTTAGCCCGAACCAAAGTAGCTAATTCATTGAAAATGAGCCGTGCATAATCAATGTTTCTTCCATAGTACAGAGCATGTACTATTTGCATCCCAAATTCATTTATTTGGTCCAAAGCACCCGTCTTGTGGGTCATACACCGAATAATTGTTGTAATGAGAATACCCCACATAGGACCAAATTCGTTTCTTTTGATGATTCCCGTTGTGCCTCTTTTACCCAAAAATGGCAATACTGAGCGTGCCTCTGATCTATCAACGAAGGGGTCATACTGAGCTTGTGCTGGAAGCCTCAGTGTTTCACGAATGATGGCAGTAGAAACAAATGCTCTTCTTTGATTCCTAATTACCCATCCAGCAATCATATCTGGAGAATCGAGTGTGGCAGAGTACCAAAACTCGCATAACATTTCTGGGTAAATTGCTCGAGGAGACAAGGTCAGTGCACGAGCAATTGGGCAATGCTTCATAAAAGTCACAATGTTTGTGAATTCTTGGCATACCCAGGCTTGAGGAATAGTGAAATTCGCTGTGATGTTGTTCCTCGCAAACCTGGGCACTTCATCATTTCGGAATTTGATTTCCGATTCAACCTCTGGAGCAACGAAAGTGTAATTCGCCATCTGTGATTTTGATTTAAAAGTTTTTGCTTGCTAATAGAAAGTGAAATCGTTAATCGCAGAGAGAATTTAAAATAAAAGAATGAAATAACTGTTAAAAAATATTTGAAGTTGAACAAAACAGTTATTTATAGGAGAGTGAAAGATAATTAAGGTATTGGGAAGTAAAAACGGCTGATTTGACTGCCTTATCCTCTGCCAACGGTAACTTTCCTATTAAGAAAGGTTACCGTTGAGCAGTATGAGGATTAAGCTCGGTGTAAGAGCCGTCATACCCCAATACTGAGTTAAAAAAAATTAATTTTAAAAATTTAAAAAAAATATAAAAACAATTAATTTACTCTTGAAATTAATAAAAAGAATAAAAATTTTAAATTTTGATGATAACAGACTAGTGATACTGAGTGGTCAGTATCAACAGGAGTGATACTGAGCGTTCAGTTTTAAAGAAAATTAAGAAAGATTAAGGATTCAACATACCTAATTGCCCTAGTAAATACATAAACCTTTCCTCAGGGAGAGGTTTAGTAAACACATCGGCCAATTGTTCATTTGTTGGTACATAATCTACCTCAACCTTACCTTTTTCCACATTATCTCGAATAAAGTGGTGTCTGATATCAATGTGCTTGGTTTTGGAGTGATAGACTGGGTTCTCTGTGATAGCAATAGCACTCTTGTTATCACAATGAATGGGAGTCTTATGAAAGTTGAACCCATAGTCTAAGAGTTGATACTGCATCCATAATAATTGAGCACAACAACTTCCTGCAGCAACATATTCAACTTCTGCTGTGGAAGTTGCTACCGAATTTTGCTTCTTGGATGACCAACCAACTAGTCTTCCACCTAGGAATTGACATCCTCCACTTGTGCTCTTTCTGTCCAATCTACAACCTGCAAAATCTGCATCTGTGTACCCTTCAAGGTGAAAGTTTGAATCTTTGGGATACCAAAGACCCAGGTTAGGAGTGCCTGTAAGATATCTAAAGATGCGCTTAACTGCTTTCATGTGTGATTCTTTAGGATCAGCCTGATACCGAGCACACATACATGTGGCAAACATGATATCAGGCCTGCTAGTAGTTAAGTAAAGTAAGGAACCAATCATACCTCGGTATGTGGATTGACATACTGGTTTACCAGTTTCATCCTTACTTATCTTATCCTGAGTACCCATAGGAGTGTGCATGGAAGATAAATTTCAAATTTGTATTTCTTTAACATGTCATGCACATACTTACTTTGATTTATAAAAGTGCCATCAGGCTTTTGTTCAACTTGTAAACCAAGAAAGTAAGTAAGTTCTCCCATCATACTCATCTGATACTGAGTTGACATTATCTTAGCAAACCAGTCACACATTGACTTGTCAGTGGAGCCAAAGATAATATCATCTACATATATCTGAATGAGTAAGATGTCAGAACCTTTCCGTTTTGAAAATAATGTTTTATCAATTTTACCTCTTGTAAATTTATTTTCAATAAGGTACTCAGACAGGGTGTCATACCAGGCTCTTGGAGCTTGTTTGAGCCCATATAGAGCTTTATCAAGCTTGAAAACATAATTAGGAAATTTAGGATCAATAAAACCTGGTGGTTGTTTAACATAAACTTCTTCTTGGAGTTTTCCATTTAGAAAATCACTCTTGACATCCATCTGATAAACTTTGAAATTTTTGAAGGCTGCATATGCAAGATACAACCTAATAGCTTCAATTCTGGCAACTGGTGCAAAAGTTTCATCATAGTCAATGCCTTCTTCTTGCCTGTAACCTTGAGCAACTAACCTTGCTTTGTTTCTGATGACAACACCATCCTTGTCCATCTTGTTTCTCAACACCCACTTAGTACCAATAATAGTTTTGCCAGTATGAGGTGGTACTAAGTTCCAAACTTTGTTTCTCTCAAACTCTGTGAGCTCTTCTTGCATAGCCTCTACCCAATCTTCATCTAATAAAGCTTCATCAGCTTTCTTTGGTTCAATGGTAGATAGGAAACTTCAGAAGAAACAAAAATTTGCAGTTGCTTGGGTTGGAAATTCTAATTTTCTTCTTGTTTGGACACCTTCTTCAATAGGACCAATAATGTTTGAGTGTGGATGGTCTCTGTGTTCCCTTAAATTGTTTCCTAGAGGAGCATTTGAAATAGGATCAACAATATCTTGTTGATTTGGTGTGTCTCGTGTCTGATACTGAGTGGAATTCTGGTCAGTATTAGACAGCGCAGGTTGCTGTTCATCTTCATTTTGCAGAGTTGATGTGGATTCTTGTGAAGTGTTGGATGTTTCACCTTCTTCATAGGTAGAGTGGTTCAGATCATTAGTTGGAAACTCAGTATGGAGGTCCTCTGTTATGGGAACCTCAGTATTAGTCGCAGTTGAGTGATACTGAGTTTGAACTTGATCAGTTTCATTAAACTTATTGGGAATAAAGTGTGGATGAAACTTGGGCTGTTCAGCAATGGAGTTTTCTGGATTGCATAGAATATCTAAGTCACTTATGTCTTCACTTGCTGAGGTAGAATGCTCATTCTGATCTTCATCAAAGGTAACATGAATAGATTCTATAATCACCTTGGTTGAGATGATATATTCTCTGAAGGCTTTAGAGTGTGGAGAGTAGCCCATGAACGCACCTTCATTTGTTTTGGGAGCAAATTTGTTGAGATTTTGTTTTGTACTGAGTACAAAGCATTTACTCCCAAAGATGTGGAAGTATTCCACATTAGGAATCTTGCCATTGTATAACTCATATGGAGTCTTCAGATGTCTTTGGACAATAGTGGCTCTATTCTGAGTGAAGTTTGCACAGTTTACAGCTTCAGCCCAGAAACTCAGTGCCAGTCCAGCATGGCATAATAAAGTTCTTGCAGCTTCAATCAGTGTTCTATTCTTTCTTTCTACAACACCATTTTGTTGTGGTGTGTAGGCTGCAGAGAAGTTTTGAATGATTCCTTTTTCTTCACAGAAATCGGCTAATACTGAGTTCTTAAACTGAGTACCATGGTCACTTCTAAGTTGCTTGACCTTGTTGCCTTTTTGAAGTTCCTCTCTTTTTATAAAGGCAATGATTTCTGTTGTTGCATCTGACTTAGTCTTGAGGAAGATGACCCAAGTATATCTTGAAAATTCATCAACCAAGACTAGAGTATAGATCTTTCTGGCCAAAGATGGTGTGCTGATGGGGCCAAAAAGATCCATATGTATCATAGTAAGAGGTTCATTAATGGAATGATTGACTTTGGACTTGAATGAACTCTTCTTCTGCTTGCCCATTTCACATGCTGAGCATAACTTATCTTTTGAATAAGTAATAGTGGGCAACCCTCTCACCAGTTTCTTCATACTGAGCTCGTTGATATTTCTAAAGTTGATGTGAGAGAGTTTCTTGTGCCATAGCCAATGCAATTCTGGCTTGACTTTAGAAAGCAGGCATACTCGAATAGTTGGGTGTATTTCAGATAGGTTGACCACATATACATCTTTTTCTCTTCTTGCAATGAGTACAGGCTGCCCTTTATCATTGTAGATGATTCCTGCAACCTTCCTGAATCGAGCTTCATTGTCATCATCACACATCTGGCTGATACTGAGCGGATTGTGTTTAAGACCCTCTACATAGGCAACTCTTTTAAAAGTTATGTTGCCTGCCTTGATCACACCATAACCTCTTGTCTTTCCCACCGAGTCATCTCCAAACTTAACAGAAGGACCCTTCTCTTGAGTATAATTTAGAAGGTATTCCATACTGCATGTCATGTGTCTTGAGCAGCCACTATCTAAATACCATTTTCTGTCACCCTGCACAAGACACAAAATAAGAGTTAGTTCTTTTTAGGAACCCATTTTTGAATGGGACCTTTGGTGGGATAAATATATTTTGACTTGATCTTTTTATGTGGAGAGGTCAGTATCACTTCGGTGAAAACTTTTGAGGTTTTCTTTGGTGATACTGACTTAGTTTCTCTCCTTTTCTTTGGTACTGAGTACCTAGGACTTGAGAGATCAGTCCAGCATTCATCTCCCTTATGACCAGTATGATGACACCTATAACATTTTCTAGGTCTATTTCTAAACATATTTTCATAAGGTATTTTAGAAAAATGTTGCACTTTTGGTAGATCAGTATGAACAAGTTTTGCAAATTGTTTACTTAAAGATTTGACCTGATCACCAAGTGTTTTTAAAATGTTATTTTTGTCATTTTTAATAGGTGTTTTAACATTTTGTTTTACTGGTTTAAAGGGTGGTGGATCTGATTGCTTCTTTTTGTTTGGCATAGAAGTCTTTCTAATTTTATTAGTGTAAGACTCCTTGTTTCTACCAACTGTGGACCAGGTTGAAGTTGTTTTTTGTTTATCATGTTTTGAAGAAACAACTTTAACAGGTTCTTTAGATTTCTCAGTATATGATGTTTCTGTTCCTGCAACTTCTGTATTAGATGAAACATTGGAGATAGAAGTTGTCTTATTATCATTATATAATTCAAAAGTTGTTGTATTAAATAATAATTCAAAAGGTGGAACAGCAGAAGTGTCATACCGATCTATTGGGAGCTCAGTACCAGAAATTTCCTTTATAGAAAATTCAATACTGGGTTCTTGTAGCTCAGTATAGCACTTTGAGCAGATGGAGGGACCAATAGGTTTTTCTAAAATTTCATTTTCCTCATCATCTGACTCGGTTTGACATCCAACTTCACAAAACGTTTTAGCTTCTATAAATTTAATAGGGTTCATATTAGAAAATTCTTCAAATAAATCAGCAAAATTATTCCTATTTTTAAATTGAGGATCAACACCAAGTGCAGCCCTCACATTTTCTGGAAATTGTTGATTTAAACATTTATTTAATTTTATTGAAGCATTTCCCCAAGATTTACACTGTTTTTCAAAATTTTCTTTTTCAAGTTTGTGTAAGTGAGCTTTATCAGCTAATCTTTGGTTAATGTCCTTTAAATCTGAAAAGTTTAGTTCTAAATCTTTATACTTTGCTAATTTATCCAAGTTTTCACTATTTACCCTTTCAAGTTCTTGAATTGTTAATTTTAAAGCTTTTTCTTTTTGTACATAAGTTTTAAGATCAACAATCATATACTCAAAAATCTTAGTTTTTTCATTCACTGAATAAGTTTGAAAGTAACTTACCTTGTACAACTGAGTGGAATCCCAATCAGTGTGAACACTCATCCTCTCAGCCTCTTTGATATCCTTTTCAAAGGAGCTCTTCAAATCATCTTCAGCGAAAGCCATAAAGGCTTTATTCTCAATCTCTTCCTCATCATCACTTAAGTCTTCATCCATCCATGCTTCTGAGTAAAGTGCTTGATGAGGTGCTCCATTCCCTTCTGCCCTCTTGCCCTTGCTCCAATTCTTCAGCTTGACATATTTGTCTCTATACCTCTTTGCTCGGTATGCAATCTTGTCATTTTGGTCAGTCTCAGAAGACTTGGTATGACAATTTGCAGCAATATGTCCAGGCTTTCCACACCTATAGCAAAGACCTGATCTTGGATCAGTATTAGAAGAGCTAACACCAAGCCTCTTCTTTTTCAACTGATCCAGCTTCATAGACATAAGAGCCATTTGGGTTTCAAGATCTTCTGCCTCAGCATCAGCAAGATCAACTTCTGGTTCTTCTGGCTCAGTTACAGTATATGCCTGTTGCACAACTAGAGCCATGCCAGTGGAAGCCTTGTCAGTTTTCTTCCAGTTGATCAGTCTTGCAGCATTATTTTCTTCATGATTCAGCATTAGACCATACAAAGTTTGAAGAGTGTATGACTCAATATTGTTAGCAGCATTTACAGAGTTTGTCGTGTCAAGAAATTGTTGAGGAAGACTATCCAGGAACTTTTGAACAAGCTCTCCTTCCTCTTTCACAATGCCTACACTGATTAAATCATGGATAACAGTATTGAACCTGTTATAGAGAGTGGTGATGTCTTCATTAGGAGTTGAGAAGAAGTTTTCATATTTCCTTCTCATGTTGCTTTTTCTTTGCAACTTCACCTTTGCTGTGCCTTCATAGATGACTGATAGGCTATCCCACATAGCCTTTGCTGTTGGCAATTTCATAATTGCATTAAGTATTTCTTTGGTAACAGCATTACCAATCACTCCCTTTGCTCTTGAGTCTAGACTGAATAACTGACGGTCAGTATCAGTCCAGATGTGTTTCAGTTTTGGAACTGTCCTTATGCTCTCAGGAGCATCATCAGTAGCAGCAACGGGTTCCACAGTTTGTGGGATGATAGGACCAACATTTAGCACAGTGAGCATTTCATGATGAATGGATTCGAGATACCACTGAGCTTTTAGCTTCCATTGATGAAAGTCTTTACCATCAAAGATGGGTACTCCCTTTCCAGACATAATTGGTGCAACAATTGTAGACATTTTTGATTTTGGAGTAAGTGAAGGATAAGTATAAGGAATGGCTGCCAGGGTTATAGATCAACTAAATAAGAGTTTATTTAGCCTGATCTGATACCAGTCGTTAGGTCACAACACCCTGGTTTAGATGGTTAATTGATTAGATAATTATAACTTAAGACAAATATTGTATAAGAACAAGATATGAGTCAAATGTATAATTCCACTAAGTGTGGCTTGTTGCGGAATAACAAGAACACTGATCAATTACAAAAGGTATGAAAATGTAAAGTGAATTGGTAAGTTCTCCTTTGCAAGATGATCTCTATTTATAATGATATAGAGATCTTACATAATGAGCAAATGAGTAACCGAAGGACTAAGGTAGGAAAATGACTAAGATCAAGGGATTTGATCTTAGTCTGTTACATATTGTAACTCAGTCCTTCTACTCAGTCCTTATACTCAGTATCACTATCTGATACTGAGTACTGATACTGAGTTCCAATACTGATCACTCAGTATCAGACCTAAACTTAGCTATATTATTCTACATATTAATCAAAGCTAGTCTAGGTTGTTTTGTTATCTTAAGATCCAAAGGGGCAAGGCTTTTTGCCTTAACAGAAACCTATCCTAACCAAGGAGTGCCAAATGGTAAAGGTGTCAAACAAAAGGTCAAGAAGGTTAAGCCTAACACAGCGAGGAATCGAGAATCGGTGCTTCAAGTGTGGTGAGGCTGGGTATTGGAAAAGAAATTGTCCAAAGGGTGCAAGTGGTGGTGGAGGAAACGCAAGTTCCTCAGGTAACACAACCACACTTCTTAATCACTTTAAGATACTTGTAAAGTACATTACGAGTAATCTAACTTTTGCAATCATTTATTGCAGGAGGAGATGCAAAGTGATGATGACCGGCATGAGATGGTGATGATCCCACAAGCACCAAGTTTTTATAATTCAGTATTTTTATGGATTCAGTAAAACAATTTTATTTCATTGTTTGGATAATTTTTATTTTATGTTAAAAACAAGTTCTCTTTGGTTTTAATTATTTTCGAATCCAAGGTTGAATTATATTGTGTGCATGTGTGATAATTACACTAGTCAAGGTTTATGACTAGATTGTAAGTCAAGTTTTGATTTACTTTATATTTCATGTTCTATACATGTTTGATTGTTGTATGAATGAATAATGTCTTGATAGCTCAAGGTACTTAGATACTAGTAATTAGAAAGTTTTTCTAATGAAAATATTTAAGAGTTTTATGGAAGCATAAAGTTCAAAAGTTACTGAACCTAGTTAAAAACATCTTAAGTAATAGTCATTACTTATGATAGTACGTTTTAAAGTATTAGTGTTAATATAGTATGATTGTATCGGATATAATCAAGATAGACTTTAAGAGTATTATTGCAAGTCTTTTGTACTTGTAATAAGGAACTTAATGAAGTCATAATTCCCTAATAGGAATAATTGGATATTCGTAAAATCCAAGTAAAATGACTTAGACATTAAATGAACTCCTAAAAGAGACAAACTATATTACACTATTTAAGAATTAAATGGTATTATTGCAAGTCTTTTATACTTGTAATAAATGCATAATTTAATCAAGTCATAATTCCCTTATAGGAAATAATGTCTTTTATACAAATAATGTCTCCACAATTTCAAGGCAAATATAATCGCCGCCAAATCCAAGTCGTGTGTCGTGTACCTAAATTCCGCATTCTTCAATTGTCGCGAGGCATACACGATTACCTTACCTCTTTGCATCCACACACAACCGAGCCCTTGATTCAAAGCATCACTATAAACCACAAAATCTTCCATACCATCCGGTAACGTAAGAATCGGCGCGTTACATAACTTTTCCTTCAACAATTTAAACGCCTCTTCTTGCTTCTTCTCCCACACAAACTTCTCACTTTTTCTCGTTAACTTTTTTAGTGGAATCGTGATTCTCGAGAAGTCTTGTATAAATCTTCGGTAATAACCGGCTAATCCAAGGAAACTTCTAACCTCGGTGGGAGTCCTCGGAGGCTCCCAATTTGATACCGCTTCAATCTTTGAAGGATCAACTTTAATGCCATCACATGTCACCACGTGACCTAAGAATTGTACTTCCCGCAACCAAAATTCACACTACGAGAATTTAGCATACAACTTCTCCCATTTCAACACATCTAACACAAGCCTCAAATGACCCTCGTGTTCTTCCTCGGTTTTCGAGTAAATCAAAATATCGTCAATGAACACGATCAAAAACTTATCAAGAAATGGTTTACAAACCCGATTTATTAAATCCATAAAAATAGCCGGCGCGTTTGTAAGACCAAACGACATCACTAGGAATTCATAATGACCATAACGTGTACGAAACGCCGTCTTCTCGGTGTTGCCTTCTTTCACCCGAACTTGGTGATAACCCGACCTTAGATCAATTTTCGAGAAATAACTAGCACCTTGCAATTGGTCGAATAAGTCGTCAATTCTCGGCAACGGGTAACGGTTCTTAATAGTTACCTTATTTAACTATCGGTAGTCGATGCACATTCTCATCGAACCATCTTTCTTGTTAACAAATAACACCGGTGCACCCCACGGTGACGAACTTGGAGAATAAAACCTTTGTCTAACAAATCTTGCAATTGAGTCATCAATTCCCGCATCTCGGTGGGAGCTAAACGATACGGAGCACGAGCAATCGGCGTCGCACCCGGAACTAAGTCAATCTTGAACTCGACTTGTCTCTTCGGTTGCAAACCGGGCAAGTCATCGGGAAATACCTCGGGGAAATCCCGAATAATTTTGACGTCATCCATCGACCTCTTTTCTTTTCGGCCATCTAACACATATGAAATAAACGATGCACAACCTTTCGATATACTTTTCCTCGCCTTAATGGCGGTAATCACATTAGGCATGTGATGTCGTTTCTCCCCATACACATACACCTTCTCGTTCTCGGGTGTCTTAATCGACACTATTTTCTTCCCGCACAAAATCTTGGCTTGGTGCATACCCAACCAATCCATACCGATAACCACATCAAACGCTTTTATTCCCATGGGCAACAAATCGACCTTAAACTTTGTACCGTCTATTTCAATCTCACAATTTCTATAAATACTTTCAACTATAGAAGTTTTCCCGTCGGCTACCTCTATTTCATACACCTCATCTAACATCTCGGACGGCACATTCAACTTACAACCGAACTCATAAGACACAAACGAATAATTGGAACCCGAATCAAACAAAATATGAGTTGGCAAGGAGTTAATGAATAAAGTACCTGACACCACATCGTGTGCCTCCTTCGCCTCCTCCCGAGTGAGTTGGAAGGATCGCCCCTTCACCTTAGCCGGCTCCACCTTCTTTTGAGCCGTGGATACCATTGACTTGGTTCCCTTCTTCGGGCACACATTGCTATAGTGCCCCTTATCATGGCACGAGAAACATTCAACCTCGGCCAATGGTTTAGACTTGCATTCTCGGGCCATATGCCCCGGCTTCCCACAATTGAAGCAAGTTTTTGACTCTCCTCGGCACACGCCGGTATGATTTTTCCCGCACTTCTTGCACGAGCCAATACTTCCTTGTTTAGAGAAGCTCAATGTGAACTTCCCTTTCTTGAACGAACTAGAGCCGCTCTCGGCCTTCCTTTTCTCGCCCACATGGGCCCTCTCGGCAACACGTGCCTCATACACTTCCTCAACACCCCGGGCGGCACTAATGGCCTCATCAAGTGTGACCGCCCTCTTCACCTCCAATTGGTAATCCCACGGTAACCCACTAACATACCAGACTACCCTCAACCTCTCATCCGAGTAGGTTTTTGCAACAACGGGAGCAATCCCGTGAACTCCCTCGAGTACTCCTCGATTGACATATCACCCTTCTTGAGGGTCACGAACTTCTCGTACATCTTTTCCAAATCCCCTTTGGGACAAAACTTCTTTTTCAATCTCGTGGTGAATTCATCCCACGACATTTTCTCCACCACCTCCCTTCCGAGGGTATCATACACAATATCCCACCAAATCATAGCATCTTCTTTCAAAAGTTGTGATGCATAGGCTACCATATCGGCTTTCTTACACTTGCTACTTCCGATGACCCGCTCGGTCTCTCGGATCCACCTCATAGTCACTTTCGGGTCCGAACTACCCGTGTACACATTCGGCTAACAAGCCATGAAGGATTTAAACGAGCAACCTTCTTTCTCATCGGGCCTAGCCCTAGCATCACTTTGGCCACCCGTGGAGGATTTCCCCTCCCCGGTGCCACTACCCTTGTTCTCTCATCCGATTTAGCCTCGGATTCACGGTCTCCACCCGACCTCTCCCGGTCCCCAATAATACGGTGCACTTCATCGGGCACCATTCCCTTGATTTGATCAAGAAAAGTTTGGAGATCCGCCATGGTTACCGGAGTTCTATTAGCTCCGACTTCCGATTCATCATCCCGATGCATCGACGGTTGACTTCCTTGTTCAACCACCACCGCAACATGAGGTATCTCTTCTTCCCGGCCCTCCGGGGCTTTACCACTTCTACGCGTGGTCACCATTTCTTTTGATCAAGACTATACGAATGACATTAAACATTTAGTACCTTATGTACAAACCATTAGTCGCATAAGACACAATATCCATAATCATATCAATCCTCATCGGTCCCCTAGGTTCAACCCTAAACTTAACTTAAAGTCTCAAGGTCAACCTATGATCTTAATGAATCTTATATTCCTAATGCTACAGTCTAAGACTAGGATGGTCATCCAACCTAATTCACTTAAACAGTAACTCTGATACCAAGTTGTAACACCTCAAATTTTAATACAAAACATTCGCCCAAAATATATCATTTTTCATAAATAGAAGAACTATTCCAAAATATGGATTTACAAAAACCTTTGGTATGAAAATCAGAGTATAAAGTTTGGTCTTACAAAATAGATCAAAACCAAAGCTAAGCATAAATCCAATCTAAAGTTTTTCTACTCTAGGCCCGCATCTCTCTCCATGCGAACCTAAACCTTCGATCCTGAACCTGAGTACATAGAAAAACAACAAGGAGTACGTGAGACAAAAACGTCTCGTGAGCTACATGGGTTTAGACCCCGATAATAATAAGCATCATATAATATTTAAACAATTATACAAGTAGTTCGTCCATCTATCTAGTCACCCTATTGTGACTCTACAATCCTTGCTTCCCTAGCAATCATATCTAGTTATCGGGTTGCCCCCGAACTAACTAGAACCACATTAACTTATTAACCGGGGATCCCCCGCATTAATAAGCTTCCAGGTAAAGGCAAAAGGGAATCGCCCAATCTACCTATACCTGCCTTACTCGCCGGACTACTTCCAGTTAGCAAGACTACTATCATGGAATGGGCCGATGGGGATCCACCGAAATGCTCCCCATTCCATAACCTCATGACCGGGGATCCCCCGCGTCATCACAACGTCTCATCCTTACCATAACTCGATGGTTATGTCAAACAAAGCCCTTGGCTATCACGTCAATCATCAAGTAAGTTAGCTAACTATATTCAACAATATATTACTAACTCTATATACTAAATTTCTACACAATTATCAATAGACTCGACATATGTAAATAAAGACATTTTCACGGCTATGTACTCAATAAAGTCCACATGTACTCACATTAGCAATATAATGCTCCAACCGTATTCTTTCCGCCGGTTTCCTTGCTTCACAATTCGGTCAACTTTCCAAGGCTTCACCGAATGCCTAATACAATAATCATAAGATGTTCAACATCACATACTACCAATAATGTATTCATTTATCACTAGATACCATTAACTAACATTTTCCCCTAATTATAGTGATTTACCAAACCATAGGTTTAACCAACCCTTATGATTCTTACAAATCATCATCATACACTGGTTTCCTTTGTTAATATACCATCTATTAAGTGTATACATCATTTATAACACCATAACCCATAACCCCAAGAACTAGGGTTTCAAACCCAAGCATCCAAATACATAGATCTTAAGCTACAAAGATCAAGGAGTGAAGATATACCTTTAATCTTCCACTAGGAGTGAAATCTACCAAATATTTGTGAAGTAATCACCACCAATCAGCCTTTATGCTCGGAAATCACCAAGGAGAAAACTAGGGTTTTGATATGGCATTAAATGAGCCAAAACCCGACTTTAATGCTATAGATAGAAGTTCACGCCGTGAACTAAGTTCGCGTCGCGATCTCTCCTTCTACACGCATTCTTCGCGATCGGTAACTGGTCGTGAACTACTTCACGCCTAAAGCCCAATTTTTCTGAAGACAGTTCCCGATCGGGAACTCTTCTTCGCGCTGTGAACTCCTCAATGCAGCAGGGCTGCATTTTTCGGTTGTTGTCTCGACCCGGTTTCGTCCATAACTTCCTCATACGGTGTCCAAATGATACGAAACCAATTCCTACGTGTTTTATATGATTTATCCATAATTATCATATTTTTATACAATTTATTTATTTACAAATTTCGGGTCGTTACAACTTTAGCATTAAATAAAGTTCTTAAAGTGTTTAAGTGTTTTATACTTGTTAGATACAGTAATCAATAAAGGTCATGCTTCCCTAAACATGAATGTTGGATATTCGCAAATCCAAAGGATGATCTTAATTATTGATAGAATTCTTAAAAGATTAAACTACAAGTTATTGACTAGGTCAAAGTAGTTTAAGAGATGCTTAAATTCCATAAAAGTAAGTGGGAGCTAAGACTAACATAATTCATTAAAGATGTTAATGAATTTAGTAAGTTAGTAAGACATTAACAACAAGGTTTTACCAAGTCGTTAGCCAAAGAGTTAAGAGAAATAAATGATCATTAATTAGACTATTGCAAACCTAATAGCGTGATCACAAGTCTTGTGATTAATTATTGCATATCTAATAGGTTGTTCACACTCCAGTGGATAACATAATCATTTAAGGAAATTTCTTTAACTAGTAATGATATATCTACAAATTAAGTAACTAAAAGATGCTTTAGTTACAAGGAGAATTTTATGAATTCAAGAAACTAAGGAGTTAATTTCCAATCCTCCTATATTTACCGGATTGCATAAAAGGCAATACTGGAACATGTTCTAGATTGTTGCAAGAACAAAATCTAGCAAAGGCAAAAGAAATAGTATTTTTCAAATACTTGTCTTATGTCTTTAGTTTAATAGAAATGATTGGTTTAGTGATGAAGTTACAATCAAGATTGTAAGGATCATTAAGTAATCAACACGAACAAAAGGAATAAGTAATGATCCAGTAATAATTCAGTATCTATGTCCAGTGAGGAATAATACATGAGGTAGTGTCATTTTTATTCAGACTTTGTATGTTTTACAATATCCATGAATAAAAGTCTTTTGATTCAAAAAGATACAAATCCGTGACTACTCGTCTTGGTGGGAACCTTGATGGGATGTTAACGTCATCGCGGTATTTGGTGGTAGATTCGAAGTTCTTCGAAGATAGCTACACAAGTTTTGTGTAAACCAAATATCAGTGATATTCTGTTGGAGCTCAACGAATATTGGATTGACCATCTTGACAATACTTCGTGGTTGAAAAGTTCAAAAGTATTGTTCACTAGGATTGTCCTTAAGCTTGAGGTATTTGGTTTAGGATACAATGACTAATGTGCTTTGGTTCGTCTTAGACAATTTTGAAAAATGATTGTCATACGAGGCGATACAAGATGGCAATTGCACCTCCTCTTTAGGAGAGATATTTATGGGTCCTTTGACATGATGAGATAACTGGAAAGTGCATGGCCATGCCCAAACGAACTGATTTGTTCCTTGTCGTTTATCACAACTGTTTGAATCAAGAAGTCATGAAACGATTTTGAATACATGAGTTGATAATTTCTACCATGCTCGTATTCGTTATCACAAATATCGTGCTGCAAGGGATAAGCCTAACATAGTTTCCCAAGAAGTAGAGACAGAGTGTTGGTTACCTACATGCCCATCTAGAAGGCCACTGTAGCTCGTATCATTAAGACAAAGGTTACGAACTTGCACAAGTGGGAGTCTGAAGGATTTATGTGCACAGTTAGTCAACCTATGTTGATACATCCATGCCTATGAAACACTTAAGGGTCACACCGGTGAGTGCATGTAATACGAGCAAGATAAGAAATGATACTACGAAGAGGAATGATTCATAATAGTCATTATGAATCAGTTAAGTATTAAGTTAAGTTTAACTTATTACTAGATTAGTTTAACTAACTAATTAATACAAGTACTTGTACATTTACTAGTTGAGTAAATATACAGTGTGTTAATTAATGATTATCCATGATATGATTTAAAGCTATTAAATCATATAGTGATTGGATAATATTGTTGTATAAATTATATGAAGGTTATTATATAATTAATAATTAAAAGTATAAATACAAGTATATATAATTCGTGTATATGGGTACCGAATTATTATTGTATTAATACTAGACATTTAATAGTTAAGTGCAACCATAATAAACTAGTTAAACTATAAGGGATGGAAGTGTAAAAGGATAAGTTTAATTAAGAGATTAATCTTAATTAAACTAGAAGGGTCCTAAGTGAAAGTCCTTCTATTATAAATAGAAGGCTTAGGGATCACTTACGAGGTTACACCACAAAAGCCGAAACCTTAGCCCCCTTTCCTCCATTCGGCCGAAACCAAGATACCACCACTTGGTGTTCTTCGTTCTTCGTGTTCTTCGTGTTCTTCAAGTATTGAAGAACAAGTTCATTGCTTAGATCAACTAGAAGATCGCTCAATTTGTTCGTCATCAGTGGATCTATCTTAAGCAAACAACAAGGTATGTTTTGGGAAACACTTTTCTCCCTTCTCCCCTCTTGGACGAATTCGACCAAAGAACCCTAGGGTTCTTTGGTTGATGGTCGAACGAACCACACAAGCATTGTGTGTGTGTTCGAGTTCTTCGTACAAGGTTTCTTTCTTGTTAATCTAATCTAGATTTCCAATATCCCAATCCTTTAGGGTTTAAGGATTATGTTTAATCCCACTTCCGCTTTTTGGGATTAAATCAGCTAGTTGGTTTTAACCGGTCAAGAACAAGTTCATGTTCTTGGTCAGTATGGTTCGAACCAAGCAAACTAGGAGGTCGGCCCAATGGGTCGATCAGTCTCATTAGATGCGAGCGAAACCCTTCACGTTTGTTGTTCTTCAATGGATTGTTGAACGCTGAAAACGTCTTGATTTAGTTCACCCAACACTTGCAGGCTTCCAGAGAAGAGACCAGGAATAGTGGAAAGAGTTTCAATGCGTTTTTCCATACGATTAACAGAGTTTCGAATCGTCATTTGGTGAAAGGTTTGCTGATGCTAGACAGTATCCATCTGACTACAAATTGCAGAAACTGCTCGTTCAATTTGTTTAATTACCAGATCAACTTCTGCACTTTTGGTGTGCGGGCTTACTGAAAAATACACTGTAGCAGGCGTTGTGTCAGCAAAGGGATCCTTCAGGGGTGTGATAGAAGTAATCTCTCGGTCAGTTTTATCTGCTTTGAATGTTGTACCCTTGATCAGACCGAGTGGATCTGAGGACTCGTTAATGAGATAGTTTCAATGCAGAGGAGTTGGAGAACATTCAACATCTTCATCACCATCAGAGCAGTCTGATGGTCTTTCGAATTGATCAACATCCTTGTTTAAATTTTAAATCGGCTGACTTAGGATTCAACTATGTACAGAGAAATTAAAATTGCCATCAACTGGAACTTCACCAAAGCTATCTTTTGGTTCTTCATTATCTGGTTCATAGATAATTTCTGGTGGAACTTTTAACAGCTCTTCATCAGATAGCTCTTCATCAGATAGCTGCAACAACTCTTTAGGAATTGAAATAGACTCTAGTGGAGGTGCTTTGGTTTGTGTGTGCATACTAGACACCGGATGGGTTTGGGTTTGACCCTGAATTGTATCGGCAGTCTTTTGAGAGACTGGGATAGAATGAGGTGGAGATCCCATTTTCTCGTCAGATACTGTCTCAATATCTGATGGGGATTGTGGGGATTGATTATCCTTGGGCATAAGGTTTTTCTTAGATACAAGTTTGGCCCATTTGGTCTTGGTGTACCCTTTTGTGAGGGACACTCCAGTTGGTGGGTTTTGCATGGTGCGAGTTGGAGATTTGTGTGTTGGGGAGACTTGGTCAGAACCTGATGTGTTTTTCAAATCCATGGTCCCTTTAGAGAAGGATCCGGTATCCGGAGAATCTGAAGGATGTGCGTGCGAAGCCACGTTTTCAGTCCCCGTCTGATCCTCATTAGGGGGACCGGGTTCAGGGTTAAGGAAGTGAATTTCAACATACCTTGGGGAAGAGGCTTGATCTCCTTGACGGAAATGCCTGAGAAGTTTGCATCACCCACCATGCCAGAAGAATATCATCCACGTTGACTTATAATCTCGTATTGCTCCCTTCCAATGAAGTGTTCAAAGTGTTAGGTCACAACAACCCTGGTTTATAATGTTAATTGATAGATTATTATACTTAGAGAAATATTAGAGTGATAACACAAGAATATAGTCAATGTATAAATCCACTAAGTGTGGTATGCTGCGGAAAAGCAATACCACTGATCAATTACAAAAGATGTGAATGTGTAAAGTAAATTGGTGAGTACTCCTTTGCAAGATGATCTCTATTTATAATGTTATAGAGATCTTACATAATGAGCAAAGGAGTAACCGAAGGACTAAGTAAGGAAAATGACTAAGATCAGGGGATTTGATCTTAGTCCGTTACTATACTGAGTATCACTCAGTCCTTCTACTCAGTATCACTATCTGATACTGAGTACTGATACTGAGTTCAAATACTGATCACTCAGTATCAGACCTAAACTTAGCTATATTATTCTACATATTAATCAAAGCTAGTCTAGGTTGTTTTGTTATCTTAAGATCCAAAGGGGTAAGGCTTTTTGCCTTAACAATCTCCCCCTATCTAATGATAACAAAACAGTTACAAAGAGATAAACAAAAAATACAACAGCATAGGTAGCAATATCTTCTTCTTCATTTGCTGTTGTTGACTTCATTCTCATAGAAGACTTCTTGTTTAATGTGGACAAACTCTTCTCTGCTTTTGAGTTCATCCCTTCTACTATTCAGAACTGCAACAATCTTCTTTCTGAACCAAGAGTCTTCTTTCTTGGTGATCATCCATTTCAATCCAACAAGGTGACTGATTTGAGCTCTTGGTAGATCTTCTTCAGAAATGAAGCACTCTCTATCCTCTGAGTCAGTATACATATATCCAGAAGTTGGATATATGACACTCTTCTGATCCTGAAATACAAGGTTAGGAGGAAGAGGGTACTTTCTAAGATACTTGTATGTATGAAGGCATTCTGGTCTGTTATTTGAGTAAGCCTCAGTCATCACACTGAATGTTCTGTACTCTATTTCATGAAGTAAGTCCTTCTCATAACATACTGCAGCTACTGCACAGATCTCATCCAAGACTATTTGATCATAGGTTGATTTCTTTGGAAGCTCTTTGATCAGTCTTGTGATCTTCACCCAGTCTTGAAGACCAATTCTTTGAATATCATGAATAAATATCTTCATGGGGGGACTGGTTAAGCCAGTACAAGTGATAGTAATTCTTCCTTCTTTGAGCTTCACTTTTACTTTATTGACATCCAGATTTAACCAATGTATCCCCCTTACATTTTGAAATGTTTTGGTCCTCAAGAACTCCTTTCTTTGTTCCTTATACTGAGTTCTAGCAGCAACCATATTCCAATAATGTTGAATATGGTCTGGACCCTTTCTTGAGATTCTATGTGAAGGACCAGGAGTATCAGTATCTGGGTCAGATTCTGGTTCAGTTTTGACTCCCAACTCTTGCTCATATAAAAATCTTTCTTGTTCTGCCCAGAGTTGTTGAGGAGTCAGTCTAGGAGCCTGCTCGGTATCACTGTCCCTTGTAAGAACAGGTCTTCTTTGTCTTGTTACCAGAGGAGCAGATCCCTCACTTGATTCAGAAGAAGTAAGAACAGCATTGATAGGTCTTCTTGATAAGGAACTCCTTCTTCTAATCACCAGATTTTCTGGTTCTTCATCATCCGAGGATGATGATGAAGAACTTTCTTGTTCTACCAGATTTAGTGCATAGTTTACTAAATCTGGTTCTTCATCTTCATCATCAGCAATAGGCCAGATGAAAGGCCTATAGACCACAATTTGTAAATTATTCTCTTCAAAAGTTTGCTGTGGTTGGTCAGTATGAGTCTCCCCCTGAGCAGATGGCTCAAGTGGGTCTTGAACTTGTAATTCTGACCTTGTTCTTTGTCTTCTTCTCTCATACTGAATGCGAAATGGCTCAGTATGAGGGCTTTGCTGATGTTGTTGTTGTGGAGGTTGATCTTCATTCAATCTTCTTCTTTTCTCCCCCTGAGCAGAAGGCTCAGTTTGATCAACCTCAGTATCTCTTTGTCTCTTCTCCCCCCTTTTGTTATCATTGGATGAGGAGGGAAGAGGATCAGTATCACCACCCATGTCCCCTTCAGGTTGTTCAAGAGTAGGGGAGGGTATGGGCTCAGTTGCAGCATCAGTATCACCAGCACCTCCTTCTCATTCTCCTTCTTCATTGTGGTCACCATGTGAACCTGGTGGAGTTTGTGAAGGCTGCTGTGGTTGTTGAAGGAGTGATACTGACTGTTTTATGAAGTCAATATCACCACTCATCTTGTCCATTCTGGCTAGTATTACATTCTGAGTTTGTTGGATGGCCAGAATGTGCTGCATGATTGCTTGCAGAGTCACTTGGTCTGCTGCAGCCTGAGATGCCTGAATGCCCTGCACAGATGGTGCTAAAGAAACAAAAATATAAAACTGGTTAGAAAGAAAGGTTTATCAAATAGAATTGTGGTGTTGTTTAATTCTACAATCATATAAACAGAGTTTGTGAAGTCTGTATTTCATCTGGTATAGGATGAAATATTGTGGACTTGTGCATAGCATGTGTAAGAAGATTTTAGTAAAGGAGAGTGTGAAAATTTAAGTAGCTCAGTATAGGATAAGTCACATTTACTAAAAGGTTTGGGTGTGGGAATTCGAAGCCTGGGATGTGCTTCTTGTTATTTTCAATGTTTATCACTCGGTATGAGAGTGATAACAGAAATGTGGCTAAACCCCATGGGATATTTTTGGATTTTGTGGCTTAAGGGTTTGGGATCATTTCTTGAATGATGCTACCCAACTCAAAAATAAGTTGGACATTATTCAAGCAGCACCAGTGGGTGTCAGTATGACATCAACCACCATTGTCTCTTTAAATGTTGAGACAACTGTAGACTGACAATGATCAATTTAGTGTGCTCAGTATATGAATTTTGCATAGCAGCAGGGGGCTAGCTATGTTGGCCATAAGGGGATATATATTTGAAAGATCGTTTGAGACTTTGGTCAGTATTGAGTTGGTACTGGCCAATACTTAGTCTCTATTTGGGAATGAAATATATATATATATATAAGTTTAAAGGCTTTTTAGAAATTCATACCTGAGACTCTGTCAGATTCCCTTCGAGCATCTGCAGAGGTCGGTGCAGGATCATGTGTTTGTTGATGTGCATCACCAACATCTTCAATACCGACCCCTCTGTCATGCTGAGCACCTTCCAGTGCAGTTTGTGCATATTGAATCTCCACATCAAGAGGAACATGAGGTTCCTCAATTGGTTGAGCAGGTGGAGCTTGTTCTGGACCTGGAAGGTCAGCGGTGGCTGCAATAAAGCTTTGGGCTTGAATAGATGCAGTTAATGATGGAACATTTGCAGGCTGCACCTCCTCAGATGATAAGTCGCCCATAATGATAGGAGAAACATTCCTTCTTCTTCTTTGAAGGACCAGTGGTGTGTCTTCTGAGGACTCAGTTTCAAGAATGTTTTCAAAAAGAGGAGCAGCAAGATCATGTGCAGGTGGAGAGATATGTTGTTGAGTCGGTTCTTGAACTTGTGGAACATCCTGCATCTCAATATCTGGACCAGCCTGTGCTCCATTACCACTATCATCATCATTATCATCATCATCATCATTGTCTGACTCAGTATCAGACATGTGTTCTACATCATCAATGTGTTCTTGAACAATGGCCCACATAGGAGGACTTAGAAGAGGTTCTCCTTCTCTTGGTCTGTAAAAGAAAATCTTCTCACTGAGTGGAGGAAGATCAACTCTTGGACTGTGAAATTCATCATAAATGTGTGTGGGCATTGAGTGTTGAAATATGAGTGATAGAAATCTGCAGAAAGGGACATTGCATTCCCTTGTGTTTGCTCGGACCAGAGTAGCTAATTCATTGAAGATTAGGCGAGCAAAATCAATGTTTCTTCCATAGTACAGAGCATGTACTATTTGCATCCCAAATTCGTTTATTTGGTCCAAAGCTCCCGTCTTGTGGGTCATACATCGAATTATTGTTGTGATGAGAATACCCCACATAGGACCAAATTCATTTCTTTTGATTGTGCCCGTTGTTCCTCTTCGACCCAGAAAAGGCAGTACAGAGCGTGCCTCTGATCTATCAACAAATGGGTCATACTGAGCTTGGGCGGGAAGTCTCAGTGCTTCACGAATGATTGCAGTAGAAACAAATGCCCTTCTTTGATCTCTAATTACCCACCCAGCAATCATATCTGGAGAATCGAGTGTAGCAGAGTACCAAAACTCGCATAACATTTCTGGGTAGATTGCTCGAGGAGATAATGTCAGTGCACGAGCAATTGGGCAATTTTTCAGAAAAGTCACAATGTTTGTGAACTCTTGGCATGCCCAGGCTTGAGGAATATTGAATTTGCTGTGATGTTGTTCCTCGCAAACCTGGGTACTTCATTATTTCGGAATTGGATTTCCGATTGAACTTCTGGAGCAACAAAAGTGTAATTCGCCATCTGTGATTTTGATTTGAAAGAATTTGCTTGCTAAGAGAAAGTGAAATCGTTAATCGCAGAGAGAATTGAAAATGAAAGAAAGAAATAACAGTTAAAAAAAAATTGAAGTAAAAATAAACGGTTATTTATAGGAGATTTGAAAGATAATTAAGGTATTGGGAAGTAAAAACGGCTGATTTGACTGCCTTATCCTCTGCCAACGGTAACTTTCTTATTAAGAAAGGTTACCGTTTGAGCAGTATGAGGATTAAGCTCGGTGTAAGAGCCGTCATACCCCAATACCGAGTGAGAAAAAAAATTAATTTAAAAAAAAATTTGAAAAAATATAAAAACAATTAATTTACTCTTGAAATTAATAAAAAATAAAAAATTTTAAATTTTGATGATAACAGACAAGTGATACTGAGTGGTCAGTATCAACAGGAGTGATACTGAGTGCTCAGTTTTAAAGAAATTTAATAAAGATTAAGGATTCAACATACCTAATTGCCCTAGTAGATACATAAACCTTTCCTCAGGAACAGGTTTAGTAAATACATCAGCCAATTGTTCATTTGTGGGTACATAATCTACTTCAACCTTACCTTTTTCCACATTATCTCGAATAAAGTGGTGTCTGATATCAATGTGCTTGGTTTTGGAGTGATAGACTGGGTTCTCTGTGATAGCAATAGCACTCTTGTTATCACAATGAATAGGAGTCTTATGAAAGTTGAACCCATAGTCTAAGAGTTGATACTGCATCCATAATAATTGAGCACAACAACTTCCTGCAGCAACATATTCTGCTTCTGCTGTGGAAGTTGCTACCGAATTTTGTTTCTTGGATGACCAGCCAACTAGTCTTCCACCTAGGAATTGACATCCTCCACTTGTGCTCTTTCTGTCCAATCTACAACCTGCAAAATCTGCATGTGTGTACCCTTCAAGGTCAAAGTTTGAGTCTTTGGGATACCAAAGACCCAGGTTAGGAGTACCTGTAAGATATCTAAAGATGCGCTTAACTGCTTTCATGTGTGATTCTTTAGGATCAGCCTGATACCGAGCACACAAACATGTGGCAAACATGATATCAGGCCTACTAGCAGTTAGGTAAAGTAAGGAACCAATCATACCTCGGTATGTGGATTGACATACTGGTTTACCAGTTTCATCCTTACTTATCTTATCCTGAGTACCCATAGGAGTGTGCATGGAAGATAAATTTTCAAATTTGTATTTCTTTAACATGTCATGCACATACTTACTTTGATTTATAAAAGTGCCATCAGGCTTTTGTTCAACTTGTAAACCAAGAAAGTAAGTAAGTTCTCCCATCATACTCATCTGATACTGAGTTGACATTATCTTAGCAAACCAGTCACACATTGACTTGTCAGTGGAACCAAAGATAATATCATCAACATATATCTGAATGAGTAAGATGTCAGAACCTTTCCTTTTTGAAAATAATGTTTTATCAATTTTACCTCTTGTAAACTTATTTTCAATAAGATACTTAGATAAGGTGTCATACCAGGCTCTTGGAGCTTGTTTGAGCCCATATAGAGCTTTATCAAGCTTGAAAACATAATGAGGAAATTTGGGATCAACAAAACCTGGAGGTTGTTTAACATAAACTTCTTCTTGTAGTTTTCCATTTAGAAAATCACTTTTGACGTCCATCTGATAAACTTTGAAGTTCTTAAAGGCTGCATATGCAAGATACAACCTAATAGCTTCAATTCTTGCAACTGGTGCAAAAGTTTCATCATAGTCAATGCCTTCTTCTTGCCTGTAACCTTGAGCAACTAACCTTGCTTTGTTTCTGATGACAACACCATCCTTGTCCATCTTGTTTCTGAACACCCACTTAGTACCAATAATAGTTTTGCCAGAAGGAGGTGGTACTAAGTTCCAAACTTTGTTTCTTTCAAACTCTGTGAGCTCTTCTTGCATAGCCTCTACCCAATCTTCATCTAATAAAGCTTCATCAGCTTTCTTTGGTTCAATGGTAGATAGAAAACTTGAGAAGAAACAAAAGTTTGCAGTTGCTTGGGTTGGAAATTCTAATTTTCTTCTTGTTTGGACACCTTCTTCAATAGGACCAATAATGTTTGAATGTGGATGGTCTCTGTGTTCCCTTAAATTGTTTCCTAAGGGAGCATTTGAAATAGGATCAACAATATCTTGTTGATTTGGTGTGTTGTCTGTCTGATACTGAGTGGAATTCTGATCAGTATTAGACAGTGCAGGTTGCTGTTCATCTTCATTTTGCAGAGTTGATGTGGATTCTTGTGAAGTGTTGGATGTTTCACCTTCTTCATAAATAGAGTGGTTCAGATCATTAGTTGGAAACTCAGTATGGAGGTCCTCTGTTATGGGAACCTCAGTATTAGTCTCATTTGAGTGATACTGAGTTTGAACTTGATCAGTTTCATTAAATTTATTAGGAATAAAGTGTGGATGAAACTTAGGCTGTTCAGCAATGGAGTGTTCTGGATTGCATAGAATATCTATGCCACTTATGTCTTCACTTGCTGAGGTAGAATTTTCATTCTGATCTTCATCGAATGTGACATGAATGGATTCTACAATCATCTTGGTTGAGATGATATACACTCTGAAAGCTTTAGAGTGTGGAGAGTAGCCCATGAACACACCTTCATTTGCTTTGGGAGCAAATTTATTGAGATTTTGTTTTGTACTGAGTACAAAACATTTACTCCCAAAGATGTGGAAATATTCCACATTAGGAATCTTCCCATTGTATAACTCATATGGAGTCTTCAGATGTCTTTGGACTATAGTGGCTCTATTCTGAGTGAAGTTTGCACAGTTTACAGCTTCAGCCCAGAAACTCAGTGCCAGTCCAGCATGGCATAATAAAGTTCTTGCAGCTTCAATCTGTGTTCTGTTCTTTCTTTCTACAACACCATTTTGTTGTGGTGTGTAGGCTGCAGAGAAGTTTTGAATGATTCCTTTTTCTTCACAGAAATCTGCTAATACTGAGTTCTTAAACTCAGTACCATGGTCACTTCTAAGTTGCTTGACCTTGTTGCCTTTTTGAAGTTCCTCTCTTTTTATAAAGGCAATGATTTCTGTTGTTGCATCTGACTTAGTCTTGAGGAAGATGACCCAAGTATATCTTGAAAATTCATCAACTAAGACTAGAGTATAGATCTTTTTGGCCAAAGATGGTGTGCTGATGGGGCTAAAAAGATCCATATGTATCATAGTAAGAGGTTCATTGATGGAATGATTGACTTTAGATTTGAATGAACTCTTCTTCTGCTTGCCCATTTCACATGCTGAGCATAACTTATCTTTTGAATAAGTAATTGTGGGCAAGCCTCTCACCAGTTTCTTCATACTGAGCTCGTTGATATTTCTAAAATTGATGTGAGAGAGTTTCTTGTGCCATAGCCAATGTAATTCTGGCTTGACTTTAGAAAGCAGGCATACTCGAATAGTTGGGTCTATTTCAGATAGGTTGACCACATATACGTCTTTTTCTCTTCTAGCAATGAGTACAGGCTTCCCTTTATCATTGTAGATGATTCCTGCAACCTTTCTGAATCGAGCTTCATTGTCATCATCACACATCTGGCTGATACTGAGCAGATTGTGTTTAAGACCCTCTACATAGGCAACTCTTTTAAAAGTTATGTTGCCTGCCTTGATCACACCATAACCTCTTGTCTTTACCACCGAGTCATCTCCAAACTTGACAGAAGGACCCTTCTCTGGAGTATAATTGAGAAGGTATTCCATACTGCCTGTCATGTGTCTTGAGCAGCCACTATCTAAGTACCACTTTCTGTCACCCTGCACAAGACACAAAATAAGAGTTAGTTCTTTTTAGGAACCCATTTTTGAATGGGACCTTTGGTGGGATAAACACAATTTGACTTGATCTCTTTATGTGGAGAGATCGGTATCACTTCAGGGGTAACTTTAGAAGTTTTCTTTGGTGATACTGACTTAGTTTCTCTCCATTTCTTTGGTACTGAGTACCTAGGACTTGAGAGATCAGTCCAGCATTCATCTCCCTTATGACCAGTATGATGACATCTATAACATTTTCTAGGTCTATTTCTAAACATATTTTCATATGGTATTTTAGAAAAATGTTTCACTTTTGGTAGGTCAGTATTAACGAGTTTTGCAAATTGTTTACTTAAAGATTTGACCTGATCACCAAGTGTTTTTAAAATGTTAATTTTGTTATTTCTAATAGATGTATTACCATTGTTTTTAACTGGTTTAGGAGATGGAGGATCTGGTTGCTTATTTTTATTTGACAGAGAAGTCTTTCTAATTTTATTAGTGGTAGACATCTTGTCTTTGCCAACCAAAGACCTAGTTGAAGTTGTCTTTTGTTTATCATGTTTTGAAGAAACAACTTTAACAGGTTCTTTAGATGTCTCAGTATATAATGTTTCTGTTCCTGCAACTTCTGTATTTGATGAAACATGTGAGATAGAAGTTGTTTTATTATCATTATATAATTCAAAAGTTGTTGTATTAAATAATAATTCAAAAGGTGGAACAGCAGAAGTGTCATACTGAACTATTGGTAGCTCGGTATCAGAAATTTCTGTTATTTGAAATTCAATACTGAGTTCTTGTAGCTCAGTATAGCACTTTGAGCAGATGGAAGGACCAATAGGTTTTTCTAAAATTTCATTTTCTTCATCATCTGACTCAGTTTGACATCCAACTTCACATAAAGTTTTAGCTTTTACAAAATTAATAGGGTTCATAGTAGAAAACTCTTCAAATAAATCAGCAAAATTGTTCCTGTTTTTAAATTGAGGATCAACACCAAGTGCAGCCCTCACATTTTCTGGAAATTGTTCATTTAAACATTTATTTAATTTTATTGAAGCATTTCCCCAAGATTTACACTGTTTTTCAAATTTCTCTTTTTCAAGTTTGTGTAAATGAGCTTTATCAGCTAATCTTTGGTTAATGTCTTTTAAATCTGAAAAGTTTAGTTCTAAATCTTTATATTTTGCTAATTTATCCAAGTTTTCATTATTTACCCTTTCAAGTTCTTTAATTGTTAATTTTAAAGCTTTTTCTTTTTGTACAGAAGTTTTAAGATCAACAAGCATATACTCAAAAATCTTGGTTTTTTCATTCACTGAATAAGTTTGAAAGGAACTTACCTTGTACAACTGAGTGGAATCCCAATCAGTATGAACACTCATCCTCTCAGCCTCTTTGATATCCTTTTCAAAGGAACTCTTCAAATCATCTTTAGTGAAAGCCATAAAGGCTTTATTCTCAATCTCTTCTTCATCATCACTTAACTCTTCATCCATCCAGGCTTCTGAGTAAAGTGCTTGATGAGGTGCTCCATTTCCTTCTGCCCTCTTTCCCTTGCTCCAATTCTTCAGCTTGACATATTTGTCTCTATATCTTTTTGCTCGGTATGCAATCTTGTCATTTTGGTCAGTCTCAGAAGACTTGGTATGACAATTTGCAGCAATATGTCCAGGCTTTCCACACCTATAGCATAGACCTGATCTTGAGTCAGTATTAGAAGAGCTAACACCAAGCCTCTTCTTCTTCAACTGATCCAGCTTCATAGACATAAGAGCCATTTGAGTTTCAAGCTCTTCTGCCTCAGCATCAGCAAGATCAACTTCTGGTTCATCTGGCTCAGTCACAGTATAAGCCTGTTGCACAACTAGAGCCATACCAGTGGAAGACTTGTCAGTTTTCTTCCAGTTGATCAGTCTTGCAGCATTATTCTCCTCATGATTCAGCATTAGACCATACAATGTTTGAAGAGTGTATGACTCAATGTTGTTAGCAGCATTGACAGAGTTTGTCATGTCAAGAAATTGTTGAGGAAGACTATCCAGGAACTTTTGAACAAGCTCTCCTTCCTCTTTCACAATGCCTACACTGATTAAATCATGGATAACAGTATTGAACCTGTTATAGAGAGTGGTGATGTCTTCATTTGGAGTTGAAAAGAAATTTTCATATTTCCTTCTCATGTTGCTTTTTCTTTGCAACTTCACCTTTGCTGTACCTTCATAGGTGACTGATAGACTATCCCACATAGCCTTTGCTGTTGGCAATTTCATAATTGCATTAAGTATCTCTTTGGTAACAGCATTACCAATCACCCCTTTAGCTCTGGAGTCTAAAGCATACAACTGACGGTCAGTATCAGTCCAGTTGTGCTTTAGTTTAGGTACAGATCTTATGCCCTCAGGAGCA
The DNA here is from genome assembly GCA_963853835.1 of Calendula officinalis. NCBI lineage: Eukaryota > Viridiplantae > Streptophyta > Magnoliopsida > Asterales > Asteraceae > Calendula > Calendula officinalis. Next base: position 37,875,977 of record OY970828.1, read on the forward strand.
TCATCAGTAGCATCAACAGGCTCCACAGTTTGTGGAATGATGGGACCATCATTTAGCACAGTGAGCATATCATGATGAATAGATTCAAGATACCACTTTTGAGCTTCCATTGATGGAAGTCTTTTCCATCAAAGATGGGTACTCCCTTTCCAGACATAATTGGTGCAACAATTGTAGACATTTTGGATTTTTGAGTGTTGGAGGGATAGATGTAGGAAATGGCTGCCAGGGTTATAGATCGACTAAATAAGAGATTATTTAGCCTGCTCTGATACCAGTTGTTAGGTCACAACAACCCTGGTTTATAATGTTAATTGATAGATTATTATACTTAGAGAAATATTAGAGTGATAACACAAGAATATAGTCAATGTATAAATCCACTAAGTGTGGTATGCTGCGGAAAAGCAATACCACTGATCAATTACAAAAGATGTGAATGTGTAAAGTAAATTGGTGAGTACTCCTTTGCAAGATGATCTCTATTTATAATGTTATAGAGATCTTACATAATGAGCAAAGGAGTAACCGAAGGACTAAGTAAGGAAAATGACTAAGATCAAGGGATTTGATCTTAGTCCGTTACTATACTGAGTATCACTCAGTCCTTCTACTCAGTATCACTATCTGATACTGAGTACTGATACTGAGTTCCAATACTGATCACTCAGTATCAGACCTAAACTTAGCTATATTATTCTACATATTAATCAAAGCTAGTCTAGGTTGTTTTGTTATCTTAAGATCCAAAGGGGTAAGGCTTTTTGCCTTAACACAAAGATCAGAGATAAGAATCTTGGGAATGGCACAATAATGTCTCGCTTGACTGGTTTTACTTTTGACACTAATTTGTCAAAAATCAGTTTTCCAAAATCAACTCTTCTGGTGTAGATGAGGGATTCACCCAAGATTAGATCATGTGCAGAAACACACTCCATACCCCCTGTTTTGGTTGTTAGACATTGAGATATCGTCGCGAAAAAGGCGGACCAGATGCTGGACATGCCCTGTCTTTTCATATTTTGTGAAGGGTCTTTACCGTATGAAATTAGGGCTAAAATTGATTTCTTTGCTTCTACTGGAGTTGGTGGAGATTCATAATTGGATTCCTCATCTCCATAAAAGTTCATACTGGGATTCGCCTGAAGGTTTCAAGATTGAAAGAGATGGTTCGTTCTCCGCCTAAGATGGTACCTGATATAAGTTCATCACCTTCATTGGCTGTGGAGTGCGCACAAGAGTACCAAAATTCAACAAGTAGGTATTTTGATAGGGGATATCCTGATGAAGAGCCGTTTTTAAGGGATGTTCGTCAAAGAGCCGTAAAATGGGCTGGAAATCAGGATGTACTACTCGTGGGTTTACATTACTCCGACGATTGTTTTTCGTTAGCTTGATTGACGAAATGGTGAAATCGCCTTGAATGTGTGGAGCTTTGTGAACCTTTGTTGAAAGTTCAACGCCATGAGGCTCAATTGATTCTTTCTTTGGAGCCATTAGAATTTTGAGTTTGAGAGAGGAAGAGATAACAATATACGAAATGGAGGATGACTGAGAGCAGCGAATTTGAGAAACAAGTGTTAGGTCACAACAACCCTGGTTTATATATAATTTAGATAGAATTTAAATTACTTAAGACAAATAATGTATTGAACATACGATTATAGTCAAATGTAATATTCCACTAAGTGTGGCTTGTTGCCGAAAAACAAGACCACTGAACAATTACAAAGTATATGAATGAACATGTAAAACTGGTGTGTACTCCTTTGCCAAGTGATCTGTATTTATAATGATATAGAGATCTTACAAGATGGGCAAAGGAGTAATGGAAGGATCGGACAAGGAAAATGACTAAGATCAAGGGATTTGATCTAGTCAGTTACATATGAGAATGTAACTCAGTCCTTCCACTCAGTATTGGATTTCCAATACTGAGTACTGATACTGAGTGGCCAATAATGCCCACTCAGTATCACACCGAGACTTAGCTAATATATTCTACAAACTAATCTAAGCTAGTCTAGGTTGTCTTGTTATCTTAAGATCCTAATGGGGTAAGGCTTTTTGCCTTAACAATCTCCCCCTATCTAATGATAACAAGACAATTACAAAGAGAATTTTTTAAACAAAAATAAGTAGGCAGCCGAGTCTTCTTATTCATCTTCTGTTGATGGATTCAAGCTCATAGAAGACCTCTTTCTTGATATAGATGAACTCTTCTCTTCTCTTCAGTTCATCCTCCCTGTTGTTGAGCACAACAACAATCTTCTTTCTGAACCAAGAATCCTCCTTCTTGGTTATCATCCACTTCAGTCCCACCAGATGACTGATAGGTGCTTTTGGCAGATCTTCTTCAGTAATAAAGCAGTCCCTATCCTCTGGATCAGTGTACTTATATCCAGAGGTTGGATATATGGTGCTCTTTTGATCCTGGAAAACAAGGTTAGGAGGTACATGGTATATTTTTTTAAAAATCTGAATGTGTTAAGACATTCAGGCTTGCTATTCTTGTAAGCCTCAGTCATCACACTGAGTGCCCTGTAATCTGCTTGATATAATATGCCTTTCTCAAAGCGTACTACAGCAACAACCCATATTTCATCCAACATTACTTGGGCTTCAGAATATCTTGATGGCAACTCCTTTATCAATCTGGATATCTTGACCCAGTCTTGGAGCCCCATATTCTGGATATCATGAAGAAAGATCTTCATGGGAGGACTGTCTGGTCCAGTGCAGAATGCAACTATGGACCTCTCAACACTTTTGACTTTGATTTTGTTGATGTCAATGTTTAGCCAGTGTATGTCCCGCACACTGAGAAAAGTTCTGTTTCTCAGCATAACCATTCTGTCCTCCCAATACCTTGTTCTTTGAGCCACTATGTTCCAATATTGTTGAATAAGATCATCTCCTTTTCTTCTTATTCTGTGAGATGTTGAAGGAACATTAGCCTCAGTATCAGTATATGTATCTTCTTCCTTGATAGGGAAGAAATTTTGAGCCTCAATCTCATCCTCAATCTCTTGAGCAGTCACCTCCTCAGTATCATGAACAGATCTCCTAGGTCTGGTGATTAAAGGAGCTGGATCAGATTCATCACTTGACTCAGAGGACATGACCACTCTTGTCATTCTTCTAGTAATTGGCCTTTCTAGAAGCCCTAGAAGCCACTTCAACATGAGGAGAGTGTGGTTTTGTTTGGAGGCTCTTCATCATCTGAGGATAATGATGAAGAGCTTTCTTGATCAGCCACTTCCAGTGCAAAGTTAAGGAAGTTCTGAGATGGCACTGGATTGTGTTCTTCATCTTCATCATCAATAATGGGCCAGATGAATGGCCTGTATACCACAATCTGCAAGTTGTTTTCTTCAGGAGCAGGTGGCTCAGTATTAACTTGCTGAGTTTGGTCAGTGTTTGTATCCCCTGAGCAGATGGCTCAGATGGTTCCTCAAGTTGTTGTAGGACTGACCTCCCTCTTTGTCTTCTTCTCTCATACTGGAACCGAAGTGGTTTAGTATGCGTGAGTTGCTGATGTTGTTGTTGTTGCAGTGAAGGTTGATCTTGATTCAATTTTCTTCTTTTCTCCCCCTGAGCAGATGGCTCAGGTTGATCAACCTCACTTTCTCTTTGTCTCTTCTCCCCATTATTGTTATCATTGGATGGGGAAGGAAGAGGTTCATTATCACCACCTATGTGCCCTTCTGGATCATCATGTGTAGGGGAGTGCATAGGCTCGGTGGCAGCATCAGTATCACCCTCAGGATCAGCATTGGAGGGTGATTTCCTTGGCTCAGTATCATTTCCTCCTTCATCTTCTTCATTGTTTCCACCATGTTGAGACTATGGAGTTGGTGGAGGCTGATATTGTTGTTGGAGTAGTGCGGCTGACTGTTTTAGTGAGTCAATCTCACTACTCATGGTGTCCATCCCGACCAGAATGTTGTTTTGTGTGTTCTGCATGTCCAAGATCTGCTGCATGATTGTCTGCAGGGTCACCTGTTCCTCTGGAGCCTGTACTTCCTGATTACCCCGCACAGATGGTGCTAAAGAAACAAAAACATAAAACTTGTTAGAAAGAATGGTTTATCAAATAGAATTGTGTTGTTGTTTAACTATATAATCATTTAAATAGATTTTTGAAGTCTGTATTTCATCTGGTTCATGATGAAATATTGTGGACTTGTGCAAAGCATGTGTAAGAAGTTTTTCAGTAAAAAGTGATTTGTGATTTTTAAGTAGCTCAGTGTAGGATTGGTCACAATTTTTATAAAAGGTTTGGGTTTTGGAAATCGAAGCCTGGGATGTGCTTCTTTTTATTTTCAGTGTTTATCACTCGGTGTCATAGTGATAACAGAAATGTGGCTAAAATCCATGGAAAATATTTGGCTTATGTGGCTTGAGGGTTTGTGATCACTTCTTAAATCATGTGAGCCAACTCAAAAATAAGTTGGACATGATTCAAGCAGCACCAGTGGGTGTCAGTGTGACATCAACCACCATTGTCTCTTTAAATGTTGAGACAACTGTAGACTGACAGTGATCATTTTGGTGCTCAGTGTATGAATGTTGCATAGTAGCAGTTGGCTAACTATGTTGGCCATAAGAGGATATATATTTGAAAGTTCGATTGAGACTTTGGTCAATATTGAGTTGGTACTGGCCAATACTTAGTCTCTATTTGGGGGAAAAAATACATATATATATATATATATATATATATATATATATATATATATATATATATATATATATATGAGTTTTAGAGTATTATAGAAATTCATACCCGAGACTTTGTCAGATTCCCTTCTACCATCTGCAGAGCTCGGTGTTGGATAATTTGTGTGTTGATTTGAACCACCAGCACCTTCAGGAGCTACTTCTCTTCTATCCTGAGCACCTTCCAGTGTGTGTTGCTCATACTGAAGCTCCACCTCAAGAGGAACATGAGGTTCCTCAATTGGTTGAGCAATTGGTTCCTGTTCAGGACCTGGAAGGGCTGCAGTTGCAGCAATCACATTCTGCTCTTGAAGAGAGACAGTCAAAGATGGAGCATGTGCATGCTGCATGTCTTCTTCAGATGATAAGGCCACCATCATTACTGGACTCAAACTTCGTCTTCTTCTTCTTAGAACAAGAGGTTGCACCTCGATTGACTCAGTATTAGTATCTGATGCAGTATGAGGAGCATCAGGATCCTGTTCATGGTGTGGACTGTGCAGTATGAGGAGCATGCCCAATTGCCCTAGTAGATACATAAACCTTTCTTCAGAGACAGGTTTAGTAAACACATCAGCCAATTGGTCTTCTGTGGGAACGAAATCTACCTCAACCTTACCCTTTTCCACATTATCTCGAATAAAGTGGTGTTTGATATTAATGTGCTTTGTTCCTGAGTGATGAACTGGGTTCTCAATGATAGCAATAACACTCTTGTTATCACAATGAATGGGTGTCTTCTGAAAGTTGAACCCATAGTCCATAAGTTGATACTGCATCCATAAGAGTTGAGCACAACAGCTTCCTGCAGCAACATATTCTGCTTCTACTGTGGAAGTTGCTACTGAGTTTTTCTACTTGGATGACCAACCAACTAATCTTCCACCAAGGAATTGACATCCTCAACCTGTGCTCTTTCTGTCCAACCTGCAACCTGCAACCTGCAAAATATGCATCTGTATACCCTTCAAGGTCAAAGTCCGAGTCTTTGGGATACTAAAGACCCATGTTAGGAGTTCCTGAAAGATATCTAAAGATACGCTTAACAGCTTTCATATGTGATTCCTTGGGATCAGCTTGATACCGAGCACACAAACATGTTGCAAACATGATTGTTAGGTCACAACAACCCTGGTTTATAATGTTAATTGATAGATTATTATACTTAGAGAAATATTAGAGTGATAACACAAGAATATAGTCAATGTATAAATCCACTAAGTGTGGCTTGTTGCGGAATAACAAGACCACTGATCAATTACAAAAGATGTGAATGTGTAAAGTAAATTGGTGAGTACTCCTTTGCAAGATGATCTCTATTTATAATGTTATAGAGATCTTACATGATGAGCAAAGGAGTAACCGAAGGACTAAGTTAGGAAAATGACTAAGATCAAGGGATTTGATCTTAGTCCGTTACTATACTGAATATCACTCAGTCCTTCTACTCAGTCCTTGTACTCAGTATCACTATCTGATACTGAGTACTGATACTGAGTTCCAATACTGATCACTCAGTATCAGACCTAAACTTAGCTATATTATTCTACATATTAATCAAAGCTAGTCTAGGTTGTTTTGTTATATTAAGATCCAAAGGGGCAAGGCTTTTTGCCTTAACAATCTCCCCCTATCTAATGATAACAAAACAATTACAAAGAGAAACTAAACAAAAAATACAACAGCATAGGTAACAATATCTTCTTCTTCATTTGCTGTTGATGGCTTCATTCTCATAGAAGACTTCTTGTTTAATGTGGACAAACTCTTCTCTACTTTTGAGTTCATCCCTTCTACTATTCAGAACTGCAACAATCTTCTTTCTGAACCAAGAGTCTTCTTTCTTGGTGATCATCCATTTCAGTCCAACAAGGTGACTGATTTGAGCTCTTGGTAGATCTTCTTCAGAAATGAAGCACTCTCTATCCTCTGAGTCAGTATACATATATCCAGAAGTTGGATATATGACACTCTTTTGATCCTGAAACACAAGGTTAGGAGGAAGAGGGTACTTTCTAAGATACTTGTATGTATGAAGGCATTCTGGTCTGTTGTTTGAGTAAGCCTCAGTCATCACACTGAGTGTTCTGTACTCTATTTCATGAAGTAAGTCCTTCTCATAACATACTGCAGCTACTGCACAGATCTCATCCAATACTATTTGATCATAAGTTGATTTCTTTGGAAGCTCTTTGATCAGTCTTGTGATCTTCACCCAGTCTTGAAGACCCATTCTTTGAATATCATGAATAAATATCTTCATGCGGGGACTAGTTAAGCCAGTACAAGTGATAGTGATTCTTCCTTCTTTGAGCTTCACTTTTACTTTATTGACATCCAGGTTTAACCAATGTATCCCCCTTACATTTGGAAATGTTTGGTCCTCAAGAACTCCTTCCTTTCTTCCTTATACTGAGTCCTAGCAGCAACCATATTCCAATAATGTTGAATATGGTCTGGACCCTTTCTTGAGATTCTATGGGAAGGACCAGGAGTATCAGTATCTGGGTCAGATTCTGGTTCTGTTTTGACTCCTAACTCTTGCTCATATAAAAATCTTTCTTGTTCTGCCCAGAGTTGTTGAGGAGTCAGTCTTGGAGCCTGCTCGGTATCACTGTCCCTTGTATGAACAGGTCTTCTTTGTCTTGTTACCAAAGGAGCAGATTCCTCACTTGATTCAGAAGAAGTGAGAACAGCATTGATAGGTCTTCTTGATAAGGAGCTCCTTCTTCTAATTACCAGATTTTCTGGTTCTTCATCATCCGAGGATGATGATGAAGAACTTTCTTGTTCTACCAGATTTAGTGCATAGTTTACTAAATCTGGTTCTTCATCTTCATCATCAGCAATAGGCCAGATGAAAGGCCTATAGACCACAATTTTCAAATTATTCTCTTCAAGAGCAGGTGGCTCAGAATAAGTTTGCTGTGGGTGGTCAGTATGAGTCTCCCCCTGAGCAGATGGCTCAAGTGGGTCTTGAACTTGTAATGCTGACCTAGTTCTTTGTCTTCTTCTCTCATACTGAATGCGAAATGGCTCAGTATGAGGGATTTGCTGATGTTGTTGTTGTGGAGGTTGATCTTCATTCAATCTTCTTCTTTTCTCCCCCTGAGCAGATGGCTCAGTTTGATCAACCTCAGTATCTCTTTGTCTCTTCTCCCCCCTTTTGTTATCATTGGATGAGGAGGGAAGAGGATCAGTATCACCACCCATGTCCCCCTCAGGTTGTTCAAGAGTAGGGGAGGGCATGGGCTCAGTTGCAGCATCAGTATCACCAGCACCTCCTTCTCCTTCTCCTTCTTCATTGTGGTCACCATGTGAAGATGGTGGAGTTTGTGGAGGCTGCTGTGGTTGTTGAAGTAGTGAGACTGACTGTTTTATTGAGTCAATATCACCACTCATCTTGTCCATTCTGGCAAGTATTATATTTTGAGTTTCTTGGATGGCCAGAATGTGCTGCATGATTGCTTGCATAGTCACTTGGTCTGCTGCAACCTGAGATGCCTGAATGCCCTGCACAGATGGTGCTAAAGAAACAAAAAATATAAAACAGGTTAGAAAGAAAGGTTTATCAAATAGAATTGTGGTGTTGTTTAATTCTACAATCATATAAACAGAGTTTGTGAAGTCTGTATTTCATCTGGTTTATGATGAAATATTGTGGACTTGTGCATAGCATGTGTAAGAAGATTTTAGTAAAAGAGAGTGTGAAAATTTAAGTAGCTCAGTATAGGATAAGTCACATTTACTAAAAGGTTTGGGTTTGGGAATTCGAAGCCTGGGATGTGCTTCTTGTTATTTTCAATGTTTATCACTCAGGTTGTTCAAGAGTAGGGGAGGGCATGGGCTCAGTTGCAGCATCAGTATCACCAGCACCTCCTTCTCCTTCTCCTTCTTCATTGTGGTCACCATGTGAAGATGGTGGAGTTTGTGGAGGCTGCTGTGGTTGTTGAAGTAGTGAGACTGACTGTTTTATTTAGTCAATATCACCACTCATCTTGTCCATTCTGGCAAGTATTATATTTTGAGTTTGTTGGATGGCCAGAATGTGCTGCATGATTGCTTGCATAGTCACTTGGTCTGCTGCAGCCTGAGATGACTGAATGCCCTGCACAGATGGTGCTAAAGAAACAAAAAATATAAAACTGGTTAGAAAGAAAGGTTTATCAAATAGAATTGTGGTGTTGTTTAATTCTACAATCATATAAACAGAGTTTGTGAAGTCTGTATTTCATCTGGTTTATGATGAAATATTGTGGACTTGTGCATAGCATGTGTAAGAAGATTTTAGTAAAAGAGAGTGTGAAAATTTAAGTAGCTCAGTATAGGATAAGTCACATTTACTAAAAGGTTTGGGTTTGGGAATTCGAAGCCTGGGATGTGCTTCTTGTTATTTTCAATGTTTATCACTCGGTATTAGAGTGATAACAGAAATGTGGCTAAACCCCATGGGTAATTTTTGGATTTTGTGGCTTAAGGGTTTGTGATCATTTCTTGAATGATGCTACCCAACTCAAAAATAAGTTGGACATTATTCAAGCAGCACCAGTGGGTGTCAGTATGACATCAACCACCATTGTCTCTTTAAATGTTGAGACAACTGTAGACTGACAATGATCAATTTTGTGTGCTCAGTATATGAATTTTGCATAGCAGCAGTGGGCTAGCTATGTTGGCCATAAAAGGATATATATTTGAAAGATCGTTTGAGACTTTGGTCAGTATTGAGTTGGTACTGGCCAATACTTAGTCTCTATTTGGGAATGAAATATATATATATAAGTTTAAGGGCTTTTTAGAAATTCATACCTGAGACTCTGTCAGATTCCCTTCTAGCATCTGCAGAGGTCGGTGCAGGATCATGTGTTTGTTGATGTGCAGCACCAACATCTTCAATACCAACCTCTCTGTCATGCTGAGCACCTTCCAGTGTAGTTTGTGCATATTGAATCTCCACATCAAGAGGAGCATGAGGTTCCCAATTGGTTGAGCAGTTGGAGCTAGTTCTGGACTTGGAAGGTCAGCGGTGGCTGCAAGTAGGCTTTGGGCTTGAAGAGATGCAGTTAATGATGGAACATTTGCAGGCTGCACCTCCTCAGATGATAATTGTCCCATAATGATAGGAGAAAGATTCCTTCTTCTTCTGTGAAGGACCAGTGGTGTGTCTTCAGAGGACTCAGTATCAAAGACTGTTTCAATATGAGGAGCATCGGGATCTTGTGCAGGTGGAGAGATATGTTGTGGAGTTGGTTCTTGAACTTGTGGAACATCCTGCATCTCAATATCTGGACCGGCCTGTACTCCATTACCACTATTATCATCATCATCATCATTGTCTGACTCAGTATCAGACATGTCTTCTGCATCATCAATGTGTTCTTGAACAATGGCCCACATAGGAGGACTTAGAAGAGGCTCTCCTTCTCTTGGCCTGTAAAAGAAAATCTTCTCACTAAGAGGAGGAAGATCAACTCTTGGACTGTGAAATTCATCATAAATGTGTGTGGGCATTGAGTGTTGAAAGATGAGTGATAGAAATCTGCAGAAAAGGACATTGCATTCCCTTGTGTTTGCCCGAACCAGAGTAGCTAATTCATTGAAAATTAGCCGAGCATAATCAATATTTCTTCCATAGTACAGAGCATGTACTATTTGCATCCCAAATTCGTTTATTTGGTCCAAAGCACCCGTCTTGTGAGTCATGCACCGAATAATTGTTGTAATGAGAATACCCCACATATGACCAAATTCGTTTCTTTTGATGATTCCTGTTGTTCCTCTTCGACCCAAAAATGGCAGTACTGAGCGTGCCTATGATCTATCAACAAATGGGTCATACTGAGCTTGTGCTGGAAGCCTCAGTGTTTCACGAATAATTGCAGTAGAGACAAAAGCTCTTCTTTGATCCCTACTTACCCATCCAGCAATCATATCTGGAGAATCGAGTGTGGCAGAGTACCAAAACTCACATAACATTTATGGGTAAATTGCTCGAGGAGATAGGGTCAGTGCACGAGCAATTGGGCAATGCTTCATAAAGGTCACAATATTCGTGAATTCTTGGCATACCCAAGCTTGAGGAATAGTGAAATTTGCTGTGATGTTGTTCCTCGCAAACCTGGGTACTTCATTATTTCGGAATTGGATTTCCGATTCAACTTCTGGAGCAACAAAAGTGTAATTCGCCATCTGTGATTTTGATTTGAAAAAGTTTGCTTGCTAAGAGAAAGTGAAATCGTTAATCGCAAAGAGAATTGAAAATGAAAGAAAGAAATAACAGTTAAAAAATTTGAAGTAAAAATAAACGGTTATTTATAGGAGATTTGAAAGATAATTAAGGTATTGGGAAGTAAAAACGGCTGATTTGACTGCCTTATCCTCTGCCAACGGTAACTTTCTTATTAAGAAAGGTTACCGTTTGAGCAGTATAAGGATTAAGCTCGGTTTGAGCGCCGGAATACCCCAATACTGAGTTAAAAAAAATTAATTTAAAAAAATTTTAAAAATATAAAAACAATTAATTTACTCTTGAAATTAATAAAAAAAAATAAAAAATTTAAATTTTGATGATAACAGACAAGTGATACTGAGTGGTCAGTATCAACAGGAGTGATACTGAGCGCTCAGTTTTAAAGAAAATTTAATAAAGATAAAGGATTCAACATACCTAATTGCCCTAGTAAATACATAAACCTTTCCTCAGGAAGAGGTTTAGTAAACACATCGGCCAATTGTGCATCTGTTGGTACATATCTACTTCAACCTTACCTTTTTCCACATTATCTCGAATAAAGTGGTGTCTGATATCAATGTGCTTGGTTTTGGAGTGATAGACTGGGTTCTCTGTGATAGCAATAGCACTCTTGTTATCACAATGAATGGGAGTCTTATGAAAGTTGAACCCATAGTCTAAGAGTTGATACTGCATCCATAATAATTGAGCACAACAACTTCCTGCAGCAACATATTCTGCTTCTGCTGTGGAAGTTGCTACCGAATTTTGTTTCTTGGATGACCAGCCAACTAGTCTTCCACCTAGGAATTGACATCCTCCACTTGTGCTCTTTCTGTCCAATCTACAACCTGCAAAATCTGCATCTGTGTACCCTTCAAGGTCAAAGTTTGAGTCTTTGGGATACCAAAGACCCAGGTTAGGAGTACCTGTAAGATATCTAAAGATGCGCTTAACTGCTTTCATGTGTGATTCTTTAGGATCAGCCTGATACCGAGCACACAAACATGTGGCAAACATGATATCAGGCCTACTAGCAGTTAAGTAAAGTAAGGAACCAATCATACCTCGGTATGTGGATTGACATACTGGTTTACCAGTTTCATCCTTACTTATCTTATCCTGAGTACCCATAGGAGTGTGCATGGAAGATAAATTTTCAAATTTGTATTTCTTTAACATGTCATGCACATACTTACTTTGATTTATAAAAGTGCCATCAGGATTTTGTTCAACTTGTAAACCAAGAAAGTAAGTAAGTTCTCCCATCATACTCATCTGATACTGAGTTGACATTATCTTAGCAAACCAGTCACACATTGTCTTGTCAGTGGAACCAAAGATAATATCATCTACATATATCTGAATGAGTAAGATGTCAGAACCTTTCCTTTTTGAAAATAATGTTTTATCAATTTTACCTCTTGTAAATTTATTTTCAATAAGATACTCAAACAGGGTGTCATACCAGGCTCTTGGAGCTTGTTTGAGCCCATATAGAGCTTTATCAAGCTTGAAAACATAATTAGGAAATTTGGGATCAACAAAACCTGGAGGTTGTTTAACATAAACTTCTTCTTGTAGTTTTCCATTTAGAAAAGCACTTTTGACATCCATCTGATAAACTTTGAAATTCTTAAAGGCTGCATATGCAAGATACAACCTAATAGCTTCAATTCTTGCAACTGGTGCAAAAGTTTCATCATAGTCAATGCCTTCTTCTTGCCTGTAACCTTGAGCAACTAACCTTGCTTTGTTTCTGATGACAACACCATCCTTGTCCATCTTGTTTCTGAACACCCACTTAATACCAATAATAGTTTTGCCAGAAGGAGGTGGTACTAAGTTCCAAACTTTGTTTCTTTCAAACTCTGTGAGCTCTTCTTGCATAGCCTCTACCCAATCTTCATCTAATAAAGCTTCATCATCTTTCTTTGGTTCAATGGTAGTTAGAAAACTTGAGAAGAAACAAAAGTTTGCAGTTGCTTGGGTTGGAAATTCTAATTTTCTTCTTGTTTGGACACCTTCTTCAATAGGACCAATAATGTTTGAGTGTGGATGGTCTCTGTGTTCCCTTAAATTGTTTCCTAAGGGAGCATTTGAAATAGGATCAACAATATCTTGTTGATTTGGTGTGTTGTCTGTCTGATACTGAGTGGAATTCTGATCAGTATTAGACAGTGCAGGTTGCTGTTCATCTTCATTTTGCAGAGTTGATGTGGATTCTTGTGAAGTGTTGGATGTTTCACCTTCTTCATAAATAGAGTGGTTCAGATCATTAGTTGGAAACTCAGTATGGAGGTCCTCTGATATGGGAACCTCAGTATTAGTCTCATTTGAGTGATACTGAGTTTGAACTTGATCAGTTTCATTAAACTTATTAGGAATAAAGTGTGGATGAAACTTAGGCTGTTCAGAAATGGAGTGTTCTGGATTGCATAGAATATCTATGCCACTTATGTCTTCACTTGCTGAGGTAGAATGCTCATTCTGATCTTCATCGAATGTGACCTGAATGGATTCTACAATCATCTTGGTTGAGATGATATACACTCTGAAAGCTTTAGAGTGTGGAGAGTAGCCCATGAACACACCTTCATTTGCTTTGGGAGCAAATTTATTGAGATTTTGTTTTGTACTGAGTACAAAGCATTTACTCCCAAAGATGTGGAAATATTCCACATTAGGAATCTTGCCATTGTATAACTCATATGGAGTCTTCAGATGTCTTTGGACTATAGTGGCTCTATTATGAGTGAAGTTTGCACAGTTTACAGCTTCAGCCCAGAAACTCAGTGCCAGTCCAGCATGGCATAATAAAGTTCTTGCAGCTTCAATCAGTGTTCTGTTCTTTCTTTCTACAACACCATTTTGTTGTGGTGTGTAGGCTGCAGAGAAGTTTTGAATGATTCCTTTTTCTTCACAGAAATCTGCTAATACTGAGTTCTTAAACTCAGTACCATGGTTACTTCTAAGTTGCTTGACCTTGTTGCCTTTTTGAAGTTCCTCTCTTTTTATAAAGGCAATGATTTCTGTTGTTGCATCTGACTTAGTCTTGAGGAAGATGACCCAAGTGTATCTTGAGAATTCATCAACTAAGACTAGAGTATAGATCTTTTTGGCCAAAGATGGTGTGCTGATGGGGCCAAAAAGATCCATATGTATCATAGTAAGAGGTTCATTGATGGAATGATTGACTTTGGACTTGAATGAACTCTTCTTCTGCTTGCCCATTTCACATGCTGAGCATAACTTATCTTTTGAATAAGTAATAGTGGGCAATCCTCTCACCAGTTTCTTCATACTGAGCTCGTTGATATTTCTAAAGTTGATGTGAGAAAGTTTCTTGTGCCATAGCCAATGCAATTCTGGCTTGACTTTAGAAAGCAGGCATACTCGAATGGTTGGGTCTATTTCAGATAGGTTGACCACATATACATCCTTTTCTCTTCTAGCAATGAGTACAGGCTGCCCTTTATCATTGTAGATGATTCCTGCAACCTTCCTGAATCGAGCTTCATTGTCATCATCACACATCTGGCTGATACTGAGCAGGTTGTGTTTAAGACCCTCTACATAGGCAACTCTTTTAAAAGTTATGTTGCCTGCCTTGATCACACCATAACCTCTTGTCTTTCCCACCGAGTCATCTCCAAATTAGACAGAAGGACCCTTCTCTGGAGTATAATTGAGAAGATATTCCATACTGCCTGTCATGTGTCTTGAGCAGCCACTATCTAAATACCATTTTCTGTCACCCTGCACAGGACACAAAATAAGAGTTAGTTCTTTTTAGGAACCCATTTTTGAATGGGACCTTTGGTGGGATAAACATATTTTGACTTAATCTCTTTATATGGAGAGGTCGGTATCACTTCGGGGGTAACTTTAGAAGTTTTCTTTGGTGATACTGACTTAGTTTCTCTCCTTTTCTTTGGTACTGAGTACCTAGGACTTTAGAGATCAGTCCAGCATTCATCTCTTTTATGACCAGTATGATGACATCTATAACATTTTCTAGGTCTATTTCTAAACATATTTTCATATGGTATTTTAGAAAAATGTTTCACTTTTGGTAGGTCAGTATGAACGAGTTTTGCAAATTGTTTACTTAAAGATTTGACCTGATCACCAAGTGTTTTTAAAATGTTAATTTTGTTATTTCTAATAGGTGTATTAACTTTGTTTTTAACTGGTTTAGGAGATGGAGGATCTGGTTGCTTATTTTTATTTGGCAGAGAAGTCTTTCTAATATTATTAGTGGTAGACTTCTTGTCTTTGCCAACCAAAGACCTAGTTGAAGTTGTCTTTTGTTTATCATGTTTTGAAGGAACAACTTTAACAGGTTCTTTAGATGTCTCAGTATATGATTTTTCTATTCCTGCAACTTCTGTATTAGATGAAGCATGTGAGATAGAAGTTGTCTTATTATCATTATATAATTCAAAAGTTGTTGTATTAAATAATAATTCAAAAGGTGGAACAGCAGAAGTGTCATACTGAACTATTGGTAGCTCGGTATCAGAAATTTCCGTTATTTGAAATTCAATGCTGAGTTCTTGTAGCTCAGTATAGCACTTTGAGCAGATGGAAGGACCAATAGGTTTTTCTAAAATTTCATTTTCCTCATCATCTGACTCAGTTTGACATCCAACTTCACATAAAGTTTTAGCTTTTACAAAATTAATAGGGTTCATAGTAGAAAACTCTTCAAATAAATCAGCAAAATTGTTCCTATTCTTAAATTGAGGATCAACA
This sequence comes from Calendula officinalis, assembly GCA_963853835.1. Classification (NCBI taxonomy): domain Eukaryota; kingdom Viridiplantae; phylum Streptophyta; class Magnoliopsida; order Asterales; family Asteraceae; genus Calendula; species Calendula officinalis. The sequence continues at coordinate 37,891,689 of OY970828.1, forward strand.
CCAAGTGCAGCCCTCACATTTTCTGGGAATTGTTGATTTAAACATTTATTTAATTTTATTGAAGCATTTCCCCAAGATTTACACTGTTTTTCAAATTTCTCTTTTTCAAGTTTGTGTAAATGAGCTTTATCAGCTAATCTTTGGTTAATGTCTTTTAAATCTGAAAAGTTTAGTTCTAAATCTTTATATTTTGCTAATTTATCCAAGTTTTCATTATTTACCCTTTCAAGTTCTTTAATTGTTAATTTTAAAGCTTTTTCTTTTTGTACAGAAGTTTTAAGATCAACAAGCATATACTCAAAAATCTTGGTTTTTTCATTCACTGAATAAGTTTGAAAGGAACTTACCTTGTACAACTGAGTGGAATCCCAATCAGTATGAACACTCATCCTCTCAGCCTCTTTGATGTCCTTTTCAAAGGAACTCTTCAAGTCATCTTCAGTGAAAGCCATAAAGGCTTTATTCTCAATCTCTTCATCATCATCACTTAACTCTTCATCCATCCAGGCTTCTGAGTAAAGTGCTTGATGAGGTGCTCCATTCCCTTCTGCCCTCTTGCCCTTGCTCCAATTCTTCAGCTTGACATATTTGTCTCTATACCTTTTTGCTCGGTATGCAATCTTGTTATTTTGGTCAGTCTCAGAAGACTTGGTATGACAATTTGCAGCAATATGTTCAGGCTTTCCACACCTATAGCACAGACCTGATCTTGGGTCAGTATTAGAAGAGCTAACACCAAGCCTCTTCTTCTTCAACTGATCCAGCTTCATGGACATAAGAGCCATTTGGGTTTCAAGCTCTTCTGCCTCAGCATCAGCAAGATCAACTTCTGGTTCCTCTGGCTCAGTCACAGTATAGGCCTGTTGCACAACTAGAGCCATGCCAGTGGAAGACTTGTCAGTTTTCTTCCAGTTGATCAGTCTTGCAGCATTATTCTCCTCATGATTCAACATTAGACCATACAAAGTTTGAAGAGTGTATGACTCAATGTTGTTAGCAGCATTGACAGAGTTTGTCATATCAAGAAATTATTGAGGAAGACTATCCAGGAACTTTTGAACAAGCTCTCCTTCTTCTTTCACAATGCCTACACTGATTAAATCATGGATAACAGTATTGAACCTGTTATAGAGAGTGGTGATGTCTTCATTAGGAGTTGAGAAGAAATTTTCATATTTCCTTCGCATGTTGCTTTTTCTTTGCAACTTCACCTTTGATGTGCCTTCATAGGTGACTGATAGACTATCCCACATAGCCTTTGCTGTTGGCAATTTCATAATTGCATTAAGTATCTCTTTGGTAACAGCATTACCAATCACCCCTTTAGCTCTAGAGTCTAAAGCATACAACTGACGGTCAGTATCAGTCCAGTTGTGCTTTAGTTTTGGTACAATTCTTATGCCCTCAGGAGCATCATCAGTAGCAGCAACAGGTTCCACAGTTTGTGGAATGATGGGACCATCATATAGCACATTGAGCATCTCATGGTGAATAGATTCAAGATACCACTGAGCTTTAAGCTTCCATTGATGGAAGTCTTTTCCATCAAAGATGGGTACTCCCTTTCCAGACATAATTGGTGCAACAATTGTAGACATTTTGGATTTTTGAGTGTTGGAGGGATAGATGTAGGAAATGGCTGCCAGGGTTATAGATCAACTAAATAAGAATTTATTTAGCCTGCTCTGATACCAGTTGTTAGGTCACAACAACCCTGGTTTATAATGTTAATTGATAGATTATTATACTTAGAGAAATATTAGAGTGATAACACAAGAATATAGTCAATGTATAAATCCACTAAGTGTGGCTTGTTGCGGAATAACAAGACCACTGATCAATTACAAAAGATGTGAATGTGTAAAGTAAATTGGTGAGTACTCCTTTGCAAGATGATCTCTATTTATAATGTTATAGAGATCTTACATGATGAGCAAAGGAGTAACCGAAGGACTAAGTAAGGAAAATGACTAAGATCAAGGGATTTGATCTTAGTCCGTTACTATACTGAGTATCACTCAGTCCTTCTACTCAGTCCTTGTACTCAGTATCACTATCTAATACTGAGTACTGATACTGAGTTCCAATACTGATCACTCAGTATCAGACCTAAACTTAGCTATATTATTCTACATATTAATCAAAGCTAGTCTAGGTTGTTTTGTTATCTTAAGATCCAAAGGGGCAAGGCTTTTTGCCTTAACAATGATATCAGGCCTGCTAAGCTGTTAAGTAAAGTAAGGAACCAATCATACCTCAGTATGTGGATTGACATACTGGCTTACCAGTCCCATCCTTACTTATTTTATCATGAGTACCCATAGGAGTGTGCATGGAAGATAAATTTTCAAATTTATATTTCTTCAGTATGTCATGCACATACTTACTTTGGTTTATAAATGTGCCATCAGGCTTTTGGTCAACTTGTAAACCAAGAAAATAAGTAAGTTCTCCCATCATACTCATCTGATACTGAGATGACATTATCTTAGCAAACCAATCACACACAGACTTGTCAGTGGAGCCAAAGATAATATCATCTACATATATCTGAATAAGTAAGATGTCAGAACCTTTCCTTTTTGAAAATAAAGTTTTATCAATTTTTCCTCTTCTAAATTTATTTTCAGTTAGATACTTAGACAGGGTATCATACTAGGCTCTGGGAGCTTGTTTGAGCCCATATAAAGCTTTATCAAGCTTGAAAACATAATAAGGAAATTTAGGATCAACAAAACCTGGTGGTTGTTTAACATAAACTTCCTCTTGTAGTTTTCCATTGAGAAAGACACTCTTGACATCCATCTGATAGACTTTGAAGTTCTTGAAAGCTGCATATGCAAGATACAGCCTAATAGTTTCAATTCTTGCAACTGGTGCAAACTTTTCTTCATAGTCAATGCCTTCTTCTTGCCTGTAACCCTGAGCAACCAATATTGCGTTGTTTATGATTACAACACCATCCTTGTTCATCTTGTTTCAGAACACCCACTTAGTACCAATAATAGTCTTGCCAGCAGAGGGTGGTACTAAGTTCCATACCTTGTTTCTTTCAAGTTCTGTAAGCTCTTCTTGCATTGCTTCTACCCAGTCCTCATCTAATAAAGCTTCATAAGCTTTCTTTGGTTCCATGGTAGACGGAAAACTTGAGAAGAAACGGAAATTGGCAGTGGCTTGGGGTTCAAAAGCTAACTTTCTTCTTGTTTGGCCACCTTGTTCAATTAGACCAATAATATTTGAGTGGGGATGGTATCTGTGTTCCCTTAGATTGTTTCCTAAGGGAGCATTTGAAGCAAGGTCAATAATATCTTGCTGAACTGGGGTGTTGTCTGTCTGATACTGATCTAAAGTTTGTTCGGTATTAGACAATTCAGGTTGTTGTTCTTCTTCGTTTTGCAGATCTGAGGTGGAGTCTTGGGAAGTGTTTGATGTTTCACCTTCTTCATATGTGGAGTTGTTCAGATCAATGATTGGGAACTCTGTATTGGGGTTCTCAGAAATAGGAACCTCAGTATTTGTTGCAGTTGTATCATTTTGAGTTCTGAATTGATCAGCATCACTCATACCATGTTCAACATAGTATGGGTGAGACTTGGGCTGGTCAGAATTGGAGTTTTCTGGATTGCATAAGGTTTCTAAACCACTTATGTCCTCCTGTGCTGAATCAGAATGCACATCCGGATTTTCATCAAACGTAACATGGATAGATTCTTCAATCACCTTTGTAGACAGAATAAACACTATGAAGGTTTTTGAGTGTGGTGAATAGCCCATGAACACTCCTTTATTTGCTTTGGGAGAAAATTTGTTAAGACATTGTTTAATACTGATACAAAACATTTACTCCCAAAGATGTGGAAATATTCCACATTAGGAACCCTGCCATGATATAACTCATAAGGAGTCTTGTGATGTCTCTGGACTATTGTGGCTCTGTTCTGTGTAAAGTTAGCACAGTTTACAACTTCAGTCCAAAAGCTCAGTGCCAGTCCAGCATGGCATAACAAAGTTCTTGCAGCTTCAATGTTCTATTTTTCCTTTCTACAACACCATTTTTTTGTGGTGTGTAGGCTGTAGAGAAGTTTTGTACAATTCCTTTGTCTTCACAGAAATCTGCTAATACTGATTTCTTGAACTCAGTACCATGGTCACTTCTAAGTTGTTTGACCTTGTTGCCTTTCTGTAGTTCTTCTCTCTTGATGAAGGCAATAATTTCTGTGGTAGAATCTGATTTGGTCTTGAGGAAGATGACCCAAGTGTATCTTGAGTATTCATCAACCATGACCAGTGTATAGATATTTTTGCCCAGAGATGGAGTACTGATGGGGCCAAAAAGATCCATATGTATCATAGTAAGACGTTCATTTATTGAGTGGTTGACTTTTGATTTAAATGAACTCTTCTTCTGCTTGCCCATTTCACATGTTGTACATAACTTATCTTTAGAAAAAGTAATTGTGGGCAACCCTCTCACCAACTTCTTCATACTGAGCTCGTTGATGTTTCTGAAGTTGATGCGAGAGAGTTTCTTGTGCCACATCCAGTTCAGTTCTGGATTGACTTTAGAAAGCAGGGATACTCGAATAGTAGGGTCTAGTTCAGACAGGTTCACCACATATACATCTTTTTCTCTTCTAGCAATGAGTACAGGTTGCCCTTTGTCATTGTAGATAATTCCTGCAGTCTTCCTAAAGCGAGATTCATTGTCATCATCACACATCTGACTGATACTGAGCAGATTATGTTTCAGACCCTCTACATAGGCAACTCTTTTAAAAGTTATGTTGCCTACCTTGATCACTCCATATCCTCTTGTTTTTTCCACTGAATCATCCCCAAACTTGACAGAAGGACCCTTCTCTGGAGTATAGTTTAGAAGGTACTCCATAGTGCCAATCATGTGTCTTGAGCAGCCACTATCTAATTATGATTAGTTCTTTTTAGGAACCCATTTATGAATGAGACCTTTGGTAGGAGAAATAGGTTTTGACTTGATCTCTTTAAATGGAGAGCTCATTATCACTTCAGGAGAAACCTTGGAGGTTTTCTTAGGTGATACTGACTGATTTTCTCTCTTTTTCTCTGGTACTGAGTACTTAGGATTTGAGAGACCAGTCCAGCATTCATCTCCTTTATGACCAGTATGATGACATCTATAACATTCTCTAGGCCTATTCCTAAACATGTTTTCATAAGGAATTTTAAAAAATTGTTTTTCTCTTGACTGATCAGTATGAGTAACTTTTGAAAACTTTTGACTTAAAAATTTAATCTGATCACCAATAGACTTTAAAATGCTATTTTTGTCATTTTTATTAGGTTGTTCAGTGTTATTTTTAACTAGTTTTGGAGAAGATGGGTTTGGTTTTTTCTTTTTATTTGGGAAAGAAGTCTTATTATTCTTAGACATCTTTTTTTTTCCACTTGAAGATCCTGTTGAAGTTGATTTTTGATTATCATGTTTTAAAATGACAACTTTAACATGTTCTTTAGGTTCTTCAGTACATGACTTTTCTGTTCCTGCACTTTAGTATCAGTTAAAACACTAGAAGTAGAAGTAGTTTCATTTTCATTATATTTTTCAAAAGTAGTTGTATTAAACAATAATTCAAATGGAGGAACAGCAGATGTGTCATACTGCACCACTTCGGGTTCAGTATCAGAAATTTCTTTTACAGGAAATTCAATACTGAGCTCTTGTAGTTCAGTATAACACTTTGAACAAACAGATGGACCAATAGGTTTATCAGAAATGATTTTGTCCTCATCATCTGACTCAGTTTGACATCCAACTTCACAAAATATTTTTGATTTGACAAACTGAATAGGGGTCATATCAGAAAATTCTTCAAATAAATTAGCAAAATTATTTCTATTTTTTAACTGAGGATCAACGCCAAGTGCAACCCTCACATTTTCTGGAAATTGTTGATTTAGACATTTATTTAAGTTAATAGAGGCATTTCCCCAAGATTTACACTGTTTTTCAAATTTTTCTTTTTCCAGTTTGTGTAAATGAACTTTATCAGCTAATCTTTGGTTCATGTCTTGTAAGTTCAAAAAATTTAGTTCTAAATCTTTAAATTTTGCTAATTTATCTAAATGTTCATTATTTACCCTTTCAAGTTCAAGAATAGTTAATTTTAAAGCTTTTTCTTTCTGTACTAAAGTATAAAGATCAACAATCATGTACTCAAAAATCTTTTCTTTTTCATTCACTGAATAAGTTTGAAAGGAACTCACCTTGTACAACTGAGTGGAATCCCAATCAGTATGAACACTCATCCTCTCAGCTTCTTTGATATCCTTCTCAAAGGAGCTCTTCAAATCTTCTTCAGTGAAAGCCATAAAGGCTTTGTTTTCAACTTCTTCCTCATCATCACTGAGCTCTTCATCCATCCAAGCTTCAGAGTAAAGTGCCTGATGAGGTGCTCCATTCCCTGCTGCACCCTTGCCCTTGCTACAGTTCTTCAACTTGACATACTTGTCCCTATACAGTTTAGCGCGGTATGCAATCTTGTCATTCTGATCAGTTTCAGTTGACTTAGTATGACAGTTGGCAGCAATGTGTCAAGGCTTTCCACACCTATAGCATAGACCTGATCTTGGGTCGGTATTGGAAGAGCTACACCCAACCTCTTCTTCTTCAACTGATCCAACTTCATGGACATGAGAGCCATTTTAGTTTCAAGCTCTTCTGCCTCAGCATCAGCAAGATCAACCTCTGGCTCTTCAGGCTCAGTGACAGTATAGGCCTGTTGTACAACTAAAGCCATGCCGGTGGAAGTCTTCTCAGTTTTCTTCCAGTTGATCAGTCTTGCAGCATTGTTCTCCTCATGATTCAACATTAAACCATACAATGTTTGAAGAGTGTATGTTTCAATGTTGTTAGCAGCATTGAAGAATTTGTCATGTCAAGAAATTGCTGAGGAAGACTGTCCATAAATTTTTGAACAAGGTCACCTTCTTCCTTCACAATCCCTACACTGATGAGATCATGGATAACAATATTGAACCTATTATAGAGAGTGGTGATGTCTTCATTAGGACCTGAGAAGAAGTTTTCATACTTCTTTCTCATGTTGCTCTTTCTCTGCAACTTCACCTTAGCTGTGCCTTCATAGGTGACTGATAAGCCATCCCACATAGCCTTTGCAGTTGGCAATTTCATAATTGCATTCATATTTCCTTGGTAACTGCAGTACCAATCACCCCTTTTGCTCTGGAGTCCAGACTGTAAAACTGACGGTCAGTATCAGTCCATGTGTGTTTCAGTTGTGGAACTGTTCTTGTGCTCTCAGGAGCATCATCAGTAGCTGCAACGGATTCCACAGTTTGTGGAATGATGGGACCATCATTTAGTACTGTGAGCATCTCGTGGTGAATAGATTCGAGATACCATTGAGCTTTTAGTTTCCATTGATGGAAGTCTTTGCCATCAAAGATGGGCACTCCCTTTCCAGACATAACTGGTGCAACAATGGAAGACATTCTTGATTTTGAAGGTTGGGAAGGGTGTGTATAAGGAATGGCTGCCAGGGTAATAGATCGACTAAATAAGAGTATATTTAGCCTGCTCTGATACCAGTTGTTAGGTCACAACAACCCTGGTTTATATATAATTTAGATAGAATTTAAATTACTTAAGACAAATAACGTATTGAGCACAAGATTATAGTCAAATGTAATATTCCACTAAGTGTGGCTTGTTGCGGAAAAACAAGATCACTGAACAATTACAAAGTATATGAATGAACGTGTAAAATTGGTGTGTACTCCTTTGCCAAGTGATCTCTATTTATAATGATATAGAGATCTTACAAGATGGGCAAAGGAGTAACGGAAGGACCGGACAAGAAAAATGAATAAGATCACGGGATTTGATCTAGTCAGTTACATATGAGAATGTAACTCAGTCCTTCCACTCAGTATTGGATTTCCAATACTGAGTACTGATACTAAGTGGCCAATACTGCCCACTCAGTATCAACTCAATTCTGAGTAGCTTTCCCAGGACTCAATAGTTGCTTTAAAAGCCTCTGCATTTTTCTCAGTCTTTGCAAGTTGTGCCTTCAATTCCCGGTACTTTTTCTCAGTATCTTCATACTTCTTTTTATAATTTGTGGGAGAATTTGAGGTTGATTGTTCAGACCCAGAATTATTTTTAACTTTGCACTCAGCTTTAATGTGACTTGTTCTTCCACACTTGAAGCATATCATTTCTTCTCCATCATTTTGACCTCGTGGTTTGTTTTGATTTAGAAACCTTTTATATCTTGTGGCTAAGGGCCATACTTTCAGAAAGTTCCTTTAGGTCATTATTATTACATTCTTCTGAGTTACACTCTTGATCTTCGAGATCACTATCTTCAAATATTTTTACGTTGGCATCATTTGAGTCGTTGAGACCGTTAATTTTTGTTTTTTGAGAGGACTTGGATGAGCCTGTGACATGAGCGGATGAGGAAGAAGTATCATTCAGATAGTCGTACATCTTGTTCTCATTTTCGAAATTCATCAGTGTGCAGTAGAGACTCCTCATATTCTTATTTCTCATCTGACCAGAGGTTCTTAGTACCGTGGACATGACAGCCCAATCTTTTGGAAGAATTTCCAAAAATTTGTACATTAATTCTTGAACCTCTTTTTGAATACCAAATTCCCTTAGTTCATTTATGAGGATGGTGAACCTTATGTAGGATATATTGAGGGTTTCACCTTTGATGACTTTGAATGCTTCAAAATTTCGATTCAACATTGCTATACTGCTAGCTTTAACTTCATCGGTTCCTTCATATGATGTTATCAGGATATCCCAAATCTCTTTGGCAGTTTTACACTCTTTTACAGTGATAAGAATGTGATTTGGGAGGGATGTTTGAAGGAGAAACCGGATTTCAGCATCTAGGCCGGCTAGCTTTTTGTTTGCCTCTGACCATTGATCTTTTGGTTTGGGTTCTTCAAAATCGGAGAGGTCTTCTTCTTCTTCATCTTCGTCTTCATCATCACCCACCTTCTTCTTCTTCTTGGAAATGGTTGTACATGGAACGCACATTTTTGGAATGTATGGATCATTGATAAGAATATCTGGTCCCGTGTCATTTTGACGTTCGACAAATCCCAGAAAACGGATTTTCCACATGCTAAAATCGTCATCAGTAAACACAGGGGCATTTGTCTTCGAACCAAGATTCATTTGAGATAACTTTTCACCCATTTTTGATGAGTAAGTAAGCAAATCAACAGTTATGAATTAATTGTCCTATTCTGATACCAATTGTTAGTCCCGTAATAGATGAAATATAACACATATACGCTTTCACTGACCAATTTAAATTTATGGAGACACTCAACACTTTTTAAACTTTTTTTATTAATCAATAATTGATACAATAAAGATGCAAGCAGTTTGCGGAATAGCTAAGAACAAATCCTAACTAAACTGCTTTCATGTGATAGACAACAATAGATATTATCTAAGACAAGTTTATGATCAACAAATAATCAAGCACAAGACCAGACACTTTCGTTGTACAGATTCAATTCTCGAATAAGATAACTAGAGTTAACTGGTGGTTTACACTCTGCTCAAGGGAATAAAGTTATGGGATAAAATCAGCAGCGTGTAACCTTGTTGGGTGCCCACCGGAATCGATCGTTTAAGTCCTCAATTTATATCATTGGGAAACGTAGAGCCAAAGGAATGATCGATCGATTCCACGTGTGAGAATTCCGTTGGTGCATATGACATTTCATGGGACGCGCACGACTAACGGAATTCTGACAGTACTTTCTGTAGGGTTTCATTAATACCATGATCGACCCATAGGGCCGACCTCCTAGTATACTTGGTTCGAAACCTTGCTGACCAAGAACATGAACTTGTTCTCGACCGGTTAAAACCAACTAGCTGATTTAATCCCTAAAAGCGGAAGTGGGATTGAACCTAATCTTTAAACCCTAAAGGTTTGGGATGTAAGAAATCTAGATTAGATTAACAAGAAAGATTCCTTGTACGAAGAACTCGAGCACACACATTGCTTGTGTGGTTCGTTCGACCATCAATCAGAGAACCCTAGGGTTCTTTGGTCAAACTCGCCAAGAGGGGAGAAGGGAGAAAAGGGTTTCCCAAAACATACCTTGTTGTTTGCTTAAGAAGCGACCTTCTAGTTGATTTAAGCAATGAACTTGTTCTTCAATACTTGAAGAACACGAAGAACACAAACCTGGGGTGTTCGGCCGAAAATCGAAGGGGAGAGGGAGAGGATTTTCGTGTAGGGTTGTAAGGTGTTTTAGGGTTACCCTAAGCTTCTTATTTATATACAAATAAGTTGCGCTTAGAACCCTCTTGTTTAATTAATATTAGATCTTTAATTAAACTTCTTTTTAAGACTTACATCCCTTATAGTTTAACTAGTTTATTATTGTTGAACTTAACTATTAAATATCTAGTATTAATACACTAATAATTCAGTACCCATATACACGAATTATATATACTTGTATTTATACTTTAATAATTAATTATATAATACCCTTTATATAATTTACACAACAATATTATCCAATTCCTTATATGATTTAATAGATTTAAATCATATTATGGATAATCTATAATTAACACATTGTATATTTACTCAACTGGTAAATGCACAAGTACTTGTATTAATTAGTTTAGTTGAACTAATCTAGTAATAAGTTAAACTTAGCTTGATTCATAATGACTATTATGAATTATTCCTCTTCGTAGTATCATTGCATATCTTGCTCTTATTACATGCACTCATTGGTGTGACCCTTAAGTGTTTCGTAGGCATGGATGTATCATCATAGGTTGACTAACTGTGCACATAAATCCTTCAGACTCCCACTTGTGCAAGTTCGTAACCTTTGTCTTAATGATACGAGCTACAGTGGCCTTCTAGATGGGCATGTAGGTAACCAACTCCATAAAAACAGCTTATGTAACCCTGGTATAGTTTTATGAAAAACTCTTAATAGCGTCTCCTAATAAAGAACACTTTGTCTTTACTTCTTGGGTAACGTTGTTAGGCTTATCCCTTGCAGCACGATATTTGTGATAACGAATACGAGCATGGTAGAAATTATCAACCCCTGTATTTGAAATCATTTAGTGACTTCTTGATTCAAACTGCTGTGATAAACGACAAAGAACAAATCAGTTCGTTTGGGCATGGCCATGCACTTTCCAGTTATCCCATCATGTCAAAGGACCCATAAATATCTCTCCTAAAAAGGAGGTGCAATTACCATCTTGTTATATTTCGATTTAAAATACAACTTCCTCTGTACCCAGTAAGGCCTCGTATGACAATCATATTTCAGACTTGTCTAAGACGAACCAAAGTACATTAGTCATTGTATCCCAAACCAAATACCTCAGGCTTAAGGACAATCCTAGTGAACAATACTTTTGAAATTTTTAACCACGAAGTATTGTCATGGTGGTCAATCCAATATTCGTTGAGTTCCAACAGAATATCACCGATATTTGGTTTACACAAAACTTGTGTAGCTATCTTCGAAGAACTTCGAATCTACCACCAAATACCGTAATGACGTTAACGTCCCATCAAGGTTCCCACCAAAACGAGTAGTCACGGATTTATACCTTTTTGAACAAAGAGACTTTTATTCATGGATATTGTGAAACATACAAAGTCTGAATAACAATGATATTAACTCATGTATTATTCCTCACTGGACATAGATACCAAATTATTACTGGATCATTACTTATTCCTTTTATTCGTGTTGATTACATAATGACTTTTACAACCTTAATTGCAGCTTTATCACTAAACCAGTCATTTCTATTAAACTAAAGACATAAGACAAGTATTTGAAATATACTATTTCTTTTGCCTTTGCTAGATTTTGTTCTTACAACAATCTAGAACATATTCCAGTCTTGTCTTTTATGCAATTCGGTATACATAGGAGGATTGGAAATTAACTCCTCAGTTTCTTGAATTCCTAAAATTCTCCTCGTAACTAAAGCCTCTTTTAGTTACTTAATTTGTAGATATATCTTTACTAGTTAAAAAAATTTCCTTAAATGATTATGTTATCCACTTGAGTGTGAACAACCTATTAGATATGCAATAATTAATCACAAGATTTGTGATCACGCTATTAGGTTTGCAATAGTCTAATTAACGATCATTTATTATTTCTCTTAACTCTTTGCTAACGACTTGGTAAAACCTTGTTGTTAATGTCTTACTAACTCACTAAATTCATTAATATCTTTAATGAATTATGTTAGTCATAGCTCCCACTATCTTTTATAGAATTTAAGCATCTCTTTAAACTACTACTTTGACCTAGTCAATAACTTGTAGTTTAATCTTTTAAGAATTCTATCAATAATTAAGATCATCCTTTGGATTTGGGAATCAGGACCTTTATTGATTACTGTATCTAACAAGTATACGACACTTGAAACGATACTTCCAATTCTTAAATGTATTAGTATTCTTTAAGAACTTTATTTAATGCCAAAGTCATTTCTTGGATTTCTCAAATATCCATTATTCCTATAAGGGAATTATGACTTGATTAAATATTGTATTTATTACAAGTATAAAAGACTTGCTATAATACCTTTTAATTCTTAAATACTTTAATATAGTTTGTCCCTTTTAAGACTTCATTTAATGTCTAAGTCATTTTTCTTGTATTTTACGAATATCCAATTATTCCTATTAGGGAATTATGACTTCATTAAATTCCTTTATCACAAGTATGAAAGACTTGTAATAATACTCTTTAAAGTCTATCTTGATTATATCCAATATAATCATACTATATTAATACTAATACTTTAAAACTTTCTATCATAAGTAATGACTATTACTTAAGATGTTTTAACTAAGTTCAATAACTTTTGAACCTTATGCTTCCATAAAATTCTTAAATACTTTCATTAGAAAAACTTTCTAATTACTAGTATCTAAGTACCTTGAGCTATCAAAACATTATTCATTCATATAACAATCAAACAAGTATAAAACATGAAATATAAAGTAAATCAAAAACTTGACTTACAATCTAGTCATAAACCTTGACTAGTGTAATTATCACACATGCACACATTATAATTCAACCATGGATTCGAATTGATTAAAACCAAAAACTTTGTTTTAACATAAAATAAAAATTATTGAAACAATAAAATAAAATTATTTTTACTGAATCCATTAAAGATACCGAATTATAAAGAACTTGTTGCTCGTGGGATTATCACCATCTCATGCCAGTCATCATCACTTTCCATCTCCTCCTGCAATAAACGATTGCAAAAGTTAGATTACTCGTAATGTACTTTACAAGTATCTTAAAGTGTAACGCCCTGAAATTTAAATAAGTAAATAATAATTTAAATTAAAATTAAAGTACGTTTTGTTGGACTATGAGTTGCCCTACAAAAATTATGTGACGTTTGATGATCACGTGCATTCAAGTGTACGTTTATATTATTGTTTTAATTGATGATTAATTGCATGACATTAATTAGATAATAGTTATTATTTGTGTCATTTTATTATCACGACATTTAAACCCCGAGAGTTAGTAAAGTCGAGCCAAGGTCGGCCGAAGGCCAAGGCCAAAAATTTGAGTAATAGCCCATGTTGTAATCGGCTATGTGAGGAGGGCCGAACCTCCTCCTAAATTGTTTCTTTGTTCCTTGTGTTTAGTTCGTGTGAAGGAAGGACGAATCCCAGATGATTATCGCCAAGCCCAAGTGTAAAAATAATAAAAGGCTATAAGCCCGAGTATAGAGATCTTTAAGCTCCCAAAAACCTAATTAATCATTCCCTATTTTCCCAACCCCAAAGCAGCCGTGGACCTCCCCCTCCCAATCTGCGAATTCTTGTCCAGCCATTTAGAGCATCTTCAATCTCGATCCTTTTCCTTTCTTTTGTGGCTGAGCAGAAACATACTCAAGATAACCTTTTTGTGTATACTCGAGTTCAGTGGAGTTCCGATCTGTTATTGCTGAGATCGAGTGGTGAGTTCTGCTACTTCTCTTTCTCTTCTTAATTCATTTCTCACCTGGTTGTAAACTCATGTGTTGTGTTGCGGGTTTTGACCAAGCCTAGAGTGGTTCGCTGAGCAGAGAACCGGATCGAGGAGTGATGCGAACCAGTGTTTATGTGGTGGTGTTCGGTGGTGGTCGGTGGCTTCCGGTGATGGGGTAGATTGGACAATTTGGAGTCAAGGGTGGATTCCGAGCAGAAGTCCATCTCGAATGCCAGCGGTGGTCGAACCAGGGACTGAGATTGCCGAAGGTTTCAAGTGTGGTTGATGGAATTCGGTAGCACTCTCTTCTCTTTTGTTTAATTCATGTGATTCATTTTCCCGTTTAAGTGGCTGATTTTTGTATTCTTTCGTCACGTGAGCGGGTGCGGGTTGTGGTGGTGTCGTTTTCCTTCCTCTGATCGAGCCAAGGGCAGCAAGCAGATTGAGTCCCGAGTAGTCTCTAAGCCATGGTGTGAAGAGGACTATCGAGCAGATTTCCCCGAGCAAAGGACCGTACCTATTCCGGTAGTCTTCTTTTTTCTAGTCTTTGGTTCTGTTTACTCCGTTCTTGGTCTTAATAATCTAATCCCGTTTGCTGTAGGGTGTGACAGAATTGATGCCGAGCCATAGAGGGCTCGGGTTGGTCCATTGATGTGTAATACATCGTTAGTTTCGTCCTTGTATCGTCTAATAGTTTTATTCCGTTTTCTCAAATCGTTGGCCGAGCTTAGTGAAACTGTTTTGATAAATCCTTGGGCTTGTCTCGGTAATTGTCTTTGGTTGCTGGATTCATGGTTTGTCGGGTTTGGTTTGAGTAAAGATCACGGTTTCATAAGCTACACGTTTTATTAACCGAAAAACCGGGAACCGAACCCGTAGGGTTCTTGGTTCCCTAAACCGAAATAAATTTTCTAATAAAATACTGGAATAATGGTGAACATGTTCTGAGATTGAAATGAGTTCCGGGGCTGTCGTGTGTCTCGGGAATAAACGGATTGATGTCGGGATTCAAAACGGGGTTTTAAAGGACATGCTGAAATCTGACAGAATTGATAAACTGAGTTCAAGTCCGTTTTTAACACACTTCCTATACATTTATGGATTTTTGGCCCGTTCTGATCTCTAGTTTTCTGAGTCCTCTTTCCGTTTCCGCTGACGGCTCGTTAAATCGATTTGTCGTTTAAAAGATATCCCTGTTTTAGCAAAACCATCGCAGAATAGTTTTCGGTTCAGCTATTCTGTCTTGTAAGCCTGATTTGAACCTTTTCTGTTTGGATTCAGTTTCCGAGGTCTTCTGTAAAATTGTAGTTCTCTGAGTCATTTAGCTAATATAAAAATTTGAATACAATCTAGTGAGCGGTTTGAGAGTTATAGCCGTTCCCGCGAAAGTACTGAGTGCTGTTTAGTTTCTGCTGAAACAACCTTTGAGCCAAATCCTAACCCGAGCTTCCTTGTATTTTGTATGCCCTTCTAGAACCTGTTAGAGACGCTCTACTGTACCGAGGATATTTAGGAGCATACGCCTATTCGAGGTGGGTAATCTCATTATAAACTTGTACTTACTTTCGATTCGTGATTTTGTGCTATGTGTTGTGAATTGTATTGTTGATTGAGCTTGAGTATTGATTGGGTGATTTATTTGAGTTATCTGTGATTTGAGTTATCTGTGATTTGAGTTATCTGGAGCCTGCCTGAGTTATGTGAGTTTTGAGTTCGTGAGTTAAAACATTAAACATAATATACTTGAGTTGTCTTGGCACCGAAGAGTACTGGTGCCAGACGTTTTGACTCAACACCGAAGAGTACATGTGTTGAGCCTTGAGTTGTGTGAGGCGGGTCGAGGTTGATCTCTCGTCCCAAGTCACACAAGCGCGCTATATAAATTTAAAATCTGAGAAAATAAACTTGAGTAATTGAGAATTGAGTAGAGTCTCTAGGGATCACTTATGTGGCTTGAGTTGTTTGTATTTATTTGTTTATTTTGATATTATTTACTCAGCGGTGGCTGACCCCAATCACTTCCCCCATTTTTCAGGTTCTAGCAAGGGCAAAGAGAAGGTCAACGGTTGATGGGCTACATCTTTATTTATTGGATTTGGAATTTTTAAATGTTCTTTTGAGTCAAACATAATTTTAAACCTTTTTATTCATTTCCGCATTTAAAGACCATGAGACGGTTTTATATTTTATTAATGAGTTGGGACCTTTTCATTAATTGTACTTGGGAAATTTTATTAATTTAATGTTTTAAATTTTTTTAAATTTCTCGTGATTTTTGGGTTGTTTCAAGTTGGTATCAGAGCTTTGACTTGAGAGAATTGGGTTCACAAGGGGTGGATTCCATACTCAAGTCGAAACACGAGTTTTCAAAATGAGTTTTTCAGAAGTGTTTTAAAATGAGTCCAAATCCAAATCGAGAAGCAGCGCATCACAACGACCTTATGCCTCTAGTACTTATTTCTGAGTTATATAGTTTATTAAAAACGTCGCGAGTGACATTGATTACTAAGAGAATAAAATAAAATTAACTCGAGATGAGCGTGAATTGTACGACTATATATGTATATATACTATATACTATATGTATTGTTGTGAACTACTTGATTATGTGGATGGTATAAGGATGGGAGATCGTGGAATTTTTGAAACTGGCTCGAAACCATGACAGGGGTAGGTGCGGATAATAATAGAGGGCCCCTATTATTATACGCACAGGACTCGTGCCAATGCTTTGAAAAGGATTCAAGAAGGCCATTCGTCAAGCATCTAAGTATCATAAAAATCTCGAACTCTTAGATATAAGTAATACATTATTACGCGAGATAACTGAATGGGTAAACTATTAGGGTGCGTTTGGTACAGAGAATGAAATTGTAGAGAAATGATTGCAGAGAATGGAATTGCAGAGCAAGAGAAATAGTGTAGAGAATGAGAATTGACTCTTCTGTTTGGTAGTACATAGACTTAAACAGAGAAATGTGACAGATAATCATTTCTCTTGTTTGGTACAACAAAAATTAAATAGAGAATTGTTCCAACATTATCATTAGCACGTATATATTTTTTCATAACAACCAATATTCAAATACAAAACAAACAAAAAATAGATACATTAATAATAAAAATGCATTCATAATATTAATCATAACATCCAAAAACATAGTTTTAATCAAACCACGGTCACATTCAAAAACATCACTTCAATCATGGTGTAAGATTCTACCATGCCATCAGTTTAAGATTCTACCATGCCAATTTTCTCCTCTTGTGTCAATCCAATAAATGACCATCCTAGCACGACATCCTTACTAACCTTTCAAGTCAATTGTAATACCTTGTAAAACTTTCAACTCATCACTAACCTTTCAAGTCATCACTTTTAGTTCAACTAGATCATAAAGCTGCAATATGCACATTCATGGCAGAAAAGAAATGAAATTGAAATCCTCATAAACAGCTAAAAACTGAGTAAAGATACAAGAAAAAGGATACAGGTCAGCAATTAATACATGTTGCAGGTCAAGGCTAAATTTATTGAATTCCAAAAGCTAACATGCAACAAAAGTGTTGTTTCAATGGTGTTTTCAGTTTGATTACTGTGAATTATCTAAGGTCTATGTTTCATTCAATAAAATGTTTTCATGTTAGGACAAAGTGAGATCATGTAAAACGACTGTCGATACTAGCCTACAACGATTTCTTTCATTTGTTATTTTGCTATAGCTTCTGATATTGAAGTCATGTAATCATTTACTACGTATATTTCTTAAAATCCTACAACCAATTGGTTTATGCAAATTCACAGTCCACATATTGTTGTTTAATGTTACACTTACAACCAATTGATCTAAAATTCAACTAATTAGATAAAAAAAAATTGTTGTTCAATGTTATAACCAATTTCTAATGTTCAATGTTATAAGGGGTCTGTTCAATGTTTCATAAATTCAAATAATTAGATCAAAAACAGAATTAATCAGGCAAAATCCAGAATAGTGAGGATTATACCAGGAAGAGCGGAGACACCGCGTCTCAACCCGCGACCAATTAGGGTTTGCAGCTTGGGAGGCATTTGTTGAGCACCGGCACTGTAGCGAGCCGGTGGCGTTGTTCGTATGGATGTTGCAGGATTACGATTTGCGTGGTTGTAGAGAGTGTTCGGCCGGAATAGAGTGATTCATATGGATGTTGCAGGATTACGATTTGCCTTTTGCAGACGTTGGAGATTCGCCGGCGAGTGTTTCAGTGGCTGAAATGGTTTTCACGGTCGATACAATTTGACATCTAATCAAAGTATTGACTGCAAATATGGGAGAAGACGGACGAAGGAAGCAAGGAACCAGAGATTTGTGAAGTCTCCGTGTTTTTTAACAATTCCCAATTTTTCAATTCCCACCATTTCTCTACCTTAGAGAGGGAATTAAAACAAGAGAATAGGAATTGTTATTTCTCCACCCCTCTTTTTCTCAAAGCAACCAAACAAGAGATTTGTTTGTTAATTCCCTTTCTCATCTTTCATTTCTCTGTACCAAACATACCCTTATGGAGGATATAATAAAATCACTAAAGGAGATTTATGAGAAAACAATGCATTCGATTTAATAAGAGAATCATCAAACACGAATTGATAAAGAGTTATCAAAACATGTCAAGAGAGAGATTAATAAACCAAATTGGGTTGAATTCGTTAAATGATTTAATTGAGTTATTAATACACCGAGAACGATTGAACAATCGTTAAAGCAAAATAAACGAGAAAATAAGAAGAAAAAAAAATGTTAAGTGATAAAGAGTTATCCAATTGCGCAAACAAATTAAGTGAATATTATTAAACCAAATTGAGTAAGGATCATTAATGATAAATTATTAATCTGAGTCATGAGGAAATAAATTAAATGTTTGGAAATGGGGAATAATGAGTAAATGATTGAGAACAAATTAATTTTTGTTAAATTATTAAACTTATGAGAAATCAATAAATCAATGATGAATGAAAAATTTTCCAAAACAAATTTAAATGAAAAGATCTATCTATTGAAGGATTATTAATAATAATCGAATAATATAATTAAGAATAAGTAATTCATTTTATATGAGAAATTATAAATTGTGAGAAATTAATAAATCAAAATATGAATGAACATTTATTTAAACGAATTAAATGGAAAATTATATTTAAAGTTATAAGTAACTACTAATTTGAGTTTAAATGTTGGATCTAATAAATAGTTGTGTCGAACAAATATAACTAATTATTGAGAATTTTCAGGTTAATAAATAGAGGAGATTATGCTTTATTAGTAAATGAGAACTAATGACTTGAATTGTTAATGGACTAATAAGAAGTATGCAATTATTGAACAATTAATTGAGTAAGTTATAATTGTGAATATGTCACGCAAAATAACTAGTTGTGGTGCTACTAAATGTAACGAGCTTGACTTATGAGGAATCATAAAATGAATAATTATTAATGAGATAATGATAGAGAAGAGTTATAATTGAGAAAAACTAATGTGAGAATCAATGAGAAGCTAACATCAATTATGGACATTAAATAAATTATAATTTTTATAAAGTGATAAAAAGTTAATGAGTAGGGGTGTGAGAGGGACGTAAAGAGTATACATTGGGACCAACTCACACCTGTGAATAAGAGTTTAATTATCGAGTAATCAGATAAACCTTAAAATATGGAATTTAATGAGAATCAACAAACCGAACTATCGGGTGTTCCGAACGAGTTCTTTGAGATTTCGAGTGCCACTTCCAAACTCGGGGACGAGTTTTCTCCAAGTGGAGTTGAGTGGTGGTAAAAGGGAAAACTACCAATATTAAGAGTGCGAATAGAGAATAATTATAAAGTTCGTATTATTGAGATAATGGAGATTAACAAATCGAGCTAATTGTGAAAAATAAAGTTTGTGAAAGAGTAAATTAAGAGAATTACCAAGAGAAAGTTTTGTTAAGTGTTATTATGAGCATATATGTGCATATAACCGACTAAAAAGTTATAAGAGTGATTAATTAATCGAGAATTTATTCCCATGGGAACATAATGAAATAAAAAGAGATTATTAAAATATGAAGATTTATTATGAACTATTCAAATCGAGTTAAATGAGAAAAAGGTTGTTATGAGAAACTATTTTGTCAAGCCGAATTATTGTGTTGAGTGATTCATATGCAAGTGATTAGATAATTTATAAGAATAATTCAGAATAATTAATTTCATGTAATGGTAAAATTGTCAAGTTGTAAGAAATTCGTAAATCGAGAGTAACGATGCAAATGAGATGTGACAAGTACTAGAGTTATATAAACAATGATAAATTATGAAATTCGAGTAATGAAAATGTTATTGATGAGTCGGTTATGAGAAGATCGCCATAATATATTACGAGGAAGAGTTATTATTATTGAGAACTTATCGAGCTAAAATACTAAATCAAGTTAAGCGAATAAATTATTAAATGAACTAAATGAGAAAACTTCATTTATGATCAAATATTAAATCGGAAACTAAGAGGAATATCGAGTTAAATTATTAAATTAAATGTCATCAAACAGTATGCTTTATTGAGTAATTATCAAACCAATAATAGTTATTAAAATGAGCACACCAGAAAAATATAAGTGTGTCAAGCAATAAAATTTTATTAAAATACTATGAGTCCTAAATCGAGAAAAACAATAAAGACATAAAGTAATGATGAAACCTTATATTGGGAACGAGAAAATAGCTGAGAATTCGAGTCCACATGAATTTACGAGTTAAGCAATTAAGCGAGTAAGGAGAAAGCATTAAGTTGAGGCAGTTGAAACTTAAAAGGTAAATGAGATTATTGAGTGAAATTGTGGTCAAAATAATCAATAGACTATTTAAATGAGAACAAAGCGAGAAAATCATTACACGAGTTGAGGAGTATCATTAAAATCAGTTGAGCAAGCAATATTAAAAGAGTCTGCGAGAAATTGTTAAATACGAGTTACCAAGAGCACTAATAACACGACTTAAAAGAGGAATTTTCTGTTCGAGTAGTCTGGTAATTTAATTTGATCACGTGAAAAATCGTAAAAACAAGTAAATATATACATTAAGTAGACTGGTGAGAAGTCATTAAACAAAATTTGAGTTTAAATTGATGAGATAAGCTTGAGTTGAGTTAAAAACAAGTTGTGGAGATTTGAGGTGAGTGCATTTGAATATATGCAAATTGAGTAAAAGGCATGAGTTGCCTACTATCTGGGGTGTATGTGTGATAAAATATATTTATGTGAATTGTGTACTTATGGTGTAGTGATTGATAGTGGTGCGAACTGCTAAATTATTTATTTTGCTTTTAAACAAATTGATGACCCATAGAGTAGAGGACCTTGAGATATCATCCTTGGCGGAGATTGATAATAATAAAAAGTTTCTGGTGTAAATTATGTAAAAGTAATACCTTGTTAGAACTGTGTGGGAAAGTTTTTCCCATAAAAACTTATTTTTATCGCCATGAGAGTGCCAAGTATGATTGCGAGCACGAGTTGGACAACCGAGTACTACGCTGAGACCATCTGTCGCCACAAACAAAACCGTAACAAATCTCTAAGTGGAGTTGAATAGAAGATTCAACAAAACGTTAACCGCCGGGTGCAGCAACTGTGTTCGACTACGAGAGCAAAAAGACATCTTCATCAGAGTATCGAGAGATATTGTGCGTCAACTTTTGACATCCTTTTTATCGTCAAATCTTGACCCTTAGAGACCATTCGTTTATAATTCCTTTATCCTTAACTTTTGCGCCGCCAGAGATGGACGAGTTGTATGCGCATTTGCAAGAGCCAGAGTTTATTCTGATCGAGTAGGTCACCCTGAAGAAAATTTTCTTTTCCTTTCGTAACCTTGTATTTCGGATGTGTGTCGTTGACGAGCCTGAGTTTGAGATGCGAGATCGCTACCCTAAGTTTCTTCCGAGCGATGACTTCGGGGACGAAGTCTATTTCAAATGGAGTTGAGTTGTAACGCCCTGAAATTTAAATAAGTAAATAATAATTTAAATTAAAATTAAAGTACGTTTTGTTGGACTATGAGTTGCCCTACAAAAATTATGTGACGTTTGATGATCACGTGCATTCAAGTGTACGTTTATATTATTGTTTTAATCGATGATTAATTGCGTGACATTAATTAGATAATATTTATTATTTGTGTCATTTTATTATCACGACATTTAAACCCCTGAGAGTTAGTAAAGTCGAGCCAAGGTCGGCCGAAGGCCAAGGCCAAAAATTTGAGTAATAGCCCATGTTGTAATCGGCTATGTGAGGAGGGCCGAACCTCCTCCTAAATTGTTTCTTTGTTCCTTGTGTTTAGTTCGTGTGAAGGAAGGACGAATCCCAGATGATTATCGCCAAGCCCAAGTGTAAAAATAATAAAAGGCTATAAGCCCGAGTATAGAGATCTTTAAGGTCCCAAAAACCTAATTAATCATTCCCTATTTCCCCAACCCCAAAGCAGTCGTGGACCTCCCCTTCCCAATCTGCGAATTCTTGTCCAGCCATTTAGAGCATCTTCAATCTCGATCCTTTTCCTTTCTTTTGTGGCTGAGCAGAAACATACTGAAGATAACCTTTTTGTGTATACTCGAGTTCAGTGGAGTTCCGATCTGTTATTGCTGAGATCGAGTGGTGAGTTCTGCTACTTCTCTTTCTCTTCTTAATTCGTTTCTCACTTGGTTGTAATCTCATGTGTTGTGTTGCGGGTTTTGACCAAGCCTAGAGTGGTTCGCTGAGTAGAGAACCGAATCGAGGAGTGATGCGTTTTCGGTGGTGGTCGGTGGCTTCCGGTGATGGGGTAGATTGGACAATTTGGAGTCAAGGGTGGATTCCGAGCAGAAGTCCATCTCGAATGCCAGCGGTGGTCGAACCAGGGACTGAGATTGCCGAAGGTTTCAAGTGTGGTTGATGGAATTCGGTAGCACTCTCTTCTATTTTGTTTAATTCATGTGATTCCTTTTCCCGTTTAAGTGGCTGATTTTTGTATTCTTTCGTCACGTGAGCGGGTGCGGGTTGTGGTGGTGTCGTTTTCCTTCCTCTGATCGAGCCAAGGGCAGCAAGCAGATTGAGTCCCGAGTAGTCTCTAAGCCATGGTGTGAAGAGGACTATCGAGCAGATTTCCCCGAGCAAAGGACCGTACCTATTCCGGTAGTCTGCTTTTTCTAGTCTTTGGTTCTGTTTACTCTGTTCTTGGTCTTAATAATCTAATCCCGTTTGCTGTAGGGTGTGACAGAATTGATGCCGAGCCATAGAGGGCTCGGGTTGGTCCATTGATGTGTAATACATCGTTAGTTTCGTCCTTGTATCGTCAAATAGTTTTATTCCGTTTTCTCAAATCGTTGGCCGAGCTTAGTGAAACTGTTTTGATTAATCCTTGGGCTTGTCTCGGTAGTTGTCTTTGGTTGCTGGATTCATGGGTTGTCGGGTTTGTTTTGAGTAAAGATCACGGTTTCATAAGCTACACGTTTTATTAACCGAAAAACCGGGAACCGAACCCGTAGGGTTCTTGGTTACCTAAACAGAAATAGATTTTCTAATAAAATACTGGAATAATGGTGAACATGTTCTGAGATTGAAATGAGTTCCGGGGCTGTCGTGTGTCTCGGGAATAAACGGATTGATGTCGGGATTAAAAACGGGGTTTTAAAGGACATGCTGAAATCTGACAGAATTGATAAACTGAGTTCAAGTCCGTTTTTAACACACTTACTATACATTTATGGATTTTTGGCCCGTGATGATCTCTCTTTTTCTGAGTCCTCTTTCCGTTTCCGCTGACGGCTCGTTAAATCGATTTGTCGTTTAAAAGATATCCCTATTTTAGCAAAACCATCGCAGAATAGTTTTCGGTTCAGCTATTCTGTCTTGTAAGCCTGATTTGAACCTTTTCTGTTTGGATTCAGTTTCCGAGGTCTTCTATAAAATTGTAGTTCTCTGAGTCATTTAACTACTATAAAAATTTGAATAAAATCTAGTGAGCGGTTTGAGAGTTATAGCCGTTCCCGCGAAAGTGCTGAGCGCTGTTTAGTTTCTGCTGAAACAACATTTGAGCCAAATCCTAACCCGAGCTTCCTTGTATTTTGTAGGCCCTTCTAGAAACTGTTAGAGACGCTCTACTGTACCGAGGATATTTAGGAGCATACGCCTATTTGAGGTGGGTAATCTCATTATAAACTTGTACTTACTTTCGATTCATGATATTGTGCTATGTGTTGTGAATTGTATTGTTAATTGAGCTTGAGTATTGATTGTGTGATTTATTTGAGTTATCTGTGATTTGAGTTATCTGTGATTTGAGTTATCTGGAGCCTGAGTTATCTGAGTTTTGAGTTCGTGAGTTAAAACATTAAACATAATATACTTGAGTTGTCTTGGCACCGAAGAGTACTGGTGCCAGACGTTTTGACTCAACACCGAAGAGTACAGGTGTTGAGCCTTGAGTTGTGTGAGGCGGGTCGAGGTTGATCTCTCGTCCCAAGTCACACAAGCGCGCTATATAAATTTAAAATCTGAGAAAATAAACTTGAGTAATTGAGAATTGAGTAGAGTCTCTAGGGATCACTTATGTGGCTTGAGTTGTTTGTATTTATTTGTTTATTTTGATATTATTTACTCAGCGGTGGTTGACCCCAATCACTTCCCCATTTTTCAGGTACTAGCAAGGGCAAAGAGAAGGTCAACGGTTGATGGGCTACATCTTTATTTATTGGATTTGGAATTTTTAAATGTTGTTTTGAGTCAAACATAATTTTAAACCTTTTTATTTATTTCCGCATTTAAGACCATGAGACGGTTTTATATTTTATTAATGAGTTGGGACCTTTTCATTACTTGTACTTGGGAAATTTTATTAATTAAATGTTTTAAAAAATTTTAAATTTCCCGTGATTTTTGGGTTGTTTCATAAAGTGATTAAGAAGTGTGGTTGTGTTACCTGAGGAACTTGGGTTTCCTCCACTACCACTTGCACCCTTTGGACAATTTCTTTTCCAATGCCCAGCCTCTCCACACTTGAAGCACCGATTCTCGGTCCTCGCTGCGTTAGGCTTTACCTTCTTGACCTTTTGTTTGATACCTTTACCATTTCGCACTCCTTGGCTAGGATAGGTTTTACCCTTTCCTTTACCACCATGCCCTTTTCTCTTCTTCCCACCGCCACTGCCATTACCGATCATCAGAACATCTTTAGATTTGGTCCCCAAACTCAACTCAGCTATATTGAGCATAGAATGTAGCTCAGCAATGGATTTCTCCATATTATGGATGTTGTAGTTGACCACAAAAGACTTGTAGTCATCAGACAACGAATTGAGTATAGTGTCTGTTGCCATCTACAACGGAATGGGGTGACCAAGTCTAGCGAGGTGATCCATGTGCCCTTTCATTTTCATGACGTGGGAACTCACCGGCGTTCCTTTGACCATCTTGCAAGAGTTGAAGGGTCTATTGATGTCGAACCTCTCAGTGCGAGCTTGCTCTTGAAATGAATCCCTAAGTTGCTGGATCATCTCAAATGCAGGCACATCCATAAGTCTCGCTTGTAACTCAGGACTCATAGTGGCGAGCATTAGGCAACTCACATCGAGTGCATCACTGACATGCTTATCATAAGCCTGCCTCATTTCAGCTCTAGCATTAACAGCAGGGACATTTGGTACTGCTCTTTCCAAGACATACCACTTTCTCTCATGCCTGAGTTCAATGCGAAGATTGCACTCCCAATTGAGAAAGTTTGACCCAGTCAACTTGTCTTTTTCGAGGATTGAGCGAAGTGAGAGATTTTTGGTACTTGTCGTCGTGGTTGTTGCTGCCATCTACAAATCAAACCCAGTTTAATTAGTAATCATCAATAAACATTCTCTAAAATATATTATAAACCCATAATTAATATTTTAGGCCTAGGATCCATATATCACATTCTCGCCACAAGGTTTGGGCACTTCCCGACGAGACATGTTGTTTCTGGTAGGTAACATCCTTACCGATCGTATCAAGAATTGACACGATTCCTAGGGGTCGTAGAATCTTTAGACTTATAACTTATTACAACCTTTTACAATCTAATTGTACATTTCTAAGTTAGTAATAAAGTCTAGTATGTTTATTCTACTCAAGTACTTTTTGGGCCAGGACTCCCGATTATCACCAAAGTAGATCAGACCATCTAAGACAGTGCGATGCTCTGCACCGGGACTCCCGATTATCACAAAACCTTACGCACCCTAACACTCGCAATGATTTGAATCCATATCTAAGGTTCTTTTAATATGAATATCGTTGAACAAGTGAGGTGTTCCTTTAGGTGGATAGTACTTCGATCTAAGATTTTCTTGGGTTTGTTTAAGTCTTAACCTAAACTTAAACCTTTATTCCAATCTTAATCCTTGTTTAAAATGTGTGACTTGTGAATTTAGGAATTCTACAAGACACCTTTTTAAAACTTAAGAATTATTCTTTAAAACTTATAGTTTCAAGAATTGCGCGATTTATATGTATTCCTAAAACGAGGTGTACAAAACGTTTTACTAGGCTTTGTGAAAAACCTTATCTATAATAAAACTTACTTGTTTTATCTTACTTGAAAAACTTTTAAAACTTATGTTAAACTTTTAAAACTTTTATGATTTTTAAACTTGAAACATAAATCTAGTTTAACACACCTAGTTTTTCATATGTCTAATAATGAAATCAAACATTTGTTTTGACTTATTAAATTCGACCAAAACTTATGTCTTATCGACACACATATAAACTTTGTGACTTTCTTGTGTAGCTCCCACTAGCTCCAACAACCATGATGGAACTCAAGCAAACACAATCACCGGTTTATACTTGGTGAAACTAATAAACTTATTATATAAAGACTATATATAATAATACTTAGTTTGTTTTAAACCTTTCTTACATTTAACTTGAACTAGTTAAATATAAGTTATAAAGTTTTCTTGTTATTCATTCCTTGATCATTAATCTAGTATCTTACATGACTTGTAAAATAATTATATTATGCTTGTATAATTATCTAGTTATAATAACTTATAACTTTATACACCTTATAATAATATATAGCTTTGTATATTTCTAGTTAATCATATAATTTCAACTTGTACAGTTTCTAGTTATAATTAAATCATAACTTTGTACTTTCTAGTTTTAATTATATATTAACTTATACAATAACTAGTTACACTATTATTCTTTAAGATCAAAATAACATTATCTTTTTAATTGTTCCATTTTATCTTGTATTTAATATATTCGTATATATATTATTTATAATAAACTTGTAACATTCTAATAAGAATATTACATCTAATTTATACGTATGTATTTTAACTTTAACTAATTAAAATACGTATAAACTTATTTTATCTTTTAAAATTCATTTTCCTTTTAAATATTAAAAAAATCCGAATATATATATATATATATATATATATATATATATATATATATATATATATATATATATATATATATATATATATATATATATATATATATATATATATATATAGTGTCTGATTCAGCGCAGAACCGTTTAAAGGTGCAGAACCACAGAATCATTTTTTTAATTAATCTAAACCGTCCATATTATGATCTATGGCTGTGATATTAGATGGATATTTTGTCTTTTTATTAATTAAATAACCGGCATTTTAATTAGATTAGGGGTATATTCGGAATTTTACATAAAGGGGATATTCAATTAATAATAACCGATATCTCATTCAATGCTAAATTACAATCGTGTGCAAGGTTTTCGGAGAAGACGATAATGGAGTTCATCGCACATTCCTAAACTCACATTCTTAAAATCGTCAACTGAATCTCCGAGATTATTGACATTGTTTGATTTTTCAAATAATAAAACACGAAATCCCTTTGATTTCATACCTCAGTCGTCTATCGTTTGAAAGCTAGGGTTTTTAGCACGAACAGAGGGCTCCGATTTTTTGATTGAAGACTCAATAACGATGTCAGGTTAGCGATTTTTGCTTAAATCATCTTATATTGTTCGTATTTACAGTTTTAGCCGATTTATTCTTACATTTAACATCGTTTTGTTATTTCGAAATCATTTGTTTCTGAAATCAGTTATGTAAATGCATGTAGCTTGATGATAATCATACTTATTTTACCCAATCAGTTCTAGTTTGATGATAATGTTAATTTCCGAAATTAAAAAATACCTAATTTCAGACTTATTATCATACGGAAGTAGACACAATCATTTGTATTAGATTGTTAGGGTAAACACAGAAATAATTACTATTTTATTGAGTTATGTATACTTAATTCATTAGATGTTTGATATGGATTAGGAAAATTGGTATGCAATAATGTTTTGTACCGATAGAATCAATTGGGTTTCATACTTGTTAGATTAAATACAAAAACAATTACTATTTTTCTTGAGTTATGTATACTGAATTCATTAGATGTTTGATATGGATTTTGAAAAATGGTTATGTAATACTGTTTTGTACCGATAGAATCAATTGGGTTTCACCCAAAACCCTTAGAGTTTTTGTCTAATTGGAAATTATGTTAATAACATTTTATAAATGTATGTGTGGATGGATGTGTCCACTTTATCACCCTTTTTTTTTGCATAAATAACAACTATCATTATGATTGAAATTGCAGGTGTTAGGAGAAGCGGTAGGAAAAAGCCGAAATTAGTTAAGTCGTAGGCCTAAACCGATCGAAACAATTGGTATGCTGGTTTGATTTTATTAATGTGTTCTATTTCATCTAATGGTTTTTTTTAGAATTAGATTATGAAGAAGAGGACCAAATTAGTCGTAAAAGGAAAGGCAAAGCTAAGGTTGGTGAACCATCGAACCCTAATCAGCTTAATGTTGGCGGTGTAGTAGTTAATAATGAATTTTTTCACACCCGTTCAAGCCCAAAGACATTAAGTGCAGTAATGTCTACGTTGAATCCCAGTCAGAAGTTTTATTTAGATGCTATGGGTTTTGGCGGATTTGTTGGTTTCAATGTTGATAGCATCCCTACGAAACTTGCATTATTCGTAGTGGATGCATTTAATCCAGAAAGTATGGAAATAAAGCTTGCCAATGGGTCGATTAGAATAACTCAGGACCTTATTGCTGAGATGCTTGGGTTATTAAACATGGGTTGGGACGTTAATGGTTTGGCGAACCAGAATGATAATCGGTTGTTTGAACGTTGGCATGATCAATATGCTGGTAGTAAGGATGTTAAACCCGCTGAAATTAGATTAAATATTATGCGTTCAGAGGCTGCGGACACGATATTCATTCTTAATTTTATCGTGTTATTCTGTAATGTTATGGGAATAATTAAACCAGGTGGCATATGTGATGTTAAAATTTTGTCTTTGTTGAGTTCAACAGTAGACATTAAAAACATTAACTGGTGTAATTATCTTTGGGATTGTTTGAAGAGTTACAAGAAGGGGTGGGTGAAGGGTAAGAAAGATTCTTTCTTCAGGGGACCGTTGACTTTGCTCGTGGTTAGTTCATTTAATTATTATAAAAGTCACATTAAATACATTGTTGTTTTTGTATTTTTTATATTTGGTTATCATTATGTAATTAATGGTTTATGTTGATATTTTATGTTTTGTTATCGACACAGATGTGTTATGTTGACAAGTGTCGATGTGAAGGGTTCAAAGTGTCAAATAAGAGACCACCGATATCGGTGTGGAATTCTGAGTTATTGGGTAAACGTGAGATGGTAGAGATTATTAATGGTGGATTTGGGATCGGTGAAGTTGATGATACAGTGGTTGTAGATGGTGGAGAGTATATTCCACAGGATATAGAGGTTACATTTAGTTTCATTTTTTATACTTAGTATTTCAGTATAAATATACCAGATCAGATTATATTACTAACTTTCACGTTTTGCGGAGTTGTTTATGGAATCTCAAATCATTCATTAAAGCAGTTGGTAATGGAATCGATGATTTTGAAAGAACTGTTGTATCCGCAAAACAAATGTTCCCGGACAGTAATGAGATCGGCATGCTTTTAGATAATTACAAGAAGATGTTAAAGTACGACTATAGGGGTATACAAGAAAAATCAGACTCATTTGTAACACGTGACAATGCCGGAAATCAGAATGTCGGGGGCATGTTTAGTCGTGTAGGTGAGACGTCAACCAAACGACGTGACACTCCGGTTGTTGGTATGACTGGCCAACATTCGATGCATGATTTCACACCAACGGCACCATTAAAGGAAAGTGATCAAACATGTACTAAAACTGATGATGTTGGCCCGAATAGCAGTTTACCATCTGGCACAACCTTGGACAGTGCTAAAACAGCCCAACACGTGATGCATTCTAATTTACCAATTATTCCCACAAGTGAAAAAAATAAAACATCAGATGATATTGATTGGGCCGATATCGACATGGACACTTTTGATGATTTTGATGATGATATGGGTGTCCCCGTAACACAGCTCAAAATAATTCAAAGTTTTGATGAAATTGATAGGATAAGTGCCGAGATGAAAAAGCTATCAACTGAAGATGGTCCTAGCTTTAGTCTCGGCCTTACCCAAGACTTAGTGCCATTGGATGAACATGTTGACAAAATTAAAGAAAAGGGCAAGCAAGTTGTAATAGAACCAGATGATGTTGCAATCGACGGTGATAATGTATTAGATTCCGAGAATGAAGACGAGAATTTAACAACACCGGTCCCGGTACAGATGGTGTCAGCTAGATTCGCGCGGGATGGAACTGTTATGTTTCGAGGTCGTAGGGTTCGTACAAAATCATGTGTGTTACGGTCTTTGTATATTCAACGATTGATTGATGTGGACAGAGGGGTTAATG
This sequence comes from Calendula officinalis, assembly GCA_963853835.1. Lineage (NCBI taxonomy): Eukaryota > Viridiplantae > Streptophyta > Magnoliopsida > Asterales > Asteraceae > Calendula > Calendula officinalis. Next base: position 37,922,625 of record OY970828.1, read on the forward strand.
CTGAAGAAAAAAAGGTTGTTCGGTTTATATGGGTAAACACAGAAACCAAGTAAGTATTAATTAAACGTCAATTTAATCTTTATATTAACTTTACTATAAATCCTATAATGTATGAAATCATTTACTGTTTTTAATTGTTGTTTTTCAGTATTGTGATGTTTTCGTCGGCTAATGGACACGTATCAACTGGGAATGATATTGAACGTTTGACAGATGATATGGTGCATGCGAACCTCATAACTACATGGTCCATTGTGCTAAATAACATGGAAGAATCAAAGAGCCCAGAATCACCTAGTAGGCTGTTTTTGCCTGTTTTTCGAATGGTAACGAAATATTATTTTTGTAATAAATTTAATATGAAGTGCCTTAATTTTTAACACCAAATGTTTGTTAATGATAGGTGCAACAAGGTAATGACATAACTATGCTAACAGAATATCATCAGTCAAGGTATTTCAAATTATACATGGACAATCTTGGCAACCATAAGAATGCAAGAATGAATGTTACCACGGTTAACTTGGTAAGTTACCCGTTCAATATTATTTTGAAGGTCTATGTTTAATAATTATTATGATATTTGGTAGGTTTTTTTTACCGGTGGACAATCACGAACAACTTTTTCTGGTTTCGTTTGATATGAGATCTGGTGCTGTTGTGTTGTTTGATGGAAAGAAAAATGCACACCAGATACGGAAAATAATCAAATGTTCAGGTTGGCAGCGCAAAACAACCAATGTTGCTCTCATAATCGTAAGCTGCATTTATTATATTATCATTTATTATTATTATTTTTACACACAAAGTTGATTATTGTTATATTTTTTCGTCAATATAAACAGAAAAAACTATTTGGTAAACATCTATTAAGCATCAGATGTCCGATAGGCAATACTATAGAAAACATCTCCCAACTGCAAGTAGCTGAATTTGATTGGCAATCCCCTCGATACAAGCAAACTATAAATGGGTTAGTTATTATGCGACTCATGGAGGTTTAGTTTGGGGAGGATTTAAGGCGGTTTGAATGTGGTTTTGATGGCGATAAGGGGAAGTTTGAAAACCAGTTGGAGTTATTGAAGCAAAAGTATCTGACCCGTATTCTGATGCCTGACGCCAACGTATTGAAGAAGGAAATGAAGAAAATGGTGGATAGATCAGCAAGGTAGGAGGTGGTTGTTTTTGGATGTTTCAAGACATTTGATGTTAGAACAGTGGTTGTTTTAAGACATTTGGACGATTTCATTTCACTTTTTTGCTCAGTTAGATCTGTGGTTGTTTTTTGATGTTTCAAGACATTTGATGTTTTCGTTTATTTAGGGCTTTAGACTTTGAATTACTTTGTTTCTCGTCTTCATCTTCCAATGTTTTTGGTAGTTTATGATGTTTAGCTCTAAATATTACTTAATGAATACCTTCTTGATTTGTATGTTAGCACCTACATGTAAATGTAGACTTATGCTACATTTTAGTAGATAGTTTTGATGAAACACTAACAGTTTTGATGAGACATTAACAAATGCTACATTTGATGTTTTCGTTTATTTAGGGCTTTAGACTTGGAATTACTTTGTTTCTCGTCTTCATCTTCCAATGTTTTTGGCAGTTTATGATGTTTAGCTCTAAATATTACTTAATGAATACCTTCTTGATTTGTATGTTAACACCTACATGTAAATAAATACGTATGCTACATTTTAGTAGACAGTTTTGATGAAACATTAACAATTGCATGTAACCCTATCTGATTTCACACATTTTGATGTAATTTTGTAGGTTTAAACTTTACATATTACAATTGATTATCCAATAATAAGTGTTAAATCGATCATCAAATGCCTGTCTGTTATTTGTTTATGTCAACTTTTCGACCTTGACTTCCCTCCACGGTTGCAAACAATATACCTGTGTGTTATCTCCCCCTTATACCGTTTTACCCCGTCTTTTCTTATGTTAAATCGGGCCACTTGCAATAATTGTTTTACATCAAATGCAACCTCAAATGCAGTAATTGTTTTACATCAACTGCATTAATTGTTATTACATCTATATTTGTATTACCCTTTGATATCCAACATCAAATGCAATAATTGTTTTACAAATACGAAGCTAAACATATATTTGTTAAACCTGTAAAACAAACTAAATATCGGCTAAAACATCGACATAAATTTTGAAAACAAACTCCATATCTTATGAAACATACAGTCTAACAAAAAAAATATAACCAACCAAAACATGTTAAAACCCAAATATTTTCGGCATGAAATTATAATAGAAATTAATCTGAACTGTAACACTCATCCGATTCATCATCATTGGTGTTTTCATCGTCTTCTTCATTACCATTATCATCCTTTACTAGTTCATCAACTTCGTCTTCGTCTTCCCTTCCGTTTTCATCTTCCCGACCTTCATCATCTAATGTTTTATTCCTTAACCATTTTGCATGACCACGTCTGTTATGTCCGTAGTTTTGACAAATACTACACTGACGCGCTCTGAAGGGAAGTTTCCTTGTAGTTTTAAGTTTCTTTCCAGAGGTTGCTAGCTCAACTGCACTCTTAATCCTTTTTCTACCCTTATTTGTTGATTTTTTAGCAAGTTTGATAACACGATTCTCAGGTATGTCAACATCATACATTTCTTCCATTAGTTCTTCTTGTGTTTCAACCAGTTTTGACGATTGGGCGTCTCCTTCAAGCTCCTTTTTAATGTTTTCCCAATAAACTATATATTCTTTTAACTTCGGAACATTGTGACGCGCCATATTAACACAGTCATCAACTAAAGAATGAAGATCGGCAGCCATTTTATCCGTTTCTGCTAAACATGGTCCATATCGGTACCTGTTTTCCAGTAGGTGTGACGGTAGTGCATTTTTTGTCCATCGAGTTTTGATGTAACGTTCTGGAATCCTGTCTACGCAATTCTTCTTTAAAACACAAAATATATGGCGACACAAATAACCATGCCGGATAAAATGACCACACGAGCAAGTCATTGCTCCATCCCTTGTATCATATGTAACCTGCATTTAATGTTGTAACTATTAATATATTACGCGACACACTCTCTACATCTGATGTTACACAATTGACATACATATTAATTAACACAATCAAAATTATATTCTTAAAACGTACCTTGGTTGTTACAACAACTTTTAATGATTTTTCCCTCTGTTCAATCATTGACCATTGGATGTCACCTTCATCACCTGTCTGAATTTGTGAACAGGAATAAAGACCTTTATATATTTCATTTTGAACATCTCGAAAAACCGCTTGTGTGTAGACTTCGCTAGCATGTTTCTCAATGGCCAGGTCTGTACGCTTTTTCAGTGTCGCCCCGTCATCCTTGTTCTTTGTTGTACGCTGATGGTATCTTTGCAACTCCATCGCTTGTTCAAAATATAGCATGAAGTGAACAAAGGTGTTCCCACTATCTTCAAACATTTGAAAAAACTTATTTGAACTTTCAGAGCGAGATGTTGTCTTCATTAACCCGCACATTTGGTAGTCTTTGAAATATGCGGTATCCAACGGTCTCTTAGTGTATAGATATCAGTCAACCATTTGTTACCTGATAGGTTGTATTTACTCATCAATTCAGCCCATCGTTCTTCAAACACTTCAGGCTCAATATAAACATTCCATATCAATTTGTGAAAATCTTTCCTAAACAAAGTGTCAAGGGGTAAATCACCAAGTGCCTGTATAAAATCTATTTAATATACCATATAACATTCAATGTATTCACCAATTTTTTATATTAAACTCGTTAAAACAATAAACATACCTTCCCTGGGAGTTTTTGCGCAATATGCCACATACATAATCTGTGTCGTGATTCAGGGAACTGATTAAGTATGACAATCCTTAATGTTGGGTCTTGGTCGGTTACAACCAATTGTGGTTGTTTACCATGAACCTTCTTAAAAGCCTCCAGCATCCACGAGTGTGATTCAACTGTTTCGTCCGAAAGTAGAGTTGCACCGAATGTAACACATCTTGTGTTGTTATCGATTCCAGTAAAAGGGACAAATATAAAATCATACCTTCAAACCATACCCTTAATGGATATAATACTGACTATAAATATAATAACAAAAAATAAAAAAATATTCGCAGTTTCATACTTGTTTGTTTGGAAGGTTGCATCAAATGATAAAACGTCCCCGAATACGTCATAGTTCGTCTTCATTGTTTCATCAGCCCAATACATACTAACGAGTTCAGAATTCCTAAGAAGGTACTCAAATGAGAAGCCGGGAAAATGGGCTTGCCTTTTCATCATTTTATTAACTATCATTTGAGCGTCGTCATCTCCGATGAAATTGTTTACCCCTCTCCTAAAATTCCTCCAATCTTGTGGTGTTCCCCGCACACCGTCATACCCTCCCATTAGAGCTACTTCTAATCTATGCGCCTTTGTGGCACTCAGATTTGCCAACGCTGCCTGATGCATGAATTTAAATTCAGAATATTTTAACTCTCTGCGTGCTGCAGACAAATCCATGTTTCGTTTATTCATTAATGCATGGTTGTGGTTTTCAACAAAAACTGATATGGTAAACGATTGTGTACCCTTCACTGCAGTAAATCCAATCTTCGCGGGACAACCCGTTACTTTAGAAGAAGTTTTTTTTTTAATCTTCCCGTCAACGGCTGTGTTATCGGATACAGAATCATTTAGTGTGTTTATTTCGACTTTCAACCTTGACTTCCCTCCACGGTTGCAAACAATATACCTGTGTGTTATCTCCCCCTTATACCTTTTTACCCCCGTCTTTTCTTATGTTAAATTGAGCCAATTGCGAGTATGCTTTGTACATCTCATAACATTTATCAAAATTTTCGTATATGGTACCCACTTTTGGTATATCATCGTCGGGGACTTCTGGTATCCAATATTTAGTACCTTCCGGTGTTGGTAATAGCTCTAACATGCTTATATCAGCATCTGCTTTTCATTTCAAAATATAACCAAGTTAATAATTTAGTAAACAAATGGTACTCATTCATGCAGCATTTATTAAAAAAAATCTGTTTTTGACTTAAAATTTTAAACTTTATTCTATCGTAAATCATTAAATGTCGTCACCACCTACTGTATAAATTACCAACAACATCATATGCTACATTCCTTTGTTAAATTAATTAAAACGATGGGCTAACAACTAAACATCAGATGTTCCACGCACGATTAAACATTTTTAACATTACATGCATCCACAGTCTACTCAATATGCTTTTTTTGGTTAACAACATCCAATGTCATCCATCTATCATTCGGATATGATATATTTCATTCATTATCATACTAATTGAATACTAACATAAACATAATATGTTATATAACTAATAAAGATCGCCTAAAACGATAAACAACGTGAACATTCATTGTTATTCTTATTGAAAACTACCATAAACATTATATGTTTACAATCTGGGCTAACCATTGTTACAAACAAAATATTTCAACATAAAAAAAATCCTAAACGTACCGAGAGGTTCAACAGAGTTTTCTACTGTATTTTCAGGAGTGTGTTGCTGATTATCGTCTTCATTCATTGTTTCCGGTGTGTTTATTGTTCTCGGTTGCTCGTTAATCATCACTCTTCTATTTGGATTACAGAGTTATGCCGATGACTAGGGTTCTTAAAGAAGTGTCGTTTACGAAGAATAACGGCATAATTGGATTAACATTCTCAATTAATTCTGTGATAATGAGAAAAACCAGACTTTCCATCTTTTAAGGAATCTAGCCCACGATCGTATTCTTTCCATAGATAACAGACTTTTGTATTTTGACTAATATACCCTTTACGCATAACATTAATAAAAACAAAACAATTATTGAATGCTGCAATTTGACTGGCTAGAATATAGTTATGCGGTTCTGCAGCTTAAATCGGTTCAGCGCTGAATCGCACCCTATATATATATATATATATATATATATATATATATATATATATATATATATATATATATATATATATATATATATATATATAAATACATCTTGTTAATTTTAGAACTTAAAAATTACCACTTCCTTTTTTTAATCTTTAATAATTCCCTAAATGAAATAGATAAACCCTAATCTTGTTCTTGGTCAATCAAAACTAGGGTTTTGACTTACTTGATCAAAAACATCAATTTTTTTTTTAAAGATTAATTTTAATCAATCCTATCTAAACAATAAACTTTGTTTAAATTCTAATATATATTATAACTTTAATAAATTTATTTAAACTTTTTTTTAATTTAAACCTTATAGACAATAAAACTTTGCCTAAGTTTCTAGGTTTAAAGAACTAGTCTTAATAAATCTATTAAAATAATAATTAAACCTATTAAACATGAACTTGTTTAATTATCTAGGTTTTAGATTATTATCCTAATTACTTCTTTTAAACAATTAAACTCAAACTAGTTGAATGTTCTAGGGTTCTTTAGGGTTTCGAAAATCTTAAGCCTAGGAAACTTTTCCACCAACTAAACTAGGCTAGTTTAATAAACTTGGCGTCCAAGTAACCTCTAGATTTCGAAATCTCTAAGGGATTAGGAAAGAATCCTTTTGACCAATTAAACAAATCTTGTTTAACATACTTGGTCCTAGCGTTCTTCCTAGATTTCGAACACTTTGGGGAAAAAGGAAAGAATCCTTTTGACCAATTAAACAAATCTTGTTTAACATACTTGATCCTAGGGTTCTTTACAATTTTTGAAAATTCTAGGTTTCTTTTAGAAACCTTTTGACCAACTAAACAAGGCTAGTTTAATATTCTTGGTCCTAGGGTTCTTACCCTTTTCAAAAATCATGAAGGAGAAAAACAAACTGGAACAAAAAGAAAGACTTGTAATTAAAATAAATAAACAAACTTTGTTAATCTAGTTTAGATTTCTAAACCAACGCTCTGATACCACTGTAGGGTTTCATTAATACCCTGATCGACCCATAGGGCCGACCTCCTAGTATACTTGGTTCGAAACATTGCTGACCAAGAACATGAACTTGTTCTTGACCGGTTAAAACCAACTAGCTGATTTAATCCCTAAAAGCGGAAATGGGATTAAACCTAATCCTTAAACCCTAAAGGATTAGGATGTTGGAAATCTAGATTAGATTAACAAGAAAGAAACCTTGTACGAAGAACTCGAACACACACATTGCTTGTGTGGTTCGTTCGACCATCAACCAAAGAACCCTAGGGTTCTTTGGTCGAACTCGTCCAAGAGGGTAGAAGGGAGAAAAGGGTTTCCCAAAACATACCTTGTTGTATTCTTATGATAGATCCACTAATGATGAACAAATCGAGCGACCTTCTAGTTGATCTAAGCAATGAACTTGTTCTTCAATACTTGAAGAACACGAAGAACACAAACTTGTGTCTTGGGGTGTTCGGCCGAAAATCGAAGGGGAGAGGGAGGGGATTTTCATGTATGGTTGTAAGGTGTTTTAGGGTTACTCTAAGCCTCTTATTTATGTACAAATAAGTTGCGCTTAGAACCCTCTAGTTTAATTAATATTAGATCTTTAATTAAACTTCTTTTTAACACTTACATCCCTTATAGTTTAACTAGTTTATTATTGTTGCACTTAACTATTAAATGTCTAGTATTAATACACTAATAATTCGGTACCGATATATACGAATTATATACTTGTATTTTTACTTTTAATAATTAATTATATAATAACCTTTATATAATTTACACAACAATATTATCCAATTACTTATATGATTTAATAGCTTTAAATCATATCATGGATAATCTATAATTAACACATTGAATATTTACTCAACTAGTAAATGCACAAGTACTTGTATTAATTAGTTTAGTTAAACTAATCTAGTAATAAGTTAAATTTAACTTAATACTTAACTTGATTCATAATGACTATTATGAATCATTCCTCTTCGTAGTATCATTGCATATCTTGCTCGTATTACACGCATTCACCGGTGTGACTCTAAAGTGTTTCGTAGGCATGGATGTATCATCATCGGTTGACTAACTGTGCACATAAATCCTTCACTTTCTGTCTTCTTGTGATCACTGATATCTTCTAGAAGATTTGCAAGATATTCCCATAATTAGCGATGCACAAACTTGTATGTTACTTGTGTCTTTCTGTGACGCTGAAGCTTCCAGCCTATATACACTTCTGATACTCATGAGTCTTCGGATACTCATGCTTCTTCATATGGCTTTCAGCTCCAGCGACCTTCACTAAGAGTTTTGCTTAGACAAGTATCTGTTCAATGGTTCAGCGTTTTGTCCATTGCGCTGAACCTGTTACACTATCCAATATGTTGATCAGTATCTGATTCCGCACGGGGAACTGATCGTTGTTTCAGGTGGTGATCAGATAGCATAACTGGGTAGCTGAAATATGATCAGATCAGATACAGTTACCCACAATCTGAGGAACAAATCCTCAGATTGTCTTCTAACTATTTGCATTTTTGTCTTCATTAAATCTCCTGAGTGGGGGTTGCTTTTCAGCGACCCAACAATAGCATTTATTGTTTTAAATCACCTTCATTCCTTACAATTATATAAGATATGTTAATATTGGTCAGTAACTCTCCCGAACTTCCAATCACTTTCTACTACTTCACAATGTTGAATTCCACAAAAAACCAAACCGACAACATCACCCTCGATCAATTGAAGGAGGGCGACAACGGACCCATTGTCGTACCTCAGCACTGACTTTTTGGTTTCATATGAAAAGGTAAGATTAAACGTACCCATTTTCATTTTGTTTGCTTCTCACTCATTCATATATTTGTGGGATTTTCCCAGGCAAACACAATGCACTGCACCATGAAGAACATTTTTTACTAAAACGTCAAGAAATGGTTCGCCTAATGCACGTCAGACTCAACCAAGAAACATTGCATTAGTATCATCGTACATATATTTCATATTCATAGTCTCTATTCTTATCTATTTTTTCATGGTCATGTTGTAATATGTTTTTGTTTTGTTGTTTATAGAAATATGATTCATTATAATATATAGTATAGAATCATGTCACACGTGAATGCTTACATACAATCATGTCACACGAGATGTGTACATACATTCATACACGTTGATTCTTACCAATAATTGTTTATCATTAACAAAGCATGTGCATCGCACGAGCCATGTTGTCTCGTAAAAATATATTTAACAGTATCCGAAAAATTTTGGGAGGATCGTCAAGACTACTCCGTACTACATGGTAGTTCCGCCCTGACTACACTTCCTTTTTTTTCAGTGCCATTAATAACTTGAATGTAAATCAAAATCATTCATATAAAAATTGAAATATAAAAATACAAATTATCACTTCAAATCATTTTTTTTATCAAGTAAATATGAATTAGTTGAGGTATATAGTTGATACATCACATTTTATTATTTGTTTTTATTTTGATCTGTTAATGTTATAAGGCACAAATGTCATTATCCCATTTATCAACATATATTTACCAGACTTAGATATAAACAAAAGCATTTATGAATTGTATTGTTAGAACACTTCCAATTATATTTCAATTCTTATTAAATTATCATAGCGTTATTTTACACTTCAGTTGTCATTCAATTGACACATAATATTGTCAACATTGTACATTGACTTAGATAAACCGGAATGATAATGCTAGAACATTGGCGGTCTTTGGTGATTTGTAAAATTGTTTTAATAAATCAATTACATTAAATCATTAATAAAATAATTCAATAAGTTAAATAATAATTAACAGATCATGATTAATCTCATCCTTTTCAATGTTTTCAGACAACAGAAAATTAAAAAGTGTCGTTTTTTTCTATTCTTGGAGGGTCAAAAACCAAACCCACAAATCTTACCAAACCAAAATAAGCCAACATAAAAAAACAAGCACCACATGCATCAAGACTTGTACATTTTAAAAACCACAATGTATACAGCTAAGTTTGTAATCATATCACCGCAAAAGCATCATCTTTTTGAGCTCGTCATTTTGCTTCTAAACAACAATATAAATCCTCAATACCCTTTTCACTCTGCAACATCACCATCATCATCTACTCTCTCTAAAACACTTCCTCTCTCTAAAAACCACCAGTTTTGAAGAATGTTATCAAGAGTTAATAGTGGTGTTTGGATAGATGATGATCAAAGAGTGAACCAAACAAACAACTCAAATGAAATCAATCCAATTTCAACTTTCAAATCAATGCTTGAAGCTGAAGAAGAAAACAACAACAATTGGTTCTTGCAACCTCTTGATTCTTCAGCTTCTTGTTCACAAGCTTTTGACCCGAATCAAGTTCATTTCTTTTTGCCACCAAAACCCATGAATCCGAATTTGAACCCGAATTCAAATAACAACAACCTACTAGAAGAAAGTTATGATCTTGGATTCGGAAATGGGTTTCTTGGTATGAATAGAGGGAATGGTGTTCTACCTGGGTTTTGTGATTTGGGTTCACAAGATCCTCAATTTTCAAATACCCATTTGCTTCAATTGGCTGGAAACGGGTTCGGGTCGGTCGGGTTACCGTTTTCAGAAGATGGGTTGGTTTTAAACCGTTCAAATTTGCTTAAACCCTTGGATAATTTTGTTTCCACCGGAGGACCCCCAACTTTGTTTCAAAAAAGAGCTGCTTTTAGGAGAAGTTTAAGTGACTTCTCCGGAGATGCTGCCGGCGCCGGAGAAGTTGGGATGGGGGTTTTGGGTGACGGAATGAATGAGAAGAAGAGGAAGAGTAGTGGTAGTTGGGATGATGTTGATAATTTGAGTTTGGATGGCTCCGGTGTGAATTATGATTCTGATGATTTTGCCACCACTAATTTTCAAGAAAATGGGATTAAATTTGGTGGTGGGGGTAGTTCTTATGCTAATAGTACTGTCACTGCCGCTGTCACCGGCGGTGGAGGGAATAATCATAAAGGAAAGAAGACAAAAGGGCTGCCGGCGAAGAATCTGATGGCGGAAAGACGCCGGAGAAAGAAACTTAATGACCGGCTTTATATGCTCCGGTCAGTTGTTCCCAAAATCAGCAAGGTGAGAATCAAGTTTTTACCTTTTTTGTTAAAAGAATCTTTTTTTTGCTTTTGAAAGTCTTAGATTGCTAAATCATTATCCTATTTTATTTAAATTCGTTTACTTGTAAATAAATAAAATTATAGTATATTGTTTTATACTAAATCATTCTACTTTATCCCTGTACCAATAAAATTCACATAATCTTATTCAGATATTGCATTGTACAGCTTTTAAAATAGATTGTATAAGTATACCAAAAAATAAGTCGTAGTATGTAAACATATTTTTGTGATGTAAGTACCACCTTCCTAAAATAAAAATTTTTGAAATGTGAATTTCTCAATTTTTTTTTCTTCCTAAATCATTGGATATTTATATTCAATAAATAAATTGGAAGATATGAAAAATTTAGTGGAAATGTATACTATATGTTATTATCAAACCCCATAACAAAGTGCTTCATAATATTATTTTTTATTCACTTTTAAAGTTTTAAGTATTGAAATTTTGAATAATGCTACTTACATGAAAATCTTTCATAGATTTCTTAAATGGGTATTAAATTAATCACCATAAATTGCATGAATGACAATTAATGGTCTTGATTTTCAGATGGATAGAGCTTCAATTCTTGGCGATGCAATTGAATATCTAAAAGAGCTACTTCAAAAAATCAATGACTTGAATCATGAACTTGAAACAACCCCATCAAGTTCATCATTAACACCAACCGCCGCCACTACCATGGCGGCTGCCGCCCCTGGTTTTTACCCTCTAACCCCAACTCCCACCACTCTTCCATCAAGAATCAAAGAAGAACTTTGCCCCACCACAATCCCTAGTCCAACTGGCCAGCCTGCAAGAGTAGTTACAAATTAATCACACTTTTTAATACAAAATCATGATAAATTATGATGATTTATTAAATAAAAATGATGGGTTTATTTGTTGTGGTTTTAGGTTGAAGTGAGGCAAAGAGAAGGAAGAGCAGTGAATATTCATATGTTTTGTAGCAGGAGGCCTGGTTTATTGTTGTCAACATTGAGGGCTCTTGATGAACTTGGTTTAGACATTCAACAAGCGGTTATAAGTTGCTTTAATGGTTTCGCTCTTGATGTTTTTCGGGCCGAGGTTACAATTTATATAATCTTTTAGTGTTTTTTCTATATATAACCAGATTTTATTCATTTTTATAAAAAAAGGAAAGTATTTATGTTTATGATGGTCTCCCAGTCTTTTATTGATTGTGGGTTTTTGATTTTGTAGCAATGCAAAGAAGGGCAAGACGTTCATCCGGATCAAGTTAAAGCGGTGCTTTTGGAGTCCGCGGGTTACCATGGGGTTGCTTGAACGGAAATGAAGTGAAGTTGGGTGGTTTAGCAAGTTGGGTTCTTAGGGTTTAGTCTCGGAAAGTGGTAGTTTTTCTTTTTCTTCGTATATTAAGGTTGTTTTCGTTTATTGTTTTGATTTGTTGTTTCTTAGGTTTGATTCGGATATGGGCAATGAAATTGGCCGAATTTGCAACAAATATAAGGCTTTTTGGATTTTGGGTTTGGTTGGTTTTTATGTTGTTGGGATGGGTTGTTTTTCTTTAAAATTTGTGAATGTTTTTTGGTACATTTTATATTATTTAAATGATAATACATGTCAACTCAGCTTTTGTCTACCATTTTTATGGTCGGAAGTTTAAGTCTCATAATGAACATAAATAATAGTAGTATTTAGAATTAATTAAGATTTATCATTAAAAATATTCTAAAGTATGTTATGATTTTATTCATACCAAATTTCGCAAGGTTTGAGAAAATTATAAGATACAAAAAAACCTATTTTTAATTAATTAAATTAATAATCAAGATGTGAAATACTAAATTTATTTTTCTTTTGAACGCATGTTTATTTTGTTAAAATCGATTTACAAGGTTATAACTATCATTTATGTATAAATTCTTATCTTTATATACATTAAAAGAATATTTTTTGTAAATCTTTAAAGCCATGTCATAATGGCACATCATACTTTATGCCATGTATGAGGTCACTTGGCACTTAAATGCCAAGTCATCAATGCCACATAAAAGTTCACATATGTACTTTTAAGCCACCTCACTTTTATAGACATTTATAAGAACCAATTCTTATATTTTACTAAATGTAAATACTTGTATATCTTTTCTATTTCATGTTATACGATACAATACTTGGTTATATTTTTTGATGATTGTTATTATTAAAACTGCGTGTCTACTCTATATATTTCGTTCTAACAAGTAGTCTTTTTGTATGTTCAAATGTATAGATTATCATTATGGATAACTTACCAGTTATAAAATCAGTTTTATAATGACATTAATTACAATATATTGTGTCCAAAATTGATTTATTATGAGCTTCTAATTACAATATATTGTGTCTACAATTATTACAGATGCGATGTTATTATGGATATCACAAAAATAGTTGATTTATTACTCCGACTCATTTAATTGAGTGTTAAACTGTTACTTTACTTTAGTAGAACACTTTTGGCAACCAAAAACCATATACTATCATATCACATGAAAAAAATGCATTTATACCTATATCTAAGTTTTGATAAATCGTTATTCCACACCTGCGTTTTATTTCGAGTTGGATACCTCCCGTGAAATGTGGCCCATTACATAGCTGATTTGCCTAAATCTAAACATTATGGCATCACATTAAAGTCGGTTTCCTTTTTCTATGTAACTGTTAGATAGTGATTTTGATCCCTAATTATTAGCATATTCGGTTTAATTCTTAGCTGATTGTCGTTCCTATTTATTTTCAATCCACCCTTCACAGCTTCACTAACTCTGCTTATGCCATTGTCGCCAACACAAATATTATCGGTTGTAGGAGTTATTGGTAAAGTGCCGACACTGGCTCGGTAGCCTGTGTATCTAATTGCAATACCAAGTGGCCCATAAATAGACAATGTTAACCAGCTAAATGGAGCCAAATTCTTTTCCATTTCGGTTGGTAGCATTTCTAATAATACCATAATAATGTTAGCAAAGTGATTACCACAAATATTTTCACGTTTCAGTCGGATTTATTTTCGTCTGTTACCAAATGTTGCAGGTTGGAGAAAACTTTTATGCTATGATTGGAAGCAAGCGATGCTAATTTTTTTGTGTTTCATGAGGGAAATAAGTCAAAGTAGCCTTGTGGGTCCTATTTATTTAGCCCAACATCCACTGTTTGATCAGATATGTGTGGTTACGTGTTATTTTTAATGGGCGAGGTTGATCCATTTGAGTAAATGATTGTCGTAGATGAAATCGGTTAATGCTTGGTTTGGTTCAGCTAGCAATGTGACACTATTACACCATGATCCTCACCATAATATTCACTTGGCAAGATGGTTCATCTTTTGTAACACAACTACTATCTGAATGTAATTTATGTAAATTTTATGCATTTTACACTATATCCCTTTTGACCCATGTAACTCAATTAAATACACTAATCTATTTGACCAATTTACCTCATCTAACCTGTTTAATTTGCAATTTGTTTATGTAGATGTTAAATTTTCATCTGCAATTTTGTGGTTGTTTATGTTCAGATGAATTAGGGTTTATGTGTTTGCTTTAATTTTCAATTAAGAATGTATATTTGATGATAACGAGACAAATTTCAAACATCTTTACTTGATTTGTTGCTAGAGCTTATAATCATGGGCATTTTGAGATCAAGATCAGATTGCAAGTTTCCTGACTGTATTGTTGAAGGACTAAAGATATTTATAAAACATTTAAATAAATTTTATAATACAAAATTAAAAAATTAAAAAAAACACCCCTCATTATGATATAGAAGTAATTACTTTATATCCCACCTCAGTTTCACATCCTATTTTTAACCATGCCACACTAGAAATTGTTGGTAAGAAAATAAAACCCGAGTAGCTAGATGATGTTGTCAACATAATATATTCCTTACAGGTTAGTAAGTGTACATGTTAGTAAATTAATTTATCAAAATCTTTTCTTTTAAATTTTTGTTTCATACTTCGTTTCAATGTATGCAACTCTTGCAAGTTATGTGTGGATTTATGTTTAATACCCTAATCACCATTCTTCATAGAAGTTGAGACGTTTGAGTTTGTTGAAAAACAACTAAAAGAAAACGGGCGCATGGTTACTATTGTACCTGAAAGAACGGGCGAAGGGTTTCTTCCACAAAACAAATTACTAAAAGATGTTGGAATGTTGCTTTCCTATAAAGGTGTAACCACTCAACTTCTCTAATCATAGTATAAAGTTTTTGTTTTTGAGTGCGCGCCTTTGATTCTCACGAAGGTTGAACAATTTTGAGAAAGAGAATTTATATGTGTGAACCTCCATTCTTGTAATTCTTATGCATCAACAGAAAATGTATCTTTGATTTCATGTAACTAATCATGGGGGTACGCACATGCTCTGAAATTTTGTATAAAAATATTGTGATACCAACGAAATTATTTTAAATTAAGGTACATAATTTCCAATGAATTAAATATTCTTAATTAAGTAAAAGATTATAAAGAATTTTATAAGCCGCCCGTGATTCATCACGGGTTATAGGCTAGTTTGTCTTATTTAGATATGTTAAACTAAGCTATTTTTATAATTGTATAATTTTTCAGAATAAATTGTTTTGAAATCGATGTAGACGAACAAAAATGTTTATGTCACGTTGATGTGTATATGCTAAATTGCTAACCAGTCACATAAAGGTGACAATAGATCACTTAGACCTAAATTGGTGGCTTTTGGTTTGGAAAAAAAAGGAGAAATATGTTGCTTTACTATCCATAATGGAATGCAAACGAATTATGGTATCAAATAACTTATTTTCAATTATAATTCCAAATAACAATCATATATATAACTCGATTATCCAACATCCTCACTATCTCTAAACCATATTATTAATCGTCATTCTTGTTCCCAGGGTCGGGGTCGGAACTAGACAAAAAAAAGTGTTCACCATGTGCATTTTGCGAATGGGTTACGTTTTAGTCCGGGCCCACATTTATGATGTGTCGGAATCGAACAGACACGACATATATGGAGTACACTTAATTACTTAAAAGTGACCAAAATTGTTGCATGCATCTGGTAACTGTTAAAAAACAGGAAATGTCAAAACTATTTTGAGAATTTTTTAAATTAGAGCTAAAACTTTAATATTTAAACAGGAAGTTTATTTTGTTCAAAAACAAACACTCTAGTGTGTTATAAACTCAAGGTTTTGATATGCTAAACTTAAAAATCTTGATGTTTTGGTTTTAACCCTTTTTTTTTAACTGGAAACAATAGGCGATGTTAAATTATAGTTATTTTAACATTTATCTTAGTTACAACACAAGTTATTTGTAATACATATATGATAGCAATGTTAAATTATAATTATTTGTAAGAGCAACATTATATATGATAGGTACCATACTACCATTGTACCACTGATTGCTTAACGGTATTTGGTGTTTATGGTGTTCCACATGGTTGAGGGTTCAAGTTTTGAGGTGAATAAAAAGTGTAGAATTAAGGGTATGTGTTAGTTGTTAAAAAAGATACTACCTCCGTATCAAAATAAGTGATACACTTGGAGAATTGCGGTTTTTAAGGCAAAAGATTAAAAAGTGATTTAAAATAGATTAAAGTGAATAGTTAGTGGATACCCAAGGCTTCTTGCCTAGTGGTATTGGTGAAAAGATAAGGTGTTGCCCATGACCAAGGTCATGGGTTCAAGTCCCGTCGTGGACGTGGGGTTTATTCCCCATAGGTGGAAGGTTCGAGGGAATGCATACTGCCCCTTGTGGATGTCACTGTCTAGGCTCAAACCACTAACTTACTAACTAGCCGTTCAAAAAAAAAAAAAAGAATAGTTAGTGGATAATGGGTGACACTTCTTTTGAATGAAATGATATTAATTATGTTTAAAAGTAAAAGTAAGGGTAAAAGTGTAATTTTACTTTATTAAAGTAAATAGTTAGTGGAGAATGAGTCCCACTTTTTTACCAAATAAGAGATGTTTTTAAAATGTATCACTTATTTTGTTTTACCCCTAAATAGAAAGTATATCACTTATTTTGATACGGAGGTAGTATATGATAGGTGATTGGACACTTTATCTGCAAAAAAACAAAAAAAAAAAAAAAAAAAAAAACTTTTATTAAATAATTCATGTATTTGAAGTTTAGGTTTTTTTTTTGAACGACAAATCTAATTTACTCCTAAATAACCACATATGTCTACTATAGGACTCAAACCCTCAACCACTAGATTGAAGGGCAAACACCTTACCGCTAGGACATTGGCCCTTTAGTTTGAAGTTTAGGTTCTAGTGGACACTTTATCTGAAAAATAATATACTTTTGTTAAATAATCAAGTACTTATTTACCCAGTTAACTATATATTACAATTACTACATAGTTTAATTACCAAATAACTAGAACTTTGTTAGTGATTCTATTTAATTAGTAATATTAAACGGCGAGTAATTTTCACAATGTTTATTTTGATTACTATTTTTTCATGTAAGTTTAGTCATTAAGCTTTTAAAGTAGGGCTTATTTTAGGTAAAACTGAAGATAATGCAATGTTAAAATGCTTTGTTAACCAAAGGCATTTGGCCATAGTTTATGGTTGTGGCCAAGGTTATCAACTATCAAGATCGTAGGATCCTATAATCTAGGGATGTGTTCGGTTCCGGAACCGGACCGAACCGGACCGGAACCGGTAAACCCGGTAATCGAAAAAAGGAAATTTCAAGGACCGAGAACCGGACCGGTTAAACCGGTTCCGGGCCCGGTCCGGTTCCGGGTCGGTTCGGTCTTCAAGCGGGTTTAAAACCAGTAAACCCGATTTTTGTGTTTGCCATCCGATTATACATTTTCGGTGCATATTTTCATCTTAAAGTATATAACTTAGATATTTTAGCGTACTTTTGATAAAAGTATGATGTTTGCGGGGGTTCACGAGCTGCTTCAAGTAAAATATGTTTCTATTAAAAGCCTATATACCTATTATTTCGACATATATATATATGAAAAATCGTAAGTCTATATACCTATTTAAATGCCGGTTCCAAACCCGAAAAAACCGGAACCGAACCGGGACCGGAACCGGTAAACCGGGTTTGTTAATTTTTATCAAATCTAAGAACCGGGAACCGGACCGGTTAAGCCGGTTCCGGTTCAGTTCGGTGCCGGTTCCGGTTCGGTCCCAATTCGGTTCCGGTTTTCCGGTTTTTATACACACCCCTACTATAATCCTACTAAGTAAAATCATGCTAGATCATAGTAGGGTCACTTTTTACGTAGGAAAGATAATGGGCTATTAAACTTTTCCAATGACTTAATGCATTAATTGGCCCAATTTCAAATACTCAAATCAACATTTTACCATGATATTACGAATTTACGATCTCGATCCCGTATTGCGGAATCAAAAATACACCTAGGTAGGATCTCGATCTAGATAACCTTGGTAGTGACCTAGAGGTTGTATGCATTCAAATCTTAATTAAGACAAATGCATTAAAATATAAATAGCGATGTGTTTTGATAAATGACTTTTTTTTAATCCTTTATAGTTTATAGTGATAGTGATTATAAGCTTGAGAGCTTTCTAATTTGACAAAAAAAAGATTTTTATATCCTTATTTGTGAATTAAGAATATATGAATTTTTATCAGCCCCATCTAGTTATTTTTATACAGTATAATTTTTAGTCTGTTAACTATAGTTGCTACACACACAAAAAAACCTTGTTCTATCATTGTAATTATTAGTAATAATTTAAAGTAGTTATTGGAATTATTGTTATATTTATTTGCTACTCGATTATTATCCCACAAGGTTATCATTTTGACTCGAATACATACATAATTACACTTTTTTTTAATTTTTATTAGATTATTTGATAAATGGTCTTATTTTTATTAGGTCAATTGTTTATGATTACACTTATGGTCTACAAGTATAATTGGTACATCACATATTTTTAGTTAAAAGATATTACAAACATCATAAGTCACTTAAAATATATGCTTTACAACCCTCGCTGCAACACAAAAGATACAATTATTAGTTTAGAACAATATCCTTTTGTTTAAAGTGAAAACTCAAAGTCAAATAATGGGACAAAAAGGACCACTGCAAAAGTCTGAACCCCTAAAGTTCCCACCATTTTCCCCCCAAATTGCCTCCCCCTTTCCTCTTTTGATCTTTTCAACTTCTTTTACCACTTTCTAAAACAAGAAACATCCAATCAACACGTTTTTGACCAAACTCAAAAAACATACCACTATCTATCCTTGTTGATTAATGATATTGATTCCTACCATTTATTTCTAGTTATAGTCCTACTCATTAGATGAAGGATATGTCAAAATAATAGGATAATATTAAGAAGGAATTAATGTATTACACGTGTCATTCTATCAAGTGAATATGATTATGATTGGAACAAATGATAAAACTAAATATCATTTCTAATTCATGTTTATAACAGCAAGGCGACCGAACTTATGTTCTAAATGTATGCAACCTAACAATTGTCGTAGGAATCAAACTCATGACCTCTAAAAAGTTATTCAGAAGCCTCCTTACCACTAAGACAATATCATTTCCACAAAACATGTGCTTGTAAACTCAAAATCCACTTCTAACCACCATTATCCTTCAACAAAAAAAATGATCCCAAAACAATACAAGTCTTTAATCTCTTACCCAAGTAAAACTAAACTATACAAAAGTCATTAGACTATACGCCAATTGACTCTCTTTCATTCACATATACATGCATGCAAAAACCAAAACATAGACTATTTACACGATAAAACGATTTGAGACCATATGATCCATATAGAGTCAATCTCTCAATACTCGTCATCTTATGTTTAGAAACGAAATACGTTCGCCCTATTTGTCCAAAATTGAAAATACTATATTACCAAAGATCAATGTTCGGTCACGGAGTTTTGAACATCTTCATAACATCAACCTTTAAAAAAAATCATAAAAATGTATCAACACTAATATCAAATTTAAAAAGTTTATTTATAATTTTATATCAATTAAAATTTAAAACTCACGAGTTGTTTTTGTTGTGTCTTTTTCATCTGTGCCTTCTGCAACCGATGAATTATCATCACCTCGAGAATTTAGAGTCCCTGGATTCATTCTTTGAACCTCTTCTCGGGTGTAAATGAACATCTTACGAACCATGCCACAAAATTCCCTGAGTTGAACACAAGATACAAAATGAAAACTTTTGACCCGTTTATAAATATTGACCCGTTCCAACCCAACCCGTTCAGAATCAAGTTATTTAAAAACAAATGTATGGACTTACTGCCAGGGATCATCTCCAACAAGCATCATGTCATCCTCATCATCTGTATACACGACTAACCAATTCTTGTTGCAGCTTTTTAATTCACCATTAAATTCAAATATTTTGTCCAATTCGGTAATTAATTCATCATAATTGCTAAATTTAGTAAGGTCCACGGATCTACCAAGAGCCATCCCCTGCTTATGAACCTGAAATTAAAAATCAAAATTAGCAGTTCATAAGTAAACGGGTCAAAATTACCACATCTGATAATAATCATGCAAATAGATAATATCATAAATTCATAATATTAATACCTTTGTACAACTTCTTGTAGAAACACTGTTGACTTTTGTTTGACCATCTCTCACGGGCTGGAAACTTTGGTGTTCTTTATCCTGTTCTTTACTGCCAGCTGGCAAATTCTCGACAGCGGGCAAATATTGTTGTACATTTCTGTTACCCGCAAGTGGTACACCGAATATTTTACAGTTTCCATCGTTCGTTTTCACCACCTCATTCTCTTTAACAACGGGTAAACACTTTAAAGGTGTCTGTAGATACGAAGAGACAGGTGGCGGCATTAGCCACTTGCCATGTGGCTGTTGACTAGAATGAAGGGTATAATCGTCAAAAGCACTAATCCTAACATCTCTATTCTTGTACGGTATTTCACCACTACCCAACAAACCGAGTGACAGATTAGAGTTCATAAAGTTGAATTTCGGTTCAAATGGTTCTTTTGTAGAATTACGGGTCGACCCGAAACCGGATAACAGATCTGTGAAGGAGGATTCTGTGGTTCTTCCTATGGATAAAAGTTTGTTATTATCTGACCCGTAACCATAACGTCTAGAGAGAGAAAACGGGTCGGTTTTTTCATCATCTATTACAGATGGGCCCCATTGAATTGTTCTATCACATGAATCGGATTCGTTGTGGTCAACAAAATTGGGTCTTGAAGTTGACTGTTCTTGACCTTGCAAGACCCTTGAGAATGCACTTGGTGGTAACGGGTCTGCTGCAGCCATTTTGGTTGAACCTATTTAAAGTATAAAAGTTGTTTTAAGAATTAAGAGTAAATTACAGAAATTATCCCTGTGGTCTTTCGAATTCTACGATTTTGTCCGTATACTTATAATATCATTTTTTTTTGTCCATGTACTTTTAAATGTTTTTTATTTTTGTCCCTATGGTCCTCAGATTTCATTTCCTTTGCCAATTTTGACCTAAAATGGCCAAAATACCCTTATTTATATTTTTATGATTTTTTTAATTATTTTTAATTTTTTTCTTTTTCATCATGAAAAAATAAAAATAGGGTATTGGTCATTTTAGGTCAAAGTTGGCGAAAATTTGAATTTTGAATACCATTGGGACAAAAGTCACGAAATTAAAAAAGTACATGGGCAAAAAAAAGCGAAATTTTAAGTATAGGGACAAAATCGTAGAAATCGAAAGACAACAGGGCCAATTTATGTAATTTACTCATAAATTAATTTTAAATTACTTCTAAACGGGTCGATTTGGGTTACATTTTGACTCTGACGGGTCAAATTTGTTTCACCAATTTAATGTTATTTTCATAATATTTATGTATTTGAAATTATATTTAGTATGCAAATATGATTGAAAAACATTGCATAAGACTATAAGAGAAATTGGTGGTCAACCCGACCCGGCCCGATCCATGTTGACCCGTTACCCAACCTGCCCATTTTGCAACCACTATTGGGTAGTTACCTTCTCTAGTAAGAACAGAGGAATCAGGGGATGAAGGCAACATGTTTGACCGAGGTCTTTTTTGTCTATGAACTGGAAGTGGATTAACTGCAGGAGGCACAATAGCAGGTTCTATTTTCCATGGTGAAACTCTTTCGGGTCGAGCTATTGAACAAGTTTCATCCCATCTTACCTAAAATTCCAATTATTAATAAATAATAATAGTAATAATTATTAACTGCAGGAGGCACAATAGCAGGTTCTATTTTGATACGGAGGAAGTATACAATTTGACAATAATAGTGAAATACTATAATACCTTTAAGCATCTCCACTTAGAATCAGGCCATCTTTGTGGATCACGTTCCTCAATCCCGACAACGGTTCCCGTAAATCTACAATGTCAAATGTCAAAAGTCAAAAGTCAAAATCAAGAAAAAAGTTAAATTATGGTCAAAGTCAAACTAGCTATATATATACATATACCTTTGTTCTGGAGCTTCTTCACCTTCAAACCTCATGTTAAATCTCATCCCTATCGAATAATTATTCTTGACAGATTCCATGTATTGATCAAAAGGAACTATAAACTCGGCTGGACTAGTCCTGTCAAATAAAAATTATAAAAATGTTTAATTGTGAGTTTACATTATAACATTATATCATGATTATATTGTGTAACATTGTAATAGTAATATATTATATACCTAGGTTTGTAATAAACTGTAAACATTGTTCCAGTTTGAATTGCATGCCAGGCTGTCGCTAAAACTCCAAGGTGCATGCTATGACTAGATATGACAGAAGATGGTATGTTTGCTTGTTGTCTCATTGCTCGTCTTACACCAACACGAAGCTCACCATTTTCACCTCTGAATATTTATTTCTAAATGTTAATAAAGAGAATATGAAATAATAAATAGAGGGATTTGTTAGTTATTAGTTATTACCTTAGAAATATGAAAGCATCACCAGCAACAAGCCTTTTGGAACTAACGAAAACACTCCAACCGCTTTGAAGTAGATGCCTTCTTGGTTGACCTGCAATTTACATAAAATGATTATAGAAACGAGATTTGACCCAAAACTTATAATAAAATGATTATATAAATTATTAAATTTAATTATATTTAACAATTACCGCGGAATATGTGCCTAAAACGCCATTCACTTCCGTGTAGATCCTTAGCCAACAATTCTTGTGTCGGGGGTTGCCTTGACATGTCCTGCACAAAAGAAAGCACGAAAAAAAACCAGGATCATTAAAAAATATTAATAAAGCTAATTAAGGAGTTTTTTTTTTTTGTTATATTAATTTTCATAAGCGTATTTATTAAAATAGCCCGAACAAAATAAGATCCAGATTCTAACCAATGGAGGAAGACATTCATCAGCATGTCTTCTTAAAACTGAAAATCCACCATGTGTGCTAGTATCTGAAGCAGTCAACGTCTTGCAGAAAGAATGCACACGAAACTGTGATTCAGGTTTTGGCGGTTGTTCCTTCTTCACTGCATTTTCGTCTTGCTGTCATCACAAAAAGATTAGGCGAGTAATGTATTTAAACATTATATAAACGGATCATTTGAATTAGTCAATATCATGATAGACTCACATTAGGTTCAGGCATGAGAGTAATTTGTGCAAACACCTCATCTGTATCTGGTTCAGCCTACACACATGGCACATCCATGAATAATTAATTAAACAAACACAAAATCAACGTCAAGTTTCATGCCGACAATAATTGTACCTTCAATTGGACGTTAACAACACGGCAAAGTATCTTCGCCGGAAGGTTGTACACCGGCATCTGTTGATCTGCCACCTGATTTGTCGACGCCTCAACCTATTTCACATCAAGCAACGAAAATTACTTGAGATAACGAACAGATATAAGAAATATCGATATCAACCTGTTCAAAACCCTATATATGAAGGAAAACAGATTTACAAAATGTAATTTAATACGAAACCTGTTCAATGTGTCCTTGAGGAAAGTAAAATACTAGCTCGTTTTCGCGAGGTACGGTAACGAGAGGACCGGCACAAGCTCGCCATAGATCTCTGTAAAGAGCCACATCCGCATCAACTACACGACAAGTAAAAATCATTTTAAAAACAATTAACTACAAATAAACCTAACCGGAAGATCACACAACCGTAATAAAACTCGCCGGAAAATACATTTACCGTGACCGGAGACAGCGACAGCTCCATCATTTCTATCACTAAAGCACGACGAAGAAAACGTTTCTCTGTTAACTTGGCTTGAAACCTCAGAAGACGTCATTTTGCTCGATTAAAACCTCTCAAATCATCTATGATTCCTTATTCTCAACAAAAACCCTAAATCTTCACCTTCGAAAAGTATGAACCAGCTAAAATCAAATCTGAAACAAGAAGAACCTTCAACCTAGCTTCAAATTGAGGGAACTAACTCCAGAAAACACCTTGTTCCTCTAGCCACAAGACAATTAAATGAAATTTGTGTCGTGAAATCGGAAACAAACACAGTTGGTGAATCTATTATCTTGTGAAAAATTAATTAAGCAATTTGTAATCAGAATATAAAATCTCTTTTTTCGTGAGAAAGAAGATTTTGATGAATTTAGAGAGAGAAATTGAGGGCTTTTGGAGAGACAGAGGGGTCAAACTGCTAGTGCAATCATATTATTCGCGGGTCCTGAACTCCTAATTTAACACACCAATGTCTGTGGTGACCGGCTATTCCCGGTTGTTCAGCCTTTCACGGGTGTCTTTTTACACCCAATTAAAATAAGTGTGATCAACTAATCACCATCTATCATTTATTTTTTAGGGATAATTGTTTTTATATCCTTGTAAAACTCATAAATTATTTATATATCCTTCTCAAATTTATAAATTATTTCTATATCCTTCTAAACTTTGTAATTGCCTCCATATCCTTCTAAATCTTTAAAACTCTTTTTTATGTCGAAAAACTTATTTTAATATTTATTAAATCATTATAATATCAATAATTATCAAATAAGTATGCCATATATCTGTTGATTATGCATTAGAAATCATGTTTATTTGATTATATTATTGATATTTTCATGGTTTAATAAATAATAAAATAGGATTTTGGACATAAAAAAGAGTTTTAAAGGTTTGGAAGGATATGAAGGCAATTATAAAATTTAGAAGGATATAGAGATAATTTATGAAATTGGGTAGGATATAAAAATAATTTATGAGTTTTACAAGGATATAAAAGCAATTATCCCTATTTTTTATGATAAATTAGTAATAAAAAACAAATGATATTGTAATCTAGTTTAACTAGTTGGTACGCCCAGTTCGATCATTTCAAAATTTAGGTTTAAAACATTGTTATCTTGGTCATTTATTAAATATTTATCTATGAATATATCGAAATTGTGATTTCTTGAAAGTTGTGCGTGAGCATATGCCTAATATACGCCGGTGGCAATGATTTGGTTGTCCAGAATATTACATAAACTAAATCAATTTATGTGTTAAAAATCGAATTGAATCGTACATCTCTAGTAATACTGTATAAGTATGTATTTAACCATATAATTGCAATTCTAATAAGGCCAATGAATTATTGAAGGATAAGGATGTAAACTAGAAGGCCACATGTTATATAAACAAAAGTAAAGGGTAGTTGAGTGTCATTTATGATATCAAGAAACCGGCCAATAACAGTGACACCAACTTTCCCGACCGGAGTGCTGTGTACCCTTGGAAGGACCGGAATGCAACTTGGACAATTTTGTGCAATAAAAATAAATTAATGGGGCAATATGAGATGCTTTTCGATATACTTTTGTAGCTTATTGGTAGGTATATAAAATGTATTTTGATAAATATATTATTTTTTATTATATTGTTCATATTATATTGTTGTTTTCGTTATGTAAAGAAAAGGTGGCATGTTTTATCTTTTTGTAATTTTAGAAAAGGTATTATTTCTATTTATGTAATATATAATATGAAATATTATTTTTTACTAAATCTACATATAATCATCCACATATAGGAGCCACTAATTTTCTTTTATAATCTCATATTTTAATTAGGATATTTTAGTTGATTAAATGAATAAAAAGATTTAATAAAAGTTAATACAATCTCTTTATGATATAAGCATATATATTTTCAATTATTTAACAGTGTGTTCCATGACTTTTAATTAAGAAAAAGGAAGAGAATATAAAATTTGTAAGGGAAAATGAGAAAGTCTTTTTTTTTCATTTTTCATATTCCAGGGTTGGAAAGAAAAGAAAAGAAATTAGTAAATATTTTGTGTTCTAGAATGAAGAAATGAAAAATATTAGTATAAAATTTACAATTTTACCCTTTAAATATAATTTAATTGAGTGAGATTAAAACTAATTAAGTAAATCAATTAAATTTCTCTCAAATCCTTCCATTTTTAGAAAGAAATTTAGGGGAGGGGGAATTGACAACAATATCTTTCCTCTTATTTTCTTATTTTTATTAAAAAATATTTTAAAACACAAGTTTTCTCTTCTTTTCTTTCTTACTTTCTTCTCCTCCTAAAAAATCAACCTAATGAAACACAAGCTAAGAGTTTTAGGTGCTGTTTGGTAAGCCTCTTAATGATTCAGTTAAGAGGTCAGCCGCTTAAATCGGACAGATTCAGAGCGTTTGGTAAGACCACTTAATCAGTCTCTAAATCAATAATTCAACATGTTTTGCCTCTTAATCGGACAGATGTCAGGAGAAGTCTGAATCATTTAGACCTCTGTATCATTCAGATATCAAAAGTGGCGGAAGGAGATATACGCGTATGAGCCCTGACGGAGCCAAACACACTAAGCTGGATAGATTCTTCGTTTCTAGCAATTTTACATCGACGTGGGCCAACCCTAATGCCACCATCCTTCCTAGACTCCACTCTGACCACCGCCCAATAATTTTCTGCTCGGAGACGGTGGACTTTGGGCCACATATTTCAAGATTTTCAATACATGGTTGTCTGATCCAAATTTTAATAATTTGTTTGCTTCTAGTTAGGCTTCGGCCAGTCACAGCAGGCCCTTGTCTCCTATCCAGAATTTTATGTCCAAACTGAAACATGTTAAAGCAAATATTAAATCCTGGAGAAAGAGCAGCACTTCTGATCGAAAACTTCAATTGAAAAATCTGGGAAAGATTGTCGATGATATAGACATTAAGGCCGAAACTTGCAGCCTATCGGCTTCTGAGGTGATGTCTAGAAAAGAAAACATTTTGAAAATAAAAGAAATCGAACATGCTGAGATTCTGGATATCAAGCAGCGTGCCAGGATCAAATGGGCTTTGGATGGAGATGAAAATTCTAGATACTTCCATGGCATGCTTAACCAGAATAGGAGATGTAATTTCATTCACGGTCTTAATATCAATGGCGTTTGGGTGGTTGATCCAAAGCGTATTTTTGATTATACCCAAAAATTCTTTTTGTCAAAGTTTAAAGATAACCCGGGACGCATGCCTATGTTTTTAAGTAATCATTTCAAGCAACTCACCACGGCCCAAGCCTAATTGATTGAAAAGGAAATCACTTTAGCCGAAATCAGAGATGCAATTTGGGATACCGGGTCAAATAAGGCCCCGGGCCCAGATGGTTTTAACATGGAATTTTATAAGAAACACTAGGAAATCATCAAGAACGATCTGCTTCTCACCGTGAAACAATTTGAAGAAACCGGTAAAATTGATAGGGGATGTAATGCCTCGTTCATTGCGCTGATCCCTAAGAAGAACGATGTTATCACTCTTTTGGATTATAGGCCAATCAGCCTTATCAACAACCTATACAAGGTTATTTCAAAAATTCTCTCGTCTAGACTCGCTTCTGTGATCGATTTGGTTGTCGGAAAGGAGCAGTGTGCTTTCATAAAAAACCAGAGTATTTTAGACGGGCCTCTAATCATCAACGAATCATATCTTGGGCGAAGAAAATTAAGAGAAAATGCCTTATTCTAAAAATCGATTTTGAAAAAGCTTTTGATTCAATTTACTGGGATTTTCTTGATAACATTCTGGATCAGATGCACTTTGGAGGGCGATGGCTGGATTCGCGGCTGCCTTGAATCTATATTTGTCTCGGTCCTTGTTAGTCCCCAGACTAAGTAAATAAGATTTGATGATCAATAGTTAAAGAAGAATAAATCAGCTGAAGTATGAATCTCAGCTAAAGCACAAGTATATGCAAAAACCTTCAGCTGAGTACGTACTTAGCTCAAGGAATCAAGTCGGATCAGCAGCTACATACAGTGTGATCATTCGAGGTTTATGGCCGAAGGACATAAACTCGAAGAAGACCATTCAGCTGATAGTGGAATTAGCTAATGGTATCTGCTGCAGATAAAGACTTGGTAGAAAATGTTCTTGACACTTTGAACATTTTCCTTTCCCGCTCAAAGAAGATGAAAACGATGAAGATCTTCTATTTTGGAATGGAAGATAACTTGTCAGTACTTCATCGTTTGTCCCTCCAAACATAAAACGGAAAGTCAACTTCTTTTATACTATCATAGTACACATTTTCACTGTGCGTCAGAAAAGGTGATAAAAGAAGTTTACACAAAGTACTATTGGGACTAGAACCTATGCAAATGCATTAAATGTTTCCATGGATAAGTCTCTATCATCGGATAATAAGCTTTCACATGGATTATCTATTGGCCAAAGAAACAGATCTTGGGCTATATATAGAGACGTAAATGCTTGCATTTAAAACACACCTTTTAGCATTCATAGCACAAGAACATTCTCTGGGAGTTTGTTATTGTCTGGAATTAACTCCTTCATAGTTAAAGTGTATACTATCTATTTCCGCAAACTTTGTACTACATTAAGTTGTTTTAATAAACTCTTAATCATTGAAAATATTGTGTGTTTTTTACTTTCCTTGTCTTTACTTAGCCGTAACGCAACACGTTAGTGTTGTTGGGATCCAACAACTGGTATCAGAGCAAGTGTCAAAGTTGTTTTCCATCAACTTTGAGCATCTGTTATGGCTGAACCTACTACATCTGATCTTCCATCATCTGGAAAACCTCCCAAACTCACTCAAACCAACTACCCCATGTGGAAGACACGCATATTGTCTCACATGGTTACCTATCACCCAGGACTTCAAGATAACATAACGACAGGAAGACATATCCCTCAAACCTTTATTTCTGGTACTGTTGACGTAGCAGAACACTATGTTGTGAAACCAGAGGCACTATGGTCAGACGCCGACAAACGTCTTGTCTATCTTGAAAATAAAGGAAGAGACATGCTTTTTCAAGCAGTTGGTGATGAACTGTATCACAACATTCAATTTTGTGACTCAGACAAAGAAATGTGGGAGAGGCTGGCTTAAGTGTATGAAGGCACATCCGTTGTGCGTGAACACAACAAAAATACGCTCATTCATGATTATGAGTTGTTTAAAGCTAAGCCTAGCGAGACTATAGCTCAAACGTTCAATCGTTATAACATTTTGTTAAACGAGCTGAAGTCTCATGGGGTTAAAAAGGACGATATGTCCAAAATGTGTAAGTTCATGACAGCTCTTCCCTCTAAATGGGCTACCATTATATCTTGCATGAGTACATCAACTACTCTAAAAGATTATACTCTTTCTTCTATCTATGGTATGTTTCTAAGCCATGAGAGAACCGTACTCAACAAATTTCAACCTCCAAAGGACACAAAAGTGAGTTCCTCAGGATCTTCAGCTGCTCTTGTTTCTATAAACAAATCAAGCAAGATTGAATATCCTCCCTCAGATGATGAAACTGACACAACTTCAGCTGTTGATTTGTTCAATATGTCTGAGGTCAGCATCGAAGGGATCGATGAAGATGAAGACAATGAAGCTCTTATAACTGAGCTTGCCTTACTCGTTAAAAATCGAAAATTCTTCAAAGGCAAATCTGGCTCTTCAGCTAGAGGCTCAGGTAGCAGACTTATCTCATCAGCTGCACCTTCCAAACCCTCTGGAAGTACACCTGATATTTCTGAGATAACTTGCTACAACTGCAACAAAAAGGGACACTATGCTAACGACTGCAAACAAAAGGAAGCAAGTTCCTCATCTTCAGCTGGTGAGTCCATTAAAGAAAAATACAAGAAGCTACAAGCCTTCACCAAAAAGATCCTTGAAGAGAAGAAGGCACTTGAAGGCAAAGTTGCTGACAAGGGTCTAGTAGCTGAAACTCACGATTGGGCTGACTCCGGTGATAGCTCATCTGATGATGAAGAACCAATGGCCACCATGTGTTTGATGGCTCGTGCTGATGAAAGCATTACATCTGATGATGCTAGTTCGTACCAATGGGTCAACATAGTTCACAAAAAGGTAACATCTCTAATCTCTGCTGAGGCTACAGAAGCCAAAGAAATTGTTGATACCATTATCTGTGACTTGCATTTTATTGATCAGCTGAAAGGAGAATGTTTGGATAAACATATGCTATTTTACGAGAAAATGCTTTCTTAAAAGAAAGATTAACCAATCACAAAACTTTAAAAGAAGAACTTTCTGAAATGAAATTTATAAATTCAGTTCTTCAACATGATCTTAATGAAAAGGTTAAAGAACTAGAAGCCATTAAAAAGATTTGGGAATCATGGTCTCGTTCATCCAAACTTGTGAGTGACAGCAGTACGAGCTGTATTGGGAGGAGATTTCCTTGTTGCAGCTGATGTACCTGACAGCAGTACGGATGATCCGTACTACTCATCAGCTGATGCTTCTGTGCCAGCTAAAAAGTTGGTGTTTGGTTGCTTCGTTAAGTCTACCAAAACCTATGCTACTGAGATGTCCTCGGAAGATCCTTCTGAAGCTACTGGTGAAGAATCATCAGCTGATTCTTCTCCCATGGTTGTTAGGACACCCACTGTAGTAATTGTTGAACCAAGTAAGTCTATCTTGGGTTCACCACCTGTTGTCTCGTCTGCTAGACCTCTAAGGAAGAATAGCAAGTCAACAGCTAAGAAAACTGTTCTTACACCCTTCAAAGGTGAGACAGCTGAAGTTCGTACTTGAGCTGCAAAGAAAACTGTCCTCCAGTGATTTTTGGTGATAATGGTAGAGGCTCAACTGAAGGTTATGGATCCATCTCAAATGGATCTATAAAAATCACAAGAGTTGGTTATGTGAATGGGCTGAAACACAACTTAATCAGCATTAGCCAACTATGTGATGCAAAGTTCTCAGTGAACTTTAATGAATACAGAGGAACGGTTACAGATAAAAGTGGTAAAGTTGTACTTATAGCACCAATAAACAACAACGTTTATACACTTGACATGAATCCCTATAATCAAGAAGTTTGTCTATTCTCTCACTCCACTGAAGAGCTGAATTGGTTGTGGCACAAAAGGCTATCTCACTTAAACTTCAAAAATATATCGAAGCCGGCTCGAGGTCAACTGGTGAATGGCTTACCACAAATCAAGTATGAAAAGGATAAGCTTTGTTCAGCTTGTGAACAAGGTAAACAACATAAAAGCTCCTTCAAATCAAATCAATGTTTCTCCATCGACAGCTGTCTGCATATGCTCCACATGGATCTTTTTGGTCCTATGAGTACTGAAAGTCTAGGTGGAAAGAAGTATACACTTGTTATCGTTGATGAATACTCACGATACACTTGGGTTATATTTCTTCGTCACAAAAGTGATGTAGCTGAGGAAATTATCAAGTTCATCAAAATGATGGAACTTCTAAATGGGTCAAGAGTCAAGATGCTGAGATCAGGCAATGGTACTGAATTCAGAAACAGTACATTGGAAGACTTCTGTTTAGAAGTTGGGATCTCACAAAACTTTTCAGCTGCTAGAGCAACTCAACAGAATGGTGTTGCTGAAAGAAGAAACAGAACCCTAATAGAAGTTGCAAGAACAATGCTTGCTGAGTCAAACATGCCAAAACAATTTTGGTCAGAAGTTGTCAATACAACTTGTTTTACTCAAAACAGGTCTCTCTATGTAAAGAGACACAAGAAAAATTCTTATGAGATTCTTCGTCAAAGGAAACCATACATTGTCTTCTTTCATGTATTTGGTTGTGTGTGTTTTGTGTTAAACACACGAGATCAGCTAAACAAATTCGATTCTAAAGCTGACGAGGCCTTTTTCTTGGGGTATTCCACTGTGTCTAAGTCATACATGGTTTTCAACAAAAGAAGACAAATATTGGAAGAATCTATCAATGTTACTTTTGAAGAACACTCGAAGGCCTTAAACCCCACCTCTGCTGATTCATCCGACTCATTTAGAGATCAGCTGAACCATCATATGATGATGCAGCTGAAGCATTCTCTGATGCTTTGAATCTTTTTGATGTTCCAATAAATGATTCAGATGACACGTTTCATGATGCTCCTACATATCTTCTAGATATTGCCGCTGTTCAACAAGAAATTCCAACAGCAAGAGCATCATCCAGGGCTAGATCTAACTCTAGACCACCTCTTCATACTTCAAAAAGATTAGATCAAAATGAAGTACATAATCCTGCTGAGCATTCAGCCGCTCAACAAGGATCAAATTCTGTTGAATCTTCCTCTTCTACAGCTACTCCTCAATCTAAGTGGACCTCTGAACATCCAATTGAGTTAATCATTGGAGATCCACAACAAGGAGTGGTCAGTAGAAGTATGTTGGATTTTGGTGGGTTCTAAAACGCAGCGGAAACGTATATTTAAAAATAAATTTAACCACCAATATCCACCAATGACCGAATCTTTAAACGCAAATCGTGCAACAAAGAAGAAAAAGAGAACATCATACCCCAAAGACACCCACAAGATAATGATGAACTCTTTGATGGATGATGGTCACGTAATCGTTCCCCTCTACCGTTGATCCACACCGAGTAACTGATTTCTTCCAAGTTGCTAACCCGACACCGAAATACTCAAGAATCCTTCTTAGAATTTCGATGTGTTAGGTCACAACACCCCTGGTTTGTTAGTTAATTGATTAGAATGATTATACAAGAGACAATTAAAGTGTAAAACACAGTATTAGAGTCGGTGTACAAATCCACTAAGTGTGGTATGCTGCGGAAAAGCAATACCACTGATCAATTACAAGATATGAAAGTGTAGAGTGAATTGGTGAGTACTCCTTTGCAAGATGATCTCTATTTATAATGTTATAGAGATCTTACATAATGAGCAAAGGAGTAACCGAAGGACTAAGCAAGGAAAATGACTAAGATCAAGGAATTTGATCTTAGTCCGTTACTATACTGAGTATCACTCAGTCCTTCTACTCAGTCCTTGTACTCAGTATCACTATCTGATACTGAGTACTGATACTGAGTTCCAATACTGATCACTCAGTATCAGACCTAAACTTAGCTATATTATTCTACATATAAATCAAAGCTAGTCTAGGTTGTTTTGTTATCTTAAGATCTAAAGGGGCAAGGCTTTTTGCCTTAACAATCTCCCCCTATCTAATGATAACAAAACAATTACAAAGAGATAAACAAAAATTACAACAGCATAGGTAACAATATCTTCTTCTTCATTTGCTGTTGATGGCTTCATTCTCATAGAAGACTTCTTGTTTGATGTGGACAAACTCTTCTCTGCTTTTGAGTTCATCCCTTCTGCTATTCAGTACTGCAGCAATCTTCTTTCTGAACCAAGAGTCTTCTTTCTTGGTGATCATCCATTTCAGTCCAACAAGGTGACTGATTTGAGCTCTTGGACGATCTTCATCAGAAATGAAGCATTCTCTATCCTCTGAGTCAGTATACATATATCCAGAAGTTGGATATATGACACTCTTTTGATCCTGAAAGACAAGGTTAGGAGGAAGAGGATACTTTCTAAGATACTTGTATGTATGAAGGCACTCTGGTCTGTTGTTTGAGTAAGCCTCAGTCATCACACTGAGTGTTATGTACTCTATTTCATGAAGTAAGTCCTTCTCATAACATACTGCAGCTACTGCACAGATCTCATCCAAGACTATTTGATCATAGGTTGATTTCTTTGGAAGCTCTTTGATCAGTCTTGTGATCTTCACCCAGTCTTGAAGACCAATTCTTTGAATATCATAAATAAATATCTTCATGGGGGGACTGGTTAAGCTAGTACAAGTGATAGTAATTCTTCCTTCTTTGAGCTTCACTTTTACTTTATTGACATCCAGATTTAACCAATGTATCCCCCATACATTTTGAAATGTTTTGGTCCTCAAGAACTCCTTTCTTTGTTCCTTATACTGAGTCCTAGCAGCAACCATATTCCAATAATGTTGAATATGGTCTGGACCCTTTCTTGAGATTCTATGTGAAGGACCAGGAGTATCAGTATCTGGGTCAGATTCTGGTTCAGTTTTGACTCCCAACTCTTGCTCATATAAAAATCTTTCTTGTTCTGCCCAGAGTTGTTGAGGAGTCAGTCTTGGAGCCTGCTCGGTATCACTGTCCCTTGTAAGAACAGGTCTTCTTTGTCTTGTTACCAGAGGAGCAGATTCCTCACTTGATTCAGAAGAAGTGAGAACAGCATTGATAGGTCTTCTTGATAAGGAACTCCTTCTTCTAATTACCAGATTTTCTGGTTCTTCATCATCCGAGGATGATGATGAAGAACTTTCTTGTTCTACCAGATTTAGTGCATAGTTTACTAAATCTGGTTCTTCATCTTCATCATCAGCAATAGGCCAGATGAAAGGCCTATAGACCACAATTTGTAAATTATTCTCTTCAAGAGCAGGTGGCTCAGAATAAGTTTGCTGTGGTTGGTCAGTATGAGTCTCCCCCTGAGCAGATGGCTCAAGTGGGTCTTGAACTTGTAATGATGACCTTGTTCTTTGTCTTCTTCTCTCATACTGAATGAGAAATGGCTCAGTATGAGGGCTTTGCTGATGTTGTTGTTGTGGAGGTTGATCTTCATTCAATCTTCTTCTTTTCTCCCCCTGAGCAGAAGGCTCAGTTTGATCAACCTCAGTATCTCTTTGTCTCTTCTCCCCCCTTTTGTTATCATTTGATGAGGAGGGAAGAGGATCAATATCACCACCCATGTCCCCTTCAGGTTGTTCAAGAGTAGGGGAGGGCATGGGCTCAGTTGCAGCATCAGTATCACCAGCACCTCCTTCTCCTTCTCCTTCTCCTTCTTCATTGTGGTCACCATGTGAACCTGGTGGAGTTTGTGGAGTCTGCTGTGGTTGTTGAAGGAGTGATACTGACTGTTTTATTAAGTCAATATCACCACTCATCTTGTCCAT
Source organism: Calendula officinalis (assembly GCA_963853835.1). Taxonomy (NCBI): domain Eukaryota; kingdom Viridiplantae; phylum Streptophyta; class Magnoliopsida; order Asterales; family Asteraceae; genus Calendula; species Calendula officinalis. Next base: position 37,957,999 of record OY970828.1, read on the forward strand.
TCTGGCTAGTATTACATTTTGAGTTTGTTGGATGGCCAGAATGTGCTGCATGATTGCTTGCAGAGTCACTTGGTCTGCTGCAGCCTGAGATGCCTGAATGCCCTGCACAGATGGTGCTAAAGAAACAAAAATATAAAACTGGTTAGAAAGAAAGGTTTATCAAATAGAATTGTGGTGTTGTTTAATTCTACAATCATATAAACAGAGTTTGTGAAGTCTTTATTTCATCTGGTATAGGATGAAATATTGTGGACTTGTGCATAGCATGTGTAAGAAGATTTTAGTAAAGGTGAGTGTGATAATTTAAGTAGCTCAGTATAGGATAAGTCACATTTACTAAAAGGTTTGGGTGTGGGAATTCGAAGCCTGGGATGTGCTTCTTGTTATTTTCAATGTTTATCACTCGGTATGAGAGTGATAACAGAAATGTGGCTAAACCCCATGGAATATTTTTGGATTTTGTGGCTTAAGGGTTTGGGATCATTTCTTGAATGATGCTACCCAACTCAAAAATAAGTTGGACATTATTCAAGCAGCACCAGTGGGTGTCAGTATGACATCAACCACCATTGTCTCTTTAAATGTTGAGACAACTGTAGACTGACAATGATCAATTTAGTGTGCTCAGTATATGAATTTTGCATAGCAGCAGTGGGCTAGCTATGTTGGCCATAAAGGGATATATATTTGAAAGATCGTTTGAGACTTTGGTCAGTATTGAGTTGGTACTGGCCAATACTTAGTCTCTATTTGGGAACGAAATATATATATATAAGTTTAAGAGCTTTTTAGAAATTCATACCTGAGACTCTGTCAGATTCTCTTCTAGCATCTGCAGAGGTCGGTGCAGGACCATGTGTTTGTTGATGTGCAGCACCAACATCTTCAATACCGACCTCTATGTTATGCTGAGCACCTTCCATTGTAGTTTGTGCATATTGAATCTCCACATCAAGAGGAACATGAGGTTCCTCAATTGGTTGAGCAGATGGAGGTAGTTCTTGACTTGGAAGGTCAGCTGTGGCTGCAACTAGGCTTTGGGCTTGAAGAGAGGCAGTTAATGATGGAACATTTGCAGGCTGCACCTCCTCAGATGATAAGTTTCCCATAATGATAGGAGAGAGATTCCTTCTTCGTCTATGAAGAACCAATGGTGTGTCTTCTGAGGACTCAGTTTCAAGAACGGTTTCAATATGAGGATCAGCAAGATGTTGTGCAGGTGGAGAGATAGTTGGTTCTTGAACTTGTGGGACATCCTGCATCTCAATATCTTGACCAGCCTGGGCTCCATTGCCACTATTATCATCATTATCATCATCACCATCATTGTCTGACTCAGTATCAGACATATCGTCTTCATCATTTATATGTTCTTGAACAATGGCCCACATAGGAGGACTTAGAAGAGGCTCTCCTTCTCTTGGCCTATAAAAGAAAATCTTCTCACTAAGCGGAGGAAGATCAACTCTTGGACTATGAAAATCATCATAAATGTGTGTGGGCATTGAGTGTTGAAAGATGAGTGATAGAAATCTGCAGAAAGGGACATTGCATTCCCTTGTGTTTGCTCGGACCAGAGTAGCTAATTCATTGAAAATTAGGCGAGCAAAATCAATATTTCTTCCATAGTACAGAGCATGTACTATTTGCATTCCAAATTCGTTTATTTGGTCCAAAGCGCCCGTCTTGTGGGTCATACATCGAATTATTGTTGTGATGAGAATACCCCACATAGGACCAAATTCATTTCTTTTGATTATGCCCGTTGTTCCTCTTCGACCCAGAAAGGGCAGTACAGAGCGTGCCTCTGATCTATCAACAAATGGGTCATACTGAGCTTGGGCGGGAAGTCTCAGTGCTTCACGAATGATTGCAGTAGAAACAAAAGCTCTTCTTTGATCCCTAATTACCCATCCAGCAATCATATCTGGAGAATCGAGTGTGGTAGAGTACCAAAACTCGCATAACATTTCTGGGTAAGTTGCTCGAGGAGATAATGTCAGTGCACGAGCAATTGGGCAATGCTTCATAAAAGTCACGATGTTCGTGAATTCTTGGCATACCCAAGCTTGAGGAATATTGAAATTTGCTGTGATGTTGTTCCTCGCAAACCTGGGTACTTCATTATTTCGGAATTGGATTTCCGATTCAACGTTTGGAGCAACAAAAGTGTAATTCGCCATCTGTGATTGTGATTTGAAAAAGAATTTGCTTGCTAAGAGAAAGTGAAATCGTTAATCGCAGAGAGAATTGAAAATGTAAGAAAGAAATAACAGTTAAAAAAATTTGAAGTAAAAATAAACGGTTATTTATAGGAGATTTGAAAGATAATTAAGGTATTGGGAAGTAAAAAACGGCTGATTTGACTGCCTTATCCTCTGCCAACGGTAACTTTCTTATTAAGAAAGGTTACCGTTTGAGCAGTATGAGGATTAAGCTCGGTGTAAGAGCCGTCATACCCCAATACCGAGTTAAAAAAAATTTAATTTTAAAAAATTTTTAAAAAATATAAAAACAATTAATTTACTCTTGAAATTAATAAAAAATAAAAAATTTTAAATTTTGATGATAACAGACTAGTGATACTGAGTGGTCAGTATCAACAGGAGAGATAGTGAGCGCTCAGTTTTAAAGAAATTTAATAAAGATTAAGGATTCAACATACGTAATTGCCCTAGTAAATACATAAACCTTTCCTCGGGAAGAGGTTTAGTAAACACATCAGCCAATTGTTCATTTGTTGGTACATAATCTACTTCAACCTTACCTTTTTCCACATTATCTCGAATAAAGTGGTGTCTGATATCAATGTGCTTGGTTTTGGAGTGATAGACTGGGTTCTCTGTGATAGCAATATCACTCTTGTTATCACAATGAATAGGAGTCTTATGAAAGTTGAACCCATAGTCTAAGAGTTGATACTGCATCCATAATAATTGAGCACAACAACTTCATGCAGCAACATATTCTGCTTCTGCTGTGGAAGTTGCTACCGAATTTTGTTTCTTGGATGACCAGCCAACTAGTCTTCCACCTAGGAATTGACATCCTCCACTTGTGCTCTTTCTGTCCAATCTACAACCTGCAAAATCTGCATCTGTGTACCCTTCAAGGTCAAAGTTTGAGTCTTTGGGATACCAAAGACCCAGGTTAGGAGTACCTGTAAGATATCGAAAGATGCGCTTAACTGCTTTCATGTGTGATTCTTTAGGATCAGCCTGATACCGAGCACACAAACATGTGGCAAACATGATATCAGGCCTACTAGCAGTTAAGTAAAGTAAGGAACCAATCATACCTCGGTATGTGGATTGACATACTGGTTTACCAGTTTCATCCTTACTTATCTTATCCTTAGTACCCATAGGAGTGTGCATGGAAGATAAATTTTCAAATTTGTATTTCTTTAACATGTCATGCACATACTTACTTTGATTTATAAAAGTGCCATCAGGCTTTTGTTCAACTTGTAAACCAAGAAAGTAAGTAAGTTCTCCCATCATACTCATCTGATACTGAGTTGACATTATCTTAGCAAACCAGTCACACATTGACTTGTCAGTGGAACCAAAGATAATATCATCTACATATATCTGAATGAGTAAGATGTCAGAACCTTTCCTTTTTGAAAATAATGTTTTATCAATTTTACCTCTTGTAAACTTATTTTCAATAAGATACTCAGACAAGGTGTCATACCAGGCTCTTGGAGCTTGTTTGAGCCCATATAGAGCTTTATCAAGCTTGAAAACATAATGAGGAAATTTGGGATCAACAAAACCTGGAGGTTGTTTAACATAAACTTCTTCTTGTAGTTTTCCATTTAGAAAAGCACTTTTGACATCCATCTGATAAACTTTGAAATTCTTAAAGGCTGCATATGCAAGATACAACCTAATAGCTTCAATTCTTGCAACTGGTGCAAAAGTTTCATCATAGTCAATGCCTTCTTCTTGCCTGTAACCTTGAGCAACTAACCTTGCTTTGTTTCTGATGACAACACCATCCTTGTCCATCTTGTTTCTGAACACCCACTTAGTACCAATAATAGTTTTGCCAGAAGGAGGTGGTACTAAGTTCCAAACTTTGTTTCTTTCAAACTCTGTGAGCTCTTCTTGCATAGCCTCTACCCAATCTTCATCTAATAAAGCTTCATCAGCTTTCTTTGGTTCAATGGTAGATAGAAAACTTGAGAAGAAACAAAAGTTTGCAGTTGCTTGGGTTGGAAATTCTAATTTTCTTCTTGTTTGGACACCTTCTTCAATAGGACCAATAATGTTTGAGTGTGGATGGTCTCTGTGTTCCCTTAAATTGTTTCCTAAGGGAGCATTTGAAATAGGATCAACAATATCTTGTTGATTTGGTGTGTTGTCTGTCTGATACTGAGTGGAATTCTGATCAGTATTAGACAGTGCAGGTTGCTGTTCATCTTCATTTTGCAGAGTTGATGTGGATTCTTGTGAAGTGTTGGATGTTTCACCTTCTTCATAAATAGAGTGGTTCAGATCATTAGTTGGAAACTCAGTATGGAGGTCCTCTGATATGGGAACCTCAGTATTAGTCTCATTTGAGTGATACTGAGTTTGAACTTGATCAGTTTCATTAAACTTATTAGGAATAAAGTGTGGATGAAACTTAGGCTGTTCAGCAATGGAGTGTTCTGGATTGCATAGAATATCTATGCCACTTATGTCTTCACTTGCTGAGGTAGAATGCTCATGCTGATCTTCATCGAATGTGACATGAATGGATTCTACAATCATCTTGGTTGAGATGATATACAATCTGAAAGCTTTAGAGTGTGGAGAGTAGCCCATGAACACACCTTCATTTGCTTTGGGAGCAAATTTATTGAGATTTTGTTTTGTACTGAGTACAAAACATTTACTCCCAAAGATGTGGAAATATTCCACATTAGGAATCTTGCCATTGTATAACTCATATGGAGTCTTCAGATGTCTTTGGACTATAGTGGCTCTATTCTGAGTGAAGTTTGCACAGTTTACAGCTTCAGCCCAGAAACTCAGTGCCAGTCCAGCATGGCATAATAAAGTTCTTGCAGCTTCAATCAGTGTTCTGTTCTTTCTTTCTACAACACCATTTTGTTGTGGTGTGTAGGCTGCAGAGAAGTTTTGAATGATTCCTTTTTCTTCACAGAAATCTGCTAATACTGAGTTCTTAAACTCAGTACCATGGTCACTTCTAAGTTGCTTGACCTTGTTGCCTTTTTGAAGTTCCTCTCTTTTTATAAAGGCAATGATTTCGGTTGTTGCATCTGACTTAGTCTTGAGGAAGATGACCCAAGTATATCTTGAAAATTCATCAACTAAGACTAGAGTATAGATCTTTTTGGCCAAAGATGGTGTGCTGATGGGGCCAAAAAGATCCATATGTATCATAGTAAGAGGTTCATTCATGGAATGATTGACTTTAGATTTGAATGAACTCTTCTTCTGCTTACCCATTTCACATGCTGAGCATAACTTATCTTTTGAATAAGTAATTGTGGGCAATCCTCTCACCAGTTTCTTCATACTGAGCTCGTTGATATTTCTAAAATTGATGTGAGAGAGTTTCTTGTGCCATAGCCAATGTAATTCTGGCTTGACTTTAGAAAGCAGGCATACTCGAATAGTTGGGTCTATTTCAGATAGGTTGACCACATATACGTCTTTTTCTCTTCTAGCAATGAGTACAGGCTGCCCTTTATCATTGTAGATGATTCCTGCAACCTTTCTGAATCGAGCTTCATTGTCATCATCACACATCTGGCTGATACTGAGCAGATTGTGTTTTAGACCCTCTACATAGGCAACTCTTTTAAAAGTTATGTTGCCTGCTTTGATCACACCATAACCTCTTGTCTTTCCCACCGAGTCATCTCCAAACTTGACAGAAGGACCCTTCTCTGGAGTATAATTGAGAAGATATTCCATACTGCCTGTCATGTGTCTTGAGCAGCCACTATCTAAGTACCACTTTCTGTCACCCTGCACAAGACACAAAATAAGAGTTAGTTCTTTTTAGGAACCCATTTTTGAATGGGACCTTTGGTGAGATAAACACAATTTGACTTGATCTCTTTATGTGGAGAGGTCGGTATCACTTCAGGGGTAACTTTAGAGGTTTTCTTTGGTGATACTGACTTAGTTTCTCTCCTTTTCTTTGGTACTGAGTACCTAGGACTTGAGAGATCAGTCCAGCATTCATCTCCCTTATGACCAGTATGATGACATCTATAACATTTTCTAGGTCTATTTCTAAACATATTTTCATATGGTATTTTAGAAAAATGTTTCACTTTTGGTAGGTCAGTATGAACGAGTTTTGCAAATTGTTTACTTAAAGATTTGACCTGATCACCAAGTGTTTTTAAAATGTTAATTTTGTTATTTCTAATAGATGTATTAACATTGTTTTTAACTGGTTTAGGAGATGGAGGATCTGGTTGCTTATTTTTATTTGGCAGAGAAGTCTTTCTAATATTATTAGTGGTAGACTTCTTGTCTTTGCCAACCAAAGACCTAGTTGAAGTTGTCTTTTGTTTATCATGTTTTGAAGGAACAACTTTAACAGGTTCTTTAGATGTCTCAGTATATAATGTTTCTGTTCCTGCAACTTCTGTATTTGATGAAACATGTGAGATAGAAGTTGTCTTATTATCATTATATAATTCAAAAGTTGTTGTATTAAATAATAATTCAAAAGGTGGAACAGCAGAAGTGTCATACTGAACTATTGGTAGCTCGGTATCAGAAATTTCTGTTATTTGAAATTCAATACTGAGTTCTTGTAGCTCAGTATAGCACTTTGAGCAGATGGAAGGACCAATAGGTTTTTCTAAAATTTTATTTTCTTCATCATCTGACTCAGTTTGACATCCAACTTCACATAAAGTTTTAGCTTTTACAAAATTAATAGGGTTCATAGTAGAAAACTCTTCAAATAAATCAGCAAAATTGTTCCTGTTTTTAAATTGAGGATCAACACCAAGGGCAGCCCTCACATTTTCTGGAAATTATTCATTTAAACATTTATTTAATTTTATTGAAGCATTTCCCCAAGATTTACACTGTTTTTCAAATTTCTCTTTTTCAAGTTTGTGTAAATGAGCTTTATCAGCTAATCTTTGGTTAATGTCTTTTAAATCTGAAAAGTTTAGTTCTAAATCTTTATATTTTGCTAATTTATCCAAGTTTTCATTATTTACCCTTTCAAGTTCTTTAATTGTTAATTTTAAAGCTTTTTCTTTTTGTACAGAAGTTTTAAGATCAACAAGCATATACTCAAAAATCTTGGTTTTTTCATTCACTGAATAAGTTTGAAAGGAACTTACCTTGTACAACTGAGTGGAATCCCAATCAGTATGAACACTCATCCTCTCAGCCTCTTTGATATCCTTTTGAAAGGAACTCTTCAAATCATCTTCAGTGAAAGCCATAAAGGCTTTATTCTCAATCTCTTCTTCATCATCACTTAACTCTTCATCCATCCAGGCTTCTGAGTAAAGTTCTTGATGAGGTGCTCCATTTCCTTCTACCCTCTTTCCCTTGCTCCAATTCTTCAGCTTGACATATTTGTCTCTATATCTTTTTGCTCGGTATGCAATCTTGTCATTTTGGTCAGTCTCAGAAGACTTGGTATGACAATTTGCAGCAATATGTCCAGGCTTTCCACACCTATAGCACAGACCTGATCTTGGGTCAGTATTAGAAGAGCTAACACCAAGCCTCTTCTTCTTCAACTGATCCAGCTTCATAGACATGAGAGCCATTTGAGTTTCAAGCTCTTCTGCCTCAGCATCAGCAAGATCAACTTCTGGTTCATCTGGCTCAGTCACAGTATAAGCCTGTTGCACAACTAGAGCCATACCAGTGGAAGACTTGTCAGTTTTCTTCCAGTTGATCAGTCTTGCAGCATTATTCTCCTCATGATTCAGCATTAGACCATACAAAGTTTGAAGAGTGTATGACTCAATGTTATTAGCAGCATTGACAGAGTTTGTCATGTCAAGAAATTGTTGAGGAAGACTATCCAGGAACTTTTGAACAAGCTCTCCTTCCTCTTTCACAATGCCTACACTGATTAAATCATGGATAATGGTATTGAACCTGTTATAGAGAGTGGTGATGTCTTCATTTGGAGTTGAAAAGAAATTTTCATATTTCCTTCTCATGTTGCTTTTTCTTTGCAACTTCACCTTTGCTGTACCTTCATAGGTGACTGATAGGCTATCCCACATAGCCTTTGCTGTTGGCAATTTCATAATTGCATTAAGTATCTCTTTGGTAACAGCATTACCAATCACCCCTTTAGCTCTGGAGTCTAAAGCATACAACTGACGGTCAGTATCAGTCCAGTTGTGCTTTAGTTTAGGTACAGATCTTATGCCCTCAGGAGCATCATCAGTAGCAGCAACAGGTTCCACAGTTTGTGGAATGATGGGACCATCATTTAGCACAGTGAGCATCTCATGGTGAATAGATTCAAGATACCACTGAGCTTTGAGCTTCCATTGATGGAAGTCTTTTCCATCAAAGATGGGTACTCCCTTTCCAGACATAATTGGTGCAACAATTGTAGACATTTTGGATTTTTGAGTGTTGGAGGGATAGATGTAGGAAATGGCTGCCAGGGTTATAGATCGACTAAATAAGAGATTATTTAGCCTGCTCTGATACCAGTTGTTAGGTCACAACACCCCTGGTTTGTTAGTTAATTGATTAGAATGATTATACAAGAGACAATTAAAGTGTAAAACACAGTATTAGAGTCGGTGTACAAATCCACTAAGTGTGGTATGCTGCGAAAAAGCAATACCACTGATCAATTACAAGATATGAAAGTGTAGAGTGAATTGGTGAGTACTCCTTTGCAAGATGATCTCTATTTATTATGTTATAGAGATCTTACATAATGAGCAAAGGAGTAACCGAAGGACTAAGCAAGGAAAATGACTAAGATCAAGGAATTTGATCTTAGTCCGTTACTATACTGAGTATCACTCAGTCCTTCTACTCAGTCCTTGTACTCAGTATCACTATCTGATACTGAGTACTGATACTGAGTTCCAATACTGATCACTCAGTATCAGACCTAAACTTAGCTATATTATTCTACATATAAATCAAAGCTAGTCTAGGTTGTTTTGTTATCTTAAGATCTAAAGGGGCAAGGCTTTTTGCCTTAACACGGTGAACTAAACACTTGTTTTTAGAGAGAAAAACCGATTTTGCATTAACCTTAAACAACCTCCCACATCTCTCTTAAATAGATAAGAGAGCTAGTGAAGGTGGGTGGAAAAGCTCTACATGCATTGGACCAAAAGGTGGTCCAATATAATTAAAGCAAGCATGTGGAGAAAGTAGTGGCTTTCCTTTACATGCATTGGACCATTAAATGGTCCAATGAAATAAAAGCTACTTTTATTTCTCCCAACATCTTTAATTATCTCTACTCTTTTAAGTGTTATCGGAAAGGAATTCCCCCGGCGTGTGACCCGATAGGCTCATGCATCATCGGCCATGATACCCGTACATGTGTGTCGGTGGGCACTAAATTCTGACAGTATAATCATCTATGATTAAGCTGTTACGAATCTAACACTTTAATCACCTATGATTAAGGTTACGATTCTGACAGTTTAATCATCTATGATTAAGTCACGAATTCTAACAAACTCCCACTTGCACACGACAAGACGTGTTATTGGTATCACAAACAAAGAGCGGCCTTAGCTAGGCATCTTTGTACCCAAGTCAGCACGAGGTACGTCATTCTCGACAACTACCAATCACATAAATGATGGTTCCTTTAGATAAGTGATCGTATCATCCTTTTGTACGCGATATCCTTGTGAACACGAGACATGGATTAATGTCGTCAGTAAGGCATCATGCAAACTATGCTAATGGTCGTGTTTCTTAGCAGCTGAAGAACCGAAAAATATTAAAGCTGCTTTAGAAAGCTCTAGATGGATTCAAGCGGTGCAGGAAGAACTCAACCAATTTGAGGTCAACAAAGTATGGCAGCTGGTGCCCCCACCTGCTGGTAAGACAATTATTGGTACCAAGTGGGTATTTAGGAATAAAATGGATGAAGATGGTGTGGTTATCCGCAATAAGGCTAGACTTGTTGCACAAGAATATAGACAGGAGGAAGGAATTGATTTTGATGAAACATTTGCCCCTATAGCAATGCTTGAGGCTATAAGAATATTTCTAGCCTACGCTGCATACAAAAACTTCACAGTTTTTTAGATGGATGTGAAAAGTGCGTTCTTATACGGAAAGCTGCAAGAGGAAGTTTATGTAAAGCAACCACCAGGTTTTGAAAATCCTAGGTATTTAGACTATGTGTTTAAATTGGATAAGGCGATGTATGGGTTGAAACAAGCTCCTCGTACATGGTATGACACACTTTCCACTTTCTTTCTAGCAAATGATTTCACCAGGGGAAATATTGATAAAACCGTATTCATTCGCAAAATCAAAGGTGATATAATTCTTGTTCAAATTTATTTGGATGACATAATTTTAGTGCTACCAATGAAAAACTTTGTAGACATTTTTTGAAACTTATGTCTACAAAGTATGAGATGAGTATGATGGGTGAATTGACATATTTTCTTGGCTTACAACTTAAGCAATCTAAAAATGGTATTTTTATAAACCAAGAAAAATATATCAAAGATCTTTTAAAGAAATTTGATATGATTTCATCATCATCATCCATGAAGACTCCAATGGCTCCTCCAAATAATCTAGATGTTGATACAACTGGGAAATCAGTTGATGTCACATTCTACAGAGGAATTATTGGGTCTTTGCTCTATCTTACTGCCAGCAGACCAGACATTATGTTTGCTACTTGCATGGGTGCTAGGTATCAAGTTGATCCTAGAGAATCTCATCTGATAGCTGCTAAGCGAATTTTGAGGTACTTTAAGGGTACTCCAAGCCTAGGTCTTTGGTACGCAAAGACTCCGGGTTTGATCTAATCGGCTATTCAGATTCTGACTTTGCAGGTTGCAAGATGGATAGAAAGAGCACTACTGGAGGTTGTCATCTGCTACGTAGCAAGTTAGTCAGTTGGACAAGCAAGAAACAAAATGCTGTTTCTACCTCTACAGCTGAAGCAGAATATGTTGCTGCTGGAAGCTGTTGTGCTCAAGTCATTTGGATGAAGAATCACCTGATTGACTTTGATATGAACTTCTGCAAAGTGCCTATCTATTGTGATATCACAATCAGCAACAATCCAGTTCTTCATTCTAGAACCAAACAAATTGACATAAGGTATCATTTCATTAGTAAATCACATTGAACAAGGTGACGTTGAACTTCACTTCATTTCAACAGACCTTCAGCTGGCTGATTTGTTTACCAAACCTTTGGATGAAAAACGCTTCAATTATCTAATCAGCGAGCTGGGTATGTTAAATGCTTAAATCACCTGCTGAAGTACTATCAGCAGCTGATAAGTTCACCTTATCATTTAGTACATTCAGCTGACTAAAAACTTTTCAAATTATAAATCATCTGAATAATACATCTCAAAATGATACTTGTCAAGTTTTATAAGTTAAAACGTTTGGTTTTCAAGAAAAAGGAATCTTTTATCCCTATCCACACATTTCATAAAGTAAATATTTACACTCAAGTGGAAATATTTGGAATTTATGAGAGACAAGACATCCCTGACACCAAAACGGCTCCTCTATCCCTCCCTTTCACATCATACCGATTTTCTTCACAATAACCAACAAATCTGTAGTTGGATTCAAATTATCCATTTTTAAAAACCGGTTGGAATTCAAATCTTTACCCTAAATGTCCCTCTCACCAAAGCAGCCATCGAGTTCTCTCAAGTTTTATACATCTCAAAATGATACTTGTCAAGTTTTATAAGCTAACACCTCTCCACCGGAAAACCTTAAACAAATTTACCGTCCTGTCGGAAAATTTTTGCGTCACTGTCTTGTCAGTGGTGGATTCACTCGTTTCACCAAGAGTTTTTACGAACTCTTACGTGATTTCTGGTTCTCCGGCTCTATCTCCGGAGACAACATTGTTGCGCAAGTTGGAGATCATCAAATCTCTATATCTGTTGATGTTTTCCGTACGGCTTGCGGGTTCGATTATCTGCTCCTTGATGAGCTTCCTCATGAGATGAAATCTTCTGATGAGGCAAAGGCAAGTCTGATCAATATCACTGGATATCGATTAGAAAAAGAAGATGACAGGGTTCCCATCTTTAAGAAGTTGCAGCTGTCGAGACCATGGGCTTACTTCTTCACCCACATCATTCAGTGCATCGGAGGTAACAATGGGTATCAAAACCAGTGCAACTCAAAGCTTCAGATCTTCGTTGAAGCCCTAATCACCGGTCAGCGGATTGATTATGGAAAACTGGTTTTCGAGGACGTCAAAACGAAGCCTAAAGCAAAGGGAACTCACATTCCCTATATAAGATTCTTCACTCTTTGCATCGCGCATGTGATGTATCATGAATTGGAGATTGTTTACGATGACCTCGAGGGGGATTGGTTTCATGTTCGTCCTTTATCTGATATCATCTTCTCCTCTAAGAAGGAAGATGTAAAAGATGTTCCCCTCTCCTCAAACATGCTGAAGATCATTAAAGATCATATTAGATCCAGAAGGGATCAATCACAGGGCACCACAACGGAGAAATCTGCCCTACAAGAAGGTGTGTCCTTTTCTCATAAGGAGGGTCTCTCAGCAGTTAGACATTCGATAGCTGTTGATGAAAAAGAACCCACCTCAACAAGGACTTCTGTCCTTGATGATGTGGAAGAAGAGGTTGAGGATGTTGCTCCTATTGCAGGGAAAAAACGAGTGAAAAGATCAGCTCGTCGTTCTTCCATGCCCTCTCCCTCCTCTCTGCCCCTATCACCCGGTCTTCGTGTTCCTTCTTCATCTCCACCCTCCCTTTGGAGAGGGAGTGACCACGACTGGTAGTGATGTGGCACTTGATGATGCTAATCTGGTGACAACCTTCAATGAGTGGAAACAAGCAACCTTACTAAGCTAAGAAAGGTGCTTGTTGAGTAAGGCCGGCTTTCTTCCAATGCTTGAGCGCTTTTTTCTCATAGATCCTCTAGGTTCTCACTCTAGTCCTAGAATGAGAGGATTAAGATCAGAAGCTGTGCCAGCATCTACGATTGATCCCTCTCATTTTCAGTTTTGCAGTGTTTTTCTTGGAACTCCACCAACAATCGGGGTTTCTAGTCAAGCATCCCTGGCTGATCTTTTTTCTCTTTCTCTTTCTCTTCCACCTGCTGATTTCTCAACAAGTCAGCAACCTTCAAAACGGCAATTTCGTTCTTCAAAAGTTAGTGCTGGCTCCACCTTTCTGCGTATCTCCTCGACTGATTCATTATCAGTTATTGTAACAAGGGAACAAACTCCAAAAGAAACCTCAGTCTCTCGACAGATTGCTGGTGAAGTTTTTGGCTCATCCCAAGCCACCCGTGAGTCAGCTACACACACACCACCACCAACTTCTTCATCACTTCCTGAGTCATCAGTTGATGATAGATTGACCGGAAACCAAGTCATTCTTGAAACTGTTCTTTCTGATTCCCACAACGTCACCAGCTTACACCCGCTGGAGATCGAGGAAACCACCACCGCCGATGAAGAGATAACTGTAGACCCAGTTATTACTGAGCCAACCACCCAAGTTGCCATTGATCGCGAACGTATTCGCCAACTGAGCTGTGAGGCAGCTGATACACCACCCATAGGAACTCTTTCTCAAGTCTCTATACCAGATCAGCCAATTGGTGAGACTAAACCACAAGGTACTCAAACAACATTTGCCATGATGTTTGATTCTGCTGATGAGCCCATCATGCCCTATTACTCATCTTCTGACGAGGCAGCAGATGAACCTTGGCTTCAATTTGATTTGACAGCTGATGTCGGCCCTTCTGACAGAAACCCAGAAGTTTCAGCTGGACCCATCTCACCCCCCCACAGTTACTGAGCATCCCATAGGAGCTCTTCCTCCTAACTCAGGAACACCCACTCCAACAGCTGAGGTTACCCCTCCCGCTGGAGACATACCGGACCCCTCTCCCCAAATAGTCCATGTGTCCCATGCCGAATCCAGCAAAGCTGGAGAAAGCATTCCCATCAGAGCTGATGCTGCTCTGATGTCTAGAGTTGTATCATCCCATATTCGACCTGGGATGGCCATGCTGAGGCAGCAGATGAACACCCTTCGCAGGGTTGTTCCAAAGAAGTTTGCTGATACTGTTGAGAATCTCTCTTCCAGCATCGCTTCTCTGGACACTGAGGTTCACACTCAGACTCCTCAGCTGGTTCTTCTTTCTGATCAGATTCGGAGCAACACAGATGAGTTCAACACTCTAAAACAATACATTCATAGAGAGCTGGACTCCATTCGAGAATCTGACAGAGTCAAAAAAGATAAACTTCTCTGCGAAGCCCGGGAAACTGAAGCAGAAGTCGAACGACAGTTGAACGCCTTGCATTCCGTGGTCTCTCCTCTCACATTAGCTGTCGGTCGTATTGGTCTTGCACAATCAAAGCAAGAGTTTCTGTTGACCAATATGAAGGGATTCATAACACTGATCAACCCATTGGGTCGACCACCTAGTCACTTGGTTCGAACCATACTGGTAAAACATGATGGTGTTCTTGACCGGTTAAACCAACTAGCTAGTTCAATCCCTAAAAGCGGAACTGAGATTGAACTTAATCCTTAAACCCTAAAGGATTATAGGAACTTGGAAATCCAACTTGATTAACAAGAAAGAAACCTTGTACAAATAACCCGAACACACACAATACTTGCGTGTGTTCGTCGAACATTGGTCCGATCGCACAAGAGGGAGAAGGAGAAAAGGGTTTCCCAAAACATACCTTATTACTTTCTTAAGAAAGTCCACTGATGATGAACAAATCGAGCGACCTTCTAGTTGATCTTAGCAATGAACTTGTTCTTCGAAACTCGAAGAACACGAAGAACGAACGAAGAACACGAAGAACACAAGCTTGTGTTGTTGGGGTGTGTTCGGCCGAAATTCTCAAGAGAGGGAGGAGGGATTTCGTCCAATATGGTGTAACCAAATAAGGGATCCCTAAGCCTCTTATTTATAGTTAAATAAGTTGCACTTAGGACCTTCTAGTTTAATTAACAAACGTTTCTTAATTTAACTTTCCTTATTACGTTTCCATCCCTTATAGTTTTACTATTCTTTTATTATTGCACTTAACTATTAAATGTCTAGCATTAATACACTTATATATTTCGTACACAATGTACACGAAATATATACTTGGTATTTATACTTTTAATAATTAATTAGACAACAATATTATCCACTCACTATATGATTTAATAGCTTTAAATCATATCATGGATAATCTTTAATTAACACATTGTATATTTACTCAACTAGTAAATGTACAAATACTTGTATTAATTAGTTAGTTAAACTAATCCAGTAATAAGTTTGACTTAACTTAGTACTTAACTGATTCATAATGACTATTATGAATCATTCCTCTTCGTAGTATCATTGCATATCTTGCTCGTATTACATGCACTCACCGTTGTGACCCTTAAGTGTTTCATAGGCATTGATGTATCATCATAGGTTGACTAACTGTGCACATAATTCCAACAGAATCCCACTTGTGCAAGTTTGTAACATTTATCTTAATGACACGAGCTACAGTGGCCTTCTAGATGGGCATGTAGGTAACCAACCCCATAAAAACAGCTTATGTAACCCAGGTATAGTTTCGAAAAACTCTTTAATAGCGTCTCCTAGTAAAGAAGACCATGTCTCTACTTCTTGGGAAACGTTGTTAGGTTCATCCCTTGTAGCACGATATTTGTGATAACGAATAAGAGCATGGAAGAATTTATCAACTCCTGTATTCGAAATCATTTCATGACTTCTTGATTCAAACTGTTGTGATAAACGACAAAGAAAAAATCAGTTCGTTTGGGCATGGCCATGAACTTTCCAGTTTTCTTATCATGTCAAAGGACCCATAAATTTCTCTCTTAAAAAGGAGGTGCAATTACCATCTTGTTATATTTCGATTCAATATACAACTTCCTCTGTACCCAGTAAGGCCTCGTATGACAACCATATTTCAGGCTTGTCTAAGATGAACCAAAGTACATTAGTCATTGTATCCCAAACCAAATACCTCAGGCTTAAGGACAATCCTAGTGAACAATACTTTTGAACTTTTCAACAACGAAGTATTGTCACGGTGGTCAATCCAATATTCATCGAGCCTCCAACAGAATATCACCGATATATGGTCCACAACAAACTTATGTAGCTATCTTCGAGTAAACTCGAATCTCCACCAAATACCGCAATGACATTAACGTCCCATCAAGGTTCCCACCAAGACGAGTAGTAACGGATTATATCTTTTGAATAAATAGACTTTTATTCATTGATATTGTAAAACACACAAAGTCTTGAATAACAATAATACTAACTCATGTATTATTCCTCACTGGACATAGATGCATAATTATTACTGCATCATTACTTATTCTTATCGTTCATGTTGATTACTTAATGACTTTTACAATTTTGCTCGTAACTTTATCACCAATCAAGTCATTCCTATTAAACTAAATACATAAGACAAGTGTTGGAAAAACACTATTACTTTTTTATTTGCTAGATTTTGTTCTTGCAACATTCTAGAACATATTCTAGTCTTTCCTTTTATGCAATTCCGTAAACATAAAAGTATTGGAAATAACTCCTTAGTCTCTTGAATTCATAAAATTCACCTTGTAACTAAAGCCTCTTTTAGTTACTTGATTTGTAGATATCTTGTTACTAGTTAAAGAAATTTTCTTAAATGATTATGTTATCCACTGGAGTCTGAATAACCTATTAGATATGCAACAATTAATCACAAGACTTGTGATCACGCTATTAGGTTTGCAATAGTCTAATTAATGATCATTTATTACTTCTCTTAACTCTTTGGCTAACGACTTCGTAAAACCTTGTTGTTAATATTCTACTAACTTACTATATTCATTAGTACCTCTAATGAATACGTTAGTCATAGCTCCCACTAAATTTATGGAATTTAAGCATCACTTAAACTATACTTTGACCTAGTCAAAATCTTATAGTCTAACCTTTTAAGAATTAATCAATTATTAAAGTCATCCTTTGCATTTGCGAATATCTAATATTCCTATTTAGGGAATCATGACTTTCATTGATCAACGTATCTAACAAGTATAAGATACTTGAAACGATACTTCCAATTCTTAAATATATTAGTATCTTTTAAGAACCTTATTCAATGCCAAAGTCATTTCTTGGATTTCTCAAATATCCATTATTCCTGTTAGGGAATTATGACTTGATTAAATATTGTATTTATTACAAGTATAAAAGACTTGCAATAATACATTATTAATTCTTAAATACTTTAATATAGTTCTTATATTTTAAGAGTTCATTTAATGTCTAAATCATTCTTCTTGGATTATACGAATATCCAATCATTCCTATTAGGGAATTATGACATCATTAAATTCATTTATCACAAGTATGAAAGACTTGTAATAATACTCTTTAAAGTCTATCTTGATTATATCCAATATAATCATACTATATTAATACTAATACTTTAAAACTTACAATCATAAGTAACTATTACTTAGGATGTTTTAAATAAGTTCAATGTCCCTTGAACTTTATGCTTTCCATAAAAACTCTTAAATACTTTCATTAGAAAACTTTCTAATTACTAGTATCTAAGTAATTTGAGCTTCTAAGATATCACAACAATCAAACAAATATAAACAATGAGATCATTATTAAGTCAACACTTGACTTTATAATCTAGTCATAAAACTTGACTAGTATAATCAACACACATGCACACACACAATATAATTCAATCATGGATTCAACGATGATAAAGTTAAAACCGAAAATTTATCATAAAATAAAAATTGTAATTTTTCTTCAAAACAACTAAAAAACGAAAATTGTTTTATTGGATCCATGCGAAAAATATTGAATCAAAAAATAGTGCTCGTGGGACTTCATCTCATGCCGGTCATCATCACTTTCCAATCCCTCCTGCAATAAACGATTGCAAAAGTCAGATTACTCGTAATGTACTTTACAAGTATCTTAAAGTGATTTAGAAGTTCAGTGGTGTTACCTGAAGAACTAGCAAGTCCTCCACCATCGGCAACCTTTGGACAATCTCTTTTCCAATGCCCAGCCTCACCACATTTGAAGCACCGATTCTCGGTCCTCGCAGTGTTAGGCTTCGCCTTCTTGACCTTCTGTTTGACACTTTTACCATTTGGCATTGCTTGGTTAGGATTGGTCTTACCCTTCCCACCATGCATGTTTCTCTTCTTCTTCCCATTGCCATTGCCATTACTGATGATCAGAACATCTTTAGACTTTGATCCCAAACTCAACTCAGCTGTCTTGAGCATAGAATGTAGCACAGCAATGGATTTCTCCATATTATGCATGTTGTAGTTAACCACAAAAGGCTTGTAGTCATCAGACAACGAATTGAGTATAGTGTCCATTGCCATCTGCAACGGAATGGGGTGACCAAGTCTAGTGAGGTGATCCATGTGCCCTTTCATTTTCATGACGTGGGCACTCACCGGTGTTCCTTTGACCATCTTGCACGAGTTGAAGGCTCGATTGATGCCAACCCTCTCAGTGCGAGCTTGCTCTTGAAATGAATCCCTTAGTTCCTGGATCATTTCAAACGCAGACACATCCATAAGTACCTCTTGTAGCTCGAGACTCATAGTGGCGAGCATCACACGGCTCACATCGAGTGCATCACTGACATGCTTATCATAAGCTTGCCTCATTTCAGCTCTAGCATTTGCGGCAGGGACATTTGGTACTGCTCTCTCCAAGACATACCACTTTCTCTCATGCCTGAGCACAATACGAAGATTGCGCTCCCAATTGAGAAAGTTTGACCCAGTCAACTTGTCCTTTTCGAGGATCGAGCGAAGTGAGAGATTGTTGGTACTTGTCGTTGTGGTTGTTGCTGCCATCTACAAATCAAACCCAGTTTAATTAGTAATCATCAATAAACATTCTCTAAAATATATTATAAACCCATAATTAATTATTTAGGCCTAGGATCCATATATCACATTCTCGCCGCAAGGTTTGGGCACTTCCCGACGAGACATGTTGTTTCTGGTAGGTAACATCCTTACCGATCGTATCAAGACTTGACACGATTCCTAGGGGGCGTCGAATCTTTAGACTTATAACTTACTACAACCTTATACAATTTTAATCGTACATTTCTAAGTTGCAATAAAGTGTAGTATGTTTATTCTACTCAAGTACTTTTTGGGCCGGGACTCCCGATTATCACCAAAGTAGATCAGACCATCTAAGACAATGTGATGCTCTGCGCCGGGACTCCCGATTATCACAGAACCTTATGCACCCTAACACTCGCAATGATTTGAATCCATACCTAAGGTTCTTTATCCTTACAATATAAATATCGTTTAACAAGTGAGGTGTTCCATTAGATGGGTAACACTTCGATCTAAGATTTTCTTGGGTTTGTTTAAGTCTTAAACTAAACTTAAACCTTATTCCAATTTTAATCCTTAATTTTAAAAAAACTTGCGATTCGTGTACTTAATTCCACAAGACGCATTTCTAAAATTCCCTTTAAAACTCTAAGTTTTAAATTTGTTCGATTTTACTTGTATACCTTAAAATGAGGTGTACAAAAGATATTACTAAGTTTTGTGAAAAACCTTATCTTAAAAAAATGTACTTGTTTTATTTACTTTGGAAAACTTGAACCCTATGTTAAACTTTAAAATAGAGATTTTAATTCTTTATGACTTACGAACACAAATCATAACTCTAATTTAACATAACTAGTTTTTCCATGTCTAACAATAAAATTAAACATTTACTTATTAGATTCTTCAAAATATGTCCTAGGGACACATTTACAAACTATGCGATTTTCTTGTGTAGCTCCCACTAATTTCAACCACCATGATAGAATTTGAGCATGGACACAATCACTAGTTTGAACTTGGTGAACACTAATAAACTTATTATATAAAAACTATATATAATAATCTTAATTTTCTTGAACCATTCTTATATTCAACTTAAACTTAGTTAAATATAGGTTCTTAAATTTCCTATGTTATTTAACCCTTGATAATTAACCTAGTATCTTACGTAGCTCGTAATATACTTGTATAATTAACTAGTTATAATTGCTTATAACTTTATACAATCTAATATTTATAACTTTCGTATTATTATCTAATTATAATAAAACCTTACTTGGTACAATTTCTAGTTTGGATGATTCTAGGTTTAAGTATGGTTTAATTTTAGGATTATGTTTATGTTTAAACAATTGTTGATGTTTAATTACTCTTTTGGTTTAATCTATGAATTTTAGTTTCTCTATCGTTGGTAATTGATTCAGTTAGGTATTGACAACACTTGATTTAATTGACTACTTCCCTAACTTTTCACTTGAGACCTAGTTGGTAATTCACTAGAAATAGGGATTAGAGACAAGATTCCAATAAGTTAGACTAAACAAGAAGTTCAACCCTAGTAATGAAATTTCTAGGTTAGAAGTCTTAGGTAATCCAAGTCGGTAATTTCAACAAGTAGAAGTGTGATTAATTATAACTTTTGAGAGAAGAAATTCCTATTAGTTGTAATTAATTTATTAAATGGGATTGAGAGAAATAATACCATGACTTCTAGAACATTAGACTAATCGGCACTTAACAACCATACTTAGAACTAGATGAATCCATACATGGTGAATATCCTTTAAATCTCAAATCAATGTCCAAATCTGCGTTCTTTGTCATTTCAATTTATAAATTACATATCACAAAATCAAATCATGTTCAAAACTATTTTCCTGATTAACTCTTTAGCTCACTTTTACTTGATCACATAAAATGCTCCCTGCGGATACGATCACCCGAAATACTTACCTCAGCTATATTACCCACGATTAGGTATACTTGCCTATGAATGTGGTTGTTTAGAGTAGTAGTATTTAGGAGACATTTTTATAACAGGATTTTACACATCAAGTTTTTGGCGCCGCTACCGGGGAGCGGTTTTACGTACTTAAGTTTTTGAAAGTTAATTAGTTAATTGATCCTTGTTTAAGCATTTATTCTTAACTTTTCCTTTATTTTGTCTATCAGTTGCGTGTGAACTCTTTGCTTTGAGTTGATCAGGTTTAGACTTTTTACTGGCTTTTCAAGTTCGCATCGCGAACAGGAACTTGCGAACGCGAGGGGTGTCCAGAGATTTTGGCTTGTACTCGTGAACTAGTTCCCGATCGTAACCAAAAAGTTCGCGTTCCGGATCCGGGTGAAACCGATTTCTCATGCGGGTCCGTGTTAGTTCGCGAAGCGAACTTTTTAAAGCTCGTGACGCGAACTCTCCGTCTTATAAATTGTTCGTTCTATTCCAGCCCCCATCTGTCGTGAACCCTAATTCTCCCCATCGTGAATTCTCTCGAGCAGAGCCACCCAATTTCGTCTGATTCCGAGCCCCTCTTGCTATATTATTCCGATTTCATCCCCAAATCTACATCACAATGCGAACTAGGGTAAGTTCTGCCTCTTTTGTGCTAAGTTTTGCTCGATTTCGGGTTCAAGGTCCGAATTTGTGTTGAACTTTTTGTAGATTTCTTATGAAACTTAGCATTCTTGTTCTTCATAGTTGCTTATTAGTTGAACACTAGTCGAAATCCTTAGTCCTTGTGCTTTAACTAGTTACATTCTGTAAGATTAGTGGATTTTGTGACCTACATTGTTGAGATTTGGGAGATTTTGGGTTTGGTTGGTTGAATTTCGAAAATGTGCAAGTAATTTGGGTTGGGGTTAGTTGTTGAACTAGTTATTATCCCTAAATTTTAAAATTTTAAGAAAACTAGTTTAACAATTCGATTTGGGGAAAACTTTGGAAATTTTATTTTAAGTCTTGTGCTAAATAATGTTAACTGTTTAACAATGAAAATTTTAAAATGTTAAATGATTGTAATACACTTAGTTTTAAAGAAAAATTTAAATCAGAATACAATCAATCATGTTAATTTTCTAATTTGATTTAAATTTCATTTATTTTTAAAACTAAGTGTGGGAAGGGGTAACGTTGTCTAATCTTTTATAGCTTGAATCCCGACACCCTTCCATTGGTTGATAATTATATATTTTCTTTAACATTATGATTTTGTTTTGTTACTTGTAGAAACAGCAAAAGACTGATGCTTCTACGTCCCATGGGCGTGGACGTGGACGTAATCGTGCACCTTCACCCGAACCCGAACCTGTGCCTCCCCCAGGACCAGTGCTCTTGGCTGATGGATTCCTGGCTGAGCTTGACCCCGATGGTAACCATATATTCCTCGATTTCCGCAATGCTAGAACTGAACAAATTGCAACGGAGTGTGAAAATGAAAAAATCCGCCTCTCACAAAAAAGGATTGAAGTTGGTTGAAGCCCAGACTTTGCTCTCTTAGCACAACTGGGTAAAGAGGCGGATATCAGATCATACCTGTTTTGGGAATATAAAGACTGCACGGGTGACGTGGTTTTCACGTGTCGAGCTTGGGAAAGAGCTCTCATAATAAACGAACCAACTTGTGAACAATTGTTACGTGAATTCCTCGCCACCGTAAAATTTGAAAAACAAACGGCATTTCAATGGCCCCACCGTGAAAATATAAGTTATCGTGTGGCTAACCAATGGGTAAATTGTAGTGTTCTTGATTTCGAGGTATATGGGTGCATTTACACTAGAGCAGACATCGACGACTACTACTTTAGGGAATATTTTGGTATTTGTGATGCAATGAAGCTAGAAATGTGGATGAATTTTGGGCACGAATTGGAGCGGGTGTCCGAATAAGAATGCACATAAAAAATCGAACAATATTTGTCGCGGCACATACCGATACTTGCATCGGATGATATCTAACACCATCCGCCAACGTGGCCAAGGGTCCGAAAAAGTGAATAAATACGACATGTGGTTGCTCCACCAATTAATTAACAAAGATGCATTAACTAACATTTCGTTTGTTGTTGCTCATTATTTGAGTGGCCAAGCCAAAGGTCTAAGGTCGGATAGTAGCTTGACGGGAGGCCACTATGTTATGAAGTTAGCTAGATCGGCGATTCGATTGAGCCAAAGAGTAATGCGAACCTTGACGGTTCGTGACATGGAGCCGATAGATGAAAATTTATTGCATGGTATGTTAGTTGTTGTTCGAGGGCCGACAAATGAATGGGTTTGGAATGAGCATCCTCCGGTGGATGAAAATGTTGCGGCGGTAAGACAAGAGAACCAAGATGAAAACATGGAGGAGGCACCAATCGGTGACGCCCCTATGAACGATCCAATACCGATGGCGGGTCACGTTTTTTATCATCACGGTGATTTGGGATCCGGTCGGGTCCATCCTCTTTCGATCCATACTTTTCTTATAATCAATTAACCGAGAGGATGGACACTATGCAGATTGATGTTAGGCATGTCCGATCATCGGCCGACACTTGGCAATCGCAAATGCAAATGCATATGAAACGATCTTACTATCATGACATGCGGGTTGAACAACAAATGAATTGGCAAACTGATGTTGCCAATTACAATTTATATCCCGACCTATACGAACGCCCTCCTCCATTCGATCACTTTACATTGCCAACATGGGCACCACAAACCCCCGCACCGCCGAACTACCCAAATTATGATGCGTGGTACCAAGATTCAAATACTTGGTACTGTCAGTACCCACCACCCCAGTTATGCAGCAGAATCGTTAAAAAAAACGTTTGTTTTTGTCTTTATTTTTAAGTGTTCATCGATAGTTGCTGTTGTTGCGGGATTCTTATGAGATGCTGCGGAAATTCAAAGTCCGCCGAAAATATGAAAACAAAGCACCCTCAGGTCGTACACTTTCTTTATGATCTCGATTTCCTAAAATTTGTCACGTTTATTGCATTGGGGACAATGCAAACACTTAAGTGTGGGAATGGGGTGTATTAAAGAAATCCACCATTTATATTTTGTGAAATCTCGAGAAAAACAAATCATCTAAATGCACGTAAATGACTTTTATTTACATTAGCCAAAAAAAAAAAATTAAAACATTTCTCGATGTTATGAGGAAAAACAAACCCGGAAAAATATTCCAATTTAAAAGATAAAATTTGTTCTAGTTTTTATGTTCAAAGTTTGTGGCTTTCTATTATTTTAAAAAATCTTTTTAGCAATCTATTAAATCTTTCATGGCTTAAGTAATACAATAGGTCTTGCATAGGTTAAAACTGTAACTTTTTAGGAAATTAGAATTGGAAAAGCTAATCCCTGACAAAAATAGGTTGAGATTGGACTTTTAGTTTAGAAAAATCCTTTGTGTACTAAATTGAGAATCGGTGAAAAGCCGATGATTAATATTAAGTTGATGAATGGAAGTTTTGCATTGGTGAGAACCCCTTCAGCCTAGTAAATTCGGACAAAGTCTATAATAGAAAAATATTATATGGGTTTATTAGAAAGTCAGAGTGAATGGTTTGATGACCCAAGCTCAATTATCTAAAAAATTCAAAAACTGAACAAATGCAGAAAAATGCATGAAATGAATGAATAGTTGCATTGGTAAAAAATTTAAACTAAGTTTTCAACAATAAACCTTGAGGTCGGGAGTTTTCATAAAAGATAAACTTGTAGGTTATACAAAAATGAGTAGGTCTTAGGCTAGCAAAGGTTTAATAGGTTGACTGAAAAAGTAGATTAAAATGATATAGAGTTGGTTAACGTTGTACTCAAATCCGAATAAAAGCCTTAACAAATTTTATCCGCTAAATAAATATTTTTCCGATTTTTGTTTGAGTCATACATTGAATGAAATGTCAAATAACATGATCTTTAATTGTGGCTAGTGAGATTTATTGATTTGCTTGAGGGCAAGAAAAGTTTAAGTGCGGGGATTTTGATATTGACGTGTTTAGACATAGTCAATCCCGTCAATATCGCCTAATTTGAGTATGTTTTGTGATTAAATTCATGTGATATTACTCAATATTGTGTTTATTTTACATTTCAGGAGGTATAGTATAAAAGAAGCCGAAAAAACGTCAAAAAATAGCAAAAATCACAAAATACAACATTTTGGGAGTTCCGATTCGTGCTGGTAGTCGTGAACTACACAAAATCAACAAGGAAAATCTCTGGCCAACAATCACGATCGGGAACAGATGCTCGCGACCATGAATTTCCCGTGTTCAGGAGTTCGCGACGCGAAGTCCTGGACCTCGCGACGCGAACTTTGTGAACCAGAATTTTATATATTGCAGATTAAATCGAAAATGTAGTTATCTATTGACATCATATACGCTTTTAGGCAGTTATTGGCGATTTACAGAGCAATTCTTCAAGGGTTTCTTCAAACTACAAGCAATTATTGATTTCTTATCATTTTGGAACAATTTCATGGTTGTATTTCTATCTTTGAATTCTTGTTTGTCGATTTCTAGCATGCCTATGTGCTAGTAATCTTTTATATTCACTATATTTGGATGATTCTAGGTTTAAGTATAGTTTAATTTTAGGATTATGTTTATGTTCAGACAATTGTTGATGTTTAATTACTCTTTTGGTTTAATCTATGAATTTTCGTTTCTCTATCGTTGGTAATTGATTCAGTTAGGTATTGACAACACTTGATTTAATTGAATACTTCCCCAACTTTTTACTTGTGACCTAGTTGGTAATTCACTAGAAATAGGGATTAGAGACAAGATTCCAATAAGTTAGATTAAACAAGAAGTTCAACCCTAGTAATGAAAAGTCTAGGTTAGAAGTCTTAGGTAATCCAAGTCGGTAATTTCAACAAGTAGAAGTGTGATTAATTATAACTTTTGAGAGAAGAAATTCCTATTAGTTGTAATTAATTTATTAAAAGGGATTGAGAGAAATCTAATACCGTGACTTCTAGAATATTAGACTAATCGGCACTTAACAACCATACTTAGAACTAGATGAATCCATACATGGTGAATATCCTTTAAATCTCAAATCAACGTCCAAATTTGCGTTCTTTATCATTTCAATTTATAAATTACATATCACAAAATCAAATCATGTTCAAAACTATTTTCCTAATTAACTCTTTAGCTCACTTTTACTTGATCACATAAACTGCTCCCTGCGGGTACGATCACCCGAAATACTTACCAAAGCAATATTACCCACGATTAGGTATACTTGCCTATGAATGTGGTAGTCTAGAGTAGTAGTATTTAGGAGACATTTTTATAACTGGATTTTAAACATCAGAGTGTGTTCCAAGAATTTAATGTATAATTCTTCTAATAGAATCCATACTACACCTTATCAAAAACATTAATTGAGATGCTAGTCTCTTACTCAAAAGAATCAAAACTCAAAAGAATTATAAATTCTTGTTTACGTCAAAAACCCCAATTGAAAGAGGAAGTTACTCTTCTTCTTGTAATTGGCGTGAGAAGCAAAAGTCAAAAGAAACATTTTCTTTTTTTCGGACGTAAGCACAAAAGGAGAGAATCCCTCAAAAACTGCACGCACACTTTATTTTTGAGATGCGGCTGTAGGGTTTGGGGATCAATGAGAGATTAGGGTTTTTTTTTCTTGCTCTCTAATTTAAGTATATATTTCATTATACAAGTTATGAGATATGACACTTATCCCTTTGTCTTTTTGATTCTTTATGATTACTCGCTAATATGATTTAACTTAACAATTAATTAAAACATAATTAGCCAAGTAATTATTGTTTATATAAATAATATAATTACCCTAATTATATTATATATATTAAATGTAACGACCCGAAATTTGTAAATAAATAAATTGAATAAAAATATGATAAATAAGGATAAATCGTTTAAAGAACGTAGGAATTGGTTTCGTGTCATTTGGACACCGTATGAGAAAATTATGGACGAAACCGGGTCGAGACAAGGACGAAAAAGTGCAGCCCTGGCTGCACACCAAGTTCGCGCCGCGAAGTAGGACTTCCCGATCGGGAAGTCATGCCAGGGAAAGAGACCAGTAGACGCGATGTAGTTCACGACTTGGTTAGCGAACGCGAAGTGGAAGAAGCGCATAGTTCGCGACGCGAAGTACTAGTTCGCGACGCGAAGTCTGTTCAACAGACATTAAAATCGGGTTTTCAGCCATTTGTGCTATTTTCAAACCCTAGTTCTTCCTTTTGGCGATTTTGGAGCTCAAGAGCAGATCTTGGTTGATTTCTTCTCAAATCTTTGATAGATTTCACTCCTAGTTGAAGATTAAAGGTATATCTTCACTCTTTGATCTTTGTAGCTTAAGATCTATGCATTTTGATGTATGGGTTTGAAACCCAAGTTCTTGGGTTGGTGATTTATGGTTAAATAAAGGTTGTATACACTCAATAGATGGTATATTGACAAAGAAAACAAGTGTATGATTTCGATTTGAAGAATCTTAAGGGTTGGTTAAACCTAGGGTTTGGTAAATCACCATAATTAGGGGAAATGAGTTAATAAGTGTTATCTAGAGATAGATGGACACATTGGTAGTAGAATGTGATGTTGATAATCTTGTGATTATTGTATTAGGGATTTGGTGAGGTCTTGGAAGGTTGACCGAATTGTGAAGCAAGGAAACTGACGGAAAGCATACGGTTGGAGCACTTATTTGCTAAGGTGAGTACATGAGACTTTTAAACTGGGTACATAGCAAATAGTTTTGAAAGTACATATGATATGGTATCAGTCTTTATTAACAAATATTTTGATAAATATAGTAATTGAAAATGTATGAAGGTATGTAGAATGTGATACTAGAATGTGTCTAGTATGATTTATGTATTTGAAATAAATTATGATAGATTCAAGTAATTATGGAATCTATGTTAATGAACAATAATAATGAAGTAATTGATTAAAAGAATGTATACGGAGCCTTTATTAATAAATATGTATTAGTAAAGCAATTGGGAATGATTTTATAGTAATGAGTACCTATTGGTAAGATATACTAATAAAAGTAAAGAACGAATATATATGAGAAAGAATATAATGTGACTAGTAATAATTGTCTATTATAGTCAAGGAAGAGATAAAAGTATTATGTTATCGATAAATAAGAAATGTATCTTATGTATGAAGTAAGCATGGACCTCATAGGGTTCATAGATGTAGAAGTAACTGTGGTTGCTTATGATCGGGTCCATGGGACCATACAGGTACGTTCACACTGTGATGACCTAATTATATGTCGTTAGTATTAAATGACTAACTTGTTTGATGTTGGATGTGATAGCCGAAGGCTTTGACTGTCATAACTGTTAGACTATGGTAAGTGATAGATGGTGGTGACGCGGGGGACCCCCGGTCACTGGACGGTGGTATATATGTTTATACACCGAGTGTATATATGTTTATACACTAAGCACATGGGTGCTTCTAGTACGCATATGTTTGGTACTAGGTATGTTAGGTTCTAATACATATATGTTTATGTATTAGACATGTTGGTGCTTCTGGTACATATATGTTTATGTACTAGATATGAGTGGGCTTCTGGTACATATATGTTTATGTACTAGATATGATTGGGCTTCTGGTACCTATACGTTTAGGTACTAGATATGTTTGCTAGGAAAGCAAAGTAGCTAGAGTCACAAAAGGGTGACTAGACGGTATTTATGTAGTTTATATATATGATTATATATTTATGAAATGACTATTATTGGGGTCTAAAACCCATGTATCTCACGAGGCTATTTTGTCTCACGTACTACGTTTGTTTTGTGGCTATGTACTCAGGTACAGGTTTGAAGTGATAGAAGGTTGCACTAGAAGTGGCCTAGAGATGTTTAGCTCGGGAGCTAATAGGTAGATCCCGTTGCCTATGGTTTTGATATACTCGGTGACACCGTATTTTTGTAAACTCTGATATAAGTTTTAAAGTTTTTGTTAAACTGTATTTTAGACAATATGTCAGATATTGAGAAAATGTATTTTAAATGATTTAAACGATGTTTTAAAAATACGGGTGTTACATTAAATGATGTTTGGTGTATAAGTGTGTGACCCTTTAGGCTCACATGCGTCTAGCCATATAACTATATGTCATGTACGTGAAGCATATTTCAACAGACCCGTTAGCTCCCTTCTTCTTTATAATTGTGGCGGAGGCTTTAAATGTAGTTATGCTTGAAGCTGCCACAAGAGGAGTTTTTCATGGGGTTAAATTGCCTAACTCAGGCCCGATAATTACTCACTTACAATTCGCTGATGACATTATCTTTTCAGGTGATTGGTCTGTCACCAATGCTCTTAATTTAATCAGACTTTTGAGGTGTTTTCAGGTTACTTCGGGGCTGAAAATTAACTTGGGAAAGAGCAGTATTTTTTGAGTGTTGTTGTTGATGATATTGCAGTTCATGAGCTTGCTGCCCGCATCCACCGTCAAGTTAGTCAATTCCCTTTCAAATATTTAGGTCTTCCAATCGGAATTTCCCTAAACATATCTGAATTTTGGGAGCCCGTGATAAACCAATTCAATGCTAAGCTCTCTTATTGGAAATCTAAATCCCTTTCTTTTGGTGGTAGATTGTTGCTCGTCAAAACTGTCCTTGGTAGTCGCGGTTTATACTTCTTTTCCATGTTTAAAGCTCCTAAAAAAGTTATCGCTAAATTGGAGAGCATTAGACTTAATTTCTTTTGGGGATCTACGGGAGCGAACAGAAAAATCTCGTGGATTAGCTTGCAAACAGCAATGGCTGAAAAGGAGAAAGTGGGCTTAGGGATCGGAAGTTTGAAAGCTCTTAACCTTTCCATGCTTACGAGATGGTGGTGGCGGTTTCACAATGAAGATGACTCCCTTTGGAAGCGGGTCATCATCTCCCTTCACGGTGAAGATGGTGAGCTGTCAAACCCGACAAAAGGAGGAAAATTCACAGGTAGTTAGAGGAACATTCTCAAAATTCAGCGTGATTTTGACAAGGTTAACATGCTGGTTAATAATTGGATCCGGAATAACGGGAATTCGATCATCTCTTGGGCTCTCGACAGCAATGGTTTCACTGTTTCCTCCCTTAGAAAGTCGTTTGATGATTTATTTTTGAGACCTAATTCTAGCAGACCGACAAGATGGGTCAATTGGGTTCCCGCATAAATTAATATTTTGGCATGGCGTATTGCTCACAACAGGCTCCCTACCAAACGAATTTACAAAAAAGGAATAGCACTTGTCTCTTGCAACTCTGCCCTCTGTGCGACGAGATCGACGAAGATCAGGACCATCTGTTCTTGGATTGTCCGGTTTCTAGACCATTGTTTATTGATTTGTACTCATGGTGGGGTATCGACTGCTCAAGGATCCAATCAATTCAGGACATTTTTTATTGGGCGGACGGTGCAAATTTAAAGGCGATGGAGAAGAAGGGGCTGCTCAGTGTCATTTTCATTTACTTTTGGATTATTTGGAGACACCGTGACGGTAAGGTGTTTAATTCAAATGATGATCATTTCAAATGCATCAAGTTTGGGTATCTTCAGGCGATCTCGTTTTTTTGGATTAAACTTAGGACTCCCTCTTGTAATCTAGCTAATAGATGGTCCGAGTGGTGCTCCAATCCTTTATTGTGCTTTTAATTTTGTTGTTTTAGTTGTTGTTGGTCTAGCTCCTTACTAGTCCGTTTTGTTTTTTAATAAAAGCTTGCCGTTCAATTAAACAGCATCTTAGCCAATTACAGGAAATTAACACGGGAATTATTTTCTCAAACCCAAATGGAAAAAGTCACGTGTCATGAAACGAAATGTCACGTGCTAAATGAAAGCCACACAAATATGTGGAGCGCCCATTATATGGTGGGGACCAATGCCATGTTTCGTCTGATAGAAGTTTGTGTGTGGCTACAGCGAGAAGCTACAAATGCAGGAATCTTTGTCAAAACAAATGGGTTTTTTTCCATGAGAAACTGTGCATCTTAATCTTATCATGTACCTTCCTCCCACCTCCTTTATCTTTCCATCGCCTTTTTTGGTTTTTTGTATCCATTTATCCCACTTGTTTGAAAAACCAAAAGTTCCATTTTCCTCATTTTCCCCAGCATTTACTGTTGATACTTGTAAAATAATATGTTAATATAGAGTTCTGTTTAAGGATTACCAGACTTTTTACAAATTCCCGATGAATAAATCCTAACCATCGATTAATAAAATATAATGGTCAAGATTAATCACATATTTTATTCATTTAAGGGTATTTTGGTCATTTTTCAAAATTTTTTTATTTTAGAATTTCTTTTTTTATTTTTATTTTTATTTTTATTTTATTATTATCATTTTTTAAATATATTATTATTTTTTCATTAATAACACATAATGTGATTGCATACTAAATCACATGTGATTGTATACTGAACCACATGTGATTTTGTACTGAATCAAATGTGATAGAACTAAAGCATCAATTATGATTAGATATATAATTATATGTGATTTTAAACTAAAATCACATGTGATTAAATAATACACGTAAATATCAAATACATATTATTTTTTATGAAAGCAAGTAAAATTAAAAATTAAAAAAAAAAACAAAAACAAAAACAAAATTTAAGTGTCAAATGACCAAAATATCTCTTCATGTATAAAATATGTATTTTGTCTTAACCATTAAATCTTATTGATCAATAATTAAGATTTAATTCTAATATAATAATAGTTAGCCAAACCAATTAAAAAACCCATCTAATAATGATCAAATCTCAATAAAGAATTGTTAATTGTTTTATCTTTGTAACATATATTTAAATCGTCAAACTAAAGTAAACAAATAGTAGAAGAATATTAAGAGATTATGGAAGAATAAATGGTTAGAGTGATATTTAAAAAGAACTTAATATTTTAATAATACAAAATTATCCATAAACTTCTGAATAAACTATCATCGGAGATGTTCTTATATTTATTTCTCAATTAATTTTTTTCCCCTTATTTCTTTTACTTATGAAGTTATGTAAATGGGTAGATATGTAGTTATCAAAATTTGACTATTTATAATAGTAGTATTAGTTTTTGGGAAGTGATTTTACGACCACACAAATTACTTTACCTACCACACTGTATAACATTGTAAGTATATTTTACAAATACCGTAAAGCAGTAGTTGTAGTAGATGAAGTAATTTATGTGGTCCAAAATTCACTTTTAGTTCTTTTTTTTGTTCCAAAAATTTATGTAGAATAGATTTACGAAAATCTCACGACGTATATTTCATAACGCCTTATTTTCTTCGAATTAAACAATTTTGGGATTTCATAACATTTTTAGTCACTGATTTTTTTTTAAAATACAATTACATGTTGTATTATTACGTTTAAGTTAACTGTTGTATTATAAGAAACGTGGATTGCATTGAAGGCCACAAAGGCACAAACATGTGATTGGACAATATAATTGACATGCTTATGTTGTTAGACATGTTTTTAAGATAATATGCGAATATTAAAATAGTCGTGCAAATGATTCAATGTGAGCAAATGTTTATTTTTCACCAATTTTGGTATGTTACATATATAGGTTTGGTAAAAGAAGCTTTTTATGTACCAAATTATAAAGGAACTTAAGTTTTCTTAATTAAAAAGGCCTAGACACTCATGCAGTCACTGATTTAGACCATCGTCGATTTATGCCTTAACTTCCCGTTTGGCCAATTGTTTCTAACATGATGTTTAGTTGCATTAATTCACTCACAGATTACATTAAAAATAAAAAATACTTTTAATAATTAACACATCTTTTAAAAAATATTTTTAATAATTAATACATCTTTTGAACACTTATAATATGAACTTAATGCGTAATAAGATTTTATTAGGAAACCTGGAGTGAATTATTATACACCTATAGATACATGTTAGAAAAACTTTTAAATCAACTTAGGTTACAAGAAAAAAAATGCAATACTTTCATTGCAGAAGAAATCAACAAATGCGGACGGATATTTTTGGTAATCTAAATTTTGACATGATTTGTGACTACAATAATCACATAACGATTACCCATTTTGCAGATAGTTCGGAGTCAGCGCAAGTGATGTTGGAGATTTTAATGCATAGTGCACACTTGTATAAGTCTGATATCCTGAAACCGTTTTGATTTCTTTATAGATAACATAAATAATATTATGTTGGGACTTACAAAATTACCAAAATTTATCATACAAAAATATGAATTCTCTCAAAATCATCTGAAACGTGAATTAAAAAATTTGCCAAATTTCTAATTTGATTCCCAATCATTATCTCAGTAGCTAGAATTTCATGATAATCCTAGCATAGAGTCAAAATATCTAATTCGGAAAATGTTATTCACGAACATTATTAAGTCTCCAAGATTACAGTAATAAAACAATCACCCCTAACAAATGAGCCTCCCTTGGTACTAGAGAATACATTATATTTTCACTCATATATATTGAATTTGTTATAATTTATAGTAATTAGCTCAATATTAATAAGATCAATTTAGATCTTTGAGAGAATAAGAAGTAAGAGAAGTAGAAGAATGCATATCTTATTAAGAGTATACAAAATGGTGCCCTTTGCTTCTTTACATGATGGGGTATTTATACTTCAAAGTATACTATTGATTTACTATGCTACATTAATTAGTAGACAATAACATTTATGATAGATTTGGAAATGTAGAAAAATGGTTTACCCTAGGATTGAAAAATGTGTCTATCCATACAAAATATATAGATACATCCATGCCTACGAAACACTTAAGGGTCAATATGTATTGCACAAACAGAAGTGGGAGAACAATCATCTCATACGTGAACAAGAAAGGATGAAATACATCAGGCGTGAGACTAATTAAGATGCCAAGTACAATAACCATTACAATCATGAAAATTAAAAATGGGGGAATCATTCTTGATCTTGATTTTAGTGAATTTTAGATAAATTAGTAAATAAAAGAAAGAAAAAATATGAATAAATGTTATCTTACTACTTACTAATGCATTTAGGACTGCCATTTTAAGGAATTTTAAGGAGCTCCTTAATTTTAAGTTTAAGGAGATTTCCATTTTTAGTAACTTCTTCAACTAAAATAAAATCAAAAAGTGTTGCTTACAGGATTCGAACACAAGACCTCTTCTAAGTAGTCACTATGTGTTACCAATTGCTATAAATTACACTTTATTTTAAACCACCAAAACAAATTATAAGAGGCTGTACATGATCGCATTTGACAAGCCCTTATATTTCCGTTTCATTTTGTATTTCCGGAAACTATTGACTATACTAAATTGTTTTCCCATCTTTTATTTCGGTTTCGGTTTATATTTCCGGAAACTATTAATTGTCTTACCACCAAATTAATTGACCTTTTGACTATACTAAATCTTCTTCACGCATATCTTACTACTTTATAAAGAGTTTTGGACTACTAAATATAGCGAGTCCTTAAACTTAAACTTATTTCCACTTTGGGTAACATCTTAAACAAGAAAAAAATTAAAAAATATTGCTTGCAGGATTCGAACACAAGACCTTTTGCAAGTACTTATTGTGTGTTAACTGATTGATCTAACGGATACTTTGTTTCATACCAAATAAACAAACAATGTTAAATACAAAACTTATTGTATGGTCAAAATTTATAACGGCCCATTTATGGTCAAAATTTAATTGCCTTCTAAACTTATAACGGCCCACCAAAACCCTCAAAGAACGTCTAAATTTAATCGCCTGATTTACCTTCTAAACATATTTCAACATCTTACTCCTTCTTAAAGCATTTAGGCCTTCTAAGTTTAGAAGGTCTTAATCTTAAATTTATATTTTGGGAAACACCATAAAATAAAATAATGTTGCTTAGGGGATTCGAACCCAAGACCTTTTGCGAGTAGGGACTATGTGTTAACGAATTGATCTGCAGGATACTTTGCTTTATTTAAACTCTATACTACTCTTAATGTATTTAGGCCTTCTAATATTAGAAGGTCTTAATCTTACCTTTCTACTTTGGGAAATGTCTTAAACAACACAAAAAATTAAAAACGCATCTTAGAGGATTCGAACCTAGGACAATTTGGGAGTTAGGAGTGTCTATTAACCACTTTTCATCTACTTGATACTTTGTTTTATCCGATCAAATAAATAATATAACCTTAAACTTCAACACATCCCAACACCATCAACGATTTTAGATAAAACGGCCCATATTTAAATAAATCAACGGTTTCAGAAAAAAAGGGGCAAATACTTAATTATTTATGAGCTATAACGTCATTAATTTATGGGTAACAAATTACTTATGAGTTATAACGGCCCAACATTAATTTACAAGACTCATCGTATATGACCCCAAAATCAGCCACAGATATATGGGTAACGCACAACGAATTAACAAATGGGTCAATTGGGTCACACAGGTCAAATTGTCAATCTTGTCAAACGGGTCAAAAAATGATGCAAACTTTTAACATTTAAATGGGCGACTGATGCAAACGGGTCAAATTGGGTCACACGGGTCAACAAGGTCAGACTGGTCAAAAGAATTAGAAGGTCTTCATGAAGAATATACATCCACTTGTAGCTTGTTTCAATGTCGAGAGCTTTTATCAGCAACAACAAATTTAAAGCACCGTTTGTGTTCTTTTATTTGATTTTATTTTAAATGTTCTCATTTGTTTTATTTGTACTTTGCAGAAATTTCCAGAAAATATGATAAGAAAAGGAGGAAGTAGTGAGGTTTACTTGCACCTTAAGAAGAATTTGGCTACAAAGTCATTTT
Source organism: Calendula officinalis (assembly GCA_963853835.1). Lineage (NCBI taxonomy): Eukaryota > Viridiplantae > Streptophyta > Magnoliopsida > Asterales > Asteraceae > Calendula > Calendula officinalis. The sequence goes on from OY970828.1 coordinate 37,993,927, forward strand.
ATCAGAAACGTGAGATTGATGAGACTCATTTGAGGTTCATTTTTAAAGTTTTATATCTTTCCCTCTTTAAGGCGATGTTTGTTTTTTAATACAGTTTTTCTCCTTTTCCGCCAGAAAACAATGACGCACTCAATCTTCTGAGTTTTGTCTCACTTTCATGAAACGAAAGAACCACTTCATAGGCATATGGTAAGCATTTGATGTTTATAATGCATCCAGTGTTTCTTTTTTATATTTTAAAAAATGTTTAAGGCATTTTCTTGACACCATCTTTCATTTAAACTCATCGGGCCAGTTTGTGATCGGTGGGCCTGTCAGGATCGAATAACTTAATCGAGTTATTAGAAACCCAGATCTACTAACACAAGAAGTTACAGCGGATTAACACTTATGTTATTAGATTAAGAACAATGTAAACTGCAATTGAATAAGAATTAAACGAAGAACACAGTTTATCACAAAAAGCTTCAATGTATTAATTCGTTCGATCATTACACGTATGTTTACAATTCATAAGGAACTATATATAATAGTCTTTGAAACCTAAATTAATAACCTAGTTATTCTAGGAATCGATTACAATTGAATTACATAAAGATTTACATTCTATAACTAACTCTACTAGAATCTCGGATTCGATCTGTTCCAGATACGCTCATCAGTAGTAAATCAGATCATCAGTAATATTTGCCTTTAGCAGTAGTAACTTCGAGATCAGTAGTAACTTGCATTCCTCAGTAGTAATTCAATTATCAGTAATAGATCTTTTATGTTCCAACAATCTCCCCCTAAACTTATTAATTCTTTTTGAATTAATCAAGTTTCTTCTTGTCTTTACTCTTTTCTTTCTTCTATCTGTGTTTCTCTCTTTTGAATAGCCTCAAGTGTTCTTTGATTCTGTTTCTTTCTTTGGGCTATAATGTATTTACTGTTTCTTTTGGTAAAATAGTTCAGTTTTTCTTGAAACATTACCTCATCATAAGGTTTCATCATTGTGTTTGTGAATATCTGATACATAGTTTCTTCAGAATGTGAATATTCTTTCTCATATAAGTACAGTTCACAGTTTTTACTTGATCTTTCAAAAAAGTACATATTTACTGTTGGGAGAACATTCCAGGCATAAACATTTTCTTTATTTGTAAATATGTCAGGATATTTGTCTGGATAAAATGCAGCATCAATCATTTTTGTTAAGTATCCAGCTCCTGAGTTCTTCCAATTCTTTTTACTCATTCTAGGTTTTCCAATAATCAGTACTTTGATTATATCACTTCTTGAACAAGATCTAACCATTGGCTTCCATCCAGTAAATCTCTGGACTTTTCTGTCTTCCCTTATAATTTCTATCACATTATCAATAACTCTCCAATTAATGATTGGATTGTCTTCAATGGGAGCCACAGGTACATCAAGAACATGAATGATTTGTTCTGTTTGTTTTGATTTCTTTTTGACTTTCTGTTCCTGTGGAAGAGCCTTTCTTTTCTTTGATTGAGGTTTTGAAGTTTCACTAGGTGTTGGTGTTCCAGATGAAATGATTCTTGGATCTATTGCAATTAAAAAAAATTTCTTTTTCAGCTTCAACTGCTAATTCAGCTAATTCTTTCTTTTTGGCAGTACAATATTTATCTACTATTGTAATCATCTTCATTCTGCCAAAAGATTTTGCACTATGCCCCTTTGACTTCAAAAAGTCAATCATATTCTTTTTCTGTTCAAATATGTCATCTGGTAGGTCAGCCTTTTCCCTTTTACATTCGGCTACAAGGTCTTCAAGACAATTTAAATGTTCTTCTTCTATCTTTCTATGTCTTTCAAATTCCGCCTTTTGACCTTCTACCTGGACACCTTCTATTTGTGGAGTAGGTACTTCAGCTTCTTGATTTTCTTGATTTTTCAATCTTTCTTCTTCAGCCTTTTTCTTGTCTTCAAGAGCTTGAGTAATAGCCACTTTCTTTAAGTACCTCATATGTTTCACCTTCCATTTGGATTGTTTAGCAGATCTGACATGGTTCATTTTGTTTACCATGTGGTGACCTAAAGCTCTGTTGGGATAGTCATCATCATTAATCTCTTTTCCTTTTCCTATACAAGCTGGAAGTATAGATGGAGGTGAAGTGTATTTCATATCAGGAATACCAGTAATAGCAAGTGATGAAGTAAAGAACTTAATCTTGTCTTCTGGAAGAATCTTGGGATGTGGAGGAAGTGCACATTCATCAACCTCAAACCAGTTCACATTATCATCAATGTCAGGTATGATAAGTGGTTGATCAGGAGTTGGAGGTTTGGAGATGATAACAAAACGTTCTCGTTCAATAAGCTCTGGAATTTCTTCTTCTTCCTCTTCAGTAGTAACCAATGTGGTTGCTACTGGTATAATTTCTTGTTCTATTACTGCCAGTTGTTGTGATTGATTTACTACTGGTGAGGTTGTTTCAGTAGTTACTACTGCTAGGGCGTCAGTAGTAACCATTATGTTTTCTTCTGGAGCATTTACTACTGGTGTATCTATCTCTTCATCATGACCAGTAGTAACAACCTCTTGATCCTTTTCCTCAGTAATAACCATAGGACCAGTAGTCTCTATGACCTTAGTAGTAACTGGAGAGTTTATTTGTTCTGCTGTTTGTGATTGGTTTGCAGACACAAATACATCCTCATCCATATCTTTATACAGGTTTTCATCAGAACTTTGACCTGTTTCACCATGGACTTCTTTTAAATTGAGGAGGGTTGCTGCTGCTATAGCTTGATCTATCATTTTTTGAATTTGATCTTTCTCCCCCTTAATGATCTCAACCTGTTGAGCCTCACTATCTGCAATCTTTTTCTGCAATTTTCTGATCAAGTTAGATTGCTTTTGAAGTTTTAACTCGAACCTCTTCTGTCTTCTGTTCAGAGTATTAATATAAGACTTCATATATGCCATGGTTTTTCCTTGAGAGTTTATTAAATTCAGACAATGTTGTACAGTGGTTTTAAGGTTTTCCATCCTATCCGTCAATTTAGTTTGTTTAATACTGCCCTCAGCCCATTTGGGTGGATCATTGGGCTCATTAGGTACATTGGCTTTAAGGTTTCCATCCTATCCGTCAATTCAGGTTGGTCAGATCTACCCTTATCACTTCTTGGTGATAAATTGGGTTGTTTGGACACTCTCTTCTTCCTAGAAGAAGCAGTAGTGCCCCCCCCCCCCTTGTGGTTTCTTGGCACCAGGGTCCTCTTAGTAACTCCTCAAATTCTGAGTCATCACTAAGAGTTGCCGAGGTCTGGGTCCTAATGATGTTCTCACTATCATGTGCACCCACCTTTGGGGCATCAGTAGTGAGAGCCCTTTCCTCATGCCCTCTCTCCTCCTTGGAGGACAACTCTTGGAGCCTGGGGTGTGACTCAATTGGTCCCCTGGTGTCCTTTAAGGAAATTTTCTTCCTTTTATAAGTTTTAGAAATATGTTTGGCTGTGGTCTGGTGTAACGCCCCGAAAATTCTGATAATTTAATATTACTTTTAAATTATTTTAAATTAGGTGATATTTACTTTTTATTATTAAGTGGCGAATGTGTATCGTTTCATATTAAAATCTAGTTGTTGTATTAAACGAATTATGTGTTAGTTATATTAATTAATTGTTTTATTCTTGAGTCCCGTCTAGTTTAATTTATGTGTGCAGAGAACGAGTGTGTAGCGAGGCCCGGCCATTTGGCCAAGGGCCGAGTTCTTTTATTGCTTCCGTCCAATTAGAAAAGAAAGGAGGAAGCCCGAGTTGTATTAGCCCGATCAATTACTAGTAGTTAGGCCCGAGATAAGTGGTATTAATACAAAAATTTAACCCTAAACAACCCTAATCCACACCATCCCCTTTGCCAGCCGACACCTATCTCCTCCTATCATTTTTCTTCGACGGCAACAACATGAAAGAAGTAATACCAATGCTATTTTGTGAATCTTGGTTTTCGTGCGTCACCAACATCCTCCCCTTTGGTTTTCTTTTGTGCTTACGTCAATTTGAAGCAAAAGATGTTAAGCATTTTATTTTCATGGCTAAAACAACAATATGCATCCCTTTTATTTTTCAATTGGCTTGGAAATCAGATAGTTGGTCAAGAGAATTGCTAGCCACTCAAATCTTGAGGTCGGTTAATATTAAAGGCCATGTCAAGGACACGTATCAGCTAAGAAGAAAAAGTGAGGAAAAATGTCAAAGTGCAAGTCGGTGGTGATGATTTTTTTTTTATTTCTTTTTCTTGTTCTGGCTTCAAGAGAAAGGCAACGAGATTAAGATTTTTCTCCATGTCGAGCAAGAGAGTTTTTCCAGCGAACAGATCATCATCGAGCAAGAACCAGTGATCGAGCAGCTTTTGGTTTCGAACCATATCCACATTCCATTCGGTAGTTATTTCTCCTTGTTCCCTTGTGTCGTTTTCTTTTCACGCTGCTAATCTGTGATATGTGTAGGTTCTGAGGTTTTAGACCGAGCAATTGAGAACTCGGTCCTATCGGATTCAATCGTTCCGTTGTGCATTATTAATTGTTGACTGTTTCGTTTTGTTGTTGTAATTCTATAACCGTTTTATTCGTAATCTCGAGTCTTGTTTCAAACCGTTTCGTTCCATTTTTTTATTTATTGTCTCGAGTAGCTTCTGTTGGTTAGCCACTGTTTTGGTATCATGTCGGGTAGCGGGTTGGGTAAAAGCCGTCATTCGCTTGATTAAACGTTTTATTAACCAAAAAAAAACCGGAAACCGAACCCGTAGGGTTCTTGGTTCCCTAAACCGAAATAGATTTTCTAATAAGAGACTAGAATAATGGCGAGCATGTTTCTGAGTTTAAAATGAGTCTCGGAACTGTCGGGCGTCTCGAGGATAGACGGGTTGATGTCGGGATTTAAAACGGGTTTTAAACTACGTGTTGAATTCTTGGACAGATTCTGCGGGTCGAGTTCGGGTCTGTTTTTACCACACTTAAAATACGTTTTTGGATTTTTGGCCCGTGCTGGTCACTTGTTTTCTGAGTTAGCTTTCCAACGCCGCAACCCTCTCGTTAATCCGATTTGCGGTTTAAAAGTTATAACCATTCTAATATGCTGCTGTTAGGAAAATGACCTGTGCAGCTATGCTGTTTAGTGCGCCTGTTTTGAGACCCTTAGAATCCGATTTTGGGAAGAAGCCACTTGAGAGTGTTTTGTAGTATTCTGAGTCTAGTTTCTGTGGTAAAAAGATGGGAAAAATCTAATGAGCCGTTTAGGAGTTATGGCAGTTTCCGTGAGACTGACGGATGCTGCCAGCTTTCTGAAATAAGCCCTCGGGTAGAATTTTAATTCAGGGTTTCGTTTTTGGTTTTAGGACCTCCTAGGAGACAACGTGCTGTACCTTTGACTGTCGGGGATCCTTTGGAGCTTACGTTTCTCGAGGTGAGTATTCTCACCGTGTATTCAGTTTTAACATAGTACATGCATGACTTATGTGTTATATTAGTTGAACCTTATGTGTTATCTGAGTTGATATGTTATCTGAGTATCTGAGCATCTGTTGATTTATTTTGATCTGAGACATTGTGCCTGGGTAACCGAGCTCGGCACAGGGTCATTCCGTGCTATTACTTGCTAGGGCAATCTGAGATAATTATGTTAAAGAGATAATAAAACATAATAACACACATCTGAGTTTTTGGCTATATGCCTATCTTGGGATCACCTCCCGTCTGAGTTTTTGGGATTATTCCCGTCTGAGTTTGGGATCACTCCCGTCTGAGTTTTTGGCTTACGCCTATCTGAGGTGTGAGGAGGGGCGAGGTTGATCTCTCGTCCCAAATCACACAAGCGCGCTATATAAATTAAAATCTGAGTAATAAAATCTGAGAACTAAATCTGAGTAATTAATTGAGTAGAATCTGAGTAGGAGTACACCGATGTGCCCTCATGTGTTGTACGTTATGATTGTATGCATTTTGAGATTATTCACTCAGCTTCCCAGCTGACCCATATTTCCCCCACATTGTTTCAGGTACCAGCAAAGGAAAGGAGAAGGTGGACGGTTGACCGCTGTATCTTTTCATTACTGATGTGGACAGCAATTAATATTTTAAAACACTTTATTTTATTTTAACTATTTCCGCATTTAATACATTTTATATCAAACAATAATTTTGGGGTTTATTTATGGGACCTTTTTTTTATTATAATTTTGTTTTCAAAAATTTTAAAAATCTTGTAAATTTTAGGGTGTTACATCTGGTCTTCCTCAGAGTGAAGACTAGCACTCTGGGGATTAATTTCATGTACCTGGGATACTTGCAGGACATCTGTTGGTTCAGTTAATTGAGTGGACTGATTGGGTTCTGTTTGGGCTGTATTTGGTGGTGGAGTTGGTTGGGGTTCAATGGGGTGACTTGAACCTTCTCCAGTTGGGGGTTGATCATAGATCATGTTTTGGAATAGTGGAGTAACCTTCCCATAAAATTTAATTTGTTTTCTCATATTAGAGTACACCTTTTTGTTCAATTCAGGTGTAACAAAAATGTTTTTAGGTGTAGAAAGATTTTGAATTTCACAGTTAATAATATGAGTAAGGAATCTTGGATACATTAAAAATTTTGATGGTGAAAGATTACCAAGCATTCCTTCAAAGATCATGTTAGAAAAATTAAATACTTGTCATGTGCTCAAACAAACAACAGCAGATGCTATTGATTTGTTGAACTCATTCCAAGTACTTCTTTTTGGAGAGATACAATGTTGAATAGTATGTACCAAAAACTTCCATTGAGGTGAAAGAAGACCCTTTTGAAAAGTAACTATATCTGGTCTTCCTTCATACCCATTTTCTGTAAAGTTTCAACAAGATCTTCCTTTGGAAGAGAGAACATACCTGACTCATCATTGAGTTGAAGATGATGTCGGATTGATTATTCAGTGATAATGATCTCCTTTCCATCTACAGTAGACTTGATTTTGGACATATTGGAGTCTTCAACTCTTTCAGCATTTGTCCAGAAATCAACTAAGTGTTGTTGATATGCTCTTGGATTGATGGTGAGAGCAAACTTGATATATGAGTTCTTTAAGAACATTACAATGGGACGAAAATCCTTTGTACCATCTGGATTTCTCAAGAAAGCACACATATTGTGGAATTCAGAAAATTTGAGATCAGTTTTGACTTCGAGTGATTTTAGGGTTGCCATTGTGCTTGATTTGTTATCTGTTGTTATGAATCTTTCAGAGAGAGTGATCGTTTTGGCAAGAATTTCACTTTGGTGAGAGGAATTGAGTTGTTACTGATGCAGGGTTTCGATCGGATTTTGCAGAGGTTTAGGGTTTAGCGTAGGATTTATCGAATCGAGGAAAAGATAATGCTAAACTAATCCCAGTCTGCTATTTATATTTTTCGATTTATCCTGCAAAAAGACCAGCATGTCCTTCGAATAATAACACAACGGCTATTTTCATGAGGGTCAGTAATGTAATTTAAGTATTTTCCAGATAACGGTATGCCAGTAGTAACTAAGTAGCAGTAGTAGAAACATCAGTAGTAATCATAGTTTTCATACTTGACCTAATTCTACTGATAAACCCTATCAGTACTAAAGTATAGTAGAAGCATATCATCAGTAGTAATAAATAACCAGTAGTAAAAAGAAATTTAAAATTGTACACAACACTTTACACATGTTTTTCCTTTTAGACTTAACTTATTAAAATCATTCCAATACTGCTAACCAAAAAGCTGAATCTTCCTACATCAAATGCTTTTGTAAAAAGATCTGCCAGTTGATTGTCATTATGAATTTTCTCTACTTTAATTTGTTTCTTTTCATTACAGTCTCTTATAAAATGAAATCTTATTTCAATGTGTTTTGTTTTTGAATGTTTTACTGGATTATTCACAGTACTGATAGCACTTTGATTATCTATAAAAATTGGAGTTCTAAGGATAGAGATACCAAAGTCTAGAAGTTGATTTTGAATCCAAAGAACTTGAGCACAACAGGCAGATGCAGCTACATATTTTGCTTCAGCAGTTGATGTTGAAACATTGGTTTGTTTCTTGCATTGCCATGACACCAGTCTTGATCCAAAGAACTGACATCCACCAGTAGTAGATTTCCTATCTTGACATTCACCACCATAATCACTGTCAGTGTAAGCTACCAGTTCAAATGGTGATGCATGTGGATACCAAAGACCAAGTGAGGGTTTTCCCTTCAAGTATCTAAAGATTCTTTTGACAGCTTGCAAGTGTAATTCCTTAGGTCTTGCTTGATACCTGGCACATACACAAATACTATACACAATGTCAGGCCTTGATGCAGTTAAATACATTAGATAGCCTATCATAGATCTGTAAAGGTGTTTGTGAGTTTCCATTGGTGTGCTTGCACTTTTGCAGTCTTTCATTTCAAATTTCTCTAACATGTCTCTGACATATTTTGATTGGTTGATCAACATGTCATCTGCTTTTTGATTGATTTGGAGTCCAAGGAAGAAGTTCATTGGACCCATTGAGCTCATCTTGAACTTGATCTGCATCAATTCTTCAAATTCTTTGCACAGAAGATCATTTGTTGATCCAAAGATGATATCATCTACATATATTTGGACCAGTAGTATATCATTTTTGACCTTTCTTGTGAACAATGTTTTGTCAATGGCACCTCTTTTAAAGTCATTCTTCAATAAGTATGATGACAAGGTGTCATACCAAGCTCTTGGTGCCTGATGTAGGCCATACAGAGCTTTGTCTAGTTTGAACACATAATCACCATGTTCTGGATCTTCAAATCCTGGAGGTTGACAGACATATACTTCTTCTTCAATTTTCCCATAAAGGAAAGCACTTTTTACATCCATTTGGTAGACTTTGATCTTTTTGTATGAAGCATATGCCAGAAATATTCTTATTGCTTCAGTTCTAGCAACAGGGGCATACACTTCATCATAGTCAATACCTTCTTCTTGTGTGTATCCTTGGGCTACCAGTCTTGCTTTGTTCTTGATAACAATGCCTCTTTCATCTTTTTTGTTTCTGAAGATCCATCTTGTTCCAATAGGTCTTTTTCCTTTTGGAAGAGGAACAAGAGTCCATACGGCTTGCAGTTTGAACTGAAGAAGTTCTTCTTGCATTGCTATGATCCAGTTTGAATCTCTCATAGCTTGTTGAATCTTCTTAGGTTCTTCCTGTGACTGAAAACATTCATACATGCATTCATTAGATATTAAACTTATGTTACAAACATTTGAATTTAATGAAGAATTAAATTTGCTTCGTGTCTGTATGTTTGAATTAACATCACTTAGGACTAGGTCCAAAGGATGATTCTTTTCAGTTCTGGTTCCAGGGATTTTGTCAACAGAGATTTGAGAATCCAGATTTGATTCATTTGATTCAGGAATTTGTGCATCTGTCCATGTTTCTTCTTGATTGTTTGCATTTTGTGGAGTTTCATCATTACTACTGGTGTCAGTATTAACGTTCTCTTCATTAACTTCAGGAGGATCATTGTTGTTACTGGCATCAGTATTGAGTAAATCATCATTACAACTCTGAGGTTCAGAGTTACTACTGGGATCAGTAGTATCTTCAGAGTTTGTATTATTACCGGTTTCAATGAAATTAGGGTTGTCAGAGTTACTACTGTCCTCAGTATTAACTGTAGGATCAGTATCAACTAAGATATATTTCATGATCTCTTCCCTTCCACTTGATGATGGTCCTACTTGTTGGCTTTGATGGTTTGAATGTCCTGTATTAAGTTCATAATTGACATCAAAAGATTTGGTTAGATTATCAATATTAAACAATCAATCTGGACCATTTCCTTGTTCATTCACCAGGTTTTCATTAAAGGATACATTTACACTTTCTTTAATGATCCTTAGCCTTTTGTTGAACACTCTATAAGATTTGCTTTCAGTTGAGTATCCTACAAATATTCCATCATCTGCTTTGCAGTCAAATTTACCAATTTGTTCTCTTGTAATTAAAATAGTACAAGGACAACCAAATGATTTTAAGAAACTTATTGATGGTTTTCTTTTATTGAAAAGTTCATATGGTGTTTTAAAGTGAGGCTTAACTATTAATACTCTGTTCTGAACATAACAAGCAGTATTAACAGCTTCAGCCCAAAAAGTTATTGGTAATTTTGAATCTACAAGCATAGATCTGGCTGCTTCAATGATAGTTCTATTTCTTCTTTCAGCTACACCATTTTGTTGTGGAGTTCTTGGTGAGCTGTACTGCCTGTCAATGCCTTTAAGATCACAAAAGTCAATTAGGTTAGTATTTTTAAATTCAGTTCCATTATCACATCTAATTGCTTTCACTTTGAGATCTCTTGTATTTTCCAGCTTTATAATCAGATTTTTGATCATTTCACTTGTTTCATCTTTGGTCCTAAGAAAGAAGACCCAAGTATATCTGGAAAAATCATCAGTAATAACAAGACAATATTGTTTCTTTCCAATGCTCATTACATTTGTAGGTCCAAAAAGGTCCATATGTAAGAGCTGCAAAGGTTTAGAAATAGAGTTAATTGCTTTGGTCTTATGAGAAGTCTTGTGTTGTTTACCTTTTAGGCAGGCAACACAATGATGATCACACATAAATTCTTTTTGTGGTAGACCAACTACCAAATTCTTTTTAACTAAATTGTTCATATTTTTAAAATTTGGGTGACACATCCTTCTATGCCAAAGTTCTGATTCATTTGTGTTTGCCTTAGATATAAAACAGTTGATCTCATTTGATGAAATGAGTTCTCCTCCTATATCCAGGCAATACACATTGTTTCTCCTTGGTGTTCTTAAAACAACAAATTTTTCATCTAAAATAAAACCAGGAGAAAGAATGATGCACTCAACATCTGTAAAAAGAATTTTGTTCTTCTTATCACAGACTTGTGAGACACTAACCAGATTGTATTTAAGCTCAGCAACATAAAAGACATCATCAAAAGTGATCTTACCATTTGATACTGTACCTTTACCTGTAATCTTACCTCCTCTAGGATTTTCTCCAAAAGCAACATACCCTCCTTCAAAGGACTTGAAATCTCTAAGTATTTGAAGATTTCCAGTCATGTGTCTAGAGCATCCACTATCAATATGTCATGTTTTACCTTCTTCAGGGATCTGGATACTCTGCACATAAAGTAAATGGATTAGTTAATTTTGGGAACCCAAGCTTGCTTTGTCTTGGGTTCATCCTTTGAAAAGTAAGTCTTTTTAACTGAATGAGTCTTATATGCAGTTTTGTACTTAGTACTGATGTTATTAGTTACTACTGATCTAGGTCTAGGTTTATACCCGTAGTTTTTGGTTTTTGAAAATTTTACTACTGATGGACCAGTAGTGTTTGGGTAATATGAGTTTTGAGCATAATCAGTAGTGTTTTTGTAGTTATACTAGACAACATTGTAATTAGGGTTTCTACCAGTAGTAAACCTGGAATAGTTTCTACTGATGTTTGAAAACTTTGAAAATTGAGGAAAACGATTTTGTTTTCCATTGTTTTTGAAATAATTGCTTCTGTTTGGACTTTTGTACCTGGTATTTTGAACAAATCGTGGTGCAGTTCTTCCAAATTTGTGAGTATCAGCACATGGTTTATTGATTCCCTTTTGGTTTGGTTTTTTAGATTCCTTTGCTTTTGTTTCTTTAGTTTGTTTTAGTTTTAAGGCTTTTTCCTTTTCTTTGTTGATTTTGAATTATTTAAATTCTTGATTGTTAATAGGATTAAAGTGACAATTTTTAGCTATGTGGTTAACCTTGTTACAAATTAAACATGATAATTTTGTTGTTTTAGCACTTTCAGGTTTTCTTTGTTCTTTTAACTGATTTATGTTTCTTTGTTTTCCTCTTCTTAGAATTGTAGGTATATTTTCTGAATTGTATTTGGGAGATTCAATTTGACTTTGGGTTGTATGAAAACTTGTATCATTTGATTCAGTTGTTTGATCATCATCAGAAGATTCATTTGATTCATTACTGGTTTCAGTTTCAGTTTGACTTTCAATTTTTAAATCATTTAAAACTCTTTCTGTACTTGATTTAAGTGGAGGAATAAAATTTGTTGGAGGTGGGACCGCATGATATCCCACTCCATGAACAACCTTTTCTGTGGTTTGATTATTAGTTAATTCATTAACAATTTTAGAACTTCTTTCAAACTTCTTGATAGTTAGTTTGTTCTGTTCTAATTCCATTTTACATTCTTCTAATTTGATCAAAGTTTCTTTTAGTTTTAATTCAATATGTTCTTTTTCATATGTGGTTTGCAACAATTCATCTTTTATCTTTTGATCAGTTATTTTAGAGATTTTAATTTGGTTTTCTAAATCGGCTATACAACCATTGTATTCAATTCTTCTGTTTCTGTTTAAGATCATCTCTTCTAGTGTTTCTTTATTAAGTTTTTCTAATTCTTTATATGCTTTAATGCATTCAGTTGTGCAAGATTTAGAATTTACCTCAGTAGTAGAAGGATCAGTAGTAAAGGCCATGAGAGCTTGGTTCTGTGCATGTTCTTCTGCTTGGAAGCTCCAGTCATATCCTTGTCCTTCTTGAGATACTAAGGCAGTTGAGTTGGACGTGTTGTTTTTGTTGTAGCTTGATCTTTGGTCTTTGCTTGGACATTCTCTGGCAAAGTGACCCAGATTGCTACAGTTGTAACATTTAACTTTGGTCTTGTCAAAACCAGCTCTATCACCTTTGTTGTAAGATAGATTTTGTCTTCCAGTTCTTTTAAGAAACCTTTTGGTTCTTAAGCTTAGCATAGCCATCTGCCACTTGATGTCCATCTCTTCCAAATCATCAGGATTGAGTTGTTCTAAATCCTCACTAATCAATATTGTGTGCACATGACTAGTGAAGAATGATTCTCTTGCTACATCTTCAATGCCTGCCTTCTGTGTATTGTCCTTCCATGTTCCTGTATTTGACACAAAAGCAGCATTGTTTGAAGGTAAATTAGGAGATTTATTACTTACCTCTGATTCAAACACTCTTAACTCATTGTAGAGTTCATCAAGCTCCTTTTCTTCTAGTGCATCATCATTGTCTGGTTTATAACCAACTTGATTTAGTTCACCAATGAGTTTGTTGAACCTATCAAATACTTGAGACAATGATTCATTCTTCTGTCCTTTGAAGTTTTCAAAGTCTTGTTTCAGAACAGACTTCATGTTTCTCTTTGTGCTCTTTGTACCAACAAATCTCTTTTCCAGAGCCTGCCATAACTTCTTTGCATCGTCATATTCAACAAAGAGATGTTGATAATCATTGGGAATGGCAAGCAACAGGGTGCTTAAGGCTTTGAGCTCGATCCCTCTGTCCTTCTTCTCTTTCTCACTCTTGAGTTTGTCAGCTTCTGTTGAAGTGGAGGCTATTTGAGTTTGAATGGTTTTGTTGCCTTCAAGAACCACTTCCCACATTGAATAATCAGTAACCAGCATGTATTGCTTGATTCTGTTTTTCCACATCCCAAAGTTATTGGGAGTGAGAATTGGAATCTTGTTTGCTTGAGTACTTTCATTGTTATCAGACATGATTAACAATTTTGAGATCGAAAGTATGAGACTTTTTGCTGTTCTTAATTCGTAGATCTAGAACCGTAATGCTCTGAAACCACTTGTCATGATCGAATAACTTAATCGAGTTATTAGAAACCCAGATCTACTAACACAAGAAGTTACAGCGGATTAACACTTATGTTATTAGATTAAGAACAATGTAAACTGCAATTGAATAAGAATTAAACGAAGAACACAGTTTATCACAGAAAGCTTCAATGTATTAATTCGTTCGATCAATACACGTATGTTTACAATTCATAAGGAACTATATATAATAGTCCTTGAATCCTAAATTAATAACCTAGTTATTGTAGGAATCGATTACAATTGAATTACATAAAGATTTACATTCTATAACTAACTCTACTAGAATCTCGGATTTGATCTGTTCCAGATACGCTCATCAGTAGTAAATCAGATCATCAGTAGTATTTGCCTTTAGCAGTAGTAACTTCGAGATCAGTAGTAACTTGCATTCCTCAGTAGTAATTCAATTATCAGTAATAGATCTTTTATGTTCCAACAGGGCCCCAAGTGGATGCTGGACCAGGAGGAAAGATCATAATCTTCACATACGGTGTGTGGTGGTGCTTTTTTCCGGTAAAGACCCGACTAAAGTGAATCGAAGTGGTGCATATATTGTTAGGCAAGTGGGTCATAGTTATGTAGCTTCCGGGCTGGCTCGTAAGTGTAATGTTCAAGTTTCTTATTCTATTGTTGATTTGTTGAATGTTTACAAATCTTTCGTGTTTGTTTTTTTGATCGTTGTGGAAACATTTAGGATTTGTATAACTCATATTCAATGTAATCTTTCAACAAAATTAAATTTAATAAAAGAGCTTAATTTACTCTTGTGTTTCTCTTTCAAAGAGTTTAGAAAATGGGAATAAAAGTATTCAAATTTGTATTTGCCTATATATACGATTCAAATAACAAATGAGTCGAAACCATGTTTAAATTAACGTAAATTTCTTCTTTTTGATTATCTGACTATTTTTTAATTTACACGACCACCACGAACAATATCGCTGCCATTTACCCTCACTATTCATCACCACCCAACATTACTATCGCCACCACCATCAAAATCGACATATGGTACCCGCCGCCGCATTACGCGGGTACCCTACTAGTTATACATAAAGGAAACTTAGTATATATGAGTAAATGTTAGTAACATAAATAAAGGTTAGATGCAATAAAATTAAATGTTAGTTTGCATAAGCAAAAGTTAGTAAGGAGAAGTAAAAGTTAGAATACATAAATGTAAATGTTAGCATAAACATAAGTAAAAGTTAGAATAAATAAATGTAAATGTTAGTTTGCATAAATTAAAAAGGTTAGTAAACATAAGAATAAAATTAGTACAATAATAAATGTAAGTATGTTAGTAATCCCAATATTGGTAGTCCAAATATCATCATAATGTCCTTGATTAAATGTGTTTGGTTTCATTTAATTTATTATTATATTATAGCTTATTGTTATAAGAAATGTTTACCCTTAAGTAATTAACTTGATTAAGTAAATGTACATTGTGATTGGGTTAATCTTCCTTAACGTGTTATAATTTATAGTAATTAGCTCAATATTAATAAGATCAATTTAGATCTTTGAGAGAATAAGAAGTAAGAGAAGTTGAAGAATGCATATCTTATTAAGAGTATACAAAATGGTGCCCTTTGCTTCTTTACATGATGGGGTATTTATACTACAAAGTATACTATTGATTTACTATGCTACATTAATTAGTAGACAAGAGCATTTATGATAGATTTAGAAATGTAGAAAAATGATTTACCCTAGGATTGAAAAATGTGTCTATCCATACAAAATATATAGATATTTATAACAGAAAAATTTTACTATTTTTAAATATCAAAGATTCCACTAAACCAAATCATGGTTGTTAGATATGGATTATTTTTTATTAACTTTTTGAGATTCCAAATTCAATCTTTACTAGCAAAAAAAATTGTAACTAGAGAGTTTTAAATCTAGTGTTATGTGAGTACATGCTACAATTAAGAAATTATTGGTTCGAGTTTCATTGAAAACATATGAGGTGTAAATTAAATGTGTTTGTTAGTTGTAATGATTTTGCCTTAAATAAAAGTAGTGGTGTGAATGGTTGACAAATCGAACCGAAAATAATGAATCTTCAAAACCGAAAACCGAACCGATTATATGTTTTCAGTTTTGGTTTAGTTTGGTTCAGTTTCAGTTTTTATTTTTTAGCTAAAATACTCCTCCTTACTGAACTGGACTGAACCGGGCCGAAATCAAAAACATATTTTCAATTCAATTTGATTTTTTTTCAACTCAAATGTTCACCCTAAGTTATAGTCATATCCAAACTCCAAATGAAGAGCAAATGTCTGAAACAAAACAGACAACTCATCAAGACCATTACTGAAATACTTGAACCTGAACCACATCGTCGGTAGTTCCGTAACATCAACGAGACCATCTCCTGTTGTCGTAACTTGCCGACGTGGACACTTCTGTTACGGGATTCAAAACGGGGTTATAATTTAGAAATAACGAGAGGTGGACTTCAAAGTGGAATTCAATATAATTTGTTTGTAAACAACATCAGAACTAACAGTCAAGAACTAATTATCATCCGCCACGTGTGTCACACAAGTGGTGCTCTTTCATGGGATGGGTCTCCATCCATTGCCGTCCCGTTCAATCCTCTGCGGCGGTTTGGACGGCTTATTTTTTTGAAACTATTCTCTCCGACCCCTAAACTAAATTGTAAGCTTTCATTTTTCAATATAAAATACTAAATGACTAATACAATAATGTTTAGTTATATGTCTATAGGCCGCAGATTTTTGTTTGTTTTATTTTTTTTTAACGACAACTTAATCTACTTTTAATTTCCCTATATCCATAATGGAATTGAACCCTAAACCTCAAGGTTGTGGTAAAACATCTTACCGCTAGACTATTAGCCCTTTGGTATGTTTGTTTTATTTAAGATCGCTAGGATTATTATATATGTCAGGTTTTCATACTATGTTCTCTAAATGTACATGCCGAACGATACCAAGTAATTAAAAAGTTTTATTCAAATGGTAAGTTTATATTAATACTTAAAATAGTATAAGTTAGACTTTATTAGTATTCATATGGTAAGTTTATTAATAAGAATATGACTTCGGAGGAGGCGACGTGGTAAGTGGCGGACCCATGAAAAAGTTTGAGGGTTGTATATTTTTTTTATTCATACTTTATGAAAAACATAAAAAGAAACTGAAAAGTACAATTTTATTACATATGTCAAAAAACGTTTATAAATTACATGTTAAAGTTGGCATCTTCGTTCTTTGATTTTCTGAAACAATTGATTACACTTTTAATTGTAATATCTAAAAACATTTTTTCTATTACACAGATCAATGCTTGATTTGCAATAAATCAAGCCCAACATTTCTTAAAGTTTGCAATGATTTATTTGTTACTCTTACCAATAAAGGCGTTTCTAATATATCTTATTCTCTTCTTTGAAGATGTTGTGACACTATATGTGAGGCCTAAAATTTCCAACATCAAGTGTAAAAGGAACACAAAATTAAATGTTTTGAAATATGATAAAAGGTCGTATGCTTGATTCCGGTTAGACAACATGGAGGCGTCCTCTTCAATATATTCAAGTACCTCAACAACAACAGGAGATAATTTAAATAGAACAAATATTATTATTTTTTTAACTACATAAGAATATCCGTTGCATTTTTCTTAGTGGTGTCACCATATACTAAAAAAGATAATTAACACTAATTTGAAAAACTTGAGGGGTTCATGTTAGGTCCTCCTTTGGACATGGTTGAGCTTGACATGCATATTCATGGGTGTGAGTTTGTGTGTATGCAACGGTTTAATTGTGCATGTCTGTGTTGAAAAACTAATGCCCAAGTTTACATGAAGAAGACATTGGGCAAACACAAAAATGTATGCGAGCTTCTGAATAAAAAAAATATTTGTTAGAAACATTTTTTGCGTCCAATCTGCAGCGTGAAGACAAAAGATCACATGAAGATTTTTTATCAAAAAAACAAACAACATCTAAGTATTATGCAACATTTTTCATATTTATACTGATGTATGCAATGTTTTACCAAAAATGTTTTTCATATTTGCACTGATTAAATTTAAATTGTAAACAAGCAACCCGATCTTGAAAATCGATTATCAAAATATTATCTAGTACTAATGGGTATCAAACTTGAGTTGAACGAGACATAAATACATGATCTTCCCTAGATTATATGGTAAATATTACTTGTGGAATAATCCAACACATAACTACTAGTAAATCATTTAGAAGCCCTTACATAATCGAAATTAACATGACTATAGAGAATATAAAATTCTAATAATATAATTTTTTTTATGAGAAATAGTGCTTGAGTTGAGGGACAAAAAGTTTATAGTTATTAATAATATATTCCTTTTATCTTACACTATAAAATTAATCCCGTAATATATTAATTTTTTAATAGTTAAAGATAATATTAACTAAAACAATTTTAATTTTAATATTAGGTTAAACGTGCCCTGAAAGCATGTTAATTAAGAATGTTCCCAGTTTTGTTACATGTCCCGATCTCATTGCACATTATTATTATCGTTAAAATACTTTTAAAATAGTATTCCATCTAGGTAAAGTTATCATCTTAGCTGGCATTTCATTTTTTAAATTAATAATCATAATAAAAAATAAAATGTGTCTTAGTTTTCAACTACAGTCGACATGGGAAAAAACCCATTTTGCAGTTTCAGTTGACTTTGAAAATTTCAGTCAATGATTTAGGCTTCTAAAATACATAACTACAAAACTTTGTTATCATTGTCATAAAGTGTTATCTATCTATTTGTTTATAACTAAAAAAGTACACGTGTAAAGCAACAAGTATACTGTAATTATATTTTATAGCATGTAAGTAGTGCAATAGGTAATTGTATTTTGTTGCGAGCAAATGGTGGTGATGATTGATGGTGACATTCATGAATTAGGGACTGTTTGATAAATATTGTCTGGTTAACTTTAACTGAGTGGGAGGTATGATATGTGACTGAATATGCATCATATTTAAAACATGTTGTTTGATTATGTCTCTAACTGAAAATCTCAAATGATCAAAAATGACATAATAGAATGTACACCGTTTTTATTAGTTCGTTCTTTAAAAGTCATCGACCT
This sequence comes from Calendula officinalis, assembly GCA_963853835.1. Lineage (NCBI taxonomy): Eukaryota > Viridiplantae > Streptophyta > Magnoliopsida > Asterales > Asteraceae > Calendula > Calendula officinalis. Next base: position 38,012,716 of record OY970828.1, read on the forward strand.
AATCAACTACGTTTTCGTGTACGCTTCTTACATGCCATGTTTTAATAGGGTATATCGAATAGCCTATTTGGGTCGTATTTGACATAACTATTGTCTAATTATTCTAAATATAGATCATTATCATGTAAGCTTATTAAATATAATGACCTAATGGCCACCTACTTTATTTATATAATTTCTTTTGAAGCAAATTAGGCATGGCGTTGAACAATATAATCTAATTGCAAGATAACATTGAATACTATTTTGAGACATGAAAAATTAGGTCATTCAATTTATATATGTTTCATATTAAAAATAATAAACTGAAGCGCCCCAAACTACATGGTGTTATAAGGTAATCAGTATAATGTTGCAAACTCAAATTTTATTTATGCAATTATAAACTTTAAATTATTTATCATGTATGTTTAACTAGAAAGTTCTTTTTTTTTTTTTTTTTTGCCGAATGTCTTCCTTGAAGTATTCTATTTACCTCCGGATAGAGATATAAGTGTATAACTATTTATATTTTACATTTCTCATACAGTCCATTTAAAGGGATTAAGTGTTGTTTAACCAAAATGGTAGTAAGAAGCCATTTTTACAGTTTAATAAATGTTTACAAAAATCAACATGCAAAAGTATATATGTACATAAACGAGTAGTATACGTTGTGCTTCGTGAGGAGTTTGGCAAAAATACATATCGTTTTTATAAACTAAAATATTTATAGCATTACATTTAAAAAGAGTAACACCATTTATATACTATAGATGAATAGTGGCATTTCTCTATAATGAATATTATTATAACTAATTTTCTGATATCATAGTAGCAAATCGGTCGTGGCAATCGTTATTTCTGGTGATGACAACTTTTGTCCCTATTAATAAATACAAATTTGACATGATATTTATATATATGACTTTTATGTAAAAAAGCTTGTCACAGGTGATGAAACACGAGTCTATATAATATAATTATAAGTATTGTTTTCAACCGTCTTGTTAATAATTAGATTAGTTAATATATAAGTAGGTAATTGTCAAAATCGACTTTATTCTAATATCTAAATCTAACCATGGTGTTTAACTATTGACTAAATTGGAGGTGAATGAGCTCTGTAAACAAACTGAACACATACGTATGTCACAAACATAAACGAATGAACGAGATCTATGTTCGTGTTTGTTCATTTAACTAAACGGACACAAAATCTTGTCCATATGCGTTTGTTTAACAAATAAATAATCTTACCACCGAATAATAATCAAACGCTTTCCTTAACGTCCGATTCATTTACATGGCCATCCACAATTAAAACTATGAATGTTTTTGTGAAACATTTGACAAACATCATTACGTGAGAAATGAGAATTTAAATGTCACTTTTTGTTTTGTCAACTATCCAAGAATATACCACTAACCAGAAATGTTATTTACATTAAAGGGTTGGCGTGTTTTACAATTTTAGTAGCAAGTTAAAACAAGTAATTTTGTTGCAAATAGTTGGATCGTGTTTTAGGCCCATTAAGGCTTATGAAAACCCAACAAATCAAATTTGGTTTTGTTGTCCGAAATTAAATTGTCCATGCATTAGTCTTCCTAAGTTCCTATCAAATTCATTTTTAATGATTCAACAAAAAAAACCCATTATAGCTTTTAAGGTTATAAGAATATTAAATTGAATTGCTAATAAATTTTCGTTTGAGTTCTCAAATTATTTTAAAGGTTGCTGAATTTTTTATTTTTTTTTGGGTGAACGATAAGTAACTTAGTTTCATGAGTGAAATATTTTAAAATAAGGATAACAGTATAAGGTATAAAATGTTTATAGAAAAAGTGTTCTTTGGTAACTAAAAATGAATAAAGTATTTTTATATGAAGTTTTGAGGACAAACTTAAATTTCCTAGAGGTTAAAAAGTATAACTATAAACTTTTAAAGGGTAAATTTAAGTAGAAAGATTTAGGGGTAAATGTAAATCCTTATAAACAATAAATTGTTTCACAGTCTATATGTATACGTCCTAATAAACCAATAACACAAAATGTAGCATATGACATCATTCAATAACTCCATACAACTCATACTCTACACAGTTTCATTTTCCCAATATTGACATTTAATTTTAATTCCCTATTTTTCTAATTAATTCTTCGTGATTTAATAATACTATTGTAAATTTTTTAGATTTCACAGCTTTAAGAATTTAAAAACAAAAGTTTACTCAATAATCAAAAATTAATTTTAATTACCATGATCTTTTCATGTTTGTTATTATGTGTATATTTATTAATCTTCAATTACTAAAAGTCCAAACGAAACATCAATATTATATGTTTTAAATTGTGTGCAATTTTTTAGTGGGAGAAATAAAAGTTAAATTTTCAAATTTTCCATTAACGATATATATTTAGATGATATGTAATCTTCTTTGTTGTATCATGAGAAAAGCTCGGTAATCTCGTAAGAATCTAAAAAAAAAACATTGATTATATGAAATGTGGCCCATCTGTCTCATAACTAGCAGTCTAGCACTATGTGTTTATGAATGTTTATTAAAATTGCGAAGAGTTACTCTTGTTTTTATATATTGCTGATATATTCGTCTATTATTTCTATATTATTATCAAACATGACTAGTTCAAAAATCAGTTAGGCATCTAATTATTGCAATTTTAAGGGCATTTACATGTGTTTTTGTGATTAATTATTTAAATCATAACTAATAATTTAGTGTTTGTATAAATAAATTTTGCTTTTGATCATCAGTTAATTTTGGGGTTAGCTGTTAGGAATGTTGCTTGGGACAGGTAGTCGGATGTAGTCATGTAGGGATGGAAATTCAGGGTTTGTGGGTTTGGATTCGCAGGTTGGTGTAAAAAGCATTTAGCCCAAATTTGACCTATTTATATAAGTTAATCAAATATCTAAACTCTAACATGTTTACTTTCAACCTGAATCCGACCCATATAACTCGTTTAATAAGGCATGTTTAGTATGTCAGCGGTTTATATGGTCAAACGAATCAAACATGCCTACTTCTTAAATGTATATGCAACACCTACTAAAGTATATCTATTTTTAAGCATGTTTTACTACTTAATCGGGTTAGCAGGTCAACTCATTTAAATTATTATCAACCCGAACCTAACCCATTTAATAAACGAGTATGTTGAGTGGGCCAAAACTTACCCGAAACATGTTTTGTCAATGCTAACATGTTTAAATTCGTGTTGGTTTTAGTTGAGTTAGAAATTGCCAACCTAGTCGAATGGTGTTACTGGTTATCAGTAGCTTACGAATTTCATATAACAAAACTTATATCAAAGCAAAATTAAACAATCTATTTACCTTTAAAAGAAATTAATTTGATAAGTTGTACCTCAATTTTCATTTTTAAGAATGATATAACTAGTTGCCTATTATAAATTTACAAATTTAACCGTTTAATCTCTTGTATCTTATAAGACCGGTGTCAACGGTCCGCTGGTTTGGCACCGCCAGTGTTCTGCCGGTACCGGCGCCGTTGGCACGGGCCGCCGGTTTGAGCGCCGGTTTGAGTCTCGCGAGTTTGGAGACAAGACGGAGGAGGCCGCCGATTGGAGATGAAGACGAGCGAGAGAGAGGGGAAGACAGAGAGTGCGTTATTTTATTTTCTTTTTAATTTTTTTTAAAGTTTTTAAAAAGGTAATATTTAAAAAAATTCAAAAAAAAATCTAAAAAATTCAAAAAAATTCAAATTTTTTTAAAAAATAAACTTTTTATAATTAATGTAATTTATTTTTATTAGTTATATGTTTTAATTAGTTGTATATTTTATTAGAAAAAGAAAAGTAAATGGTGGGGCCCAAATTTGGTGAAGTGACGGAGTGCTGTTGGCATTACTACGTCAGTTTAGTGTTAGTTAGTTTGTCTGCTGACGTGGCGCTGAGTTGGCAGCAACTGATGGCGTCAGTTGCCGTCACCATTGGCACCGGTCTAACCCTTTTTCCTTGTGCATTTTGGCGGGATAATTGGCATTAGACCGGTGCCAACGGTACCGTCGGTTGGCACTGCCGGTTGTGCCACCGTTGGCACGGCCCGCCGGTTTCACCGCCGGTTTCACCGCCGGTTTGGGCTACGCCACTTTGGAGATGAGCGGGAGGGAGGGCGCCAGTGATTAAAAAATTAATTTTTTTTCTTTTTTTTCCAGACCTTATTTTTACTCTTATTTTAATTTTTTTGATTTTTTTAACTCCTTAAAAGGTAATAATTAGAAAAAAAAGATTAATTTTCTTTTTTTTATAAACTGTTATACTACATTTAATATATTTTTTATTAAAAAATCTTTAATATTTCTAATATATTTAAAAATTCTTTAATAATGTATTTTTTTATGCAGTGTTTTTTTAATTAATGTAAAAAATTTTATGTAAATTTTTTTAATGAAAATAATTTATTTTTATTAGTTAGTATATGTTTTAATTAGTTGTATATATTTTTATTAGAAAAAGAAAAGTAAATGGTGGGGCCCAAATTTGGTGAAGTGACGGAGTGCTGTTGGCATGGCTACGTCAGTTTAGTGTTAGTTAGTTTGTCTGCTGACGTGGCGCTGAGTTGGCAGCAACTGACGGCGTCAGTTGCCTTTACCATTGGGAGTGGTCTTATCCATCGAAAAGCGTACAGAGAGTGTGTGTTCTTTTTTTTTTTTGAACGGCAAGTTAGTAAGTTAGTGGTTCGAGCCTAGACAGTGACATCCACAAGAGTCATTTGTAGGAATGATGTCATTCCTACCCTGAAATCACAAATAATGCTCTTTTTTGAGCATTTGCAAAAATAATGCTATCCCACCTTCAAGAACCCGGATCCCCTAGTTTCCCCGCTTTCAAATCCCGGATACTCACTTTTTCCACTGTTTTCTGCACTGCCAATTGTACTTGTGTACTTGTCTGACGCATAAAGCTTCCCACACCCGAAAACCCGGATCCCCAAGGGATCCCACACTGCAAATCCCGGATACCCTAGGGGTATCCCACACCCGAAATCCCGGATCCCCTAGGGGTATCCCACACCTCAAATCCCGGATCCCCTTCATGCCTGATCGATACTGCTGCTGCTTATATAAAGCGTTTAATTGATGCATAAATCACACACACTGTATCCATCTTCTTTCTATCCTCATTTTCTTTTAAAATTAATTACAAAATATTTTTTTATTACAATGTGGCGAAGTCAAAAAGCGTTAATCATTGAACTTAACCTACAGCTTGAGATGTTAGAAGAGAGAGTTGACCTAATGCGCGAACAAGCTCGAGCCCGTGAGCTTCGAATTATCATGGAGGAGATGCAACGTACCATTCATGAAATGGATAACCTGGCTTATGAAGGGGCGATGGAGGAGGGGTCGGAGATGCGACGTACGAGGGAAATGCCTCCACCGACATTACATGTTGTGGAGCAGCAAACTCAAACCTCCTCAATAGGTAATCAACAACCATCCACAATTGACTTGGTTGAGGAGTATGGTTGGGCCAGGAGTGTAGAGGAATTTTACTTGAACGGGGATAGGCGCGAGAATGAAACATTTTGCTATATTGTATTCTTAGGTCGTACCCAGGTACCTAGGGAGTTTTGGAGTACCCTGTTAGAAGAAAATACCAGCTCTGTTTTGATCCGTGCGGTACGTAATTTAATTATGTTATTATCCATATTTTCAATAAAATCTCGAAGGTAAATAATTGTATATTTATTACAGCGTATAGATTGTTGGGTTAGAAGATGGATGCGTTATCGGTGGTATGTTGGCTATAAAACTGGAGAATATAAGCGATGGACAATAATGCCTACCAAGTTTGAGTCTCTACTCTTACCACCTCACGGATCAGATGCTGTAAAATATGCAGATGTCAGTTTGACACCTTACCCCGCTTGGGGGGACGTAGATGTCTTATACATCCTGTTACGTTTAAATGATAACGTTTGGTTGCTTGTGCAGATGGATCTTGTTAGCAACGATACATGTTTAATTTGCAGTTGTCGTCATTCCATAAAGCATGACGTGCTTACGGCAACCCTAAAACGTTGGCGAGGTGTTTTGCCGGGTTTTAAAAGGAGTTTCTCCTATGAAGAAAGAAACCCCCAAGTTAAGGCCAATCTTTATTTCGCCAAAGGCATACCTCAAGGAAGGGAAGAAGACTCTGCTGTGTTTATTTGTAAGTTTATGCATTTTTTGGTAACAGGGAAATCAATTAAGAAAGATGGAGTCGTTGATAGTAATCAGATCGCTTTGGGTTATCGACAACTTATGGCTCGTGAATTGTATAGCTATCGTACTTTAGAATCACAACCCGAAATTTTTCCTTTTAGATCTGAGGTTTTGTTTGATGATTTGGATTAAAATTTCAATTGTATTTGGGATTAATGTATGAAATCTTGATGTTTGTGTTTGCTTGTTATTTAAAAATCAAGTACTTAAAAAGAATGTAGCGAAAAAAATTAAATGTCTAACTTTCGAGCTTAATAGAGTACAATTTTTAGTTATTCAAATTTAACTTTCCAAATGATAGTTGCGGTATTGATGAGTATGTAAACATATGAAAAAAGAATTAGACCAAAAAGATAAGTAATGAAAGAGTTATGATAATTTGAAAATGCACTAAATTGGTTTTTTGTAATGCAAAAACATTCAAAATGCTAATTTCATGCATGAATAACTCCAAATTATTAAGGTGTTGGACGTAATTGTATATATATGATTTGTAGTACCCGGGTCAAGGTTTCCATGCATATAAAATTCGTTAAAAAAACACGAGTGACAAAGTTACGTGGTTTGCAAAAGTCAAAAAATTAAATATCATAGTTTTATCTTACAAGTACATTTATAATTAAAAAAAAAAAAAGCTAATGATGGTGTCCTAATCTACCGCCCGTCCCACAAGGAGGTGGCCTTCTGATTCTTCTTCTCCTACCGCCATCGCCATCTTGTTCACTTTCTCCAGGGTTGTTCAAGCCAAATTCGAAGTTTACCGGAACCGGAGTAACAGCTCTATTTGGCGGTTGAGTTGAATCTCGGAGCTGGTAATAAGGATTTGTATTACCAAAGATATTATCTGCAGAAAAATGCTCCCCAAAATTGTCATACTGGGCAGGTGTTACCCAATCATCTCTCATAGGAGACTGTATATGACTCATATTAAGTATGTTTTGAGTAAATAAGTCACCACCGGTATTCATTTCGAAATTCATACTTGAACCACCCTGGAAAAAATCCATATTCACTCGATAGCCCTCCTGGTGTGATGACCCCACACCACCAGTATTATACTTGTTCGATGTGTCCACATATGCAGGTTGAGGCTGGTGAGCGGACCCTGAAGCACCAGTGTTATACGGGTTCGATGTTTCCACATATTGATTTTGATACTGGTGGGAGGACCCTGAACCACCAGCATTATATTGGTTCGATGTTCACACATCTGCATTATGCTGGTGGGTGGACCCAGCTTCAGGATCTTGACGAGCCCCTCTTGGCCGCATCCTTCTAGGCCTATACTCTCTTTGCTCCTGAGTCAACCGCGTGCCGAAGGATGGCTGAGTAACGGGTGCCACATGAGGTGAAAAATAATTCGGATGGTCATCACCATGTGCATAATGCAAATAATCTCTCGACGTTTGCATGAGTTGCTGCCCAAACTCATGAAATGTTGGATCATCTTGCATCATCCTTTGCACATGTTGTTGCATGTGGCTTAACCCGTCAACCTACATAAATTTAATACGTATTATTTATATGTAAAAGAATGCATACATTATTAAAATTATTATAATCATTATATATTACCGCAACATTTAAACTTCCGCCCTGATTGTAGGACCGAGAGTAGTTTTCTCCACCAGGAGTTGGATTTGTAATATGGAGCACCGTACGACGCCAATACCATGCCATATAACCAGGGTCGGTTTAAGGATAATCCGAGTTTTGACCCCGGATGAGATGTTGGTAACGGTTGTTCCAATGTGCTATTTGATGCCTTAACTCATGTCTCCAACTTTTTTTTGAGGTCACCCCTCTACGAGACTTAAGATGTAAATCCTCATGCTCATGTCTGTTTGAGAGTGGGGGTTGAGGAATAAATTGGACAAAGCCAAATTGTCTCATAACCCTGCTAGGTAAATACTGCTCAGCAATCTCCCAAAAATAACATAAGTTTGACACAGCCAGCATCTCGTATCGGACCTACACGAAAGGGCTAAAAGGTGGAAATCGCGTTGGTATGGAGTCCACAAGAACTGTAAAAGTTTGATTAATTTGTGAGTACAAAAATTTGTTTATTTTGAATTTAATAGCAGAATACCTCCGAATCGGTTACGACACTTAACATTGACCGAAACTGAAACAAGACGGTCTTGACTGAACCAGCGAAACTAAGGGGCTGGTTGAATCTGTTTGTTTAAACATGCAAAAATGTAACAATAATTAGAGTTATTAATAATTTTAATATAATTATTACGAATTACATACCTATAACCAAATGGTTTTCCAACTATCATATCTGTAGTAAGGTGTTGAAGCATTGGAGAAAATATTTTAAACCTGCTCCAGGCCCATATCTGCAACAACATCAAAGGGCCACCAATTTCGGTCACGTTGTGCATAGTTGCTTTGCACAAGTTCCGGTAGAGACTGGCAAGCACAGCCCCACCCCAACTAAGTCGGCCGCAAGCATCCATGTTTCGAAAGACCAATACAAATTAAGGTTTACATTATGTTATGAATTTCACGGAATTTTCTATGATTCTGAAATTACAAGTGATGAATCCTTAGAAACCTTATATTACATCGCCTCTTTGAACGAAAAATTCATGGGCGATATTATTGTGAAGATTGAGTATATCAAGCCCCAACCCCATCAAGCTGACTCCAACATTTTTCATCTTTTTTCAGCACCAGGACCGTCAACGCAGTATCAAGGTTTTGATATGGCGGGTCCTTCAACGTCTGCGTTCCGACATTTTTCAGCACCAGAACCGTCAACGCAGTACCAAGGTTTTGATATGGCGGGCCCTTCAACGTCTGCGTTCCAACCTTTTTCAGCACCAGAACTGCCAACGCAGTATCAAGGTTTTGATATGGCGGGTCCTTCGACGTCTGCGTTCCAACATTTTTCTGCACCATAACCGCCAACGCATTATCAAGGTTTTGATATGGCGGGTCCTTCAACATCTGCGTTCCAAGATCTTTCAGTGGTAGAACTAGGTACCGCACCAGAGCCAGTTACGCAATATCAAGATTTTAATATAAATGAAAATCATGAGTTCGACAGATCGGAGGACGAACCACAATCTGAAGGAAGTGCCGATACCAGAGACGAATTTGACCCGGATGGCGCTGAAGCATCCGAAGAATCTGATGATGATGGTGGTGACAATCAAGGCAACCATGAAGCTCATCAAACACCTCCACTGCCTTTGTATGACTACAGTCAATGGGACACACAGGAAGACACCGAGGCTGATAATTCAGGCCCATTTCAGGAAGATGAAGAGTATATGCTTTTTTGGAGATCCGATTATCCAGATGATATTCGAATTGGTATGTATTTTTCTAGCAAGCAAGAGTTGATTGATGCAGTGAGGAGTTGGAATATAAAACAAACTAGGCAGATCAAGGTTATTGAAAGCACACTTTCAAAGTGGAGTGCTAGGTGCAGTACTCGTAAAAAGGGTGATAACAACCCTGGTGCTAACAACTCTGGTGATAACAAACCTTTATGTAATTGGTACGTCCGAGCAATTAAGAAGCAGAGGGAGAGGCTTTGGCAAATAAGGTCATGGAGAGATGTGCACATTTGTAGTGGGGTAGTGCGATGTTCGAATAACAAATGTTTGACGACGAAGGTCGTAGCCATCCCCATATTCCATTCTGTCACTAAAGATATCGCATACCTTGTAAAACAAATCCTGGCAGATATCAAAGAATACAATGGGAATGACATATCCAACTCCAAAGCTTGGCGTGCTAGGAAAATTGCTATAGAGAGACTATTCGGGAGTTGGGAAAGCAACTTTGATGAGTTGCCTAAGTACATTCGTGCTTTAATGAAGTCAAACCCGTCAACAATTGTCGAGTGGATAGTCGAACCAACTAACAACCCCACGTTGAAGATTTTCAAATCTGTTTTCTGGGCATTTGGTCCAGCAATTGCGGCCTTTCGTCATTGCATTCCTGTTATATGCGGGACCTTTTTAAAAGGTGCGTACAAAGGGAAGTTGCTGACTGCCGTCACGAAAGACGCCAATAATCATATTCTACCTCTCGCGTATGCCATTGTTGACGAGGAGTCAAACGAATCATGGAAATGGTTTTTGAACCAGCTAAGGTATTTTGTTGTAAATGAAAGCCCAAGAGTGCTTGGTGTCATTTCTGATAGGCATCATGGGATTCTAAATGCAATGCAAGAACTTGATGACTGGAAAGAGCCATATGCATACCATAGATACTGCCTAAGGCATATCAGAAGCAACTTCAACAGCCGTTTCAAGAACCATCGAATGAAGCAATTGTGTTGGATCATAGGTAGCACGAGTCAAAAGCGTAAGTACGCGGAAGCCATACGTGAAATGAAATTTATAGATGCGGACGGGTGGGTGTATCTGGAGCAGATTGGGTTAGATAAGTGGACCCTCTTTAGAGACAAAGACCACCGACGTTGGGGAAACCTAACATCGAATATTAAAGAGAGTTACAACAATGTGTTGCGTGGAGCTAGGCATCTTCCAATTAAGGCTTTGATTGACTTCACATTCATCAAAACTGTCAAGCAATTCAGCAAGCATGCTGAATTATCGTCTAACTGCGAGACGCCACTACCCTCACTTATGTGGAATCTTTTCAACAAGCGCACCCGTCAAGCAACATTTCATGAAGTAATGCCCTTTGATTACGTGAAACAGATTTTCAGTGTGAAGCCAAGGATTCAAATCGGTGAGAGTGGTGGGAACGATTACGCCGTCATCTTCAAAAAAACAAAAGGGAACAGGCGTGGGTGTACGTGTGGGAAGTGGCAGATGTTGCGCTTTCCATGTTCACATGTTATTGCCGTTTGTGGTCGTATGGGTGTCGACCCGCTAACACTTGTGAACATAGCGTATACAACAGAGGCGTACAGACAACAATATCGTACTGCCTTTAAACCACTACCTCACGTGGCCCTCTGGGAGGATGCTGAATGGAGAATGTTAGCCAGTGAAGGAAGAATATCAACAAAGAGAGGGAGAAGGCAGCATGTTAGACGACGCAACGAGATGGACCAGCCTAGTACTAGCCAGCAAACCCGACGAAAGGCAAAACTTTGAGGGATTTGTAGAAATCCAGGCCATAACAGACTGAAATGCCCGACAACAAATCCTCCTCAATGATTGTAGAATTTAAAATGTGGTGTGTTTTTAAATTAAATATAATATAAGTTTCTTATTGGTACTTAACTAATATAATTTTAAATATAATAAAACTTTCTTATTTCAAGTGATACATTAAAACTGAAATTACATATCATTCATTCTCACGTTTAACACTAAAAATCAAATTTCTACCATTAGTCTGATAGTCTGCATTTATGGTAAAAGTACAAACTTCGTTAGTAAGAATTCCGTTTTCATTCTTAAATCTCTTGAAGTCACCACTCATTTTAACTTGCACAGGATAAACATGCAGCTCCATTACTTCATGAGAATCGCCTCTTTTTATCATACAATGTTTGTCCTGAAAGAGGTAGTTATGCTGCCTGACAAACCAAGCAAGTATAGTCTAAAAATACAACAAAATTATATGATTTTAGTTAATTGAGCAAATATTAAAAATATATTATTTTAGCATACCATCCTTTGATTTTTTACTACATGTTTCGCGAACTTTATTTTAAATTTCCAGAGATGCAAAACATATGGTCCTATTTCAGCCAGCTTTTCAATATGTTTATCATAATCAGCTTGCTCGTAATTTTGAAAATATACTTGCATCTCGTCATTAGATTCTTCTGCATGTATCTCGGCATAATCTTCGGCTATCAAATTCTCGAACTCAATCTCATCTACATAATTAAGAGGCGAATCATGCACGTAGTGATACGGAGGAGATTCATTGTTCGATGAACTCATGATTTAACTAATTTTTTGTTATGAAAACTTTGGTATTAAAAACACACAAATGGAGGAGAAAATGGGGATAGAAGATGGATTGTAAGTGAATTATGCATCAATTTATAAACGTTTTAATATCGATCAGGCTCGAAGGGATCCGGGACTTGAGGTGTGGGATACCCCTAGGGGATCCGGGATTTCGGGTGTGGGATACCCCTAGGGTATCCGGGATTTGCAGTGTGGGATCCCTTGGGGATCCGGGTTTTCGGGTGTGGGAAGCTTTATGCGTCAGACAAGTACACAAGTACAATTGGCAGTGCAGAAAACAGTGGAAAAAGTGAGTATCCGGGATTTGAAAGCGGGGAAACTAGGGGATCCGGGTTCCTAAACGTGGGATAGAATTATTTTTGCAAAAGCTCAAAAAAGTGCATTATTTGTGATTTCTGGGTAGGAATGGCATCATTCCTGCAAATGACTCCATCCACAAGGGGTAGTATACCTTCCCTCGAACCTTCCACCTTTTTGTCCACGACGGGACTTGAACTCATGACCAACAGGTCATGTGCAACCCCTTAAATCCTCCTTGGATACCACTAGGCTACAAGCCTTGGGTGAGAGTGTGTGTTCAATTCTCTAATTAATCGAGTCACCCAAGGCTTCTAGCCTAGTGGTATTGGTGAAAAAGATAAGGTGTTGCCCATGACCAAGGTCATGGGTTCAAGTCCCGTCGTGGACGTGGGGTTTATTCCCCATATGTGGAAGGTTCGAGGGAAGGCATACTGCCCCTTATGGATGTCACTGTCTAGGCTCGGGCCACTAACTTACTAACTGACCGTTCAAAAAAACAAAAAAAATTAATCGAGTCATTTTTTATTTTTATTTTTTATATTCAGCTAAACAGAAAAACATGAAGATTTCTATTTAACTAACATACTTTATGTAACGTTTGCAAATACTGATCACATTCAATAGAAAACTTATTTATACAAAATGCTAATTCCGTCATGGCTTATGGTCAAATGCTCATTTCATTATCTCAAGGCTTATGGTCAAATGCATTTATGTCATCCTTGACTTCCAAGTCCATCGTGGAAAATATCTCGAGAACAATAAACGTGACAATTAAAACCTAACTTCTAAGTCTTTCATGGCGATAACTTAATATCTTTTACAAATAAACTACTTTTTCATCAAAAGAAGGCATCATGTCATCATCAGAATTTCCATATTTCCACTTCACTTTTTACTAGCTTAAACTAAAAAATGGAATGTCAATGGTGCTTGCGGCTTCATCTCATTTTTGCAACTATTTCATTGTTGCTCAATATATGACGGTGTCTTGCTTTGAGCATGAGCGACTAGCTCTTCTCAATTTCAAGCGTAGTGTTACTAATGAAGATTCGTCCATGTCAGGATCGATTAACTATAGACAAGTTAATAAACACTTTAGATCTAATTGAATATAGAAGTTGCAGCGGATCAACACTATATCAATGTAATTAAGAACAATGAACTGTAAATAATATGCGAAAGTATTAAGAACACAGTTTCACAAAAAGCTTCAATGTATATTATTGAGTTAACAATACACACGTACGTTTACAATTCGTAAGGAACTATTTATAATAGTCCTTGAAGCTAAACTATTTACCCTAGTTATTCTAGGACTTTGATTTACATCGAATAATAAAAATATACATTGATTTACATTCTATAACTATCTCTACGAAGATCTCGGACTTGATATTCTTCAAAAACGCGTATCAGTAGTAAAACTCATCACCAGTAGTAAATATGTAACATCAGTAGTAAGTCTGGTGATCAGTAGTAAGTCCAGAAACCATCGTCAGTAGTAACTACTAAGATCAGTAGTATCTTCAATTTGTGCATGATCAGTAGTAACTTAGTTATAGTATACACCAGTATCAACTTCATCAGTAGTAACATGTTCTGCCCATCAGTACTAATTATTGTCAGTACTAACTGCAGCATCAGTAATAAGTTGATCTGTGTTTTTCTCCAACAATCTCCCCCTAAACTTATTGATTATCTTTTAATCAATCAAGTTTCTTTTGCTCTTCTTGTTCTCTTCTTCTTTTCTCAAGAGTTCGTTGATTCTGTTGAAGCCTTTGTTCAATAATATATCTGCTGTTCCTCTTTGTAAAGTAATTCAGTTTGTTTTGGAACATAACAGCATCATAAGGTTTCATCAAAGTGTTTATGAATATCTGATACATAGTCTTCTCAGAATGTGGATATTCTTTTTCATATAAGTACAATTCACACACTTTGCCTGATTTCTCAAAGAAGTACATATTGGCAGTAGGAATGACATTCCAAGCATACACATTACCTGGATCTGTAAATTGTTCTGGATAATTATCTGGATAAAATGCAGCATCTATCATTTTTGTTAAGTATCCAGCACCAGACTCTTTCCATGATTTCTTTGTCATTCTAGGTTTTCCAATAATCAGAAGCTTGATTACATCACTTCTAGAACATGATCTGATTAATGGTAACCATCCAGTGAATCTCTGTACAACTTTGTCTTCCCTTATGACTTCTATAACATTGTTCTGTATCACTCTCCAGTTAATAATTGGATTGTTCTGTAATGGAGCAATAGGCATTTCAAGAACAGGTACAATTTGTTTTGATTTCTTCTTAGAGCTTTGTTCTTGATCAACAGATTTTCTTTTCTTTGATTGGGGAGTTGAAGTATCACCAATAGTTGAAACACTACCAGCTTTGATTAAGTTTGGACTGATTGGGATAAGAGTTTTGGCTTTCTTTGTTTCTTCAGCTTCTTGTTCAGCCAAGTCTTTCTTCTTTGCAGTGCAGTATTTTTCAATTATAGTTATCATTTTCATTCTTCCAAAAGATTTTGCACTGTGCCCTTTTGTTTTGAGAAAGTCTATCATAAGTGTCTTTTGTTCAAAGATATCATCTGGTAGATCACCTTTTGTTCTTTTACATTCCGCTACCAGATCTTCAAGACAGTTAAGATGTTCTTCTTCTACTTTTCTGAGCCTTTTGAATTCTGCTTCTTGGGCTTCTATCTGAACATCTTTGATTTGAGCAGGTATTTGAACAGGAGTTGCACTTTGAACTTTCTTTTTCTTTTCTACTAAAGCTTGATACATTTCCACTTTCTCTAAAAAATTTCTGTGTTTAATTCTCCATCTGGATTGCTTTTCTGCTCTGACATGATTAATCTTGTTTACCATGTGATGGCCTAATGCTCTGTTTGGATAATCATCATCATATATTTCTTTTCCTTTTCCAATATGAGCAGATGGTGGAGGTGGAATGTACTTCATATCAGGGATACCCATCATCAGAAGTTTTGGATAAAATAGATGTAGTTGACCTTCTGGTAAGATTTTAGGGTGTGGAGGAAGTGTACATTCATCTACCTCAAACCAATTCACATTATCATCAATGTCAGGTATGATAAGTGGTTGATCAGGTGTTGGTGGTTTGGAGATAATGACATGTCTTTCTCTTTCAATCAGCTCTGGAAATTTTAGTTCTTCCTCTTCAGTAGTAACCAGAGTAGTTACTACTGGTGTGACTTCAGGAGTTACTACTGATAGGGTATCACTAGTATTTGCTGCTTTTAATTCCTCTTCTTGACTTACTACTGCTATTATATCAGTAGTAGGAGTTACTACTGGTATTTCCTTTTCAACTTGTTCTTCCATTGTAGCAGTAGTAACAGGCTCATCTTCAGTAACCATCATTTGTGGGCCTTCATCAACTTCTGTTTCTTTTAAATTTAGGAGAGAAGATGCTGATGCTGCAATTGATTCATCAATCATAGTTTGTATGTTGTCCTTCTCCCCCTTAGTGAGCTCAACTGGTGGAGCCTCACTATCATCAATCTTTTTCTTCAATTTTCTGATGATTTTGGTTTGTTGATGAAGCCTGTGCTCATATAATCTCATTCTTTTGTTGATGGTATTGACATGCCTTTTCATTGCAGCCATCGTTTTTCCTTGGTTTGTTAGATATTCAAGACAATTTTGTACTGTGGATTCAAGAGAATCCACTTTTTCCGTCAATTGTTGGATTTTTATACTGCCCTCACTCCATCTAGCAAGATCACCGGGCTCACTAACATGTACATTGGTTTGAAGGTTTTCCATCCTATCCGTCAAATCAATAGATCTGCCCTCATCACTTCTTGGTGATGAAATGGGTCTTTTGGACATCCTCTTCTTCCTAGAAGAAGCAGAGATGCCCCCCTTGTGGTTTCTTGGCACCGGGGTCCTTTGAGTAACTCCTCAAATGAGTCATCACTCAAAGTTGCCGAGGTCTGGGTCCTAATTATGTTTTCACTGTCCTGTGCACCCACTTTTGGGGCATCAGTAGTGAAAGCCCTCGCCTCATGTCCTCTCTCCTCCTTGGAGGACAACTCTTGGAGCCTGGGGTTTGACTCAATGTGTCCCCTGGTGTCCTTTAAAGATTTCTTTCTTTTGTAAAGTGTGGAAATATTTTTGGTTTTATCTGGTAGGTCTTCCACAGAGTGAAGAGTAGCACTCTGCAGATTTAAATCAAGTTCCTGGGACACTTTCAGGACTTCTGTTTAGGCTGGTGATTGAGTGGCTGGTTGGGGTGGTGTTTGGGCTGTATTTGGGGGTGATGGAGTGGGTTGAGGTTCAACTTGGTTTGTAGCAATGGTTGAACCCTCTCCAATTTGAGTTTGATCATTGATCATGTTAGGAAACAAAGGGGTTTCCTTGCCCGAAAATTTAAATTGTTTTCTCATATTTGAGAAAACTTTCTTGTTCAACTCAGGTAGTATAAAAATGTTTTTAGGAGTTGACAAGTTTTGTAGTTCACACTTTATGATATGTTGTAGAAATCTGGGATACATTAAAAATTTACAAGAACTAAGATTTCCCAACATACCTTCAAAAATCATTTGAGAAAAATTAAATACTTGGTCTGTGGATAAACAGACAACAGCAGATGCTATTGTCTTATTAAACTCATTCCAAGTACTTCTTTTTGGAGAAATACAATGCTGAATAGTGTGAACTAAGAATTTCCATTGTGGGGAGAGAAGACCCTTTTGAAATGTTACTATGTTGAGTCTTCCCTCATAACCCATTTTTTGTAAAATTTCAGCAATGTATTCCTTCGGAAGAGTAGACATACCTGAATCGTCATGAAGTTGTAGATGGTGTCTGATTGATTGTTCTGTTACTGTGATATGTTTTCCATCTACTTGTGATTTGATCATTGAAATGGTTGTTCCTTCCGTTTGCTCAGCATTGGTCCAGAAATCCACCAAGTCCTGTTGATATGATGTTGGTTTGACAGTTAGAGCAAACTGTATATAAGAATTTTTCAAGAACCTTACGATCGGACGAAAATCTTTTGTGCCGTCGGGATTCTTTAGGAAGGCACACATATTGTGAAATTCAGAGTATTTGAGATCGGTTTGTACATTCAAAGATTTTAGAGTTGCCATTTTTGTGGAATTTTGTGAAGAACAGAAGTGAATTTTGTTATTGACGAAGGGTTTTTGATCGTAAGCTAGGGTTTATCGAGAAGATTTTAGCAAATCGAAGTGAAGATAATGCTAAACTAATCGACTGCCGCCTTTTATATCTTTCGATTTATCCTGCAAAACTACTAAAATGTCCTTCGAATCATAACATAACGGTTATTTTCATGGGGGTTAGTTTGGTAATTGTGTTTCTGAAAGACCAGTAGTAAATAAGATATCAGTAGTAAATCGTCAGTAGTATCTACTAACATCAGTACTGACTAAGGATTTTGACATCAGTAGTAACTATAGACATCAGTAGTAACCATTAACACACAAGACCAGTAGTATATGTGAACACCAGTAATACAGATATACCAGTAGTAAAACACTTAAGTAAATAAATGATATTTTACAACAATAACTTTACACATGATTTTAAGTGAGATTTTAAGTTATCAAAATCATTCCAATACTGCTAACCAAGAAGTTGAATCTTCCTACATCAAATGCTTTTGTAAAAAGATCTGCTAATTGATCATCAGTATGGATTTTAACTACTTTGATTAATTTCTTTTCATTACAATCTCTTATAAAATGAAATCTTATTTCATTGTGTTTAGTTTTTGAGTGTTTTACTGGATTATTCACAATACTAATAGCACTTTGATTATCAATAAAAATAGGAGTTTTAAGGATAGAGATACCAAAGTCTAGAAGCTGATTTTGAATCCATAGTACTTGAGCACAGCAAGCAGATGCAGCTACATATTCTGCTTCAGCAGTTGATGTTGATACATTTGTTTGCTTCTTACATTGCCATGACACCAGTCTTGATCCAAAGAATTGACATCCACCAGTAGTGGACTTTCTATCTTGACATTCACCTTCATAGTCACTATCTGTGTAGGCTATGAGTTCAAATGGTGAATCATGTGGATACCATAGACCTAGTGATGGTTTGCCTTTCAAGTATCTGAATATTCTTTTAACAGCTTGCAAGTG
This sequence comes from Calendula officinalis, assembly GCA_963853835.1. Taxonomy (NCBI): domain Eukaryota; kingdom Viridiplantae; phylum Streptophyta; class Magnoliopsida; order Asterales; family Asteraceae; genus Calendula; species Calendula officinalis. The sequence continues at coordinate 38,031,325 of OY970828.1, forward strand.
TAGTTCTTTAGGTCTTGCTTGATATCTTGCACACACACAAACACTATACATAATGTCGGGTCTTGATGCAGTTAAGTACATCAAAGAACCTATCATTGATCTATATAAGTGTTCATCTACATCCTCCCCCTCAACATCAGGATGTAGGTGTTTGTGTGTTTCCATTGGTGTACTTGCACTCTTACTGTCTTTCAAGTCAAACTTTTCCAAGATGTCTTTGACATATTTTGATTGATTTATCAAAATACCATCAGTTCTTTGATTGACTTGGAGTCCAAGGAAGAAGTTCATTGGACCCATAGAGCTCATCTTGAATTTAATTTGCATCAGTTCTTCAAATTCTTTGCATAATAAATCATTGGTTGAGCCAAAGATGATATCATCTACATATATTTGTACCAGTAGTATATCATCTTTGACTTTCTTTGTAAACAAGGTTTTATCAATGTCTCCTCTTTTAAAGTTGTTCTTCAATAGGTATGATGATAATGTGTCATACCATGCTCTTGGTGCCTGATGTAGGCCATATAGAGCTTTATCCAATTTGAAAACATAATCACCATGTTTTGGATCTTCAAAACCTGGAGGTTGGCAAACATAGACCTCTTCTTCAATCTTCCCATATAGGAATGCACTCTTCACATCCATTTGATAGACTTTGAACTTTTTGAATGAAGCATATGCTAGAAATATTCTTATAGCTTCAATTCTAGCAACAGGAGCATATACTTCATCATAGTCTATTCCTTCTTCTTGAGTGTATCCTTGGGCTACAAGTCTGGCTTTGTTCTTGATCACTATACCTCTTTCATATTTCTTGTTTCTGAAGATCCATCTTGTTCCAATGGCTCTTTTTCCTTTGGGTAGAGGTACAAGTGTCCAAACAGCTTGTAACTTAAATTGAAGGATTTATTCTTGCATTGCCTCAATCCAGTTTGAGTCCTTCATTGCTTGTTGGATCTTCTTTGGTTCATCCTGAGACAGAAAGCATTCAAACATACATTCATTAGCAATTAAACTTATATTACACATATTTGCAGTTAAGCTTTTGTTTAATTTGCTTCTTGTTTGTAGTGGTGAGTTGACATCACTTAGAACAAGGTCTAATGGATGGTTCTTCTGAGTCCTTGTAGTTGTAGCTTTATCAACCACTAGTTGATTTTCAAGATTGGACTCATTTGTCTCAGGTAGTTGTTCTTCTAGAGATCCTTCATTGTCATTGATGTTTGGTTCATCATCATCTTGGTCAGAGTTACTACTGCTATCATCTTCATTGAGATCAGTAGTGTTGTTGTTGTTACTGGTATCAGTAGTATCTTGAGAATCTAGGTTATTGCTGGGACCAGTAGTATTTTGAGTACTATTACTGGTATCAGTAGTATTTGAATTACTACTGTCCTCATTCTCAGAGTTACTACTGGTTCCAGAACTTGAGTTATTACTGACATCAGTATTAACTTTTGGAGCAGTATTAACTACAATGTATCTCATTTCCTCTTGACCAGTATTAACTGATGATGTTCCTTCCTTTTGATTGTGACAATTTGAATTACCTGCATTGAAATTCATGTTAGAATTAAAGGATTTGGTTAGATTGTCTATGTCAAATAGCCAATCTGGACCATTTCCTTGTTCATTAGGTACATTTTCATTAAAGGATACATTGATGCTTTCTCCAATTATCCTTAGTCTTTTGTTGAATACTCTATATGATTTGCTTTGAGTAGAATATCCCACAAAGATTCCATCATCAGATTTGCAGTCAAACTTACCAATTTGTTCTCTTGTAATCAAAATAGTGCAAGGACAACCATATGATTTTAAAAAGCTTATAGAAGGTTTTCTTTTATTAAAAAGTTCATATGGTGTTTTAAAATGTGGCTTCACTATTAATACTCTATTTTGAACATAACAAGCAGTATTAACAGCTTCTGCCCAAAAAGTAATTGGTAATTTTGAGTCTGCAAGCATTGATCTTGCTGCTTCAATGATGGTTCTATTTCTTCTTTCAGCTACACCATTTTGTTGTGGAGTTCTAGGTGAGCTGTATTTCCTGTCAATACCTTTAAAATCACAAAAGTTAATTAAGTTAGCATTTTTAAATTATGTGCCATTATCACATCTTATGGCTTTAACTTTTTGATCAGATGTGTTCTCCAGTTTGACAATTAAGTTCTTTATGAGTTCACTTGTTTCATCCTTTGTCCTGAGAAAGAAAACCCATGTATATCTGGAAAAGTCATCAGTAATAACAAGACAATATTGTTTCTTTCCAATACTCATTACATTTGTAGGTCCAAAAAGGTCCATATGTAAGAGCTGTAAAGGAACAGAATAGAGTTCACAGTTTTGGACTTATGAGAAGTCTTGTGTTGTTTACCTTTTAGGCATGCAACACAATGATGATCACACATGAATTGTTTTTGAGGTAGTCCAATGACCAGATTTCTTTTTACTAAATTGTTCATGTTTTTGAAATTTGTGTGACACATCCTTCTATGCCATAGTTCTGATTCAGTGGTGTTTGCCTTGGATATAAAACAGTTGACCTCATTTGTAGAAATGAGTTCTCCCCCTATATCTAGGCAATACACATTGTTTCTCCTTGGAGTTCTTAAAACAACATATTTTTCATCTACAATAAAATCAGGAGAAAGAATGATGCACTCAATGTCTGTGAAAAGAATTTTGTTCTTTTTATCACAAACTTGAGACACACTGACAAGATTGTATTTTAGTTCAGCTACATAAAATACATCATCAAAGGTAATTTTGCCATTAGTAACAGTACCTTTACCTGTAATCTTACCTCCTTGGGGATTCTCACCAAAAGCCACATATCCTCCATCAAATGACTTGAAATCTTTAAGAATTTGCAGATTTCCAGTCATGTGCCTTGAGCATCCACTATCAATATGCCATGTTCTTCTGGGATCTGAATGCTCTGCACAAGAGTAAAGGATTAGTTAAGTTTGGGAACCCAAGCTTTATATGTCTTGGGTTCATCCTTTGAGAAATAAGCTTTGGGAGATTTAACTTTAAACACTTTTGGTACCCATGCTTGTTTATTACTGGTGTTTTGTTTTACTACTGCCCTTTTGTAAGTATTACTGGTGGGAGAATTTCCTACTGATCTTGGTTTGTACCCGTGATTTTTTGCTTTTGAATACTTTACTACTGATGGACCAGTAGTATTTGGGTACTTACCATGTTTAGAATGACCAGTAGTGTTTTTGAAAGTTGTTTTGGGATCAGTAGTATTTTTGAAATTAGGGTTTTTACCAGTAGTATTCTTGTACTGGTACCATACAACATTATAATGAGGGTTAACACCAGTAGTAAAGTTGTTAAAATTTTTACTGGTGTTGGAAAATTTAAAATATTGTTTATTTTGATTGGATTTTCCATTGTTCTTGAAGTAATTGCTGTTCTTTGGGCTTCCAACTCTTCTGTTTTGCACAAATCTTGGTGCACTTCTTCCAAATCTTGGAGTTTCAGCAATTGGAGTTTTGATTTTATTTACTACTGAAGGACCAGTAGTATCTTTTAACTTTTGAGTTTTTGCATTTTCTTTAAAAATTTTAAATTCCTTTAACTCTTTGCAGTTTATTGGATTGAAGTGACAATCCTTTGCTAAATGGTTCACTTTGTTGCAAATAACACATTTTAATTTATTATCTTGAGCCTTTATGATTTTTCTTTGTTCTAAAAGTTGATTTCTGTTTCTTCGATTTCCCCTTTTTAGAATTTTAGGTATATTTTCTGCATCATATTTGGGAGATTCATTTGGACTTTGTGCTGTGTGAAAGCTGGTATCAATTGATTTTGGTGATTCAGTTTGAGAGATTGTAAATTCAATTGATTGATCATCATCAGAAGAATCATTTGATTCAGATGTTTCATTATGTGATTCAGTTTGCTTTTCAGTTTTTAATTCATTAATGATTCTTTCTGAGCTGTTTTTAAGTGGTGGAATGATTTTATATGGAGGTGGTACAGCATGATATCCCACCCCATGAACAACTTTTTCTGTAGTTTGATTATTAGTTAATTCATCAAGAATTTTAGTGCTTCTTTCAAACTTTTTAATTGTTAATTTATTTTGTTCAATTTCAAGCTGACATTCTTCTAATTTACTTGTTAGTTCTTTATTTTTTGTTTCATAAAACTCTTTCTCATCCACAGCCTGAAGCAATTCTTCCTTTATCCTTTGATCAATCATCTGGTACACCTTTATTTGATGTTCTTGATCAGCAATCACACTATCAAACTCATGATTTCTTCTCACTGCTTTTGCTAAATCTTCATTTAATTTAGTGTTTTCTTTTTCTAAGTTTTTAACAATTTTAGCACATTCAGAAGTACAAGGTTTAGGTTTTACCTCAGTTTTGTTGTCAGTAAAGGCCATGAGAGCTTGATTTTGAGCATGCTCTTCTGCTTGGAAGCTCTAGTCATAGCCTTGTCCTTGTTGTGAAACAAGAGCAGTTGATTTTGATCTTTTGTCTGGCTGAGGGCATTCTTTTGCAAAGTGACCAAGGTTGTTACAGTTGTAACATTTGACTTTAGTCTTGTCAAATCCTGCTTTGTCACCTTTGTTGAAGTTGAGGCTTGTCCTACCAGTTCTCTTTAAGAATCTTTTTGTCCTTAGGCTCAGCATAGCCATCTGCCATTTAAGATCTATCTCCTCAAGATCATCTGGGTTCAATTGTTCCAAGTCATCACTAATCAATGCAGTATGCACATGACTAGTGAAGAAGGATTCTCTTGCAGCATCCTCAGAATCTGCAGTCTTTCCTGTGAAGGTTTCCTGACCTTGACCTGTACTAGAGACAAATGCAGCATTATTAGAAGAAATAGAAGGGTTCTTTTGGTTTACCTCAGTTTCAAATACTCTGAGATCATTGTAGAGTTCATCCAACTCTTTTTCTTCTAGAGCATCTCTTTGTCTATATACCACTGTATACATGGCCCATTCTTCACTAAGAGATCTTAGGAACTTCATGTTGACATCTTCTTGATCCATCTTAACCCCAACCTGGTTAAGTTCACCAATTATCTTGTTGAATCTGTCAAACACTTGAGTGAGTGTTTCATTGGGTTTTCCTTTGAAATTTTCAAAGTCTTGTTTGAGAACAGACTTCATGTTCCTCTTGGTGCTCTTGGTCCCAACGAATCTCTTCTCCAGTGCTTCCCATAGCACCTTTGCATCATCATACTCAACAAAGAGATGTTGATAATCGTTAGGAATGGCTAGTAGGAGAGTGCTTAGAGTTTTGAGTTCGATGCCCTTGTCCTTCTTTTCCTTCTCACACTTGAGTTTGTCTGCCTCAGTTGCAGAGCTGCTTGCTTGACCAGGACCAGTTTTGTTTCCTTCAAGGACAACTTCCCACATGGAATAATCTGTAATAAGCATGTATTGCTTAATACGATTCTTCCACATCCCAAAGTTATTGGGAGTGAGTATAGGGATTTTGTTGGCCTGGGTGCTTTCATTGTTATCTGTCATGATTAACAATGTGTGTGTTTTAATGATTAAAACTTTTTGTTGTTCTTAACAAATAGTAGATCTAGAACCAATAAGCTCTGATACCACTTGTCAGGATCGATTAACTATAGACAAGTTAATAAACACTTTAGATCTAATTGAATATAGAAGTTGCAGCGGATCAACACTATATCAATGTAATTAAGAACAATGAACTGTAAATAATATGCGAAAGTATTAAGAACACAGTTTCACAAAAAGCTTCAATGTATATTATTGAGTTAACAATACACACGTACGTTTACAATTCGTAAGGAACTATTTATAATAGTCCTTGAAGCTAAACTATTTACCCTAGTTATTCTAGGACTTTGATTTACATCGAATAATAAAAATATACATTGATTTACATTCTATAACTATCTCTACGAAGATCTCGGACTTGATATTCTTCAAAAACGCGTATCAGTAGTAAAACTCATCACCAGTAGTAAATATGTAACATCAGTAGTAAGTCTGGTGATCAGTAGTAAGTCCAGAAACCATCATCAGTAGTAACTACTAAGATCAGTAGTATCTTCAATCTGTGCATGATCAGTAGTAACTTAGTTATAGTATACACCAGTATCAACTTCATCAGTAGTAACATGTTCTGCCCCATCAGTACTAATTATTGTCAGTACTAACTGCAGCATCAGTAATAAGTTGATCTGTGTTTTGCTCCAACAGTCCAATATGTTGTTGTCATGGGTTGGGAATGATTGTTGCCAGTGGGAAGGAGTCCATTGTCACTCGGTATGTTGAAAGCCTTAATCTCCCAGAATATTACCTATCTGGTACAATCGGCATCTAAAATACTTGGATTTGAGTTGGAATGATTTTCAAGGAAGCCAAATCCCTAACTTCATTTAAACAACTTATTTACCTCAACCTCTCTCGGCCGGTCAGGTAATATTCCTCATCATGTTGGAAATCTTAAGGTTCTTGATCATTCTTATGTTGATTACCGTTACAATCCTATTATGGTAGATGATGTATCATGGATATCTGGCCTATTGTCTATCTTGGTTTGAGTGGTGTGGATCTTAGTAGATCACATAACCGTGACATGGTGCTCTACATGATTCCTTTGTTAAAAGGTGTCACATTGTGGTCTTTTCAATTCCGATCTTGGTCCACTTTTTAATTCGAGTACAAAACTTCCCATCATCAAATACGTGGATCTTAGCAACAAGGTCAATTCTCTGGCTTTTTCCAAAACATGACATCCTCACTGAATCTTTCGGGATTTAATCTTAGTTTATCATGATTCCTTCTGTACCAGAGCTATATTTGTAGCCTCCAAATGGACCATCTTTCTCCCACTCATTTCAATTTTAGTAGACTTTCTAACATCCAACTCCTCGATCTTAGTAATAATTTTATTGAAGGCATCTTTTTTAACAAACTTGAGTTCTCTAAGAACCCTTTCCCTTTCGGGAAACAATTTGAATTCATTATGCCTAACCTTCTTGAGCTTCACCTTTCTTACAACAACTTTAGCCATATTGATCATGTTGGAATTTGGAGACAATGTCATCTGAAACGATTGACTGTGTCAAACAATCAATTTCGTATGAAATTGATTGACTCAACAACAAACATATCGGATGCTTTAGAGAGGTTGAATATGGATGGACTGGCCCAATTCCAGAATGCCTCGGAAGAATGTTGAATTTAAGATACTTACATCTATGGAGCAACGATTTGACAGGTCTAGTACCAGAGTCTCTAGGAAGATTAAGATTATTAGAGGAGTTGGATCTATCTTATAATCAATTGAAAGGTTCAATTCCGAATTTCATTGGGAAACTTGACCTTTCTTCGAATCAATTCCAAAATCACTTGTAACATCTTTAAAATATTTGTTTTTAAATGGAAATTACTTAACTGGTCCAATTCCAACAACTATAGGAAGAATTAGTACATATTTCATTGTATTCAAATATGTTAAATGAGACTCTTCCAGTTTCCTCACCAAACTCAGCACTCTAGATATCCAAAATAATTCATTACAAGGAGTAGTTTCTGAAGCCCATTTTGACAAGCTGAAGTACTTGTATTTAGCTCACAACAGTGAGTTGGCATTCAATGTTTCACGTGAGTGGATGCCTCCATTCCAATTGGAAAAGGTTGATCTCACTTCATGCAAGATAGTAGATGGATTTCCATGGTGGCTTCGAAATCAAAGGAAACTTGTGGAATTAGTGTTGTCAAATGCTACCATTTCAGCCCACATGGTTGCGGAAGATGCCCATCGTTCCTTTATTAGATATATCTCACAACAATCTTACTGGAACTTTGACAAATCTTCCTAATGGGGAAAATTTAGTTATAAAATTTAACTCTTCTTCTGCAAAATAACATTTTCAATGGGTCGATTCCAAGTTCATTGTGCAGTTTTGAAAATTCTTAATCTTTCCAGAAATAGGTTAACCGGGACAATTCCTACGGGAATCTTCGATTGTTGGAAGCCATGTTATTTAGCTCAAATCTGGTGTTGTTCCAAGTTCAATTGGACGTTATCCTTCATCTTTAGTTTCGCTAAACCTAAATGATAATAAGTTTATTGGTGAGCTTCCTCGAGAATTAGGGAATATAAAACAACTATATGTTTTAGATTTGGGTGATAATGAATTGTTTGGAAGAATGGATTGGAGAAAACCTTGCAGACTTGGTAGTTTTGAGGTTACATAAAAATAATTTCACGGGAGGAATTCCAACATCTTTATGTAAAAATTCAAATTTTGGATGTTGCACACAACAACTTAACGGGTCCCATCGCTCGTTGCCTAGGAGAGTTGAATGGCATGGTTCAAGATAGGTCAATGTATAAATTTTTCTTTGAAGATAACAATGATAGTGGTTCAAGTAATAAAAGGTGTTGAACTTGAATATACAAAAACATTAAAGTTTGTGGACCTTTCAAGCAATAAACTTGATGGAGGAATACCTGTGGAGCTAACTGCATTAATGGGTCTCAATTTGTCTCATAATCATCTTAGTGGGCGTATTCCATACAACATTGGAAACATGGGAGCGTTAGTTTCTCTCGATTTCTCAGGAAATGGGTTGACCCTCAAAGCATTGCATCTTTAAACTTTTTGTCCAGTTTGAATTTGTCATACAACAACTTGTCAGGACAACAGGAAATCAATTGCAGGTCCTTACAGATCCATCATCAATATATATTGGAAACCAATATCTATGCGGAGATCCATTGCCGAAGAAGTGTTCTCCTCATGAAGACCCAACAACAACATACCATAACAAAGACAGAGCAACTAAAGAGACAACAAGGGTATGGTTGTTTGGTTTAGACATAATGTGTGGTTTTGCAACTGGGTATTATTGGAATTTTGGTGTTCAAGAAGCAGTGGAGACATAAGTTTTTCATGTTTGCTGCGGTGATTGTCGACAAGATATATGTTGCAGTCGCTTGCGAAGATGAAAAGAGAAAGAGAGGCCGTCTAGATGTTCTGAAATGCCGGTAAGTTTGGTATGTGTATTGCCTATTGTTTTTTTCTTTTGAAAGTTTTTTATTTTCTATTTATTAGTAATCGTATTAGAATTTTGTATTTGTAATGCTAATCTTCGCTCGGCATAAGTAAACTTATGGAACTGTTGCATAAGAAAAAGTGCTACACAAGACCCATTGGGGTGTTCCGTGCAACCCCTTCAAAATATTCTGAATAATGTTAAAATAATTAATATTTTTTAGTGTATATGACATTAAAAATAAATCACATGCAGATGTTATTTAATAAAAATGTGCCGTAAATTTTCAAGAAGATTTCATCAAAAAGTAATTTAAGTTAGTTGAAAGTTCTGTTGCTAAATGTTATGTGGTTGGTAAACGTGGTTGATTTGGAAAACTGTTTTTTTTTTACTTACTGAAATCAAAACCAAAAACGTTAAAAATTACAAATTCAGCATGTACAAGAAAACTATTTCAATCGTTTTGGTCTCTATCTTGAAGAACGAAAAAAAAAAGTAAACAAAACTAAAGCAAGTACCTCAGTTTTAATAATCAAAGTAGTGAGTTTGACCCGTTATATGAGTATGGAACGGTGAATTTTAGCTCTTAAGAAAAATGCTACTAATTTCTTGCCAAAAACTTGAAAAACCCTACTAATTTGTTTAGAAATGTGTCATATGGAGCTTCATATTAACAACTTCGATGTAAATGGCATCTCGAATATTTGGACCACATATTTTACAGCATTAGTGACAATATCTACTAATTTTCCAGTTTTTGATGAAGCTACAATGCATTCATTGTCTTATTGGAAGAAATAGTTTTGCCTTTGACTTCAAGTGTTCTTTCATTTGTTATAATGCTAAAATTAAGAAATAAAAGTTTATTACTTTTTTTATTTTAATGAGTTATTTTGAAAAGCATATGATATGCTTGCCTATAAGAGAGCAATTTACTGAAATAATGTTGTTCCCTCTAAATTGCACAAATAATGCTGTTTTTCAACCTTTTGCAAAAATAATACTAAAGGGGTATGGCAAACCCGGTTTGAACCAAATGGCGACACGTGTCCTACGAGATGACATCCTCCTCCAACAGCTTTTCAAGGGGATGGGGTACCCCATACCCGATTTTGGTGCAAAAAGGTAACCCATACCCCGTTTGCTTTTTGTCACCGGAGACCATATACCCAGTTTGAAGTCTGAATTGAAGTACCCATAACCGATTTGTAATCGTTTAAGGGTTTTTCTAACTTATGTCCTAAGGGCATGAGATTAGAAGTATTGATTGAAGTTATATTTACCTTTTATATTGAAAATTACATTTAATAGTTGTAAAAATTAGACTTCATTTAATGCATTTTTTGATTTGTTAGGAAATGTTTTGTTCATTTAATGTTTCTAATCTCATGCCCTTAGGCTACTAGGTATGGGTACCACATGTGGTACCCATATTTTTTGCCACATCACGCCACCTAAGCAACCACACCACCACCACACCACATCATTTGGTGGAAATACCCACCACACCACACCATTTTATTTTCCATTTATTTTTTAAACATAATATTAAACTTCCATTAAAATTAAAATAACAATACATTAAATTAAAAATACAAATACTTAAAATTAAAAATACAAAATACTTAAAATTAAAAATAACAATACTTAAACATTTAAAAAACTAAAAATTTAAAAACTAATTTCCTAACCTGCTCATGGTTTTTCGGGCCCTTTCCTTCGCGGCAAGTAGATGTTCAAGATCTTCTTGCGTCATGCCTGGCGTCGGTTGCATATTCAAAATATTCAAATTATTGATCATTCTTTGTTCGGTTTGAAGCGTCCTCTCCATTTCCACTTGTTGACGACGCATCTCTATGCGCTCTTTCGTTGCGTCAACGTGGTCGTTTAATCGTTTTTGAATTTCTTCCCTATGCTTGCTCTTCGCTGCGTTATCCGCCGCATGCCTACCCGCTCGTTTAGCCTTGTCTCTTCCAATTGGTCGTTGAAGAGGAATTGGGGTTTCATCAATGTCGTCGAATAGGTCATCTGGAAATTCATTGTCCCCAGCATTAAGGTTGACACGAGAACGACCATCAGAAACGTCAACCGATTGTGAACTTTTTGAGCGCTTCTGTTGTTGTTGATCTTTAGTAATTGTGCCGATCCATTTTGGATCCTCTTTTAAAATCAACCAATGTCGATCTAGCTCAAAATTATGGCCCTTTTTTTCAACTTTGTACTGTTTTTTGGCGGCCTCCAAAACATCAAACTCGGTCATTCCGCTACTTCTTTCCGACGAGAGTTTGTTGTATACACCATTAAATTTTGTAACCTTGTTGTTTATGTCACGCCATTTGCAACTAAGACTATTGTCTTTTCGGTATGGCGGACTCCCATGAAGCTATGAAATTTAGAAAGAATGGCTTCCCAATAGCTTTTAATTCTCATGCCATTCCCGTCCTTCTCGTTTTTAGAGGTGCCACACCAAGCTCGGAACAACGCAAGTTCCTCCATTTCCGTCCATGGAAGTTGTGTGTCTTCTTCCACATCTTCTTCCCCAACTTCTTCAACAACCTCTTTTTCTTTCCTTTTCCATTTTCCTTTCCCTTTCCCCTTTCGCTTGCTCCCCCGCTTGTAGTTCTTGTGTTTGGGTTTGTTGATAATCAATTGAATGGTAGAATCACTTGGAGAATTAGCTAGCAACTTTAAAATATCTGATTCTAAATAGCAATTACTTCACTGGACCAATTCCAGTTTCAATTGGGAAACTCTACTATCCAAAATAATTCCTTACAAGGAGTAGTTTCATTTTGAAAAGCTCTCAACATTGCATTTAGCTTATAACAATGAGTTGGAATTCAATGTTTCACGTACGTGGATGCCTTCCTTCCAATTCGATCTCACTTCGTGCAAAATAATAGATGGATGGCTTCGAGCCCAAAGAGGTTTTAAAGTTGTCTAATGTTACCCTTTCAGGACCTCTGCCCACATCGTTCCTTACTTTGATCTCTCTCACAACAAATTCTCTGACAAACCTTCCTAATGGGGAATATGTTTAAGGCATTATTTCTGCAAAATAACATGTTCACTGGGTCGATTCCAAGTTCATTGTGCAATTGTACAAGTTTGGAAATTATTCCAGAAACCGGGACAATTCCTGCCTGTCTTGGGATAGTTGGATGCCATGTTATTTAGCTCAAATGGTGTTATTCAATTGGACATTATCCTTCATCTTTGTGTTGGAATGATAATAAGTTTATTGGTGAGCTTCCTCCACGTCTTAGATTTGGGTGATAATAAATTCTCTGGCGAATGGATTGGAGAAAACCTTGCACGCTTTGGAGGTTACATAAAAATACTTTCACGGGAAGAATTCCACCATCTTTGTGTAGAAATTCAAATTCTGGATGTTGCACACAACAACTTAAAGGGACCCATCACTCGTTGTCTAGGAGAGTTGTTTGGCATGGTTAATAATATCTCAAAGTATGATTATTGTTATTACAATTATGATGAGCAAGTGGTTCAAGTCATGAAAGGTTGAATATGCAAAAAAATTGAAATTTGTCATTAACATGGACCTTTCAAGTAATAAACTTGATGGAGAAATACCTGTAGACCTAACTACACTGGTGGGTCTTAACTTATCGTCTCAGTGAGAGTATTCCATTCAACATTGGAAACATGAAAGCATTATTTTCTCTCGATTTATCAGGAAATGAGTTGACCGGGACAAATTCCAATAGGAAATCAATTGCAGACCCTCAAATATATGTGGGGAACAAAGATCTATGTGGAGATCCATTACCAAACAAGTGTTCTACTCACCAACAACAATATATCGTAACAAATACAAAGCAACTAAAGAGACAACAAATGTATGCATGGTTTAGACATAATGTGTGGTTTTGCAACCGGGTATTATTGGAATTTTGGTGTACAAGAAGCAGTGGAGACATAAGCTTTTCATGTTTGCTGAGGAAATGGTCAATAAGATATACGTTGTAGTTGTTTTGAGAGTTGCCAAGATGAAAAGTTGAAGAGAAGTCGTCTAGATGTTCTTAAATACCGGCAATTCTCGTATATATATATATTGCCTATTGTTTTTTCTTTATAAGGTTTTTTTCTTTTTTGTTTATTAGTACTCGTATTAGAACTTTATTTATGTACGACATATGTAATATGGGTGTTTATATATATACGGAACATGTGCTATATACACATTAGAACAAGTGCTACAGAATATGTATTTAACAGCATTTGTGTCATGGTGACCGGAAGTTCTAAAGTGTTCCTTTGAGTTCGAGGCTACAATGCATTTATGATAGTTGATCGATGTCACACATTATTCTCTCTCACACGGGTGAGCATATCAGCCGAAAAAACGGAACCGAATCGAAACCAAATCGAACCGAAAACATGTAATCAGTTCGGTTCAGGTTTAGAAGATTCATCATTTTCGGTTTCGTTTCTATCGGTTTCAGTTCGGGCATCGGAGAGTGATGAGAATTTGGGCTAAAGTACCGAACCGAAACCAAACCAAACCAAAACTAAAAACATGTAATCAGTTCGGTTTCGGTTCTGTAATTTTCGGTTTCAATTATATTAGTTTGGTTCGGCCTGTTTGATTTTTGGACCAACCTCACCGCTAGTCAATTATTACATTAAAACATCCTATTGTTGATTAACATTCATAATCTAAGGTCAAACCCTAAAATAATAGCTCATAACCGGAACAAAAAATATGGAATGTGAATTTTCAAATCGACCATAAAGAATGAAGATTATATCACAATATCCACACATACAAAAACCCAAGTAATCTATATAATATCACAAAAAACAACCCCAAAATCACGACAGAAGTATTAACACAAAGTTTCCTCTCTTGCAATTGCCCAACACAAATTGGCACGAGCACATGGTCAACTACATATGGCATGCCTGCAGTCTGGTCAGCTTTGGTGGGCCACTTATTATGGGCCAACCAAATTACAGGGCCATATTTGGCACCATGATAAGTGAAATAGAAGATTGTACAAAGGAAGTTGGTTTTTTTACATTGTTGTATGTGATTTTGTTTTTGGTTGAATGCCATTGTTTCTCATGTAGGTTAAGAATTGTGAAGGTAATTCTGCCAAAAGCGATTGAACAACCGACACTTCTCCACCTGAAAATTGTAATATAAACACAAATTACGGCATAAGGATGATATTTATATTTACATTAAATTATACAAATAATTTATGTGCAATTTTATAAATAGTGTTATGAAGAAGAGACATCTTAATGCACTATATTTACTTCATATTACAAGTGGCAAAATGAATAATTTTTCAGTACAAGTCAGGTTCGGTCGACCCAAAACACTTTTTTATCTAGTTTTCTGAGAGTTTGTTCATTATAATTAAAATGTCAAAAATGATATTAAGAATATGTATTTTTTTTGTATGAAATAACAATATACTTTTTAATTTGTTTTGTTTTATCATTGTCATTTTTTGTACATCCCAGTCATTAAAAGATGATTTTATGCCCCATTTTGCAACCTGAAAAAGTCTTTCAAATGATAACTTCTATTAAAAAAAATGTTATATTTAATATATAGAAATGTTACACTTAAAACACAACGTTAAGATGATGGGTTAGTAAATGTTACAGGTAATGTGGTTAATATAAGTGCACAAATGTTACCTTGTACATCCCTAAATGGAACAAATTGGACAATATCACGTGATGCAACACGCCCGGTTGAACTTTCAAGTTTATCACCTTTATCTGCATCCAAAATCTACACACATACAAAATAAACACATTTTAATAAATAAATAAATAAATTAAAAAAATAATAATAATAAATTTAGTACCTCCATTTCCTTAAAGTCGGCACCACCAACACCGACAATGAGGATAGAAAGTGGTAAATCAGAAGCCTTCACAAGGGCGTCCTTTGTTTCTTGTAGATCCGTTATCACTCCATCCTATTTTATAATAAATAGTATGTCAAATATCGTAACAATAATTATATTATTTCAAAAAATTTAAATTTTTTAATAACATGATACAAGACTTTTTATACATAAAAAATACACTTTGGGGGACTTTCGACCCATTTGGTAATTATAACTTTTTTACAGACCCGTTGGACGAGTTAGAGACAAAACTTAACCCGGATCGGATCGACCCATTCATAAACGGGTTAAAGTTGCAGCTTGTATCAATCATACTTTGAAGAAAAAAAGGATTATTTATTTAAGTGTGATGATGCATACCGTGATGATTAATAAAACAAAATACTTGTGCTCATTAGCTGCCATTGATTGGCTGGCTATATTTGCTGCAGATGTAATAACAGGCCCGAATAGAGTTGGGCCCGCAAGTGAAACATTAGAAAGGGCGCTTTCATATGCTGACATAATTCCTTGGATCCCCACAACCTGCTAATAAAAAATAAATAAAAAATCATTTAATCATTGTAAATAATATAAATTAGAGCAAATTACACGGATGGTCCTTGTGGTTTGTTAAAAGTTTTGGATTTGGTCCCTAAATTTTAAAACTAACACGATGGTCCTTAAATATGGAAGGTTGGTCACTGTTTTGGTCCCTAAGGTGGACGTTCGTTAAAAAAAGATGTTAACTTTTCTTAAATTACTAAAATACTCTTTATTAATAATATAAATTAGAGTAAAGTACAAGGAAACATCCATGTAATTTACTCTAAAAATTATATGCTGACATATTTAAGGACCATCCATGTAATTTTTGAGACTTAGAGACCAAATTCAAAACTTTTAACAAACCACAGGGACCATCTGTATAATTTACTTTATAATTTATTTGGTCGGTAAAAAAAAGTTACCGTTGGGTTATTTCCATTGCTTCCATTTAGGTTAAAACAATGACTAACAGGACCATCAATTGGCCTTGCTCCAAATCCCCATGCAGGAAATTGTTTATCATGATCATAAAACTGTAGTACATCTCCAACTTCTTGTATTGCCTAAAATAAGTGGAACACATTATTAGCATAATTTTTCAAAATTAAAAAAATAATAATAATAATAAATAAAATAAACAAACTTGTTTCTCACTTTTTGATATGCATTCGGGCGTCCAGAATAATCAATATAATGTAACGAATCCGGCAGTCTAGGATTTCCATTTGAAGCTGGATACGAAATTTACAAGTTTAATTTCAAAATTCAGAGGATATGATATGGAATTATGGATAATAAATATGATAATATAGCATATATATCTGTATATAATAATAATAATTGAACGAAGATATATCAATAAAAAACAGCATAAATCAGGTACCTGTGAAATCTATGGCAACCATGAAGTTTAATTCACATCCACCAAAAAAGTAGTCTAGGAAGGTATGATGGACACTTTCAGAATATTTTTCCACAAAAAGTTGACTTTTTAATACCTGTATCAAATTCACAATTAACCAACTTTCAACCCATTTGACCCGTTCCCCCTATAGCTATTTTTTATTTGACCCATGTGAGATAAAGCACAGCCCAAATCGACCCATTCATAAGTAAATGGGTTGACCTACAAACACCTCTTGTCGATTTTCTAATTTTTTTTATTTGACCCGTTTGAGACAAAACACAACCCAAATCAACCCATTAAGTAAACGGGTCAGAACTGCCACCTTTTATTTTTTTTTATTTAAAAAAAATAATAAATACAGAGGAACATAGATGTGTGGTTAGGACCTTAGTTTGATGATCTTTCCCAATCTTAATTGGTAAAGAAAAACTCTCTCCCTGCTTACTATCAGATAACTTTTCCAACTCAGCAAGTGACTTTTCAACTTTACTGAAATAATAAAAAATAACATAAAATAAATTAAAAAAAAATAAATATAGAACTAAATCAGTAATATAAAAATTAAAGATAATTGCAGCATCTTACCCAAGCAAATCATGTTTTCCATTACTATTAAAATTAAAGCATTCAATAATCAGCGGGCTATCCTGCATCAATTTAAATAAAATAATAATCAGAATGCCTATATTCTTATATATATAATATATAATATAATTTATATATTATACCTTGCTGCCAACTTGTGATATATTTAAAAAAATCGGTTTCCACTCGGGTTTTAAATTATTTTTCAAAACCTCGGTTCTGCAAACTGGAACAGTAGTTCCGCTCTGCAAAACTTTTGAAATTACTAGAAACGGGTCCTGCAAGAAATTGAATATAATAATTAATAATTAATTTTCAATTTCTTTATGATTTATGAATTATGATAAGGTTCGGTCCTTACACTTTTGGAAAAAAAATCTTTATTATCTAAATCTGAGCACCTAAATGTTAACTCTGCTGTAGTTTTTGAAACAAGTTCTACTTCTGCATGAACGGTGAGCTGTCCGAGTTTTTCTGGGCGAGTTGACTCGGTAGATTCTGCAATGGTTACAAGATTTGTGGTCCATGAGCGCTTTGAATCAGTGACTATCTGAAATAAAAATATATAGTTTTCGTAATCATATTTAAAACACTAATATTTAGTAACAAAGAATCAGACAAAAAGTCAACCTGGTTTGACTTTTTACCCAAAAAATTCAATACCTGAGACAATTTACAAGTACACTCGCCCAAATACTGCTGATCATCTAGCTTAATCGTCTGCAGGAGAAACATAAAAAACTCATTATTGTATTTTCAGTTAATATAAACTATATTATATAGTTATTTGATGGAAAAATAATGTGATATACCTTCAGCTCTGGGCCATGAAAATTGGTATCAACATCATACACACGGAACCTAAGATGTAAGATAATTACAGGTGTAAATGAGATAGATATAGATATTATATCTACTAAAAAAAAGACATACTAGCACTTACAAGATTGTTTGAACCGTCTCAAAACAATAAGTAACTTTTATTTTTGTGATCCATTGTGGATTTAATGAATTTACTACCACTTCTGTACGGCCAAGCTCCTGTAATTTACCATCCTTTTCTTTTGTATATACAACTGCCATAGGATCGCTCTATATATAGAACACACGTGTGAGATATGAAAAAAAATATGTGTTATATATATATATATATATATATATATATATATTTTTTTTTTATTTTTTATTTTTTATTTTTTATTTTTTATTTGTTTCAAGTCCTTTTGGTAAGTGATGAACATACCTTGGAAAGTACATCCCTGTCACGCAAGTTTTTAGCAGATAAAGATAGCTGCAGAGAATTTGTTAACAAAATCAGTATGAAAAATGCATAGTTAATTAACTACATAATTGATAACAACACATAATGCAAAGCTAATCACATTCTAAAAATGTAAGAGCAGTGAAATAATCACAAATTAACCATCGAAGTAAACTATAGTGGATGATCAAACCCTGTTTAGGTAGACAAGTTTGCAACAAATGTTCAGAATTTAGGTCAAATTTAAACTTGAAAGTTAAAACCAATCAATTTAAGATATATAGTCAAAATGTATCTATCTATTGACTGTGGAGTATACAACTCCTGATGCTGCTCCAGTTTAAATCATAACATTAATAACCTGATTCTTCACTTATCAATCCAATTTATCAGCTGAGTAATCAATCATTTTTTTAGATCACTTTCTCATAAGATAATAAATTCAATTTTGTAATAGCATAAGATCTCTAGGAAGCTTAATAATTCGAATATAGAGTGTAGTATAGCAACAAAACACATTTTGTCATTACTGGAAATTAAAGTCAATATGCATCCAAAATCGTACTCTGAATTGCAGTAATAAACAAATCTCAATGCATACAGAGTAAATATACTAGTTAGATAAACGAATGTTCTAGTGAGAGAATTGAATAATAGAGAATTATACCTCGATCTGATAGAAGAGGCCATTGTAGCCGCGAGATTTAAAGAAACCGTCGACGGCTTCGTTAGAGCCATGAGTGTTGGGGACAGCCGAAGTGCCGCCAACCGCGAATTGGCCGTGGCCGCCGGAGAAGCAATTTCCCATTGACGCCGGCGGGAGGTGAGGGTAGCTGTAGTTAGTTGACGAAGCAGGAAATTGAAGTGAAATTGCGGGGTGAGAGAGAGATAGGAATTTTACAGTTAAGCATATGAATGGGTCCCACTTGTATCCGGAAAGACCAAACTTATGATTATGAGTTGTCTTAAATATTATTGTCAACAGCTATTTAGCAATTTAACACACCACTGATCCGTAGAGATTATACTCCTTCCATTAAAACTCTCCGGTTAAAACTTTTTTTCCCAAAACTTACAAACATTTTACTAGGATGGCAATTGGGTTGGGTTTGGATTAGCAGGTTGGGGTTAGCGGGTTGACGGGTTGGAATCACTAAACTCAAACCCG
Source organism: Calendula officinalis (assembly GCA_963853835.1). Taxonomy (NCBI): domain Eukaryota; kingdom Viridiplantae; phylum Streptophyta; class Magnoliopsida; order Asterales; family Asteraceae; genus Calendula; species Calendula officinalis. Next base: position 38,050,690 of record OY970828.1, read on the forward strand.
ACCTGTTAGAATTTTGGGTCAGAAAAAGCAACCTTAACCCGGACTCATTTAAACCAAGGTAACCCAGACCCAACCTGTGTAACCTAAAAACTTAACAGGTTGGAGGGTCAAGTGGGTTAGCGGGTCGGAACCAGGTTGGCGGCTTAGGAACAAAAAAATGAACCCAAATACAAGGCTAATCTCAATCCAATTAATAAAAATAACAAAGTTCAACTTCAAATACATAATTAAGGGGATAATCCCAATCCAATTGCGTGAGATTTGAAGGAGAACTTCAAATTTGAAATGTCAAAAAGAAATGAAAATACTTTAGGTAAGATAACTAATTTAAGGGGTATCTTATATTATTTATGTATATACTATGTACATATTTTTTTGAAAAATCTTTAAAACTTATACGGGTTGGCGGGTCGACCCGGGTTCACTCAAGACAACCCGAACCCAACATGATTTATAAACACGTTGGACGTGTCAACCTGTTTTTGACCCGAACCCATTTATGGTCAACCCAAACCCGACCTTTTCCGTGTTGGGTTCGTGTCGGATTGCGGGTCATGTCAGGAATTGCCACCCCTACACTTTACCCTTCCCAAATGTCACACCCCGCCAAAAATGAGTTTTACTTCATTTAAAATGTTTTGCGGAAAAACGGAGGTGTAACGTTCATGACAACATAGCAAAAATTAAGTAAACAAACAACCGCGCAATAACTAAAATAAAAGTTGTTTTCACTTTCTAAAAATAGAAAGTTTCAAAAAATAGCAAGTTTCCTAAAATAGAAATTATTTGAATTTAGAATGATTGTTCGTAAACTTAATATTTTATTCATGGCTCACGACAATCCCACTGCTCATATCATCCAGTTCCACTGCACCTAATCACCTCGAAAAACATAAATATAAAAGGGCCAACAATAATGTTGAGTGAATCCACAGGGTGTTATCGTTCTTTTATGGATATACACTCCCGAAAGATGTCTTGGATAAACCAAGTAGTGATCAAAAAATGTTGGGAGGATGAGTGTCAGCCAATAGTACTATTTGCATATCCATGGTCTAGATCCACTAGTTGATGATTGCTGGCACCTTAGTACGGTATAATAATTGTTTGTCATACCAATGCGATAATGAAAATGTAAAGATGTTGTGTACATTCATAGTAAAACAGTAGCATTTGTTTATGTTTTCCACCCCAAAAGTTTATAAAAACAGTAAGAGAGTAAAAGGGGTCTGTGGACTCACCTGGGCAAAGCTTAGTGACAATAGGACAGAGGAATCCTTCAAAGGCTCCTAGCTTCCTAAACGATATAAATTACTAATTAGACTAAGCTAACACAGGCGATTCTAGATACGATATAAGATATATGATATACAATTAATGTTATGTCTTATGTTTTGTGACATCGAATGAACTTGGATCATTGGGCCTTAATGGGCCGAAATGAAATGAAATGAAATGAAATGGGCTTTGAAATGAAATGAAATGAAATGGGCTTGGGTTAAGCTTAATGGGCCTAGATTGGGCCTATTGGGCTTAGCTCCGATTGGATTGGGCCATGGATTGGGCTTGGGCCCAATTGGGTTCGGTTTGGGTATAAGTGGGCTAAAGGTTCGGGCTTTGGTCCAAATGGGCTTGGATACTAATGGGCCAACTAAAGTTGGGGCCCGATGGACTAAGATAGATCGAATGGTCCAAGTACGGGCCTTGGCCCGATTAGGTATTCGGGTTTGGGTCCATGGTTTGGGTCAAGATACGGCCTTGACCCGCTTTGACTTATGGGTCAAAATTAGTCAATTTTAAAGGTCAACATTGGTCAAAATAGTCAACAAAAGTCAACTAAGGTTTCTAGATTTCGACTAGGGTCTAGTATAGGTGTTGGTCAACAAAAGTCAAATCTAGTCAATCTAGGGTTAGGTTCGATGAAGGGTTCGGTCTAGGGTTGGCTGAAGGCCAAAACCCTACGGGTTTGGAGGCTAGATCGGCTAGATCGGGTTTCAAGTGGCTAGTTTGGCTAGATCTAGGGTCTAACACATCTAGGGTTCTTGATCTAGGGTTTTCGGTCACTTTTGGACTAGATCTAGGGTTCGAGCATTAGATCAAGCAAGAGAATAATGATTTAGCATGTTTGGGACGAAAACTGTATGCATGGTGTGACCATGCAAACGTATGGATCGGAATCAACATCACAAGCAATTACCGAGACCTCTTGGCCTTTGACCTAGGTCTCGGGTTCGAATACTAGAACCGAAACTAAGAAGAAAAACACATAAGGGTTTCGGGTTTCATACCTTGCAACCGAGATTTGGAAGAAAACGAAAAAGATCAAATCGGATGTCTTCAACTCGAACTCGGGACTTGCTCTAGGGTTAGGATCGGCCGAATTCAACAAAGAACAAATGAATTTGGTTATGGTGTTTATATAGGGGCGAATTAGGGTTAGGAATATGTGTTTGAGTCTAATAGAGGCTCTTTTGAATGAGGATGAGGATAAAGGTTACAAGTGATAGAGATAAGATTAAAAGACAAGATCAACCTCACCCTTATAGGGTTCGGCCGAGATGGAGTGGTCACGAGCAAGGGTAGGCCGGCCACATAGTGGTCGGTCAAAAGATCAAGGTGTCGGGTTTAGAGCGTAGTTCAAATCGTGTCACGTTTAATTATTTAAGTTCGTTTATTGCTTTACCGATATAAACATCGTTTTAGAAATGTTTTTAGCTCAAATGTGTCACCATAAGAAAAGTAATAATGTTGTGTTGACTAAAACAGTCAACACTAATGTATGGTGCAAAATAGATGTTTTGTTGTGTGTTAGGATGCCAGAAATGGAAATGTCTAAAAGTAGAAACTTTCTAAATAAGGAAAGTCTTAGAAATGAAATAAGATTACATAACGGAAAAATCGATTTGTCACACCAAAACACACATCCCGTCTCTCTTCTTCTTCATCTTCAAAAAGAAAATCTGCAAATTCATCCTCCATTTTCTATTTCATTGATTCTCTTCAAAAAAATCAACAGTCCATCCCCATTTGCGTGCAACTATCACATCCAGACGCTCCCCGAAACCTCCAATCACATTTTGTATCTCACCGGCGATAAGTGATCTTCTTTATAACTCTCGTTGATCTTCAACTTCAATGGCGAGAAGTGATCCAGGGCAAGCAGAGGAGGCAACTGTTGCTGAAGACAAACACATCGGAATTAAATCAACACTCCGGTTAACCGGAATTACATCATAAGATTCCGAACAACTCTGGCGAGCCTGCCGGTTCTTCATGCCCCTAAGATCCATCTCCGGCGGTGGCACTTTCAACAATCCAAATTATAACACGTATCGCCAGTTTTTAAATTTTTGTTGATCCTTTTTCTTCATCTTCTTCACCCACTATCACCATCGCAATCAATCAAAAGGGGCTGGAGAAACTGTAACACCCGTATTTTTAAAACATCGTTTAAATCATTTAAAATACATTTTCCCAATATCTGACATCTTGTCCAAAATACAGTTTAACAAAAACTTTAAAACTTATATCAGAGTTTACAAAAATACGGTGTCACCAAGTATATCAAAACCATAGGCAACGGGATCTACCTATTAGCTCCCGAGCTAATCATCTCTAGGCCACTCCTAGTGCAACCTTCTATCACTTTAAACCTGTACCTGAGTATATAGCCACAAAACAAACGTAGTACGTGAGACAAAATAGTCTCATGAGATACATGGGTTTAGACCCGATAATAATAATAACAATTTCATAAGCATATAAACATATATATATATATAATACGTCAATACCGTCTAGTCGCCATATTGCGACCCTATCGATCTTGCTTCCCTAGCAAACATATCTAGTACCTAAACATATAGGTACCAGAAGCACAATCATATCTAGTACATAAACATATATGTACTAGAAGCACAAACATATCTAATATATAAACATATATGCATTAGAACCTAACATACCTAGTCCCAAACATATGCGTACTAGAAGCACCCGTGGGCTTAGTGTATAAACATATATACACTCGGTGTATAAACATATATACCACCGTCCAGTGACCGGGGATCCCCCACGTCACCACCATCTATCTCTTATCATAACCTAACTGTTATGCCAGTCAAAGCCTTCGGCTATCACATCCAACATCAAACAAGTTAGTCATCTAATAATGACGACATATAATTAGTTCATCACAGTGTGAACGTACCTGTATGGTCCCATGGACCCGATCATAAGCAACCACAATTACTTCTGCATCTATGAACCCTATGAAGTCCATACTTACTTTATACATAAGATACATTTCTTATTTATCGATATCATAATACTTTGATCTCTTCCTTGACTATAATACACAATTATTACTAGTCACATCATGTTCTTTTTCATATATATATTCGTTCTTTACTTTTATTAGTATATCTTACCAATAGATACTCATTACTATAAAATCATTCCCCATTTGCTTTACTAATACATATTTATTAATAAAGGCTCCGTATACATTCTTTTAATCAATTACTCCTTTATTATGGTTCGTTAACATAGATTCCTTAATTACTTTAATTTGTCATGTTTTACTTCAAATTCATCAATCATACTAGACATATTCTAGTATCACATTCTACATACTTACATACATTTTCAGTCACTATCTTTATCAACATATTTATTAATAAAGACCCATAATTTATCATATATTTCATCAAAACTATTTGCTATGTACCCAGTTTAAAAGTCTCATGTACTCACCTTAGCGATAGCTATATCCACATCGTGTCTATCAACACGAATCCTTGCTTTCCGCCTTTGGAACATCTTCAACTTTTAGGTTCTCGCAACCTATTAACATAATCATCACAATTCTAGTTATCAGCCATAACTAGACATCATTTAACATTAACATAATCAACCCCAACCACCAAGTTCACCAACTTGGTGGAGGTCCAAAAAACCCTAGTTCATGAAACTACTTTCAAGATATAACTTAACCATAGATCCACGGTCTACATACTTTCTATGGGTGTTCTACACCCTCAATACTCATCTTTAACAAGATTCCAATCCAACACATTCAAAATCATCATTTCCCCCAAATCTTGTTTACAAACTAGCTAGGAGATGAAAATACCTTAGATCTTTAACAAGGATTGAAGATCTCCAAGAATGGTGGTGGTCTATGCCCAAGAACACCCAAAATCGCCCCCAAGAACCCTCCAATCGGCTGCATCTCGAAAATGGTGGAAAATGGGTGAAAACCCTAGCTTTTCTCGACTAAATGCTGTCGACCAGAGTTCACGGCGCGAACTAAGTTCGCGTCGCTAACTCCAAACCTCGAACGCAAACTTAGCGATCGTTAACCCATCGCGAACTACATCACGCCTCATAGCCAAACTCCCTGGCCCGACTTCCCGATCGTTACCACAAGTTCGCGTCGCGAACTTCCTAAGGCAGCAGGGCTGCACTTTTTCATCTTTGCCCCGACTCGGTTTCGCCCATAACTTTCTCGTACGGTCTCCAAACGACACGAAACCAATTCCTACGTTCTTTAAACGATTTATCCTTATTTAACATATTTTTATAAAATTATTTGTCTACAAATTTCGGGTCGTTATAGAAACCGCAAACGCAGGTTGCAAAGAAGACGAGGGTGAATCACCAGATTGAAGGCAACACATCTGGCCTCCATTGCTATTGAGCTCTGGCATAACTTCGTTTAAACCCAAAACCCCATAATCGAGAAACCCAATTCGCAAAATCAATTTTTTTTTCTTCACAAAATCATGGATTTTGAAATCTGCAAATCCATCCCCCATTTAAAGTGGAAACAAAACAAGAAATCTGATTACCTCCTTACGTTAGTTGTATAATCTTAACCATATTCTTTTTACAAAGAAGTAGGGGTTTAATATTGAGATAGATAAAAGGGTTTTTGTTGGAGGGGTAAATTAGGAGAAGGGCATAGTTTTCTTTCTATCGAAATTTCTCTGTATTACTAAAATGTGCTCTGTACGAATCAACACCCCTAATATAAGTTTGGCAATATTTTTTGATAACAATATTACATCAGCTCACCTTTCAAAATATCAATACAATTTCTTTTCAATTTTTTGGGCCCCATTATTATAAAATGAGTAATGATATTTAGGTCTGTCATTTAGACCTACACATAAGCCTACTCATTAGATTAAGACACGTGTTAAAATCAAGGGATAATATTATGAGAGATAATTAGTGGAATGCACATGTCATCCTATCAAGTGGGTATGCCTATGAGTAGGTCTAAATGGTAGGATTAAATATCATTTATCTTATAAAATATACACACAAAAAATATCAAATACCCTAATAAAATAATTTAGATCCACCAAATTCTCTTCCCCGACTCTTCCCCCACCCGAAGAGTCCGGCCCCTTAATTACCCCCAACCAAAGACCCATGCCAATGGGTGATAACTTTTTTTGTCTATATTGATGCCTTCGACTAGTGTTGTTGGCAGATTTAAGGCTTGTAGCCTAGTGGTATTTGTACAAGATGTAAGGTGTTGTCGTCCTAGACAAATAGGAGTGGTTTAGGTGTCATTCAAAAAATAAACAGCTATTTATCCAGATAAAATAAAAGAAACTATTTATTTTTAGATTCATTAATCATTGCTTTCGGTTCAATGGTTAAGTATATTTGAATTAGTTAACGTATAAGAGCATCAGGTATGGTGGCACAAGTCAAAACGCCAAATCAGCGTCACGTCAACGCCAAATCACCATTTCACATTTCACATTCTAAACCTCAAATACCCCATCTACCATAACTTAACCTAAAATACTTTTTTGGGACCCATTAAAATACCCCTTACCCAATAAAAACACCCTAAAATCCTTCTCTCTATGTAGGCAAATGGAGATGGTGAGGTGGGGGGCTCGTTATTATACCCTTGCTCTAAGTAGGGGTGCATAATTATTCAAATATGGTTGATGGTTTTTGAAAGTTAGTTTTTTGATAGTTAATTTACAAGTTTTTAAGAAAAAAAAAAGTCTTACCATTACTTTTATGATAATGTTTAGTACGAGGATTAAGTCTCCCGCGCGATGTTGCGGAAAAAAAAACTTTTTTTGTTTAAGGATGTAGATTCGGTTTTGATAATATTTATATTTATTATTTTATATTTATGAAGAAAAATAAAGCATCATCATATCTATTTGTAGCTATACAAAAGCATTATCATGATTGCTTTCTTGAAAATTTTAAAATACAATGTGAAATAGATGAAAAATACATATTTATAAAATTTTAGGGGTTTATAATGTGATTAAAAAGAAAACAAAATATCAAAACCTAGAGTTATATGGTAGGTTTTTTTCCAATCTGCATTCCAAATCTAAATAATAACTTATTAAGGATGATAAATTAATGGTAGTAAAAATATAAAAGTTAAACATGTCCAAGTTTTTTTATTATATTTAGATTTCTTTATATTATAAAACTAAAAATAAATGAAAAGTGGTATATTTTTAAAAACTAATCTTAGTTTTTTATTATAAAAACTTATGTAATTTGTCGAATTAATAAAAAAGAAAATAGAGTTGAGAAAGACAGAAAGTACATAATCATATTGGATATTGAATTCCGAAAAATGTCTTAATAAAAAAAATTCACGGAAAGTGAAAATACTTTTATATTGGTTCTAGTACTTTAGTACTACTGTAATTTAATTTCCCAAAAACTTTTAATCAATATATTTATTAATTTAATTTCCCAAAAACTTTTAATCAATATATTTATTGTAACACTCGTATTCTTAAAATATCGTTTAATTCAATTAAAATACATTTTTCCCAATATTCGACATATTATCCAAAATACAGTTTAACAAAAACTTTAAAATATTTGTCTGAGTTTACAAAAAAAATACGGTGTCACCAAGAATATCAAAACCATAGGCAAACGGGAGCTACCTAAGAGCTCCCAAGCTAAACATCTCTAGGCCACTTCTAGTGCAACCTTCTATCACTTCAAACATGTACCTAAGTACATAGCCACAAAAACAAACGTAGTACGTGAGACAAAATAGTCTCGTGAGATACATGGGTTTTAGACCCCAATAATAATCATTTCATAAATATATATATATATATATATATATATATATATATATATATATATATATATATACACACTTCATCAATACCGTCTAGTCACCTTATTGTGACCCTATCGATTTCTGCTCTCCAAGCAATCATATCTAACTATCGGGTTGCCCCCGAACTAGCTAGAACCACATTAACCTATTAACCGGGGATCCCCCACATTAATAAGCTTCAACCATATCTAGTACATAAACATATACGTACTAGAAATATACCGGGGATCCCCCGCATCGCTCAAGATAACGGAAAGAGGTAATCTCCCAATCTACCGATACCTACCTTACTCGCCGGACCTTCCTCCAGTTAGTAAGACTCCTATCCGATGACGGACCATGGGTCGACGCCCAATCGGCCTCATCCAAAGTGACCGGGGATCCCCCGCATCACCCCCAATCTATCACTCATCATAACTCATCAAGTTATTTCATCTAAGCCCTTGGCTATCACGTCAATCATCAGACAAGTTAGTTATCTAATAATAACCATATATAATTAGTTCAACATAGTGTGAACGTACTTTTATGGTCCCATGGACCCGAGCATAAGCAACCTACATTTACTTCTACACCTATGAACTTTAGGAGGTCCATATCTACTCATTTCATAAGATATATTTCTTATTTAATCGATATCATAGTACTTTTATCTCTTCGTTGACTATAATACATAATTATTACTAGTCTCATCATATTCATTCTCATATATGTTCATTCTTTACTTTTATTAGTAAATCTTACCAATATCATTACTATAAAATCATTCCCAATTGCTTTACTAATACATACTTAATAATAAAGACTCAGTATACATTCTTTTAATCAATTACTTTATTATTATGGTTTATTAGTAAAGATTCCATAATTACTTTAATTTATCATTTTTACCTTCAAATTCATCAATCATACTAGACATATTCTGGTATCACATTCTACATACTTTCATACATTTTCAACCACTATCTTTATCAAAATATTTATTAATAAAGACCCATAAAATATCACTAGTAGGGTACCCGCGCAATGCGGCGGCGGGTACCCTGCGAACTATAATTTCTCTGCGATCAAAATGTTGTTTGGTTGCATTTTTTTTTAAAACGATTATAGTACAACAGCATTATAATGTGTATAAAAGTAGAGATATCAATCAAGAATGATCATCGGCGTGTAAAATTTGTTCGTTACATGCTTTGATATATAATAACACATATGATGCATCTCCAATGTTACTGGCATTAAAAATAAAATACCTAATTAAGTACAAATAGAGTTATAAAAATCTTACTACTATATGATGCATCTTACTCATCATGTAGAACCTCTCGATACACCACGTTTCGCGTGTAAACTCCATCAAGATTAAAGTTTTTTGCTGGAGCTACTAATACTTTTGTTGTGTGAAGTAATATGCCTTAATGACATATTACACCATGTTTGGGATTTACGTTTTAAATGTTTAGTAGTAAAATGTAGAGTAAAATGAGAACTCGATTAATTTTTTTTAATACCTCCACCTGTGCGAACCATTTTAACGCGCGCTGCGTATTCGGTTATGTTTTCTGTAGCTGATCTTCCAATCATGGTGGTTGTGGATGCTGGTATATGATACAAAATTATCTTTATGTGTTTGCCCCTAGGGAGACAAAATTATGTTGATTTGATTCCAAGTTCATGTACACATGTAAAGTATTTATAAACACTTACCAACAATCATGTAAAAGAAACGCGCACGATATCCGACCGTTGGTAAAAAAAGCAACCGTTCGACATGTTCCCAGCAACATCTATGACAGCGGTATTAATGAAAAGAAGATGGTTAAGCATAAGATATAGACAATTTATAAAAAAATATTATTTTTAAATGAAAAAAGGTATATAAAATAGTTGCACCAATCAACATTTGTCGCCTTGAGTGATCCTCCAAGAGCCATGTGGGGGATCTGACCAACGGGTACTTGGGAAAGTTTGCATCTTCTCTATTCGTAGTCTCGGCAAGCACGGTCTTTATGTTGAATTGTATAGCCCATTCATTGCGAACAAAGCTATAGTTGTCTAGTCGTGGAAAGTTAATCGACATCATTGTAATCAATCTTGAAAATTTTCAGTGAAAATAGACCACCTTGTAAGTTTCGTCCCTGATAGGCAGGTACTAACGTGGAGGGAATTACCGCCGCAAATTTGTGTCTCTAAAGATAAATGGTTATTAGTAGTACATATTTAACGCGCACAATTAGTAATTACTTACTACGATTATTGATAATAAATTAAATTTTACAATGATTATTGATAAACTATTTTGAAATGATTATTTTCAGACATATACACTTTTGTGATTAGTGATAGTCCTAATTTGAAAAAGACAATAAAATGTTGAGGATTTGTTTTGCTAAAACTAACCGTAATACTCGATCTTTTTTAGGCTGCCCATATGAATATTTTGAATAAGTTAAGAATCTTAAACACATAATTTGTTAAATTTGAATATTTATTACGTCTTTAAATACAAAATTCAACGTTGCTAAAGATATGAATACTTCCTTATTTCTTTTGCAATAAAAAGAAATGGTTATTAGTAATACATAATTAACGTGCACAATTAGTAGTTACTTACAAATCTGTCAAGCAAAAACAAATATAGTTAGTTTTGTTTGTGATCAAACCAAACATATTCAACGCGCACGCATCTGCATTTGTACAAGTACTGAGGTTTCCAGAGGTCTTGAAAGTTTTCAATTGTCTCGTATGGTCCAAAAGCCTTGCAAAAATAGAATGAAAAAAATTCCATTAGAATAAAATACCCCTGATATATACCCACCTATTGATCACAATGTGACATAATAGGCATTTCAAAATTTGTTATGAAAGTTGTACCTCTTGAGCCTCAAAATTTGAAGACATTTTAGTTGCAGAAGTTGCTTACACCTAGACAGTTGAAATATGCAAAGTTAAAGAAGATTAGTACTCTCTCTACATATACGCTCTGCTAGGGTTTGGGCGATTTTGGCGATTTTCCTAGGGTTTTATTCGGTTTTCGATTTTGATCTTCTCTTTCCCCTAATCATTAGGGAGGGGGAAGGGTTGGGCGATAGCATGGTTTTTGATAAGGCGAACTGGCGTAGGACGTTGAATGGCGACAAACAACGTTTTCTAAGATCAGAGGAATTGGATTTGAAGAGAATTGCGACGTCTGTGTACGTCACCAATTTTCTGAATGCATGGGATATCAGAGAATTGTGGAATGCAATGATGGTGTACGGTACGGTTGCAGATGTATTCATACCACGTAAGCTTTCTAAGATTGGTCACAGGTTTGCGTTTATTCGTTTTATTAGGGTTGATGATTTGGAAACCCTAATTGGTAGACTTAATGATGCGTGGTACGGTTCGTTTCATCTGTTTGCTTCTAGAACTAGATTCGAACGTAAGCCTTTGAATCGAGGTAATTCTGGGGTTCATGCTGATAAAGGTCCGGAACGGATTATGTTGAGGAATCAGGGGGGGGGGGGGAAATTACCGGATCTGTTCAAACCTACTCGTGTGGGTATCAATGACTCAGTTGGGGGTATTGAAAAAGTGAAAGCTAATAAGAAGAAGGTGATACAATTAGACAAGAAAGATGTTATGTCTATAAAAGATGAAGGTACACTGCTAGTTTGGAAGGTTAGAGAGTTGTCATTGATTGAGAACATTAATGTGGTTTGTGCCAAAGAAGGGTTCTTTGATGTCGATGTACAATATATTGGAGGGTCTTGGATATGGCTTGAGTTCGACTCAAAAATGGCGTGTGATAGATTCAAGCCTCATGAAGACATGCAATTTTACTTCATGAAATTGCAGTCTTTGGATGCTATTAAAAAGCTGATTAATGGTTGGGGAGAAGTTATGTTTATCGATGGGGATCATGGTGAAGAGGGAACGGGGAAGGTGTGTATTAAAACTACTATGCCAGGCACGTTGTTTGAAGAGATAGAGGTCGTTCTTGGTGGTGCTAGTTATGAGGTTTGCATGTATGAAATTGCTTTGTGGCTCCCAGTTATGCGGAATGTTGACGTGGAGAGTAGGGGGAATGATGTTGATGATTCTGTCTCGGAGGGTAACTCAAAGGGGTCACAAAGTGATGATGGGGTAAACGATGATGATGTATTAGGAGGGAGTAGTGTTAAAGTAGGAACGAATGAAGATGATCAGTCGTTGGGGACGCCTAATGCTACTGCTCCCTCTTTGCGTGACAATCAACTGCATAGGTCGATTAATAATGACCAAATGCATGGGAGACCTATAGATGGTGATGGTAATGTTTATGAGGTTATTAATCTTCAGGGGAATATTCAAAAATCAGAAAGGAGAGAAGATGCTAATAACGAAGAGGATGAGTCTTTGTCAAAACCTCCGGGTTTTGATGAAAAAATTGTGCATGGTGAACCAGTGGTTGAAACAGTAAAGAATGTTGAGGTTGGATCGTTTTCGGCAAACTCGTGTGCAAGTACCGCTTTTGTGATATCTAATCTGTAAGGGGTATCTCTTGTGGGGGATTTGAGTAGATATATTGAAATTGGTCTTGCGTTGGGCCATGATATGGAAGGGTGTCAAGCTTCTCTTGAATGAATTATCAGTAGTATTGGAGCGGATAAAGGTAATTTATGAATATTGTGTCTCTCAACGCATGTGGTATTGGAGATATTGTGAAGCGAAAGCGAATTGGTGGTCTTTGTAACAAAAATAAAGTGTCATTTATCGGAATTCAAGAAACTAGAGTTTCTAAGGTTGAAGTTTTTAGGATTAAACAGATTTGGGGGAACTTGTCGTTTGATTTTGCGTTAAGTAGTGTCGTAGGTGCATCGGGGGGTATCTTGTCAGTTTGGGACTCGGATTTGTTTGTTAGTTCCAAAATTGTTAGCTTCCAAAATGTCTTATTTGTGCATGGGGAGTGGAAGATTAGCAAGTTGAAATGTATTATGGGTAATGTTTATGCGCTACAAAGTAATGTTGATAAGAGGAGACTTTGGGGGCTGATTGCTAATTATATGCAAGAGAATGAAGGGAATTATATTTTGTTTGGTGACTTTAATGCGGTTCGTGAGGAAGAGGAGCGGTGGGGGTGTGATAAAAATGATAGGGAAATATTGGATTTGTTGAGGCAAAAAGCCTTACCCAATTAAGATCTTAAGATAACAAGACAACCTAGACTAGATTAGATTAGTTTGTAGAATAAATTAGCTAAGTCTCGGTGTGATACTGAGTGGGCAGTATTGGCCACTCAGTATCAGAACTCAGTATTGGAAAACCAATATTGAGTGGAAGGACTGAGTTAGATTCTCAAATGTAAGATCAAATCCCTTGATCTTAGTCATTTTCCATGTCCCGTCCTTCCGTTACTCCTTTGCCTATCTTGTAAGATGTCTATATCATTATAAATAGAGATCACTTGGCAAAGGAGTACTCACCCAATTTACATATTCACTTTCACATCTTTGTAATTGATTAGTGGTCTTGTTATTCCGCAACAAGCCACACTTAGTGAATTTATACATCGACTCTAATACTGTGTTCTACACTTTAATTGTCTTAAGTATATTAAATCTAATCAATTAACTTATAGACCCAGGGTGTTGTGACCTAACAATTGGTATCAGAGTAGGCTAAATATACTCTTATTTAGTCGATCTATTACCCTGACAGCCATTCCTTATACATACCCTTCCCAACCTACAAAATCAAGAATGTCTTCCATTGTTGCACCAATTATGTCTGGAAAGGGAGTGCCAATCTTTTATGGCAAAGACTTCTATCAATGGAAACTAAAAGCTCAATGGTATCTCGAATCTATTCACCACGAAATGCTCACAGTACTGAATGATGGTCCCATCATTCCACACATTGTGGAACCCGTTGCAGCTATTGATGATGCTCCTGAGAGCACAAGAACAGTTCCAAAATTGAAGCATACATGGACTGATACTGACCGTCAGTTGTACAGTCTGGACTCCAGAGCAAGGGGGTGATTGGTAATTCAGTTACCAAAGAAATACTGAATGCAATTATGAAATTCCCAACTGCAAAGGCTATGTGGGATAGCTTATCAGTCACCTATGAAGGCATAGTTAAGGTGAAGTTGCAGAGAAAGAGCAACATGAGAAGGAAATATGAAAACTTCTTCTCAAGTCCTAATGAAGACATCACCACTCTCTATAACAGGTTTAATACTGTTATACATGATCTCATCAGTGTAGGGATTGTGAAGGAAGAAGGAGAACTTGTTCAAAAGTTTCTGGACAGTCTTCCTCAACAATTTCTTGACATGACAAACTCTGTTAATGCTGCTAACAACATTGAAACATACACTCTTCAAACACTGTATGGTTTAATGTTGAATCATGAGGAGAACAATGCTGCAAGACTGATCAACTGGAAGAAAACTGACAAGACTTCCACTGGCATGGCTTTAGTTGTGCAACAGGCTTATACTGTCACTGAGCCTGAAGAGCCAGAGGATGATCTTGTTGATGCTGAGGCAGAGGAGTTTGAAACTCAAATGGCTCTCATGTCTATGAAGGTGGACCAGTTGAAGAAAAAGAGGCTGGGTGTTAGCTCTTCTAATACTCTCAAGATCAGGTCTATGCTACAGGTGTGGAAAGCCTGGACACATTGCTGCCAACTGTCATACTAAGTCAACTGAAACTGGTCAGAATGACAAGATTGCATACCGAGCTAAACGGTATAGGGACAAGTATGTCAAGTTGAAGAACTGGAGCAAGGGCAAGGGTGCAGCAGGTAATGGAGCACCTCATTAGGCACTTTACTCTGAAGCTTGGATGGATGAAGAGCTCAGTGATGATGAGGAAGAAGTTGAAAACAAAGCCTTTATGGCTTTCACTGAAGAGGATTTGAAGAGCTCCTATGAAAAGGACATCAACGAGGCTGAGAGGATGAGTGTTCATACTGACTGGGAATCCACTCAGTTGTACAAGGTGAGTTCCTTTCAAACTTATTCAGTGAATGAAAAAGAAAAGATTTTTGAGTACATTATTGTTGATCTTAAAACTTTAGTACAGAAAGAAAAAGCTTTAAAATTAACTATTCTTGAACTTGAAAGGGTAAATAATGAACATTTAGATATATTAGCAAAATTTAAAGATTTAGAATTAAATTTTTTGAACTTACAAGACATGAACCAAAACTAGCTGACAAAGCTCATTTACACAAATAGGAAAAAGAAAAATTTGAAAACAGTGTAAATCTTAGGGAAATGCCTCAATTAAATTAAATAAATGTCTAAATCAATAATTTCTAGAAAATGTGAGCGATGCACTTGGTGTTGATCCTCAGTTAAAAAATAGAAACAATTTTGCTGATTTATTTGAAGAATTTTCTGATATGAACCCTATTCAGTTTGTCAAATCAAAAACGTTTTGTGAAGCTGGATGTCAAACTGAGTCAGATGATAAGAATAAAACCATTTTTGACAAACCTATTGGTCCATCTATCTGTTCAAGGTGCTATACTGAACTACAAGAGCTCAGTATTGAATTTCCTGAAAAAGAAATTTCTGATACTGAACCCGAAGTAGTGCAGTATGACACATCTGCTGTTCCACCATTTGAATTATTATTGAATACAACTACTTTTGAAAACTATAATGAAAATGAAACTACTTCTACATCAAGTATTATAACTGATACTGAAGTTGCAGGAATAGAAAAGTCATGTACTGAATAACCTAAAGAGCTTGTTAAAGTTATCATTTTAAAACATGATAATCAAAAACTAACTTCAACAGGATCTTCAAGTGGCAAAAGCAAGAAGTCTAAAAATAATAAGACTTCTTTGCCAAATAAAAAGAAGAAACCAGATCCATCTCCTCCAAAACCAGTTAAAAATAATGTTAGACCACCTATTAAAAATGACAAAAATAGCATTTTAATATCTATTGGTGATTAGATTAAATTTTTAAGTCAAAAGTTTGAAAACTTACTCATATTGATCAGTCAAGAGAAAAACAATTTTCTAAAATTCCTTATAAAAACATGTTTAGGAATAGGCCTAGAAAATGTTATAGATGCCATCATATTGGTCATAAGGGAGATGAATGCTGGACTGATCTCTCAAATCCTAGGTACTCAGTACCAAAGAAAAAGAGAGAAAATCAGTTAGTATCACCTAAGAAAACCTCCAAGGTTGCTTCTGAAGTGACACTGACCTATCCATTTAAAGAGATTAAGTCTAAACCTGTTTCTCCTACCAAAGGTCTCATTCAAAAATGGGTTCCTAAAAAGAACTAATCATAGTTATGTGTCTTGTGCAGGGTGACAGAAAATGGTACTTAGATAGTGGCTGCTCAAGACACATGACTGGCAGTATGGAGTACCTTCTAAACTATACACCAGAGAAGGGTCCTTCTGTCAAGTTTGGAGATGATTCAGTAAGAAAAACAAGAGGATATGGAGTGATCAAGGCAGGCAACATAACTTTTAAAAGAGTTGCCTATGTAGAGGGTCTGAAACACAATCTGCTCAGTATCAGCCAGATGTGTGATGATGACAATGAAGCTCGCTTCAGGACGACTGCTAGAATCATCTACAATGACAAGGGGCAACCTGTACTCATTGCTCGAAGAGAAAAAGATGCTATGTGGTCAACATGTCTGAACTAGACCCTACTATTCGAGTCTGCCTGCTTTCTAAAGTCAATCCAGAACTGAACTGGATGTGGCACAAGAAACTCTCGCACATCAACTTCAGAAACATCAACGAGCTCAGTATGAAGAAGTTGGTGAGAGGGTTGCCCACAATTACTTATTCTAAAGATAAGTTGTGTACAACATGTGAAATGGGCAAGTAGAAGAAGAGCTCATTTAAATCAAAAGTCAACCACTCAATAAATGAACCTCTTACTATGATACATATGGATCTTTTTGGCCCCATCAGTACACCATCTCTGGGCAAAAAGATCTATACACTGGTCATGGTTGATGAATACTCAAGATACACTTGGGTCATCTTCCTCAAGACCAAATCAGATGCTACCACAGAAATCATTGCCTTTATCAAGAGAGAAGAACTACAGAAAGGCAACAAGATCAAGCAACTTAGAAGTGACCTTGGTACTGAGTTCAAGAACTCAGTATTAGCTGATTTTTGTGAAGACAAAGGAATTGTACAAAACTTTTCTACAGCCTACACACCACAACAAAATGGTGTTGTAGAAAGGAAAAATAGAACATTGATTGAAGCTGCTAGAACTTTGTTATGCCATGCTGGACTGGCACTGAGCTTCTGGGCTGAAGCTGTAAACTATGCTAACTTCACACAGAACAGAGCCACAATAGTCCAGAGACATCACAAGACTCCTTATGAGTTATATCATGGCAGAGTTCCTAATGTGGAATATTTCCACATCTTTGGGAGTAAATGTTTTGTACTAAGTACTAAACAAAATCTCAACAAATTTGCTCCCAAAGCAAATGAAGGTGTGTTCATGGGATATTCACCACACTCTAAAGCCTTCAGAGTGTTTATTTTATCTACAAAGGTGGTTGAAGAATCCATCCATGTTACTTTTGATGAAAATCCGGATGTGCATTCTGATTCAGCACAGGAAGACATAAGTGGTTTAGAAACCTTATGCAAACCAGAAAACTCCAATTCTGACCAGTCCAAGTCTCACCCATACTATGTTGAACATGGTATGAGTGATGCTGATCAATTCAGAACTCAAAATGATACAACTGCAACAAATACCGAGGTTCCTATTTCTGAGAACCCCAATACTGAGTTCCCAATCATTGATCTGAACAACTCCACTTATGAAGAAGGTGAAACATCAAACACTTCCCAAGACTCCACCTCAGATCTGCAAAACGAAGAAGAACAACAACCTGAACTGTCTAATACTGAACAAACTTTAGATCAATATCAGACAGACAACACCCCAGTTCAACAAGATATTGTTGACCTTGCTTCAAATGCTCCCTTGTGAAACAATCTAGGGGAACATAGAGACCATCCACACTCAAATATCATTGGTCCAATTGAACTAGGTGTCCAAACAAGAAGAAAGTTAGCTTTTGAACCTCAAGCCACTGCCAATTTCTGTTTATTCTCAAGTTTTCTGTCTACCATGGAACCAAAGAAAGCTGATGAAGCTTTATTAGATGAAGACTGGGTAGAAGGTATGGAAACAAGGTATGGAACTTAGTACCACCTCCTGCTGGCAAAACTATTATTGGTACTAAGTGGGTGTTCAGAAACAAGATGGACAAGGATGGTGTCGTAATCAGAAACAAGGCATGACTGGTTGCTCAGGGTTACAGGCAAGAAGAAGGCATTGACTATGATGAAACTTTTGCACCAGTTGCAAGAATTGAAACTATTAGGATGTATCTTGCATATGCAGCTTTCAAGGACTTTAAAGTTTATCAGATGGATGTCAAAAGTGCCCACCTAAATGGAAAACTGCAAGAGGAAGTTTATGTTAAACAACCCCCAGGTTTTGTTGATCCTAAATTTCCTAATTATGTTTTCAAGCTTGATAAAGCTTTATATGGGCTCAAACAAGCTCCAAGAGCCTGGTATGATACCCTGTCTGAGTACATACTTGAAAATAAATTTGCGCTAGGTAAAATTGATGAAACTCTATTTTCAAAAAGGAAAGGGTCTGACATCTTACTCATTCAGATATATGTTGATGATATTATCTTTGGATCCACTGCCAAATCCATGTGTTATTGGTTTTCAAAGATAATGTCATCTCAGTATTAGATGAGTATGATGGGAGAACTTGCTTATTTTCTTGGTTTACAAGTTGATCAAGATCCTGATGGCACTTTTATAAACCAAAGTAAGTATGTGCATGACATGCTGAAGAAATATAAATTTGAAAATTTTCTTCCATGCACACTCCTATGGGTACTCAGGATACGATAAGTAAGCATGAAACTGGTAAGCCAGTATGTCAATCCACATACCAAGGTATGATTGGTTCCTTACTTTACTTAACAGCTATCTGGCCTGATATCATGTTTGCAACATGTTTGTGTGCTCGGTATCAGGCTGATCCCAAGGAATCACATATGAAAGTTGTTAAGATAATCTTTAGATATCTTTCAGGTACTCCTAACATGGGTCTTTGTGTAACACCCTAAAATTTACAAGATTTTTAAAATTTTTAAAAACAAAATTATAATCAAAAGGTCCCATAAATAAATCTCAGATATTAATATTTAACATTTAAAACGTATTTATTGCGGAAATAGTTAAGATAAAGTAAAGTGTTTTAAAATATTAAATGATGTCCACATCAGTAATGAAAAGATACAGCGGTCAACCGTCCACCTTCTCCTTTCCTTTGCTGGTACCTGAAACAATGTGGGGGAAAGTTTGGGTCAGCTGGGGAAGCTGAGTGAATAATTCTCAAAATGCAAACAATCATAACATACAACACATGAGGGCACATCGGTGTACTCCTACTCAGAATCTACTTGATTAATTACTCAGATTTATTTCTCAGATTTTATTACTCAGATTTTAATTTATATAGCGCGCTTGTGTGATTTGGGACGAGAGATCAACCTCGCCCCTCCTCACACCTCAGATAGGCATAAGCCAAAAACTCAGACGGGAGTGATCCCAAAACTCAGACGGGAATAATCCCAAAACTCAGACGGGAGGTGATCCCAGGCATATAGCCAAAAACTCAGATGTGTGTTATTATGTTTTATTATCTCTTTAACATAATTATCTCAGATGCCCTAGCAAGTAGTAGCACAGAATGACCCTGTGCCGAGCTCGGTTACCCAGGCACAATGTCTCAGATTAAAATAAATCAACAGCTGCTCAGATACTCAGATAGCATGTCAAACTCAGATAACAAATCAAACTCAGATAGCGGATCAAACTCAGATAACAGCTCAAGCTCAGATAACAATTATGATGCAAGAAATGTAACACATAAGTCATGCATGTACAACGTTAAAACTGAATACACGGTGAGAATACTCACCTCGAGAAACGTAAGCTCCAAAGGGTTCCCGAAAATCAGTAGGACAGCACGTTATCTCCTAGACGGTCCTAAAACCAAAAAAAACGAAACCCGGAATTAAAATCCTACCCGAGGGCTTATTTCAGAAAACTGGCAGCCCCCGTCAGTCTCACGGAAACTGCCATAACTCCTAAACGGTTCATTAGATTTTTTCCCATCTTTTTACCATGGCTAGAAGACAATCAGAACTACAATTTACTGTGAGACGGACACTGGCCAAAACAGATTCTAAGTGTCTCAAAACAGTGATGCAAGACAGACATGCTGCACAGGTCATCTTCCTAACAGCAGTATACTAAATCGACTATAACTTTTAAACCGTAATTCGGATTAACGAGCGGGTTGCGGCGTTGGAAAGCTAATTCAAAAACCAAGGTCTCAGCACGGGCCAAAAACCCTAAATATTATTTTAAGTATCTCAAAAACAGGGTAGAACAGTAAGGTAGATTCTGCCAGGAATTATTGTTTTATTAGACTCGTTTCAACAACCCGACTCATCACCGAAAACCCGAGCATTAGAAATCATTACCCGACAGCCCTTTCTACATCACAGTTATATAGGTTTAGGAATTTAGTTTGTATTAAAACTAGATACTAAAATCTTTCCGGTTGGGAAACCAAGAATCCTACGGGTTCGGTTCCCGGTTTTTCGGTTAACAAAACGTTTAAGCTAAGGACATAGATTTTTTTTCCAACCCGAGACCCGACACCGTACGAGTTCAGTAGCTGACCACGAGGGCAAAATAGTAAGGACGGGTTTTCAATGAAATAATTGACATGTAGACATAAAGACTCGATTGATAGTTTGGAAAGGAAACAGAAACAATAAACGGTTATTAAACGAGTGTGACAATAGCACATAAAATCACCGCGGAAGCTTACTGTTTCGACAGTAACTTCCAAACCCTAGATCCGATTAACGAGTGCTCGGTCAATTCAAAAAGCTAACTCACAGGGCTACAAATCTCTGTGAGATGACCTTCACCTAATTCGACATGTAAGACACTCAAAAACACCCCGCAACATGGCGGTAACAATCTGCCAGAAACTAAAAACGAAATTAACAACAAACCAACAATTATACCAACGATAACATAACACCAATATCTCAATCCGGACTCAGTTCGGCCCTAAAACCTCGGAATTCTACAATAAATGTTAGTTTAAACCCGAAAGGAATAAAGATGATACAAAAGAAAAGGGACAAAGGTTATACCCTACGAATCAACACCACCAATGGTTTAGCCTCCTTGGCTGCATTCTCGATCGTCGCTGAATAACCACAGGGCTGATTTCTTGATTTTGTCGCCTTCTATTATAACACCCAGCACTTAACTCTTGTTATTAAAAGTCAAAATTCTACGCCAGTTAATTGTTTGCACAAGAATATATATATATATATGTGTTTGGCTTTTGCTTCTACCTCCCATGTGAAGAACACACACGTACGTAGGTGTGTTCTTTTCCTTGCCACCAACCGACCTTGCATATTAAATCCCCAACAATAATTGGTGAAAAGCCACCTGCTGGTTTGCTCCATGACTGACGAATTCAAAGATTTCGTAGATGGGGGCGCCTAATTTGGCAGAGGGATATAGGGTTTTAGGAGATGGAATGAGTTTAAATTATAATTTATATCAATTACTCAAGCCCATAACTTGGAAGCCCAGCTTTGGCCTTTGGCCGGCCCCTCACTCTTTTGCACCGACACTCACATAAAATAACTGAGTTAAAACAAAGTCATAGCCCGAGAAGAAACAATTAAATGTCGTCTACGTAACTACCCGTCTAACAAAATTGTTGTCCAAAACTTACGAGATGACTAACTATTTATTTACTCACTTAAATAAAAGAATTAATAATTTATATAAATAAATTTAATTAATTAATTCGACATGTCTAACTTTAATTAACGTCTAATAATACGAGACGTCTAACTACAGGTCGTCTAAATACAAACTAATTATTTCTTTTAAAAAGAAAATATAACAATTAAATTAATATTATTTAATTACTAAAATTTCAGGGCGTTACACTTTGGTATCCCTAAGATTCAGACATTGATCTTGAAGGATACACATATGCAGATTTTGCAGGTTGCAGGTTAGACAGGAAAAGTACAAGTGGGGGATGTCAATTCCTTAGTGGTAGACTGGTTGGTTGGTAATCCAAGAAGCAAAACTCAGTAGCAACTTCCACTGCAGAAGCAGAATATGTTGCTGCAGGAAGTTGTTGTGCTTAACTCTTATGGATGCAGTATCAACTTATGGACTATGGGTTCAACTTTCAGAAAACACCCATTCATTGTAATAACAAGAGTGCTATTGCTATCACTGAGAACCCAGTCCATCACTCAAGAACAAAGCACATTGATATCAGACACCACTTTATTCGAGATAATGTGGAAAAGGGTAAGGTTGAGGTAGATTTCGTTCCTACAGAGGACCAATTGGCTGATGTGTTTACTAAACCTCTCTCTGAAGAAAGGTTTATGTATCTACTAGGGCAATTGGGCATGCTGAATCCTTAAATCTTCTCAATTTTTTCCGATACTGTCTGCTCAGTATTAGTTCTAATACTGACCGGCTCAGTATCACTCGTCTTATTTTTCAAAATTTAATATCTTTTTATTTTTTATTAATTTACATATTAAATTAAATGTTTTTATATTTTTTTTAAATTTTTTTAAATTTAATTATTTTTAACTCGGTATTGGAGGTCCTGGAGTGTTAAACTGATTCTAACCCCTATACTCCCCAACGGTAACCTTTCTTAATAAGAAAGTTACCGTTGGAACAGGATAAGGCTGTCAAATCAGCCCTTTTTACTTCCCAATACCGTAATTATCGCCCTATTAGTATAAATAACCGTTTTTCCTTTCTTTTAAAACTTTCTAACGTTTATTTCACTTTTTCTCTTTCAATTCTCTCTGCGATTAACGATCTTACTCTCTCTTTGCAAGAAATTTTTCAATCACAAATCGTAGATTAAAGATGGAAAATTACAAATATGTCGCACCCGATGTTGCACCGGCGACCCAGTTTAGAAACAACGAAGTGCCCAAGTTTGCGAGGAACAATGTCACTGCAAATTTCAATATTCCTCAAGCTTGGGTGTGCCCCGAATTCTCACATATCGTCACGTACATGAAGCATTGTTCGATCACATGAGCTCTGACTCTATCTCCTCAAGCCATATATCCAGAGATGCTGTGTGAATTCTGGTACTCTGCAAAACTCGACTCTCCAGACATGACGACTGGATGGGCTATTCGTGATCAACGAAGAGTATTTGTATCAACTGCTATTATACGGGAAACACTGCGACTTCCCGCTCACGCTCAGTATGAGCCTTTTGTTGATCGAACAGAGGCCAGATTAGTATTGCCCTTTATTGGTCGCAGAGGTACCACGGACACTATAAAAAGAAATGAATTTGGTCCAATGTGGGGTGTCCTTATTTCTATAATCATTCGGTGTATGACCCACAAGACTGGAGCTTTGGACCAAATCAATGATTTTGGGATGCAGATAGTACATGCCATGTATCATGGCAGAGATATTGAACATGCAAGACTGATCTTCAATGAATTAGCTGCTCTGGTTAGGGCTCAAACCAGAGAAATTAATGTTCCTTTCTGCAGGTTCTTGTCTCTCATCTTCTAGAACTCTATGAGTTCCTACATTTATGATGATTTCAACAGTCCAAGAGCTGATCTTCCTCCCCTGAATAAGAAGATACTCTTTAACAGACCAAGGGAAGGAGAACCTGTACTGAGTCATTCCATGTGGGCAATTGTACAGGCCCATATAAATGATGAAGAAGATGATGATGAAGATGATTCTGATACTGAATCAAATGATGATAATGATGATGATAATGATGATGATAATGGTGGTGGAGGCAATGCAGATGAATATGTTGAGACGGTGGATGCTCAACCAGATCAAGAACAAGAGCAACCAAACATTTCACCACCACAACAGGATCCTGATGCTCCTCATTCTGCATCAGACACTGATACTGAGTCGATACAGGTGCAACCTCTTGTTCTAAGAAGAAGAAGACGAAGTTTGACTCCAGTAATAATGGGGACCTTATCATCTGAAGAAGAGATGCAACATACACATGCTCCATCTTTGACTGCCTCTCTTCAAGAGCAGTCGGTGATTGCTGCAATTGCAGCCCTTCCAGGTCCTGAACCTGAACCAATTGAGGAACTTCATGTTCCTCTTGATGTGGAGATTCAGTATGAGCAACACACACACTGGAGGGTGCTTAGGATAGAAGACAAGCAGGTCCTGAGGATGCTGGTGGTTCAAATCAACACACAAATGATCCAGCACCGAGCTCTGCAGATGGGAGAAGGGAATCTGACAAAGTCTCAGGTATGAATTTCTATAGAACCTTAAACTTATATCTATATATATTTTCCCCCATAGAGACTAAGTATTGGCCAGTACCAACTTACTACTGACCAAAGTCTCAAACGATCTTTCAAATATATATCCTATTATGGCCAACATAGTTAGCCCACTACTACTATGCAACATTCAAATACTGAGCACTCAATTGATCCATGTCAGTCTACAGTTGTCCCATCATTTAAAGATACAGTGGTGGTTGATGTCACACTCACACCCACTGGTGCTGCTTGAACCATGTCCAACTTATTTTTGAGTTGGATCACATGATTTAAGAAGTGATCACAAACCTTTAAGCCACATTAGCCAAATATTTTCCATGGGGTTTAGCTACATTTCTGTTATCACTCTGATACCGAGTGATAAACATTGAAAATAAAAAGAAGCACATCCCAGGCTTCGTTTTCCTAAACCCAAACCTTTTCAAAAAAATGTGACCTATCATATACTGAGCTACTAAATTTCACATTCACCTTTTACTGAAAATTTCTTACACATGCTTTGCACAAGTCCACAATATTTCATCATGAGCCAGATGATATACAGACTTCAAAATTCTGCTTAAATGGTTATAGAGTTAAACAACAGCACAATTCTATTTTATAAACCTTTCTTACTAACCAGTTTTATGTTTTTGTTTCTTTAGCAGCATCTGTGCAGGGTATTCAAGCATCTCAGGCTCAATAAGAACAGGTGACTCTGCAAACAATCATGCAGCAGATTCTGGCCATGAAGAACACTCAAAACAACATTCTGCCAGAATGATCACCATGAGTAGTGAAATTGACTCTTTAAAACAGTCAGTGGCACTACTCCAACAGCAACATCAACCTCCACCAACTCCGCCAACAGTCTGTGGAAACAATGAAGATGGAGGTGGAGATGATATCGATCCAAGGAAATCACCCTCCAATGTTGATCCTGAGGGTGATACTGATGCTGCCACCGAGCCTATGCCCTCCCCTACCCACTTCGGTTCCAGTATGAGAGAAGAAGACAAAGAGGAAGGTCAGTCCTGCAACAACTCAAAAAACCATCTGAACCATCTGCTCAGGGGGAGACTGACTAACCTCAGCAAGTTTATACTGAGTCTCCTGCTCAAGAGGAGAACAACTTGCAGATTATTGTATATAGGTCTTTTGTCTGGCCCATTGCTGATGATGAAGATGAATAACCAAATCCAGTGCCATCTCAGAACTTCCTTAACTTTGCCCTGGATGTGGCTGATCAAGAAAGCTCTTCATCATCATCCTCTGATGATATTATCTCGGATCATCGGTCGATCTTATTAAATCAACAAACAGTTGATTATGGTCCCCGTGTGTTTCGATTTTTTGAATTCTTGGATGGATGATAATTCTTTCGAGCAAATGGTGAACGAGTCTTGGGCGGTATCGGGGGCAGATTTATCTAATAATTATTGTATTAGGTTCAAAGATAAGTTGAAGGCTTTAAAAGAAAAATGTCGAACTTGGTGGAAAGAAAAAAACAGTCACCGAGATGGCCAAAGACAACGTCTTATCGATAAGGTTGTAAGGGTTGAAGCCATGATGGAAGCTAATAATGCTTCGGATGAAGACATTGTTGAAAGGCAGACTTCGAAGCAATTGTTGTATCAGATGGATAAGAAAGAGTGGCGGGATCTTGCGCAGAAGGCTAAAATTAAATAGGGCATTGAAGGTGATGAAAATTCAAAGTATCTTCATGGTATTATTAATAGTAAGAGGTGTCATTCGCTAGTTCGAGGTGTTAAACATGAAGGTATTTGGATTCATACTACTTTGGCAGTTAAAGACGTATTTTTTAACTATTATTCTAAAATGTTTAAAAGGGTTCCGGAGATTAAAATTGTCTCGAGAAGTGTCAGGATAAAAAAACTGTCAGAGTCAAATGCTAGTATGCTTTCGAGTAGTATTTCGATGATCGAGCTCAAGAATGCCGTTTGGAGCTATGGTAATGACAAGGCTCCCTAGCCCGATGGTTTTACCTACGCGTTTGTTAAAAAAATTTGGGAGTTAATTAAAGAAGACGTGTTTAATTTTGTTAACGAGTGTTTTGAATCAGGGCATCTTCCGTACGGGTGCAATTCTTCTTTTATTACGTTGATTAGTAAGGTTATTAATCTACTTTCGGTGAAGGACTATAGACCTATTAGTCTTATTGGTGTTCAATACAAGATAATTGCAAAAGTGTTAGCTTTGCGATTAGCTTCGGTGGTGGACTCGGTGGTTAGCATGGAGCAGTCGGCCTTCATCCAAGGTCGACAAATTTTAGATGGTCCCATGATAGTTAATGAAGTGATTGATTGTGTTAAGGCAAAAAACCTTACCCCTTTGAATCTTAAGATAATAAAACAACCTAGACTAGCTTAGAATAAATAGTAGAATAAATTAACTAAGTTTAGGAGTGATACTGAGTTTGGCCAGTATTGGCCACTCAGTATCAGCACTCAGTATTGGAAATCCAATACTGAGTAGAAGGACTGAGTTACAGTCAGTATTGTAACGGACTAAGATCAAATCTCTTGATCTTAGTCATTTCCTTAGTTTAGTCATTCGGTTACTCCTTTGCCCATTATGTAAGATCTCTATACCACTATAAATAGAGATCATCTTGCAAAGGAGTACTCACCAATTCACGAACTTACATTCACATATTTTGTAATTGATCAGTGGTCTTGTTATTCCGCAACAAGCCACACTTAGTGGATTTATACATTGACTATATTCTTGTGTTATCACTTTAATATTTTATTAAGTATAATAATCTATCAATTAACATAATAAACCAGGGTTGTTGTGACCTAACAACTGGTATCAGAGCAGGCTAAATTAATCCTTATTTAGTCGATCTATTACCCTGGCAGCCATTCCCTATACTTATCCATCCAACACTCAAAAATCCTAAATGTCTACAATCATAGCACCTGTTATGTCTGGCAAAGGAGTGCCCATCTTTGATGGAAAAGACTTCCATGAATGGAAGCTTAAAGCTCAGTGGTATCTTGAATCTATTCATCATGAGATGCTCACTGTGCTTAATGATGGCCTTATCATTCCACAAACAGTGGAACCCGTTGCTGCTACTGATGATGCTCCTGAGAGCACAAGAACAGTTCCTAAAGTGAAACACACCTGGACTGATATTGACCGTCAGTTATTCAGTCTAGACTCCAGAGCAAAGGGAGTGATTGGTAATGCTGTTACCAAAGAAATACTTAATGCAATTATGAAATTGCCAACAGCAAAGGCTATGTGGGATAGCCTATTAGTCACTTATGAAGGCACACCAAAGGTGAAGTTGCAGAGGAAGAGCAACATGAGAAGGAAGTATGAAAATTTCTTCTCAAGTCCAAATGAAGACATCACTACTCTCTATAATAGGTTCAATATTGTTATCCATGATTAAATCAGTGTAGGCATTGTGAAGGAGGAAGGAGAGCTTGTTCAAAAATTCTTGGATAGTCTTCCTCAACAATTTCTTGACATGACAAATTCTGTCAATGCTGCTAACAACATTGAGTCATACACTCTCCAAACTTTGTATGGGTTAATGTTGAATCATGAGGAGAATAATGCTGCAAGAATGATCAACTGGAAGAAAACTGACAAGTCTTCCACTGGCATGGCTCTAGTTGTGCAACAGGCATATACTGTAACAGAGCCTGAAGAACCAGAAGTTGATCTTGCTGATGCTGAGGCAGAAGAGCGTGAAACTCAAATGGCTCTCATGTCTATGAAGCTGGATCAGTTGAAAAAGAAGAGGCTTGGTGTTAGCTCTTCCAATACTGACCCAAGATCTGGTCTTTGCTATAGGTGTGGAAAGCCTGGGCACATTGCTGCTAATTGTCATACTAAGTCAACTCAAACTGATCAGAATGACAAGATCGCATACCGAGCTAAACGGTATAGAGACAAGTATGTCAAGCTAAAGAACTGGAGCAAGGGCAAGAATGCAGCAGGGAATGGAGCACCTCTTCAAGCTCTTTACTCTGAAGCTTGGATGGATGAAGAGCTCAGTGATGACGAGGAAGAGGTTGAAAACAAAGCCTTTATGGCTTTCACTGAAGATGATTTGAAGAGTTCCTTTGAAAAGGACATCAAAGAAGCTGAGAGGATGAGTGTTCATACTGATTGGGATTCCACTCAGTTGCACAAGGTGAGTTCCTTTCAAACTTATTCAGTGAATGAAAAAGAAAAGATTTTTGAGTACATGATTGTTGATCTTAACACATTAGTACAGAGAGAAAAAGATTTAAAATTAACAGTTCTTGAACTTGAAAGGGTAAATAATGAACATTTAGATAAATTAGCTAAATTTAAAGATTTAGAACTAAATTTTTTAAACTTACAAGACATGAACCAAAGATTAGCTGATAAAGCTCATTTACACAAATTAGAAAAAGAAAAATTTGAAAACCCGTGTAAATCTTGGGGAAATGCATCTATTAAATTAAACAAATGTCTAAATCAACAATTTCCAGAAAATGTGAGGGCTGCACTTGGTGTTGATCCTCGGTTAAAAAATAGAAATAATTTTGCTGATTTATTTGAAGAGTTTTCTGATGTGAACCCTATTCAGTTTGTAAAAGCAAAAACTTTTTGTGAAGTTGGATGTGAAACTGAATCAGATGATGAGGATAAAATCATTTTTGAAAAACCAATTGGTCCTTCTATCTGTTCTAAGTGTTATACTGACCTACAAGAGCTCTGTATTGAATTTCCTGAAAAAGAAATTTCTGATATCGACCTCGAAGTTGTGCAGTATGATACTTCTGCTGTTCCTCCATTTGAACTTTTATTTAACACAACTACTTTTGAGATATATAATGAAAATAAAACCACCTCTACTCAAAAGGTTGTATCTAATACTGAGGTTGCAGGAACAGACAAGTCAACTACTCAAGAATCTAAAGAACCGGTTCAAGTTGTTATTCTCAAACATGATAACAAGAAAACAACTTCCACGGGATCTTCAAGTGGCAAAACTAAGAAGTTGAATATTAATAAAACTTCTTTGTCAAATAAAAATAAGACCCAGTACCATCTCCTTCAAAACCAGTCAAACAAAAAAATTAAAACTCCATTAAAAAATGACAAAAATAATATTTTGAAATCTATTGGTGATCAGATCAAAGTCTTAAGTCAAAAGTTTGCAAAACTTACTCATACTGATCAACCAAAAGTCAAACAGTTTTCTAAAATTCCTTATGAAAACATGTTCAGAAACAGACCTAGAAAATATTATAGATGTCATCACACTGGTCATAAAGGAGATGAATGCTGGACTGATCTCTCAAATCCTAGGTACTCAGTACCAAAGAAAAGGAGAGAAACAAAGTCAGTATCACCCAAGAAAACCTCCAAGGTTTCTCATGAAGTGATACTGACCTCTTCAAAAGAGATCAAGTCTACCCCTGTTTCTCCTACCAAAGGTCCCATTCAAAAATAGGTTCCTAAAAGGAACTAATTCTTATTTTGTGTCTTGTGCAGGGTGACAGAAAATGGTACTTAGATAGTGGCTACTCAAGACACATGACTGGTAGTATGGAGTACCTTCTAAATTATACACCAGAGAAGGGTCATTCTGTCAAGTTTGGAGATGATTCAATTGGAAAAACAAGAGAGTATGGAGTAATCAAAGCAGGCAACATAACTTTTAAAAGAGTTGCATATGTAGAGGGTCTTAAACACAATCTGCTCAGTATCAGTCAGATGTGTGATGATGACAATGAAGCTCGTTTCAGAAAGGTTGCGGGAATCATCTACAATGATAAAGGGAAACCTGTACTCATTGCTAGAAGAGAAAAAGACATGTATGTAGTCAATCTATCTGAAATAGACCCTACTATTCGAGTTTGCCTGCTATCTAAAGTCAAGCCAGAACTTCACTGGCTATGGCACAAGAAACTTTCTCACATAAACTTCAAAAACATTAATGAGCTCAGTATGAAGAAACTGGTGAGAGGGTTGCCCACAATGACTTATTCAAAAGATAAGTTATGCTCAGCACGTGAAATGGGAAAGCAGAAGAAGAGTTCATTTAAGTCAAAGGTCAATCATTCCATTAATGAACCTCTTACAATGATACATATGGATCTTTTTGGCCCCATCAGCACACCATCATTGGCCAAAAAGATCTATACTTTAGTCTTAGTAGATGAATTCTCAAGATATACTTGGGTCATCTTTCTCAAGACTAAATCAGATGCAACAACAGAAATCATTGCCTTTATCAAAAGAGAAGAATTACAGAAAGGCAACAAGGTCAAGCAACTAAGAAGTGACCATGGTACTGAGTTTAAGAACTCAGTATTAGCAGATTTCTGTGAAGAAAAAGGAATCGTGCAAAATTTCTCTGCAGCCTACACACCACAACAAAATGGTGTTGTAGAAAGAAAGAACAGAACATTAATTGAAGCTGCAAGAACTTTGTTATGCCATGCTGGACTTGCACTGAGCTTCTGGGCAGAAGCTGTCAACTGTGCAAATTTTACTCAGAACTGAGCTACAATAGTCTAGAGACATCAAAAGACTCCTTATGAGTTATACAATGGCAAGGTTCCTAATGTGGAGTTCTTCCACATCTTTGGGAATATATGTTTTGTACTCAGTACTAAGCAAAATCTAAACAAATTTGCTCCCAATGCAAATGAAAGTGTGTTCATGGGCTACTCTCCACACTCTAAAGCTTTCAGAGTGTATATCATCTCAACCAAGATGATTGTAGAATCCATTCATGTCACGTTTGATGAAGATCAGAATGAGCATTCTACCTCAGCAAAGGAAGACATCAGTGGCATAGATATTCTATGCAGTCCAGAAAATTCAGTTGATGAACAGCCCAAGTCTCACCCATACTATGTTAATCCATGTATGAGTGATACTGATCAAGAAAGAACTCAGTCTAACTCAAATGCATCAAATTCTGAGGTTCCCATCACTGAGAACTCCAATACTGAGTTCCCAATACTTGATCTGAACAACTCCACGTATGAAGAAGGTGAATCTTCCAGTACTTTTCAAGAATCCTCCTCGGATCTGCAAAATCAAGAAGAACAGCAACCTAAAATGTCTTATATTGACCAGAATTCAGCTCAGTATCAGGCAGACAACACATCAGTGCAACAAGATATTGTTGACCTTGCTTCAAATGCTCCCTTAGGGAACAATCTAAGGGAACTAAGAGATCATCCTCATTCAAATATCATTGGTCCTATTGAACAAGGTGTCCAAACAAGAAGAAAACTAGATTTTGAACCCCAAGCTACTGCAAATTTCTGTTTCTTTTCAAGCTTCTTATCTACCATGGAACCAAGGAAAGCTGATAAAGCTTTATTAGATGAAGACTGGGTAGAAGCTATGCAAGAAGAACTGACAGAGTTTGAAAGGAATAAAGTCTGGAATTTAGTACCACCTCCTGCTGGCAAAACTATTATCGGTACTAAGTGGGTATTCAGAAAAAAGATGGACAAGGATGGTGTTGTCATCAGAAATAAAGCAAGACTGGTTGCTCAGGGTTACAAGCAAGAAGAAGGCATTGACTATGATGAAACTTTTGCACCAGTTGCAAGAATTGAAGCTATAAGGTTGTATCTTGCATATGCAGCCTTCAAGAACTTCAAAGTGTATCAGATGGATGTCAAGAGTGCCTTCCTCAATGGAAAACTACAAGAGGAAGTTTATGTTAAACAACCACCAGGTTTTGTTGATCCTAAATTTTCTAACTATGTTTTCAAGCTTGATAAAGCTTTATATGTGCTCAAACAAGCTCCAAGAGCCTGGTATGATACCCCGTCTGAGTACTTAATTAAAAATAAATTTATAAGAGGTAAAATTGACAAAACTTTATTTTCAAAAAGGAAAGGTTCTGACATTTTACTTATTCAGATATATGTAGATGACATTATCTGTGGCTCCACTGACAAGTCAATGTGTGACTGGTTTGCTAAGATTATGTCATCTCAGTATCAGATGAGTATGATGGGTGAACTTACTTACTTTCTTGGTTTACAAGTTGATCAAAAGCCTGATGGCACTTTCATAAATCAAAGTAAGTATGTGCATGACATGCTAAAAAAATACAAATTTGAAATTTTATCTTCCATGCACACTCCTATGGGTACTCAGGATAAAATAAGTAAAGATGAAACTGGTAAACCAGTATGTCAATCCACATACCGAGGTATGATTGGTTCTTTACTCTACTTAACAGCTAGCAGGCCTGATATCATGTTTGCAACTTGTTTGTGTGCTCGGTATCAGGCTGATCCTAAAGAATCACATATGAAAGCTGTTAAGCGCATTTTTAGATATCTTTCAGGTACTCCTAACATGGGTCTTTGGTATCCCAAAGATTCAAACTTTGACCTTGAAGGGTATACAGATGCAGATTTTGCAGGTTGTAGGTTGGACAGGAAAAGTACAAGTGGAGGATGTCAATTCCTCGGTGGCAGACTAGTTGGTTGGTCATCCAAGAAACAAAACTCAGTAGCAACTTCTACTGCAGAAGCAGAAAATGTTGCTGCAGGAAGTTGTTGTGCTCAACTCTTGTGGATGCAGTACCAACTACTGGACTATGGGTTCAATTTCCAGAAGACACCAATTCATTGTGATAACAAGAGTGCTATTGCTATCACTGAAAACCCAGTCCATCACCCAAGAACAAAGCACACTGATATCAGACACCACTTTATTCGAGATAATGTGGAAAAGGGTAAGGTTGAGGTAGATTTCGTTCCTACAGATGATCAATTGGCTGATGTATTCACTAAACCTCTCTCTGAGGAAAGGTTTATGTATTTACTAGGACAATTGGGTATGTTGAATCCTTAATTTTTCTTAAAATTTTCTGATACTGACCTCTCAGTATTGGTTCCAATACTGACCTGCTCAGTATCACTCGTCTGATTTATCAAATATTATAAATTTTAAATTTTTATTAATTTATAGTTTAAATTAAATGTTTTTATGATTTTTAATATTTTTTTTTAATTTAATTTTTTTAACTCGGTATTGGTGTCCTGGAGTGATAAAACTGACTTTTAATACTCATACTCCTCAACGGTAACCTTTCTTAATAAGAAAGTTACCGTTGAAACAGGATAAGGCTGTCAAATCAGCCGGTTTTAATTCCCAATACTGTAATTATCTCTAATTAAATATAAATAACAGTTTATTTCTTTTCTTTCGAATTTTCTAACAGTTATTTCATATTTTCTCTTTCAATTCTCTCTGCGATTAACGATTTCACTTTCTCTTTGCAAGCAAATTTCTAAATCACAATCGTAGATGGCAAATTACAGATTTTTCGCACCGGAGGCTGCTCCTGCAACTCAGTTTCGGAACGACGAAGTGCCCAAGTTTGCGAGGAACAACATAACTGCAAATTTCAACATTCCTCAGGCTTGGGCGTGCCCTGAATTCACTCACATGATTACATATCTGAAGCATTGTCCGATCACGCAAGCATTGATTCGATCTCCTCGGGCAATTTATCCGGAAATGCTCTGTGAATTCTGGTACTCTGCTAAACTTGACTCTCCGGACATGATTACTGGTTGGGTTATTCGAAAACAAAGAAGGGCTTTTGTTTCCACAGCTATAATTCGGGAAACACTGAGACTTCCTGCTCACGCTCAGTATGAGCCTTTTGTTGATCGAACAGAGGCTCGCTCAGTGTTACCGTTCATTGGACGCAGAGGAACCACCGGCATTATTAAAAGAAATGAATTTGGGGGTCTGTTAATATCCACACTTATTCGATGTATGACCCACAAGGCAGGAGCTTTGGATGAAATAAATGATTTTGGGATGCAGATTGTTCATGCCATGTATCATGGTCGAGATATTGATTATGCTAGACTAATCTTTAATGAACTAGCTTCTCTGATTCGGGCTCAAATCAGAGAAATCAATGTTCCTTTCGGCAGATTTCTTTCTCTTATTTTTCAACATGGCATGCCTGCTCATGTTTATGATGAATTCAACAGTCCATGAGCAGATCTTCCTCCTTTACATGAGAAGATTTATTTCTACAGGCCAAGGGAAGGAGAGCCTGTACTGAGTCACTCCATGTGAGCTATTGTACAGGCACACATTAATAATGAACCTCATTCTGATAATGAATCAGAAAGTGATGATAATGATGATGACAATGAAGATGGTGGTCAAGATATTGAGATGATGGATGCTCAACCAGAACCGGCACAAGGACCACCACATATTCCTCCACCTGCACAGGATCCTGATGCCCCTCTAATTACAACAGATTCTGATACTGAGTCCTCAGAAGATACACCAATGGTCATCCGAAGAAGAAGAAGAAACATATCTCCAGTAATCATGGGTGCTTTATCATCCGAAGAAGTGCAGCCTACTCATGCTCCATCATTAACTGCATCTCTTCAAGCACAAAGTCTGGTTGCAGCCACCGCTGACCTTCCAGGTCCTGAACCAGAACCTATTGCTCAACCAATTGAGGAACCTCACGTTCCTCTTGATGTGGAGATCCAGTTTGAGCAAAACATACTGGAAGGTGCACATGCTCGAAGAGAAGAGGCACCTGAAGTAGCTGGTGCCTCAAATCAAAATCTAGATGATCCAGCACCGACCTCTGCTGATGCTAGAAGGGAATCCGACAAAGTCTCAGGTATGAATTTCTAAAAAGCTCTCAAACTTTAATATATATATATATATATATATATATATATATATATATATATATATATATATATATATATATATATATATATATATATATATATATATATATATATATATATATATATATATATATATATATATATATATATATATATATATATATATATATATATATATATATAATCTTTTTACAAATAGAGACTATGTATTGGCCAGTACCAACTCAATACTGACCAAAGTCTCAACCGAACTTTCAAATATATCCACTTATGGCCAACATAGTTAGCCCACTGCTGCTATGCAAAATTCATACACTGAGCATCTCAATGATCATTGTCAGTCTACAGTTGTCTCAAAGTTTTAAGAGACAATGGTGGTGATGTCATATGGATGCTCACTGGTGCTGCTTGAATGATGTCTTACTTATTTTGAGTAAGGTCACATAATTCAAGAAATGATCACAAACCTTTTAAGCCACATAAGCCAAAATTATCCATGGGTATAAACCACATTTCTGTTATCACTCTAATACCGAGTGATAAACATTGAAAATAACCAGAAGCACATCCCAGACTTCGATTACCCAAACCAAAATCTTTTAGTAAATGTGACCTATCCTATACTGACCTACTCGAATATTCACACTCACTTTTACTAAACAATTTCTTACACATGCTATGCACAAGTTCACAATATTTCATCATGTACCAGATGAAATACAGACTTCTGAATTCTGTTTACATGATTATAGAATTTAACAACACCACAATTCTATTTGATAAACCTTTCATTCTAACCAATTTACATTTTTTTTTTCTTTAGCACCATCTGTGCAGGGCCAAAGAGCACAAGCTACTCAATCACAGGAAGTGCAGGGTGCTTTGCAAACTATTCTCAACCAGATCCTGGCCATGCAGAACACTCAGACTAATATTCTGGCCAGGATGGATGCAATGAGTAATGAGATAGACTCATTAAAATAGTCGGTGGCACTCCTAAAACAACAACATCATTCTCCACCACCTCCTCAGTCTCCACAAGGTGGACTCAATGATGAAGAAGGCCCTGACACTTAGCCTAGAAGATCACCCTCCAAAGCTAATACTGAGGGAGAGCAAGATGCTGCTACTGAACCTATGTCCTCACCAACTCCTGATAATCAACAGCAGGACATAGGTGGTGATACTGAACCTCTTCCCTCCCCATCAAATGATAACAATAAGGGGGAGAAGAGACAAAGAGAAGAAGAGGTTGATAAACCTGAGCCATCTGCTCAGGGGGAGAAAAGAAGAAAGTTAAATTAAGATCAACCTCAACAGCAACAACAACAACAGCCACATCAGCAAACTCCTCATACTGAACCACTCAGGTTTCAGTATGAAAGAAGAAGACAAAGAGGAAGGTCAGTCCTGGAATTACTTGAAGAGTTATCTGAGTCATCTGCTCAGGGGGAGACTGATACTGATCAACCACAGCAAGTCAATACTGAGCCTCTTGCTCAAGTCCCAAACAACTTGCAGATTATTGTTTACAGGCCTTTTGTTTGGCCTATTGCTGATGATGATGAAGACCATCCAGTGCCACCTCAAAACTTTCTAAACTTTGCACTGGATGTGGCACATAAAGAAAGCTCTTCATCATCATCCTCAGATGATGTAGAGCCCCCAAGAAGACCAATCTCTCCTCCAGCTAAAGGACCTTCTAGAATTCCTAGAAGACCAATAACCACAAGAATGAAAAATGTGGTTATGTCCTCAGAATCAAGTGAAGAACAAGATCCAGCTCCTCTGATCTCTAGACCTAGAAGATCTACTCAGTATACTGAGGAAAAGAGTGATGTTGAGGATGAGATTGAGGCTCAGAAATTCTTCCATGTTAAGGAAGAAGAACCTGAAACTGAGTCTGATGCAGATGTTCCAAGGAAATCACGTATTGTAAGAAGAACAGGAGATGAATTGCTTGAACAGTACTTGAACATTGTGGCTCAAAGAACAAGGTATAGGGAAACCAGGATGGGTATGCTGAGGAATAAAACATTTCTGAATGTAAAAGACATATACTGGCTAAATGAATTTGTCAACAAAATAAAAGTCAAAACTGTTGACAGATCAATTGTTGCAACCTGCATTGGGCTAGTCAGTCCTCCAATGAAGATCTTTCTCCATGACATTCAAAATATGGGACTCAAAGACTGGATAAAAATTGCTAGACTGATAAAGGAGATGCCCTCAAGATCTTCTGAAGCCCAAGTGATGATGGATGAAATCTGGGATGTATTTGCTACATGCTATGAAAAAGGCATTCTTTATGCAGCAGATTACAGGGCACTCAGTGCGATGACTGAGGCTATCAAGAACAACAAACCTGAGTGT
Organism: Calendula officinalis; assembly: GCA_963853835.1. Taxonomy (NCBI): domain Eukaryota; kingdom Viridiplantae; phylum Streptophyta; class Magnoliopsida; order Asterales; family Asteraceae; genus Calendula; species Calendula officinalis. The sequence goes on from OY970828.1 coordinate 38,088,329, forward strand.
CTTAATACTTTCAGAATCTTTCCCAAATATCTTGTTCCTCCTAACCTTACTTTTCAGGATCAAAAGAGTACCATATATCCAACATCTGGATATATGTATGCTGACTCAGATGATAGGGAGTGCTTCATTACTGAAGCAGATTTACAAACAGCTCCTATTATCCATCTGGTGGGCTTGAAATGGATGATAACCAAGAAAGAAGATTCTTGGTTCAGAAAGAAGATTGTTGATGTGCTAAACAACAGGCAAGATGAACTGAAGAAAAGAGAAGAGTTCATCCATGTGAAGAAAGAAGTCTTCTATGAGTTTGAATCAATCAACAGAAGATGAAGAAGACTTTGAAGCCTGTATTTTTTGAATTCTCTTTGTAATTGTTTTGTTATCATTAGATAGGGGGAGATTGTTAAGGCAAAAAACCTTACCCCATTGAATCTTAAGATAACAAAACAACCTAGACTAGCTTAGAATAAATAGTAGAATAAATTAGCTAAGTTTAGGAGTGATACTGAGTTTGGCCAGTATTGGCCACTCAGTATCAGCACTCAGTATTGGAAATCCAATACTGAGTAGAAGGACTGAGTTACAGTTAGTATTGTAACGGACTAAGATCAAATCTCTTGATCTTAGTCATTTCCTTAGTTTAGTCCTTCGGTTACTCCTTTGCCCATTATGTAAGATCTCTATACCACTATAAATAGAGATCATCTTGCAAAGGAGTACTCACCAATTCACGAACTTACATTCACATATTTTTTAATTGGTCAGTGGTCTTGTTATTCCGCAACAAGCCACACTTAGTGGATTTATACATTGACTATATTCTTGTGTTATCACTTTAATATTTCATTAAGTATAATAATCTATCAATTAACATAATAAACCAGGGTTGTTGTGACCTAACAGATTGGTATAAGAAGAAAAAGAAACGGGCGATGGTTTTAAAGGTTGACTTTGAGAAAGCTTATGACACAATTAGCTGGGATTTCTTAGACCGGATGATGGAGTTTATGTATTTTCCTGAAAAGTGGCGAAAATGGGTTACGACTATTCTTAAATCTTCTAAAGCTTCGGTTATTTTGAATGGGAATGCTTCCAAAGAATTTTGTTTGGAAAGAGGGCTTCAACAAGGTGATCCATTATCTCATTTTTTATATATTATTGCTATGGAAGGCCTTCATGTAGCCATGGAAGAAGCGAAATCTCAATGTTTGTTTCAAGGAATTGCGTTAAAAAATGAGGTGGAGATTTCTCACTTGTTATATGCGGATGATGCGATATTTTTGAGTGAGTGGTCTCTTAATAATATGCATAATTTGCTTATTATTTTGCATTTTTTCATATGGCTTCGGGTCTAAAGATTAACTTGCATAAATCAAATTTGTATGGGGTTGGGGTGGCGGAAGGGGAGATTACTAATATGGCGGGTATGCTTGGTGTGTGTAGTGGTAAATTTCCGTTTACATACTTGGGTTTACCGGTTGGGGCGTGTATGTCGAGAAAAAAGAATTGGGATATTTTGATCGATAGATTTAAAAAAAAGCTATCAGTGTGGAAAGTTAATGCTTTGTCGGTGGGAGGAAGACTTACGCTTTTAAATTCGGTGTTGGGTGGTTTGGGCACTTATTATATGTCTATGTTTATTATGCCTAAATGTGTGGATTCGAGTCTAGAGAAATTGAGATCTTCATTTTTTTGGGGAGGTTCTGAAACTCATAGAAAAATTCATTGGGTTAAATGGACTTCGGTGTTGTCTAGCCTTCAAAATGGCTGTCTTAATATCGGTAGTTTGAAGGCTCTTAATATCTCTCTTGTGGTCAAATGGATATGGAGATTTATGAATAATAAGCAAATGTTGTGGTCAAGAGTTATTACCGCAATATATGGAGATGATGGTGGTGTTTATAATTCGAATACTAGAGCTTCGGGTTCGGCTCCATGGGCTAGTATTATGCACATGTTGGGTAAGTTTAAGGAGAAGGGTATGGACTTAATTAATCACTTGTCAAAAGAGGTTGGTAATGGTGAGTCCACTTTATTTTTGAAGGATCATTGGGTTGGTTCCGGCCCGTTATGTATGATGTTTCCAAGGATTTTTCGGGTTGGAGGTTGATGGGGATTGCTCGGTTGCGGATAGAGTTCAAAATCAGTCCATTTTTTAGAGGTGGAGTCATGATATTAGGGGTGGAAGGGAAGTAGAAAAGGTGGGTGAAATTCAAAGTTTGGTGCTTAATCGTGTTTTTTCTAATGATCCGGATAGATGGGTTTGGGATATTGGTCGTGCGGGTATTTTTGAAGTTAAAACAACAAGGCGATGGCTTGATGATCGATTGTTTCCTGCCTTGCTTTTAGAAACTCGGTGGAACTCGCTTGTACCTCGGAAGGTCAATATTCTTTATTGGAAAGTTCAATTAGATCGAATCCCTTCAAAGCAAAACCTTTCTTTTAGATGAATTAGCTTGGAGGATTTGTCGTGTCAGGAATGCGGGGATGAGTTGGAAGACGTTGATCACATCTTTTGGAATTGTAATGTTGCTAAAGATGTGTGGAGGGCAATGGGAAATTGGTTGCAAGTTTTGGATACCAATGTGGAAGATCTGGCTTCTTTGATGTACTCGGTTGATTATGGGAATTATAATACGCATACAAGGCAAATTCTTGAAGCGGTTTGCGTTACGGTGGTGTGGATTTTGTGGCAGTATAGAAATGCGGTTGTCTTCAACAATGGCGTTATGCGTAAATGCATATTGGTTGATTCGGTTAAGGAGGTTTCTTTTAATTGGATATGTAATAGGAATAGCAAATTTAGAGTTAGCTATTCTGAATGGCTTATTCTCCCTTGTACTTGATGTATTGTTTTTTTTTTCTAGCTTCTCGCTAGTTTTTTAAGTTTAATACAAAGCCGTTTCCAAAGAAAAGAAGATTAGTGTGAGAAGATAACAAGCGATTGTTAATATATATATATATATGATCTTAAACGGACAACAATCCTTAACACCGGAGCATATGTCATGTGTAAAATTGTTGCCGGAAATCACAGGCGGGTATAACGTTGCCTGATTTGTAGCATCGTGTTTATGTGTAGGTTGTGTTTATGTGTAGGTTGTGGTCGAGGCGTTTTGGTCGAGGCGTTATGAACAAAAGCTTTCTATATTGAAAAGTGTTGCGTGAAGAAGATTGAATATAGTTAAAAGGTCAATTAATTTGGTGTAAGCCAATTAATAGTTTCCGGAAATATAAATCGAAACCGAAATAAAAGATGGTAAGACAATTTAGTATAGTCAATAGTTTCCGGAAATATAAAATGAAACGGAAATAAAAGGGTTGGTCAAATGCGATGATGTACAGCGTCTTATAATTTCATTTGGTGGTTTGAAATAAAGTGTAATTTATAGCAATTGGTTAACACATAGTGACTACTTAGAAGAGGTCTTGTGTTCGAATCCTGTAAGCAACACTTTTTATTTTATTTTAGTTGAAGAACTTACTTAAAGTGGAAATCTCCTTAAACTTAAAATTAAGGAGCTCCTTAAACTTCCTTAAAATGGTAGTCCTAAATGCATTAGTAAGTAGTAAGATATGTATTTTCAAAACTATTTGCTATGTACCCAGTTTAAAAGTCTCATTTAATCACCTTAGCAATAGCTAAATCCATATCGTGTTTATCAACACGAATCCTTGCTTCCCGCCCATTTAGAATATCTCCAACTTTTAGGTCCTTGCAACCTATCAACATAATTATCACAAATCTAGTTATCATCCATAACTAGACATCATTTAGCATCAACATAATCAACCCCAACCACCAAGTTCACCAATTTGGTGCAGATCCATACACCCTAGTTCATACAACCACTTCCAAGTTGCAAATTAACCATAGATCCATGGTCTACATACTTCCTATGGGTGTTCTACACCCTCATTATCCATCTTTAACAAGATTCCAACACATCACATTCAAACTTACCATTTCCCCAAAATCTTGTTTACAAAACTAACTAGGAGACGAAAATACCTTAGATCTTTAACAAGGTTTGAAGATCTCCATGAATGGTGGTAGTCTATGCTCAAGAACACCCAAAATCGCCCTCATCTTCTCCCAAAATCGGCTGCACCTTTGGAGTGTCGTGAAAATGAGCAAAACCCCTAAAAATCTCGTTTTTATTCTGCCATCAACTGAAATCACGTCGCTATCTGCATGATTTCGTCGCTATCTGCCTTCCGCGTCTTTTCACGAAACTACATAGCGTCGCTATCTCCGACGCTATCTCCGGAATTCTCGTTTTCACGACCCACCATAGACGCTAAATCGGGTCTCTGTCTGAAACGCGACTTTTCGCGACGTTATGCCCAGATAGTGACGCTATCTGGGCCTACCTGACAAGGCTGCAACTTTTCTTGTCCCTTTCGACACGGTTTCGTCCGTAACTTTCTCATACGATGTCCAAATGACACGAAACCAATTTCTACATTCTTTAAACGATTTATCCTTATTTGTCATATTTTTAAATAATTTATTTATCACAAAATTCGGGTCGTTACAACTATCCACGCCTTAAAAGGATTCCGTCCTCGGAATCACTAAAATTTTTCAACCCACATTCGACCGAGCATCCATTCTCATTCTCTTGTGGTTATTACCACGGAACTTCTCTCATTACAATTAGATCATCAGTATACATTCTTAACATTCACTTAACCCCGTTAGGCCCGAACGGGTCCAAAAAAAAATCAATCTTAAACTCATAATACTTAAACGGCTCAAAATTTCATAATTTGACCATAACACTTTCAATCCTTTAATCAAACCCGCTATACACATAGAAACTATATGACCCAATCATTACAATCATCTAATCAATCCACACGGATATCAAAATCCAGCTTCGACCAAGTCGATATAATCTGACATAGTCTAATCTTTGACTTAAGCACAAAGTCAACTATTCTTTAACAATTTCTTTACTTGCTAAAGGTTCCATTGATCATCCTTTCCTTTACCACCGACCTTTAATTATGATTCATCAACCATCATATACCCGATTCCCAAATTCAACTTGAAAACACCCAACGGGTCAAAGTCACATAATCCGACTATAACTCTTTTAATTATTCCATTAACCTTTTCACATACACACAATCGATACATTATGCTCTCATCATTCACTAGTCATTCAAAACGAGAGTCAAAGCCCATCTTTGACCAAGTCAACCGATCACAAGTTGACTAACCTTGACTTTTGCATAAGTCAACCATACTTTTCCAAACTAACATGTTCCATACTCACGGGATACTATCCTCAACTTATCACTTCCGGTTCTACTCATTATTATTTCCTTAACCATCGTTCTCGTTTTTCCAAACTTTTAATTTTTTCCCCCAAATAATCTGACAGTCGCACCCTTACTTGAGGTCACACCGACCTTTACCGATTCTTGACCAGCATTTGGTCACTCATACCATCCCTTAGTATTCTTTCAACCATCTTTGTATCACATCGATCAATTTCATAACTTTTATTCTCAATTACCGGTATTAGATTCTCTACCGCAACACATTCCCCAATTTCATACAAGTTTACCGTATCTTGGTTACCAACAAAAATTTGCTTGCTAAAAGCATCACCTTTCTCATATTTCACAAATTGAAGGCATCTCCCACTCATACATGACCTAATGCAACCCGCACTAGCAAACCAACTTCTTATTTGTCACATAAAATTATAACAATACACATTAACCACATGGTTCTACATTCATTATGTATATATATATATATATATATATATATATATATATATATATATATATATATATATATATATATATATATATATATATATATATATATATATATATATATATAGGGGAGGTTCCATTGAGAATTGGAAAATTCGTAAGAATGTGAGAATTAGTGTCATCATCATGATTACCCTATATGTATTCATAGGGTTCATCGATGATTAAACTAAGCACATGCGCCCCCTCGTGCCGCGGCAAATTTTGCCGGGTCGTGGGCCCCAAGTCCACCCAAATCAATGGCTGAGATCTATTCTCACATTCTCACCCAATATATAAATTTTCAAAAGAACTCATTCATATATATATATATATATATATATATATATATATATATATATATATATATATATATATATATATATACTAGCTTCAAAGCCCGCCCGAATGGGCGGGCATGCTTCGAGAGATATGTAGGAAAATAACAATATATTGATACTGTTTAAATAACATAAGAATTCATAATTGTAATAATGAGAAACAATTTTATATACATCAATAAATGTTATATGAAATTTATAGACGAAATAAAACTTTTTTGTAAATGACATTTGCTATTCAATTAGACGAAGAAAAAATTAATACCAAAATTAGTATATATATATGTAAATATATATAAAACAAAATTAGATTAGATTAGAAAATAAAAATGAGATAATCAGTGATGGTTAAGTTACTAAATTAGGTATGACAAAATATAAATTTAATAATCAGTGATGGTTAAGTTAAGTTATTGTAAAAGAAAAAACAACACAAAAATCTCCATGAATGCACATGTATATAAAATAGATTTTCGAATTACAATTGACCTTCACAACTAAGTTTCCGAAAAAACTTGAATACAAAAGGAAAATACCGAAAAAAGGGATTTATGGAACAGAATAATATAGGTAAATTTTCGTTAAATTGGTATGACTAATTTTATAAAATAGGTGTATTCAGTTATGGAATATATTCAAAGTATTTGTTAGTTACGGAATAGATTAATGGGTGTAATACTTACCAATATCAGGGTATTAAATGTTTCCAGATTTATATGGAGTAATTCGAATTTCAGTTGGGTTTGCTGAGGATTCTTTTGGTTTGGTTTTGATTGACATGTGGCATTTTACATATTTACACGTCAACAATAACAACAAATGATAATTCTTGAATGAGACATGTTGGCAAAACAAACTAAAAATTAGGCCTCGTATATAGAGGTAGATGTCAATGGGTAACATAAATTCAAATATGGTAAAGAGATATACCAAATCACGGGATATAAGGATTTTGAATTATATACCGTATATATGCCCGAAATTTAGGCTTATTAGTTTTGCAATATAGCTGTTTCGGTTTAATATTTGAATGAAATATTTATGATAGAATGATATTGTGTATCTTTTGACGTTATCTCTGCCTTGTTTCCATAATTGCAGGAGGGAAGTATTACTCACAAAACGTGTTTGGTCATGAGATGCTAGAGCCAATCGCTGAATTACACGTGGCAAAACCGTCCAATGGGAGAGCTCGAAATTGCCTTGTTGTCAAACACAAGCCAAATTAGGCCTCATATATAGTAGAAGATATATATATATATATATATATATATATATAAACATTATAATATAAACACACAATTCATACATTAACTATTTTATCGAGATGATCGGAAAGCCTGCAATCCATCTAGATCCAAATTGTCACAGTTATTAGAACATGTCCAATCTCGGAATGGAACCATTGGGATTCGCCCAACCGATTCCACCCCGAAACATCATAGTAGCCGGGGATCCCCCAAACTACCACCTCATATTTTCCTCATTCTATCGATCTTAGGTACCACACTAGTATACCTCTTTTCACATCTCATAACTTTACCACTAAGTTACACATTTAATCGCCTACTTATTCATCATGCACTTTAGCACCTTTCCCATAATATCACATTTTCATTTTCTTTCATATTTAACATATTTCCCATTGGACTTACTACTTAACACGTTTCATATATCATTACCTTTCCATTTTCATATGCCTTCAAAGGCCATCTCATAATGCACATGCATCGTACCCCGCGGGTAAACTAATGAAACCTCTGATTACCATTACCATTTCACCTACACATTGACCACCCTTAATCGATTCATTTCCTTATTACCAAATTTCCAAATCTTTTTATCACCACCGGGGTAACTACCAATCCATTCCATTAATTATAATTCACCGACCAACCCGGTCGTCTTTGAGTCAACCAATAGACTCCGGTCTGCACTTGCAACCCATGACTTAGCACCAAACAGCCCAACACTCGATGTTCCACTTTTTATACATCGTGAGACTTAGAAATATTCCTTTCCCAATCGTAGTCTCACACTACCCTATGCCATATACCATCATACCATTACTATGACATGTTACCAACAATAGTTTCCTACCCTTAATACCGAATCCATCATTCCCGACATAAAACGTAGCTATGGCTATATGCCAACTTTTACTCAACTATTTTCAACAATCAAAATTCGTCGTTCCCGACACTTATCCTTTTCCATATATTCTCCATTTATGAGTTCTAAGGCATCACCATACCTTAGTCAATCCTTCCTTCATCGTTCACGTATAATAATATTACATTACTTATTCGGATTCCCGTCGGACATCCAAATTCCATTTCCAAAGTTTCCATTTCTAAAATTCTTGTCCATACTAATAATTCTTATCAACACTTAGTACTTCATTGTACTAATATCCTTTTGTTGAAACACAATTACCATCCTTGTGGTTCGTCCTTTGATACTACATAATAGAATTATCCCTTATATCCTTACTACATGCGACACACTTGTCTATAATCCTTTCCGATATATATTTCCATACACATAACTAACCGGGAAGACTATTCCCAAAATAGATCTCCACATCATACAACTCATCTCCAATTTCTATAAGCACTAATTCGTGCAACAACCAAACAATTAAGTCATAATCTCATATCTTTCATTTTACCTAAGATCTCTGAGGTGGCATCATGCACCCTCCTCCAGATTTCCTTCCAGGCAGACTTCCCCTTTCAACTCACTCGTGAGTTTCTTTCACAACATCTTGTACTGCGCTCTCTTTCACAAAGTTTCATACAACACATTCCACCGTGTCAACGCCTCATCCTTCAATAATGCTGATTCCAAATTCACCATATCTTTCTTCCTTCGCTTGCTACTCTCTAGCACTTGCTCAATCTACTGAATGCACCACATCGTGACCTCCGACTCAGAACTTTCGAATTACGTAACGGTTTTACATGCTATGAAGGCCCTATACAAAACCCTTCCATTTCTCCCGACTAGGTCTTGCTACCTTTTTTATGTAAATACTTCCTACTACGGGCTTCGCCATTCGATGACTCTTCCTTCATACGGGTATTGGAATCATTCCACCTACCCTCATTCATTCGATTATCCAAATTCTGGTTCATATCCTCATTCTTAACTCTTCCCAATTTAGTGGAGCTCGTCCACTTTTTACATTCATTCTTTCGCCATACTAACGTATCCAACAAAAAAGATTCAAACGGTCAACTCAACAGTCGAAAACAACACCATTAGATCAAAACATGGCATTTCTCATAAGGGTCGACCATATCATACTAATGCCCTAGGTCTCAAAAGACTCACATTGCATAATTCATAACAACTTCTATAGGTCCGTCTCCGTAACAAATGGTCCATTTATTGATGGGCGAACGACGGGGATGGAACCCTAGGTTCAACCCTAAACTTAACATGAAGTCTTAAGGTCAACCTATCGATCTCAAGGAATCTTACATTCCTATTGCTACAGTCTAAGACTAAGATGAGCATCCAACCTAATTCACTTCAACTATAGCTCTGATACCAAGTTGTGACACCCGTATTTTGAAAACATCGTTTAATACAATTAAAATACATTTTCCCTAATATTCGACATATTGTCTATAATACAGTTTAACAAAAACTTTAAAACATTTATCAGAGTTTACATAAAATACGGTGTCACCAAGAATATCAAAACCATAGGCAAACGGGATCTACCTAAGAGCTCCCAAGTTAGACATCTCTAGGCCACTTCTAGTGCAACCTTCTGTCACTTCAAACCTGTACCTGAGTACATAGCGTCGCTATCTGCCTTCCGCGTCTTTTCACGACACTACATAGCGTCGCTATCTCCGGCGCTATCTCCGGAATTCTCGTTTTCGCGACACATCACAGACGCTAAATCGGGTCTCTGTCTGAAACGCGACTTTTCGCGATGCTATGCCCAGATAGCGACGCTATCTGGGCCTACCTGGACAGGCCTGCAACTATTCTTGTCCCTTTCGACATGGTTTCGTCCGTAACTTTCTCATACGATGTCCAAATGACACGAAACCAATTTCTACATTCTTTAAACGATTTATCCTTATTTGTCATATTTTTAAATAATTTATTTATCACAAAATTCAGGTCGTTACATTTATAATATATAGCTAGACCCACTTTCACCACCCTCAAATATAAAGTAACATGGAAAAAGCAAGAATCGAACTCGACGTGATTGATGAGGCATGCCTTCAATTCCACATTTCAAGCCACTTGGGCACTAAAATTACTTTATCCTATTCTCACAAAAACACTATATAAAGAAACTCTTTAATTTTTCTTATGAAAAGTAAACAGGTATGACAACTGTATATATAAGAGAATTTCTCTTTATTTTTTAAGATTTTGATTATAAGTGTTATTAAACTTTCCGTAATATTACTTTGACAAATGAGAGCATCCCTAATGATTTTGTCATTGCAATAATTTATTATAATTGATATATAAACTTTCCACTTAAATTTTATAATAAGCTTTCAAAAAAGCTTTTGATCCAATGCATGTAAATGTAGTAAAAAAAAATTTTTGTGTCTTGAGAATGACTTATGGAAGAAAAAGCTTTTGAAGTAAAAGTTTTTTGCTAGAAGGTCTTTTACCTTCAAATGATCTAGAGAAGAGGTAAAAAAAACTTTGTAAAAAGCTTCTATTAGAAATGCTTTTATTACATTTCGTCTGCTGTGTACTTATTCATAAGAGCATTGTAACGACCCGAAATTTGTAAATAAATAAATTGTACAAAAATATGATAAATAATGATAAATCATTTAACGAACGTAGGAATTGGTTTCGTCTCGTTTGGACACCGTACGAGAAAGTTATGGGCGAAACCGGGTCGAACCAAACACAGAAAAGTGCAGCCCTGCCTGCACTGGAAGTTCACGGCGTGAACTATAGTTCACGGTCGTGAACATGGTACAGCGATTCAGACAATCAGGCGTGAACTACTTCCCGACCAGGTCCCGCTCGCGAACTATGCGTGCGCGAATGAGTTCACGTCGCGAACTCTGGTAGCGATCGTGAACTTTGGGCGGCACCAGCATTTAATACGGGAAAACCTCATTTATTACACACAAAACCCTAGTTTTCTCCTCTCAACTTGTGTGTGCGATTTTTGAGTGTAAAGTGACGATTGGAGCTTAATCTTCACTAGCTCTTGGAGATTCTTGCTCACATTTGAAGATCAAAGGTAAATCTTCATCCCTCTTGTGTTATAAGTCTTAGATTCAAGTAGGGAAGCTTGAATCATAAACCCTAGTTATGGATTTGTACATAAATGGTTAAATGGAAGTAATATAACTAAGATTTATGGTATTTTAACAAGGAAAATGTTATAATATGAATCTATGAAAAGATGGTGATTTATGGAATTAGGGTTTTGATAACTAAAGGGAAAATGGTGCCAGTAGTTGACTAGCCATGGATTATGTGGTTAGTATAGATGATTAATGCAAACCATTGTATTGGTTTTGATAATAGGTTATTGGTTGAAGGATTTGAGGCATTCAAATCTTGAGAGGTGATATTGGTGTTTAAGGAACACAACCATTGGATAAGCTTGGCTAAGGTGAGTACATGTGAACTTTCAAAACTGAGTACATAGTTAGTAAATGTTTTATGATTAAATGTTTTTATCGAGTCTTTAAGTAATTTAGTTATTTATGTGATTTATGATGAATTGCTTATATGATGATGAAATGATTAATTGATTGAGAAATGATGGAGCTATAGGCTCATAATGATAAGAGATAAGTGATGATTATGATGTTGTTGTTCCTAGGGCCGTAGTAGATTGGAGGCATTTCGGTTATTACAGTACCTTAAGGTTAGTGGTACATTGGAGGCATTCCGATTACCCAATACCTATGAGTCCCGGTAGATTGGAGGCATTCCGGTTACCGTGGATATGATGGTCTTGATAGATTGGAGGCATTCTGATTATCTTGACATTGGCTAAATGATGAAAGTAATGAAGTGACCCAAACGAACCTAGTAATATTATTTTAAGTTTAAATGATATTATTTGACTAGTTCTTTATCGGGTCTAAAACCCATGTATCTCACGAGGCAATTTTGTCTCACGTACTATGTTTGTGTTTTTGCTATGTACTCAGGTTTGGGATCAAAGATCTAGGAGGCCCGTTTAGAAGAGGCCTTGTTGAGATTAGCTTGGTGTTGATGATTAGAGTCTTTATCCTATGGTTAAGATATAATTTGTAACACCTTTTTTGTAAACTCTGATAATCTCGAACAAGAAACCTTTTCGTTTTTTGTAAAACCGGTATTTGACACCGATACAATATTATGTATTTTGGATTAAATGTTATTTAAATGTTGTTTTGAAAATTGAGGTGTTACAACTTGGTATCAGAGCTATAGTTTAAGTGAACTAGGTTGAGTTGACCATCCTAGACTTAGACTGAGCTAGTAGGACCGTAGGTTCCATAGGATACTTATGAATTGACTATTGAGACCTTAAGTGTAGGTTCAATAGGGTTGACCTTAAGGGAATAGGTCATGGTTGGTTTTGGTAACGGTCAATGTTACCGTTACTTTGATAAATTGACTTCTAAATGATTGATGTCTTATTATAGCAAAATGGTGAGAACTGGAAGTGCAAGAGGCCCACTTGATCAAGGGCAAGATTCGAATAACATCGTTGTCGAACCGGTGTTTGGTCCTCAACCTCGTGAAGGGGAGGAAAATTTGGGTGTTGAAAGGAACACTCACACCCTGATCACCTTAGAACACCTCCAAACTATGTTCAACCAAATGAGGGACATAGTGAATGAGGATGTGAACCGAATCCTCAATGAGCATAAGGCACGTGAAAGGCGGGAGGAATCTCCACCCCGCACGAAGAGCAAGTCAAGTAGTGTTGCTCAAACCGAGAGGTCTTCGACAGAAGAAGAGGAGAGTGACCCCGAGCCGAGGGAGAGGAAGGGGTGCACGTACAAGAACTTTGTGGCTTTTAAGCCCGATAACTACTATGGTAGCTCCGAACCAAAAGTCACGATCTGGTTGGATCCGTGAAACTGAACAAGTCCTTGAAGCTAGTAAATGCAAGGAAGGTGATATGGTGATCTATGCTTCTCGGTTATTGAAAGATGAAGCCCTCGTGTGGTGGGATACCATGTATGAAACTTTGGGGAAGAGGGAGGTGTACAAGATGACTTGGGATGAATTTGTGAAATGGTTGAAGGCAAAGTTTTGCCTCGAAAGAAATTTGGAGAAGCTTCAAGAAGAGTTTGTCCACTTGAAGAAGGAAGGGATGAGTGTCGATGAGTACACTAAAAAGTTCACGGGATTGATCCCATTTGTGATCAATTTGTACCCGGATGAGAGGTCCCGGATTGTTAGGTATGCTAATGGACTCCCGTGGGAGTATGAGTTGGAAGTGAAAAGGGCCGCCACACTCGATGAGGCTATCGGTGCGGCGAGGAATGTTGAGGAGGTTGGCCAAAGGAAGATCAATGAAAGGCCAAAGTTTGAAAAGAGAAAGTTTGCAGGAAGCTCGGGATCGGTAAAGAAGGGAAAGTTCATCCCGACCTATTCTAAGCAATCGAGTGTTGGTGCTTGTAAGAAGTGTGGCAAGGACCACAACGGAGAATGTTTGGCGGATTCGAAATCTTGTTTCAAGTGTGGAAGGCCGGGGCATATGGCAAGGGATTGCCGGGCCAAACCGTTGGATGAAATCGAGTGCTATTCGTGCCATGAAAAAGGGCACTATAGCAATTCTTGCCCGAAGAAGGGAAATGAGACCATGGTGTCGACCGCTCAAAAGAAAGCGGAGCCGACAAAGGTCAAGGGACGGTCCTTCCAACTTACCCGGGAAGAAGCCAAGGAGGTTCACAATGTCGTTTCAGGTACTCTACTCGTAAATTCTATTCCCGCCCGGATCTTATTTGACTCGGGTGCTACTTATTCGTTTGTGTCGCATGATTTTGTTGTGGTGTTGAAAGTGCCTTTAGAACTCCTTGATGAGATATATGATATAGAAATTGCGGATGGTAAAACCTCCATAGTCCAACATATGTGTCGAAATTGTGAATTGGAAATAGACGGGAAAAAGTTTAAGGTGAATTTATTACCCATGGAAATTGCGGGTTTTGATATAGTTATAGGTATGGATTGGTTGGGTGAACATCAAGCAAAGATTTTATGCGGGAAAAAGATAGTCTCGATTAGGACTCCCGACAACGAAAAAGTTTATGTGTATGGTGAGAGACGACACCATTTGCCATGTCTTATGACCGCAGTTAAAGCTAGGAAATGTTTAGCCAAAGGGTGTTCGTCATTTTTAGCGTATGTGTTAGATGGAAGGAAGGAGAAGAAGACGGTGGAAAATGTGAAGGTGATTCGGGACTTTCCCGAAGTATTTCCCGATGATTTACCGGGATTGCCACCGGAGAGACAAGTAGAATTCCGTATTGATTTGGTTCCGGGAGCGACGCCGATAGCTCGTGCTCCATACCGTTTGGCTCCCACCGAAATGCGGGAATTGATGTCCCAATTACAAGAGTTACTCGATAAAGGAATTATTCGTCCTAGCTCGTCTCCATGGGGTGCGCCCGTATTGTTCGTTAAGAAGAAAGACGGTTCAATGAGAATGTGCATCGACTACCGAGAGTTGAACAATATGACCATTAAGAACCGATACCCGTTGCCTAGAATCGACGACTTGTTTGATCAACTTCAAGGTGCCGCCTATTTCTCGAAGATCGATTTGAGATCGGGTTACCATCAAGTTCGAGTGAAAGAAGGAGATACCGAGAAGACGGCGTTTCGTACACGTTATGGGCATTACGAGTTTTTGGTGATGCCATTCGGGTTGACTAATGCACCAGCCATTTTTATGGACCTTATGAATCGGGTTTGCAAACCATTCCTCGACAAGTTTCTTATCGTATTTATTGACGATATTCTTATTTATTCGAAAACCGAAGAAGAACACGAGAATCATCTAAGAAAAACGTTAGAAGTGCTACAACGAGAAACATTGTATGCTAAGTTTTCTAAGTGTGAATTCTGGATTCGAGAAGTCCAATTCCTCGGTCATGTCGTATCGCGAGAAGGGATCAAAGTTGACCCGTCAAAGATTGAGGCGGTCATCAAGTGGGAACCGCCACGAACCCCAACCGAAGTGAGAAGTTTTCTCGGCCTTGCCGGATATTACCGTCGATTTATTCAAGACTTTTCTCGAGTGGCGACACCACTCACATTGTTGACCCGAAAGAGTAGTGAGTTCGTGTGGGGAGAAAAGCAAGAAAAAGCATTCGCCATATTGAAAGAAAAATTGTGTAACGCCCCGGTTCTCACGCTACCCGAAGGGATGGAAGACTTTGTCGTGTATAGTGATGCTTCGCATAAGGGTTTGGGTTGTGTTTTGATGCAGCGAGGGAAGGTCATTGCATATGCCTCGAGACAATTAAAGAATGCGGAAGAAAGGTACACGACTCACGATTTGGAGTTGGCGGCGATAGTGTTTGCTTTAAAGTTATGGAGACACTACTTATACGATACAAGGTGTACGTTATATACGGATCACAAGAGCCTTCAATACGTTTTTACTCAAAAAGACTTAAATATGATTCAAAGAAGATGGATCGAATTGATACAAGATTATGATTGTGAGATTGTTTACCATGCGGGGAAGGCCAATGTAGTAGCCGACGCCTTGAGCCGAAAGGTATATGAAAAGCCGAATAAAGGGAAGCTAACGCGTATTGAAGTAGTCTCGAGTATAGTAGAACGAATCAAGAATGCCCAAAGGGAAGTGATGGAAAAAGATGAGTTAAGGCAAGAGCGTTTGGGAAAGAACCAACATTTTGTAGAAAACAAGCAAGGGTTGAAAACCGTTGGTGGTCGAATTTGGGTTCCCAAGTTCGGGGGTACCCGAAAGGAGTTACTAAACGATGTTCATAAGTCTAAGTATTCGATCCACCCGGGAAGTACGAATATGAATCAGGATATGAAGAAGATGTATTGGTGGCCTGGGATGAAGGCAAGAGTGGCAAAGTATATTTCTAAATGTGCCACGTGTGCACAAGTAAAAGTCGAGCATCAAGTACCTTACGAGGTAGCTCAATCGTTACAAATCCCGGCTGGAAAATGGGATGACATAACAATGGATTTTATTGTTGGATTGCCAAAGACGAGCAAGAACCACGACGCCATTTGGGTCATAGTTGACCGGTTGACCAAAAGTGCATTATTCTTGGCAATTCGGGAAACCATGCCACTTGAGAAGTTGGAAAAGTTGTATGTGGATGAAGTAGTAAGACTTCATGGAGTCCCATTGTCGATTGTGTCCGATAGAGATGCGAGGTTTACCTCGAGATTTTGGAGGTCGTTGCAAGAGGAGTTGGGAACGAAATTGCGGTTGAGTACGGCATACCACCCGCAAACCGATGGTCAAAGTGAAAGAACCATTCAAACGGTTGAAGATATGCTAAGGTCGTGTGTGCTAGATTTTGGAGGTAAATGGGATGAGCATCTACCGTTAGTCGAGTTCTCCTACAATAATAGTTACCAGTCGACTGTTAAAATGCCGCCTTATGAGGTGTTGTATGGAAGGAAATGTAGGACTCCGTCGTGTTGGCTCGAAGCGGGTGAGACGAAACTCACGGGTCCCGAAATTGTGAAGATGACCAATGAAAAGATTGGTATAATCCAAACCAATATGAAAATCGCCCAAGATCGACAAAGAAGCTACTCGGGTTTGAAAAAGAGACCGTATTATTTGAATGTTGGAGACATGGTAATGTTAAAAGTATCGCCTTGGAAAGGCGTAATGCGGTTTGGTAAGAAAGGCAAATTGAGCCCAAGGTATGTTGGCCCGTTTAAGATTTTGAAACGGGTCGGTTTGCATGCTTTCAAGTTAGAACTCCCACCCGAACTTCAAGGTGTTCACGATACGTTTCATGTAAGTTATTTGAAGAAGTTTGTGGGTGAAGTTGAAAATATAATCTCATTGCAAGAGTTGCGGGTTGATGCCCCGAATCGATTGATTGAAGAACCCGAAGCAATATTAGAGACAAAGACCAAGAAATTTCGGAATAAAGATATTGAATTGGTGTTGGTCAAGTGGAAGCATTCACTTGGACCGAACTTGACTTGGGAAGTCAAGGACGAGATTCGAAAGAGATACCCGAACTTCGTGAACTATGATGAGATTCCGAGGACGGAATCTCCTTAAGGGGTAGATAGTTGTAACGACCCGAAATTTGTAAATACATAAATTGTACAAAAATACGATAAATAAGGATAAATCATTTAATGAACGTAGAAATTGGTTTCGTGTCGTTTGGACACCGTACGAGAAAGTTATGGGCGAAACCGGGTCGAACCAAAGACCGAAATGTGCAGCCCCGGCTGCACTGGAAGTTCACGGCGTGAACTATAGTTCACGGTCGTGAACATGGTACAGCGATTCAGACAATCAGGCGTGAACTACTTCCCGACCAGGTCCCGATCGCGAACTATGCGTGCGCGAATGAGTTCACGTCGCGAACTCTGGGAGCGATCGTGAACTTTGGGCGACACCAGCATTTAATACGGGAAAACCTCATTTATTACACACAAAACCCTAGTTTTCTCCTCTCAACTTGTGTGTGCGATTTTTGAGTGTAAAGTGACTATTGGAGCTTAATCTTCACTAGTTCTTGGAGATTCTTGCTCACATTTGAAGATCAAAGGTAAATCTTCATCCCTCTTGTGTTATAAGTCTTTGATTCAAGTAGGGAAGCTTGAATCATAAACCCTAGTTATGGATTTGTACATAAATGGTTAAATGGAAGTAATATAACTTAGATTTATGGTAATTTAACAAGGAAAATGTATTCATAATATGAATCTATGAAAAGATGGTGATTGATGGAATTAGGGTTTTGATAACTAAAGGGAAAATGGTGCTAGTAGTTGACTAGCCATGGATTATGTGGTTAGTATAGATGATTAATGCAAACCATTGTATTGGTTTTGATAATAGGTTATTGGTTGAAGGATTTGAGGCATTCAAATCTTGAGAGGTGATCTTGGTGTTTAAGGAACACAACCATTGGATAAGCTTGGCTAAGGTGAGTACATGTGAACTTTCAAAACTGAGTACATAGTTAGTAAATGTTTTATGATTAAATGTTTTTATCGAGTCTTTAAGTAATTTAGTTATCTATGTGATTTATGATGAATTGCTTATATGATGATGAAATGATTAATTGATTGAGAAATGATGGAGCTATAGGCTCATAATGATAAGAGATAAGTGATGATGATGATGTTGTTGTCCCTAGGGCCGTAGTAGATTGGAGGCATTCCGGTTATTACGCTACCTTAAGGTTAGTGGTAGATTGGAGGCATTCCGATTACCCAATACCTATGAGTCCCGGTAGATTGGAGGCATTCCGGTTACCGTGGATATGATGGTCTTGATAGATTGGAGGCATTCTGATTATCTTGACATTGGCCAAATGATGAAAGTAATGAAGTGACCCAAACGAACCTAGTAATATTATTTTAAGTTTAAATGATATTATTTGACTAGTTGTTTATCGGGTCTAAAACCCATGTATCTCACGAGGCAATTTTGTCTAACGTACTATGTTTGTGTTTTTGCTATGTACTCAGGTTCGGGATCGAAGATCTAGGAGGCCCGTTTAGAAGAGGTCTTGTTGAGATTAGCTCGGTGTTGATGATTAGAGTCCTTATCATATGGTTAAGATATAATTTGTAACACCGTTTTTTTAAACTCTGATAATCTCGAACAAGAAACCTTTTCGTTTTTATAAAACCGGTATTTGACACCGATACAATATTATGTATTTTGGATTAAATGTTATTTAAATGTTGTTTTGTAAATTGAGGTGTTACAAGCATCCTCAATGGTTAAGTCATTGCAATGACTTATTAGAAATGCCATGTAGACTTTCCATTCAACATTCATAAAAAGCTATCAAAAAGCTTTTACTCCAATGCATGTAAATGTAGAAAAACCTTTTTGTGTGTCTACGGAATGACTTATGGAAGAAAAAACTTTTGCTTCACTTTTGAAGCAAAAGTTTTTTCCTAGAAAGTCATTTACCTTTAAATAACCTTGGGAAAGTGAAAAAAGTTTTAGAAAAAACTCTAATTAGAGATGCTCTAAGTGGTTGACTATGAAGACCGGTGCCAACGGTCCGCCGGTTGGGCACCGCCGGTTGGCCGCCGGTACCGGCGCCGTTGGCACGGACCGCCGGTTAAGGTGCAGCCGGTTTCGAGACGGGAGAAGAGACAGAGGGAGGAGCGTGCGAGTGGGGCCCATTGTACCCGGTAGCCAATAAAAAAAAGCTTTTTTTTTTAAACGGTAATAATTCAAAATAAATGGTAATAAATACAAAAAATGGTAATAAATTCAAAAAAATTCTTAAAAATTCAAAAAAAAATCCCCCTCATTTACATCTATAAATACCCACTCATTTCTTCTATTTTTTACACCACATTCGCATTCTTTCTCTCTCAAAAAAATCATACTTCCTCCCAAACTTTTCAAAAATATCCAAAAGACGTCAATCATCGGTATCCAACGACGTGTGGGAGCTATTTAATTCAACACCGATTGTCGCGCCACCCTCACCGGCCGGTTCTTCGTCGGGTCAAACAAGCAACCCGGCACCATCGCTTGGTTTTGGGGCTTACTCTCAACCACCACCAAACTACCAATACCAACAACCACCACCAAACTTTCGATACCAACAACCACCACCAAACTACCATTACTCTCAACCACCAAACTTTCAATACCAACAACCACCACCAAACTTTCAATACCAACAACCACCACCCAACTTCCAATTCCAACAACCTCCTCCAAACACACCTCCCTTTTCACAAAATTTTCAATCACAATCACCATCCGAAAATGTGGGGGACACCCAACAAGAACCGACATCCACAAGAAGAGGGAAAGAAAAAAGGAAGGAAAAGGGGAAAGAAAAAGCGGCGCCAAAAAGGGCACAAACAAAGTGGTCAACCCATGACGCGGTGGTTTTAGCCCAACGTTGGATTCATAACTCTGAAGATGGTGTTAGGGGGAATAGCAAAAAACATATCGTCCATTGGGGTCAAATTCTCGCGGACTTCAACTCGGCTGCTTCTGTGAAGCGTAACATGAACCAACTAACGGGCAAATGGTCCAAAATAGCGCATGACGTGAAAGCGTTCAGTGCTATATGCACTTCTTTAAACGACATGCGTGGAAACGGTATGCGAGACGAGGACGTTCTAAGAGCTTCTCGTCAACAATTCCATAAAAATGTTGGCCATAATTTTATATACGAGGAGTGTTGGGAAGTGGTAAAAGATTGCCCAAAGTTCTATATTTCTCAAGGCGTCATGGATACCGAGCCGATAAGCCTCGATGAAGACACCGAACCGGTTAGCATGGATACAAGGACGACGGCACCGGCTAACATGCATGCGTTGTTCCAAGATGACCCGTTGAGGCGCCCCCCCGGCCGCAGTGTTAGTAAGAAAAGTCAAAAAACTTCGTCTTCGTCCGATGCCGCAACTTCTGCAAGGTCCATTAAGTTGGACACTTTGGACGTGGTTAGGCAAACCTCCCATAAGCAACCTAACGCTATCGCTAAGGTTGCAAAAATGGCGCATCAAAAATTAATTTTGAAAACTTGGAAATTCCTAGCCACAAAAGTACCGAAAGATATTAGCGAAAGTCGTAAGAAAATGCTTGAGGAAGCTCAAGAATCAATTGCAAGGAAATTTCATAAGGATTTGGCGATTTTTAACCAGGATGACGAAGAGGGTGACGGTGACGGTGAGGGAACACAAGAACCGGTTGGCGAAGACGAAGACGAAGACGACAATGAATCTATTTACTAGTATTTTTTTTAGTTCAAATGCCTTTTTTTTTTTATTATTAATGTCTTTTTTTTATTATTAATGTCTTTTTTTTTAATTTTAGTGTCTTTTTTTTAAAAAATTAATGTCTTTTTTATGTAATGTTTTTTTAATTAATGAAATGTATTTTTATTAGTTATATGTTTTAACTAGTTGTATATTTTTATTAGAAAAATAAAAGTAAATGGTGGGGCCCAAATTTGGTGAAGTGACGGAGTGCTATTGGCATAGCTACGTCAGTTTAGTGTTAGTTAGTTTGTCTGCTAACGTGACGCTGAGTTGACAGCAACTGATGGCGTAAGTTGCCGCCAACATTAAAGTACCGTCTATTTTATATAGCTTACATTTGCTATTTAGCCTATTTTGGTACCTGCCATTTTAGTCACTTGCACTTATTTTTCTATTTATATTAATTAAAAGTAAAACAAGATATTAATAAAAATCCATAAATAGTTAGTAGCGTGCATTATACGCCACAAGAACAAGTTTTGGTCAAAACAAGTTGGGTCATGTCATGTTTTAGGGTGTGCAAAAGGTGGTACACAAACAAATAAAACAAAAAACGGTCCAAAACTTGTTACATTGGGTCCAATTCATAATTCTTGTGTGCTAGCAAGTGGATTATATTAAAACAAAAATCGAAGAAAAGATGGGTCAATATGGGTCAAATACAAATACTTACAACTTGCAAAATCATTTTATTTAAAGAAAATAAATAATTATTATTTTTATAAGATTAAATCATATTAAAAAAATCAAAATCAATGGCATCTTTACTCAACTCGACTTGTTTTGATCCATGTGATCAATTTGTATGTGTTGGTGTATGATATTGTTACAACTTACAAGCATTTTATATTCCAGTAATGATATATTAGGTTATTAGCTAAGGCTATGGGGTATGGGTACCACACTCACACCCCTTTTTTCCTGCCACATCAGTGTCACCTCAGCAACCACACCACCACCACATCACATCATTTGGTAGAAATACCAACCACACCACAAAATTTTATTTTTCATCTCATCATTTCATTTCTATATATTTTACACGCAACTAATATTTTATATAATTTAAAATTACATTACTTTAAATAAAATTAAAATGATAATACTTTAAATTAAAATGAGAATACTTTAAATTACTCTTCATCGTCGGCATGTGCGTTGTTGTAGAGATGGTCCGCCAAGTCCCGTCAAAATCGTTCATGTGTTGTTTCGTCTCGAATGTCGACAACCCTGTGCAAATATTCTGGCGTTCCCGATATATACAAAGCATGTCGGGGACAGTCCGGCACATATGGAGAAATCATCCGACATTTATCTTCGACAACCATATTATGGATTACAACACATGCATACAAAATATATCTTAATCTTTCAAGGTCATATGGATGGGCCGCATTTTTTACAACGTGCCACTTCGACTCTAAAACTCCAAAAGCCCATTCCACATCCTTATGTGCGGATTCTTATTTTTTGGTAAACATGACCTCTTTTGGATCAAGTGGATGTCGATAGGCTTTGACAAATGTCGCATGACGAGGATATATACCATCGGTAAGGAAATAACTGAATCTATATTGATTGCTATTCACCGTATAAGGAGCATCGGGTGCCTTTCCTGATAACAAGTCGTTGAATATTGGTGATTGATCAAGCACGTTAATATCATTATTAGAACCTTCGTTTGAAATCCTTGTCGTCATAAACAAAATCATCCGCAAAATAATCTCGATATAGCCGTTCGTGTCCAGCTTCTCGATTTCTATTTTGCTTCGAGGTTCTAGTGTCAAAGACTTCACTTTCATCATCGTCATCAAATTCATCGAGGAGTTCTTCGTATATTGTTAACATAAACGCGCCATCCTCGTCAGATGATGAACCAAAATAATTCATTATTTGTGAGTTAAGGTATTTTGGTAGAGTTGTGGTGTGTTTTGGTAGTGTTTTGATAATGTTTGAGTGTGTTTATATAGGAAATAAATAAATTAAATTAAATTAATTAATTTTTTTTATTTTTTTTAAATTCCAACGGCTCTTTTAGCCGTTCAACGGCTATATCCGCTCGCCACCTCGACCACCCACGCCCGTTATGCTTCCTCCACCACGCCAACCCCCCACGGCGTTGGTGGGGGGGGTGTTCCGTCTTCGGCCACGCCGTGGCTTCCTGCCACATCAACACCCATGGCCACGCCATGGACCCATACCGGAGAGCCTAACAGAGTGACAGGGAATCTCTATCCGCTGGTGTGCGTCTAGTTGCGGAAATACAGATACCTCTCTAGTTTTTCATCTATGTTTTTATGAAAAAATGGGAAATTTATTATTGAAGGGTTTTGTTAGCAAGATAATATAATTATGGGTTTTGATAATAACATAAAACAGCTCTTTAGCTAGTGTTTGATTAACAATATAGAGCAACAAAACTTTTAAAATATACGTAACCGTAAATTTAGTACAGAATATATACGTTGGTATGAAAGACATTGTAACAATGGTTTGTTAACTTTATTAATAGATAAAAGACTAAATTTGTACATTGAATAAAAAGATTGTAATGTTACATTTTGTAGATATATATAATATGAGTAATGGAACACATGTAATTAATGAATTAATTATATAATTATTCTTGAAGAACAAAGGAACCTTCTATCCCTTTACCTATAGAAAGAGGAGGGAAATTTAAAGGAGATAATATATCAACGGAAGTAGTTGCAGGTGGCCCAGGTGCTGGCTTGAATTCATAAGGGCCGTTTTTCACTCCCCAAACCTGCAATACAATTAATTTAATAAATATCTTTTTAGCTTAAACTAAAATACTAATTATTTATATAACTTAACGATATATAGAAGTATAGAACAAGTGAATATTAGTCAACCCTCCCTAAAAGTATACCTAATTGACCCAAACCCGTTCCGAATCACCCAACAGTCTCATTTTGTTAATCATGTCATACATTGTAATATAATTTGTTAAAATATAAAAATTATATTTATTTGTGAGATATTAATGTAGGATAGCAAACTAACTTGTTTTCCATCATCATCATAACCTCTATCCCATGTATGGATCTCATTATTCTTCAAGACTGCAAGTTCTGAGGTACAATATGATGCCCCATTCTGCTAACAAAAATTTAAGAAATGTTAATTGGATCATTCAAAGATTTTATACAAAAAAAAAAATTAATTAATACATTTAAAAAGTTTTTAGTGACCCAAACATGACAGAAAACCATCTTTTAGTAGCCCAATTGGACATAAATTTGTACAATGACTAAACAGAGGAACGTAAAAGTATGTTGTTATTTTAGATTAAAAAGGAACCCTATCCAAAACTAATTATTTGACGTCTTAATACTTAATAATCAAATAATCACTTTCAAAACTCAATTCCAAACACCCCCATATCAAAGAAGAATACAAAGAGAGATTTATGGTTTTATACCCATGAATTTGGGAATCCTGATACGAACCGGTAGTTAAAGACACAAACAATCGAATGCTTGATTGATAATCCTGGAATTGGAGAACCAGGTTTCTCCCTAAGAACAATAAACGACAAGATAAACAAATAAATCGACTCAATTTCTCAATGACTAAAACGAAAGACCTGATCTATGTTTATATAGACTCGGCTCCTAACCCTAACCTAATCCTAACAGGAAACGAATTCAAAAATAAAGGGATAAGCATTCGACATTTGAATATTATCTATTTGATAATGATACTTATCTAATTTTAATTAATTAGGATCGTATCATTACTCCGCCCCCAAAACACACCTTGTCCTCATGGTGTGTAACTTCTACGGTCTTGATTCCGGGATCCCATGTCTTGACTTGTAGATCCATCTTTCGTGGATGAAAGTAATACCGCAAAACAGTCACAAACACATGTTGGCAGCATTGGCAGATATTGAATGTTTTGTGATACGATGCCTCCCTAGTAAAAAACAGACCAAAAGAGTCACCAGCCCAAATTGGAGCTGGAAAATTTTGTGAGTTGAATTCAAGGCCAGAAACACTCGTGTACACCGCGGAGGAAGGCAGCTTTGGCTGATGTTGTGGCTGTCCGATTGGCGGCGGTGGTATTGTGACTGCTGCCCTTGGCGGCGGTATTGTGACTGCTGCCCTTGGCGGCGGAATGGTGGTCGTGTCTGCTGCCACAATTTTTGGTGCTAAAACAGAGGTCAACACATGTAGTTGCTGTGACGGCTGTGTTGACTTTATCATGTTATTCAGTAGGTTCATAAGTTCCTCGTAACCGTTCATAAGTTCCTCGTGACGCCGTGTGTGTTTCTGATCGGCTTCCTCGAACCTCTGTTGCGCCTCCGTTCGCATGGCAGTCATGCTATGCTCGAGTTGCGTCAATTTTGCGGCTGTCTCAGATTTGTGCTGAGCCAAATCTGCGTCGACATCAACTATTTTTCTAGACATGGTGATTTGGTGAGCTGATACCAGGAATGAACTCCGGATGAACAGTAACCCGATGAACAGTGTTCGCGATGAACAGTAATCGCGTGAACAGTGTCGCCGATGAACAGTGCTGCGATGAACAGTAAATCGTGAACAGTGTTTTTTTTTTTTTTTGAACGATTGATCCAGAACCGAACAGCTCTGATACCAATTTGATACGAACCGGTAGTTAAAGACACAAACAATCGAATGCTTGATTGATAATCCTGGAATTGGAGAACCAGGTTTCTCCCTAAGAACAATAAACGACAAGATAAACAAATAAATCGACTCAATTTCTCAATGACTAAAACGAAAGACCTGATCTATGTTTATATAGACTCGGCTCCTAACCCTAACCTAATCCTAACAGGAAACGAATTCAAAAATAAAGGGATAAGCATTCGACATTTGAATATTATCTATTTGATAATGATACTTATCTAATTTTAATTAATTAGGATCGTATCAAATCCATCAGGTGGCGTTGAACCCTCATACAAGCAACGTTTCCCTCTTTCACATCGCTTGAGATAAATTGTTGTTAAACGTTCCGCTACATCCTAAAATTTTAATAAAATCATGAGCTTAATCATTATAAAATATATACATACATACATATAGAGGCCAGTTCAAATGAGAACCACTAGTGTGTCAGTGTGTGTGTGTGTGTGAGTAAAAGTTGGTTCCATTGAGTGGAGATTATAAGGTAGAGAAGTTAAGATGAAATCGCAGCCACTCATCTTGGCAAATCATATATGATAATATGAATAAAACAATCTTGTCTTATATAATCATACGTGAATAATACTTATTCATATATGAATAAACCAAAACTCACAATCTCTACCTTTTTCCCAAACTCAATGTATCCCTCCCTATATATATATATATATTTCTACTTATATTCAGAACAAAATAAGAACTATATAATAATGAATTTAGTCTACTCTTGTAGAAAGGAGGGATTTAATTGTGAAATATAAAAAAGTGACAAAATATGTATAAACTATAAAGTGAATATTACCCCAATTACTTCTTCGGGTTGGGGACGTTGGTCCCTCGGGCGATCACAAAAGTTTTTGTACTCTTCTGCATCCCGGATGGCGTATGTACTCAACTGTACATGTTATAAGAGAATTTATTTACATCAAATTAAAATTAAAAAAACAATAAATTATTGAATACCTCAACATCACATTTCATTTCCTTTGGGCAAGGCTTCACCATGGAAAATCTCTGCAATGAAGCAGCTTTTTCAAATATTATCAACACCGAAATGTACAAGATAATAATGCTAATATAAGTATATAACTCCTTAAAAAGCATACAAAAAGACAAAAATTACAGTTAGATTTGTGGTATACCTGTCTAAATGGCTTATGAGGAGTTCTCCAAAATGCCTGAAATAAGAAAGTAAACACTCAAATATTGCATGCAAAACAGCAGAAATTTGAGAAAGTGTGAAATAATGTATGTTCTAGATTCTGTGTAGTATACTAACTTGCTCTAAGTATAGAACTTTTGATCCATCCACCATATCTGCAGCTGGGCAGGAAAGCCATCTAACAAAATCCAGTAAATAAATTAAGTAAATTATCAATAAATTTCAACCTTTATCATTTCAATTTTACAAATAATTTTAGTTGTTACTGATTTAACTAATACAATTGGCTTTGGATCTTAGTATGCAGGAACATATATCAAAATAACCCTAAAAAAAAGTGATATTTGATCGATTTAGATGAATAATTACAAATACATAAACGGATGAAGCAATACCTTAAATTAAAGAAATTATCGGGATCTCTAGACGCTTGTTCCTTCGAGAACTGCAGGTTTAGTAGGAAATTTACAATATATGAAACCAGAAACCAATTGCGTAGACGAACAGAACAGAATATCTCTACTGCTACTGATAACATAAATTCAGCAATAATAACCTCCAATATTTCTAATAAAAACGAATTCCATACCTTTTCGCCGGTGATTGATTGAGAAACAATACGAGCATGGTCCCAACGAGTGGTGGATTTAGTCAATCGCTTAATCAAAAGAGCGCCTCCGATCAAAACCAGCGTCTTCACCACTAACCCTCGAGCTCTGCTCCACCCATTCGGTGGTCCCATACACATACCCCTGTGTGTGTGAGTGTGTAAATGACTATTAATCTAGTCGTGAATCTAGGGTTTAGAAAAGGGGATTTGAATCCAGTGTGGTCTTTTCTAATTTGGATTACTGTTGGGGAAACATTTTGTATGTGATTGCGTTTGTAATTTGCAGTCTCCTGGTAGTTTTCAAAATATCAGCCTCTTCTGTTTGGATTATCGTTTTAAAAAACAAAATTCTACCACTATCTAAGTACTAGATATTTACTTTCTATCACGATTAAAAGAGTTAGTTCATTTTGGAAACCCACACTTCTGTGGGTCCTTATGACTTCCCGCTGGAACTCACAGAGGTTGGTTTTTCAAAAAGCTCACATGCTGAGGTTGGTGAAGGTCTCAGACATGTGCTGTCACATTCACTTGCCATATGCCCACGATCTCCACACTTGTAACATTTTCTATTTCTTTGAAGTGGAGTAGAGGGTGAGGCATTAGGTTTGGGAACTGGACCCAAAATCCCTTTCATTTTCTGATTATCAGAGATAGTCATAGTTTGAACTAGTGATGTCAGCTTGCTGACCTTTCCTTTCAGCCGTTTGACAGACACATCTGAAGAAGGACTTGGAGTGTTTTTAGAGACACTCTTACCTTTGTTCGTTGCAGCTCGAGTACGAACTCCAACTGGCTCACCCTTGGAGGGTGTAAGAACAGTTTTCTTTCCTGCTGTTTTGCTAGTCTTCTGCTGAGGTCTAGCATAGGAAACAGCTGGTGCTGAACCCAAGATAGATTTTATTGGCTCAACAATTACTACAGTGGGTGTCCTAACTACCATGGCAGAGGAGTCAGCTGATGACTCTTCACCAGTAGCTTCAGAAGTATCTTCTGAGGATATCTCAGTAGCAAAGGTTTTGGTAGACCTAACAAAGGAACCAAAAACCAACTCTTCAGCTGGCACAGAAGCATCAGCCGACGAGTAGTACATATCATCTGTACTGCTGTCAGGTACAGCGACTGCAGCAAGGAAGTCTCCTCCCAATACATCTTGTACTTCACTAGGAATTTGTGAGTTAACACATTCACTCACACGTTTGGATAAACGAGACCAAGATACACAAATCTTTTTAATTGCTTCAAGTTCTTTAACTTTCTCATTAAGATCATGTTGAAGAACTGAGTTTATAAATTTTGTTTCAGAAAGTTCTTCTTTTAAAGTTTTGTGATCAATTAATCGTTCTTTTAAAAATGCATTTTCACAAAGAATAGCACTATGTTTATCCAAACATTCACCTTTCAGCTGATCAATGAAGTGCAAGTCACAAATAATAGAATCAACAATATCTTTGGCTTTAGTAGCCTCAGCAGAGATTAGAGAGGTTACCTTTTTATGGACTATGTTGACCCATTGATAAGAACTAGCATCATCAGCTGTAATACTTTCATCGCATCAGCACGAGCCATCAAACACATTGTGGCCATTGGTTCATCATCATCGGATGAGTTGTCACCTGAGTCAGCCCAGTCGTGAGTTTCAGCTACTAAACCCTTGTCAGCAACTTTTCCTTCAAGTGCCTTCTTTTCTTCTAGGATCTTTTTGGTGAAGGCTTGTAGCTTTT
Organism: Calendula officinalis; assembly: GCA_963853835.1. Lineage (NCBI taxonomy): Eukaryota > Viridiplantae > Streptophyta > Magnoliopsida > Asterales > Asteraceae > Calendula > Calendula officinalis. Next base: position 38,117,575 of record OY970828.1, read on the forward strand.
TATATTTTTCTTCAATGGACTCACCAGATGAAGATGATGAACTTGCTTTCTTCTTCTTGCAGTCGTTAGCATAGTGTCCCTTCTTGTTACAGTTGTAGCATGTTATCTCAGAGATGTCAGGTGTACTTCCAAAGGGTCTGGAGGGTACAGCTGATGAAATAGATCTGCTACTAGAGCCTTTAGCTGAGGAGCCAGATTTGCCTTTAAAGAATTTCCTGTTTTTTACAAGTAAGGTAAGCTCATATATAAGGGAATCATTGTCTTCGTCTTGATCGACCTCTTCGATGCTGACTTCAGGCATGATGAACAAACCAACAGCTGAAGTGTTGTCAGCTTCATCATCTGATGGTGGATATTCAATCCTGCTGGGTTTGTTTAGAGAAACAAGAGCAGTTGAAGATCCAGCGGGACTCACTTTAGAGTCCTTTGGAGGTTGAAATTTGTTGAGTACAGTTCTCTCGTGGCTTAGAAACATACCATAGAGAGAGGAAAGAGTGTAATCTTTTAAGGTATGAGATGTACTCATGCAAGTTATGTAAGGCTGCCATAAGCTTACACATTTTGGACATATCGTCCTTATCAACTCCATGAGACTTCAGCTCGTTTAACAGAATGTTATAACGATTGAAAGTCTGAGCTATAGTCTCACTAGGCTTGGCTTTAAACAGCTCGTAGTCATGGATGAGCATGTTTTTGTTATGTTCACGCACAACAGATGTGCCTTTATAAACTTCAGCTAGCCTGTCCCACATCTCTTTGACTGAGTCACAAAATTGTATATTGTGATACAGTTCATCACCAACTGCTTGAAAAAGCATATCCCTTCCCTTATTCTCAAGATGAACAAGACGTTTTTCAGCGTCCGTCCATTGAGCTTCGGATTTAACAACATAAAGTTCTGGTATTTCAGGAGTACCAGGAATGAGGGTTTTAGGGATGTATTTTCCTATCGTGATGTTATCTTGAACTTTTGGGTGATAGGTAACCATGTCGGATAACATGCGAGTTTTCCACATGGGTAGTTGGTTTGGGTGAGTTTGGGAGGTTTTCCAGATGATGGAAGATCGGATGATGTAGGTTCAACCATAACAGATGCTCAAAGTTGATGGAAAACAACTTTGACACTTGCTCTGATATCAGTTGTTGGATCCCAACAACACAAACGTGTTGCGTTATGACCGTGTAACGAAGATAAGATAAGAACTGTTAGTCCCAAGACTAAGTAAATAAGATTTGATGATCGATAGCCAAGAAGAATAAATAACAGCTGAAGTATGTATCTCAGCTGAAGCAAGTATATACAATAAACCTTCAGCTGAGTACGTACTTAACTTTAGGATACAAGTCAAATCAGCAGCTATTAACGAGAGTTCATTCGAAGTCTATGACCAAAGGACAAAGACAAGAAGAAGACTATTCAGCTGATTGTGGAATCAGCTGGTAGTATCTGCTGCAAATAAAGACTTATAGGAAATGTTCATTGACACCTTGAACATTTCCCTTTCCCGCTCAAAGAAGAAGAGAATGATGAAGATCTTTCTATTTTGGAATAGAAGATAATGTCAGTACATTATCATCGTTTGTCCCTCAAGCATGTAAAGAGAAAGTCAACTATTTCTGTACTTATGTAGTACACCTTTCACTGTGCGTCAGAAAGGGTACCGGAAGTAGTTGACACAAAGTACACTTGGGACAATAATTTGTGCAAGAGCATTTAATGATCCATAGACAAGTCCACATCGACGAATAATATGTTTACACGTCGTCAAACTTGTGGACTAAGGAACATGGATCTTGGGCTATAAACACAGACGTAAATGCTTGCATTTACACACACCTTTGGAAATCATAGCACAAGAACATTCTCTGAGAGTTAGTTATTTGTCTAAGTATTAACTCCTCCATAGTTATTACTAAGGCATTAATATCAGTTGTTAGTATCAGCTGATGTAACTCTCAGCGTATACTCTTCTAGTTTGAGCTGTCTAAAGTGTCATTTCAAGTATAGAGTTTTAGTTAGTTTTGTACTATCTATTTCCGCAAACTTTGTACTATATTAAGTTGTTTTAATAAACTCTTAATCATTGAAATCTTGTTGCTTACTTATCATTTCTTCGTTACTCGGTCATAACGCAACACGTTTGTGTTGTTGGGATCCAACAAGAACACACAAGATTTCAATGATTAAGAGTTTATTAAAACAACTTAATACAATACAAAGTTTGCGGAAATAGATAGTACACACTAATTAAAACTTTCTACTTATAATAACACTTTTGTTTGCTCAAACTAGAAGACTATGCAAGGAGAGTTTTATATCAGCTGATACGGACATCTGATATTGAATGCCTGAGTAATAACTATGGAGAAGTTAATACCAGACAATAACAACTCTCAGAGAATGTTCTTGTGCTATGAATTCTAAAAGGTGTGTGTAAATGCAAGCATTTACGTCTCTATATATAGTCCAAGATCCGTGTTCCTTTGTCTACAAGGTAATCGACGTGTAAACATCTCATTCGTCGATGTGGACTTGTCCACGGAAACATTTAATGCTCTTGCATATGTTTTAGTCCCAAGTGTACTTTGTGTCAACTCCTTTTGCTACGTTATCTGACGCACAGTGAAAAGATGTACTATTATAGTACAAAAGTATTGACTTTCCGTTAAATGCTTGGAGGGACAAACGATGATGTACTGACATATTATCTTCTATTCCAAAATAGAAGATCTTCATCGTTTTCTTCTTCTTTGAGCGGGAAAGGGAAATGTTCAAAGTGTCAAGAACATTTCCGCTAAGTATTTATCTGCAGTAGGTACCATCAGCTGATCCCACAGTCAGCTGGATGGCCTTCTTCTTGTCTTTGTCCTTTGGCCATAGACTTCGAATGAACACTCTTCTATAGCTGGTGATTTGACTTGTTTTCCTAGAGCTAAGTACGTACTCAGCTGAAGGTTTATTGCATATACTTGCTTCAGCTGAGATACATACTTTAGCTGATATTTATTCTTCTTAGCTATCGATCATTAAATTTTTATTTACTTAGTCTAGGGACTAACATTACATACTGAAATATTTCTCCATGTCACTTCTTTCATGATTTTAAAAACGTATAAAATATGTTTTAAAATATACAAATTTAATTTCCATTACTTCATTTATCTCCATACCACTTTCTCTATCTATCCTCTTCACTATCTTCAGCTAACCGAAAAGGAAGAATTGACGAAGCAAGTGATGAAGCTGTGCTGACAGCATCTTCGATCGATGAAGCAAACCGACGAATAGTTGGCAAGAGTATAAGCAATATTAAAATATAGGAGGTGAATTTTACATCATAACTTTTATTCGTATTATATTTGCTACAACTATAGATAGAGGGTTTGAAGAAACACATACTAACCAACTTGTTATTCAAAAAATTTCTTATAAAACTCATACTATATACTTATACAATATATAAATTAAAATTAAAAATTATGACATAAGAATTCCCTAAAAATTTAGTTGAAATGACCATCATTTACACAAATATAGACCGGGTACACGGTCAACGCACGAAATTGATTATCAGATCTACCCAAAACATAATCCACAAATCGTGGCCGTTCATCTAAAACCTCACAGCAGGCAAACGAAGCCATGCTTTACATCCTACGTGTCAAATGTCTATTGGTCATTTCTTCGTGGCATGGGATATTATTGGTTGAGCCAAGTCGACGGCTCCTCACCAGATCTATATAATTCACTCGCAATAAACCTCACAAAACGAAGAGCGCAGTCTCTTTTTCTAGATGCTTCTTCTCTAAATCAACGAACGATCAAACAAACAGATTCAAATCAGACGATTTTGCGTGTGGAATTTGGTTATTAGGTTACGGAAGATAGCAAAATGAAGATGCGTTCTCTGCAGTTATGTTGTTTTCTTTTGATCGGTTGCTTGATTTCACAGATTTACGCTACTTCTGACGCTGTAAGTGAAGTGATTTGAAGTGTGTTTTATGGATCTGTAATGTGTGAATTCGTAACTGTTATGTTTGGTTTTTGTAGATATTTTACGAGTCATTTGATGAATCGTTTGAGGGGAGTTGGATCGTGTCTGAGAAGGAGGAGTATTCTGGTAAGATTTGTTTGGATCGAAGTTGTAGTTTCAATAATTTACGTAATTAGTTTAATAACTTGTTATTTGCTTTAAGTCGCTAGTAAACTCATTTTAACTGTTAGTGATGTGAATGATTTGGAATTAGGGCAAAGTTAGGGATTCAATTAGGAAAAAGGATCATGATAACCACTTTAGTTCTGTACTTGAAATTAATCATTTTTAACTGCATTGGTGAATCACTGTAGCTTGCTGCTTGTGGTTTAACATTAACTGCAGACGTGGAGTACATGTCGGCTGTCGCACTAACAGAATTCAGTTTTAGCTCAATTTCTAACAGATCGTAGTGTCGTTGCTTATAGATCATAATTGGTCAATTACGTCTTTGACTTAATAGCAATTGATTTATGGTAAAGTAAGATAGTGTTACAAGCTTCCTCATTCTGTTACGTATATCTGTTTAGATGCTGTTAATTAGTTATCTATCTGATACAGTTCATGATCTTGCTTGCATGTTCTGATTCAGCTGTCTTGTAGGATGGTCTGACTTTGTGCTCTTCAAATTCCAATTAAATTGAGTCTTCTTATCTTAACATTTGTGATCTTTAGGTGAATGGAAACACTCAAAGAGCGAGGGACACGATGATTACGGCCTTCTCGTGAGTGAGAAAGCTAGAAAATACGCCATTGTTAAGGAGCTAGAAAAGCCTGTTGTCCTCAAGGACAATACAATTGTTCTCCAATTTGAAGTCCGTCTTCAAAACGGTCTAGAATGTGGTGGTGCATATCTAAAATATCTCAGACCACAAGAAGCCGGCTGGACCTCAAAAGGATTTGACAACGAGTCACCTTACTCAATCATGTTCGGTCCTGACAAATGTGGTGCAACAAACAAAGTCCATTTCATCTTAAAACACAAGAACCCGAAATCTGGAGAGTATGTAGAACACCACCTCAAATTCCCACCTTCAGTTCCTTCAGATAAGTTAACACACGTATACACTGCTGTTTTAAAACCTGATAATGAAGTAGTAATCTTGGTTGATGGAGAAGAGAAAAAGAAGGCTAATTTCCTCTCGGATGAAGATTTCGAGCCCGCATTGATCCCGTCAAAAACCATACCCGACCCGGATGACAAAAAGCCCGAAGACTGGGACGAACGGGCCAAAATACCCGACCCGGAAGCTGTCAAGCCTGAAGATTGGGACGAAGATGCACCAATGGAGATTTTAGATGAAGAAGCTGAAAAACCCGAAGGTTGGTTAGAAGATGAACCCGAAGAAATCGATGATCCCGAAGCTGTAAAACCTGAAGATTGGGATGATGAGGAAGATGGTGAATGGGAATCCCCCAAAATTGACAACCCGAAATGTGAGTCAGCATCGGGTTGTGGTGAATGGAGAAGACCATTAAAAAGGAACCCTAATTATAAGGGTAAATGGAGTGCTCCATTGATTGATAATCCTGCTTACAAGGGCATTTGGAAGCCACAAGAAATCCCTAATCCTGATTATTTTGAAATTGAAAGCCCTAATTTTGAACCGATTGCTGCAATTGGGATTGAGATCTGGACAATGCAAGATGGAATCTTGTTTGATAATGTTTTGATTGCTGGTGATGAGAAGAGTGCTGAAACTGTTAGGGAGACAACATGGAAGCCGAAGTTTAAGGTTGAAGAAGAGAAGCAAAAGGTGGAAGAACAAGCGGCTGGTTTTGATGGTCTCAAGGGTATTCAGGTAATTTACTAACTAATTTACTTTTAAATTTTTTATTTTTTATTTTTTTTGTAGTTGTACTAATTGGTTTAGTTGTAATGTTTTTGCAGAAAGCTGTGTTTGATGTTCTTTACAAGATTGCAAATCTACCTTTCTTGGGTGACCACCAGATCAAGATTATGGTAAGTTACCATAGTAATTAATTTGAGAGTAAATTACAAGTATGGTCCTTGAGGTTTACACCAAATTTCACCTATGATCTGTTATTTTAAAAATTTGCACCTGTTTTGTTTTTTTTGGAAATTACCTACAGTCCTTTAGTTTAACATACCTTAAATTTTTCATTGTTATTCCTTTTTTTGTTAATGGATGTTAAGCTAAAGGATTGTTCCAAAAAAAGGACTACCCAACATTTCAGTTAGGGTAGTTTTTTAAAGTCTAGGATCATACATGATATTAGGGTAAACATTTGATATTGGGTTATTTCCTTTTGTGTTGCATGGGTTTTATAAAGTTGGTTTTATGTTATATTGCAGGAACTTATTGAGAAGGCTGAAAAACAACCAAACCTTACAATCGGTGTCATAATTTCAATCATTGTTGTGATCTTTAGCATCTTGTTGAAGTTGTTGTTTGGTGGCAAGAAAGCGGTAAGCAGCAAACCGAGCCATTATCTATCTATTTTTCTTAAAAATAGCTACTTGGTAATTAAAATTGGGTTTTTATTGATTTTACGTTTAAATGGCCGATCGGACCAGTTGAACTGGAAGGTAGGCGGTCCGAATGAGCCGGCTAGATGGGTGGTTATAACTTGGCCGGAATCGGATGGTTGGACATTAAAATCTGGCTTAACCGAAAACCGTTTTAAAAAAAAGTAAATAAAATAAAAAAATAAACTTTTTAAATACATATTGAAATCTAAAAGTATTAAATTTTGTTAAAAAATTGGTTTTGGATTATTTTTTATGAATATATATTATGGTATTTGTTTTGTATTTTTCTAGTTTTTTTTGTCATTTATATAATTATTGCATCATAAATACTAAACAATATTGTTATTGTCATCCGGGTCTCATTTAATGCAAAAAACTTGTTTTTAAAACATTGGATTTTATAGGCGAAAGGTGCACCTGTAGTAGCAGCAGCAAAGAAGGAAGAAGGTGAGGGTTCAAATACACAAGGGACAACAGAAGGCGAAGAGGAGGAGAAGAAAGAAGATGCTCCTCGTAGAAGGGCTACAAGACGTGACAACTGATTCACATTTGGTAGAATCTTTCTAGTGTTTAGTAGTTGGTGTTTGCATCCTAATTACATGTTTTTCATTTCATTTTATTTTTCTTGTTAAAGAACACATTAAAAGTTTTTGTCAAAACGAGAACAATGTATCACATTGTAAATGAGAGATTTTAATCTAGAATTTCGGGCTTGTACTACTAATTCCATTTTCATTTTGTTATCTGTCTTTTGATGTGAAATAGTTTCAAGTACACTAAAAACATTGAATTAGCGTCAACTGTAAAATTGTTCAACCGAAATTAAGTATGGTTGGGAGATTTATGAGATCAATATATGCCACACTCCAACTTTGTTGCATGGATATCAAATTCGAAAGTAAGACTGACTATTAGCACCAAACTTTCCCTCCAATGGATTTAAATTTCGTTAATAGGGTTACCATTTTTCTCTGTGTCATAGTTTTCGGGCATAAATAGTAACATTTGGAGCCAAGAAAATTCATCTTTGGGTACTAATCACCAATGGACTAAGCTTAAGCGAGCCCGAAACCATTTAGCCAAGGGCACATCCGCAGAGTTCTTAGTGAACGAACGAACGGGTCTTTGTTCGTGTTCGCTTGTTTAACCAAACGAACACAAAATCTTGTTCGTGTTCGTTTGTTTAGCTAAACGAACTAACATAAACGAACTCCCATCAAACGATTCACGAATGGTTCGTTTAACGTTCAGTTCGTTTATAGTCCTAGTTCTTACTTTAAACATATTAGAGTAATCAAAGATTTTTTTTTTTTTTTTTCAATAAAATATAAGGGTTTTGCTAACCATTTCCCTCAGGACAATGGTTAAGGATAGTTTATATGATTAAGGTGGTGATTTTTATTACGAAGTAATTATTTTACAACTCCTTTAAGTCAAATATATTCTCATGGGGTGTTTAGTATTTTCCAAAATATAATCAACTTATATAGTTGCTCCATCTTTTCAATCTTGAAATTTACAAAATGGTTTATAACTCCACTTTCTCATATTATCTTACTAACATTTGCCAGGGGCAAATGCTATTCATGAATAGTTCATGAGCAGTGGTTCAAATTCTATCATTGCGAGTCCAGCCACAAATCAGGCAAATTCTATCATGAATAAGATTTACACACTTTCATCTGAGCCCCATAAAATCAGGGATCTCTATTTTCCAAATTCAGCCACGCTTTCAACTGATCCCTCAAAATCAGAAATCCATATTGTTAGTCCCAAGACTAAGTAAATAAAATTTGATGATCGATAGCCAAGAAGAATAAATAACAGCTGAAGTATGTATCTCAGCTGAAACAAGTATATACAATAAACCTTCAGCTGAGTACGTACTTAGCTTTAGGATACAAGTCAAATAAGCAGCTATTAACGAGAGTTCATTCGAAGTCTATGACCAAAGGACAAAGACAAGAAGAAGACTATTTAGCTGATTGTGGAATCAGCTGATAGTATCTGCTGCAGATAAAGACTTAAAGGAAATATTCATTGTCACCTTGAACATTTCCCTTTCCCGCTGAAAGAAGAAGAAAACGATGAAGATCTTCTATTTTGGTATAGAAGATAATGTCAGTACATTATCATCGTTTGTCCCTCAAGCATGTAAAGAGAAAGTCAACTATTTCTGTACTTATGTAGTACACCTTTCACTGTACGTCAGAAAGGGTACCGGAAGTAGTTGACACAAAGTACACTTGGGACAATAACTTGTGCAAGAGCATTTAATGATCCATAGACAAGTCCACATCGACGAATAATATGTTTACACGTTGTCAAACTTGTGGACTAAGGAACATGGATCTTGGGCTATAAATACAGACGTAAATGCTTGCATTTACACACACCTTTAGAAATCATAGCACAAGAACATTCTCTGAGAGTTAGTTATTTGTCTAAGTATTAACTCCTCCATAGTTATTACTAAGACATTGATATCAGCTGTTAGTATCAGCTGATATAACTCTCAGCGTATACTCTTCTAGTTTGAGCGGTCTAAAGTGTCATTTCAAGTATAGAGTTTTAGTTAGTTTTGTACTATCTATTTCCGCAAACTTTGTACTGTATTAAGTTATTTTAATAAACTCTTAATCATTGAAATCTTGTTGTTCTCTTATCTTATCTTCGTTACTCGGTCATAACGCAACACGTTTGTGTTGTTGGGATCCAACAACTGGTATCAGAGCGGGTGTTAAAATTGTTTTCCATCAATTTTGAGCATCTGTTATGGCTGAACCTACATCATCAGATCTTCCATCATCTGGAAAACCTCCCAAACTTACTCAAACCAACTACCCCATGTGGAAAACCCGTATGTTGTCCCATATGGTTACTTATCACCCAGAACTCCAAGATAACATCACGATAGGAAAATATGTTCCCAAAACCCTCATTCCCGGTACTTCTGAAATACCAGAACACTATGTGGTGAAGTCTGAGGCTCAGTGGACAGACGCTGAAAAACGTCTTGTTCATCTTGAGAACAAGGGTCGAGATATGCTTTTTCAAGCAGTTGGTGATGAACTGTATCACAATATTCAGTTTTGTGACTCAGTTAAAGAGATGTGGGAACGGTTGGCTGAAGTTTATGAAGGCACATCTGTTGTGCGTGAACATAACAAAAACATGCTCATACATGATTATGAACTGTTTAAAGCCAAGCCAAGTGAGACTATAGCTCAAACTTTCAATCGTTATAACATTCTGTTAAACGAGCTGAAGTCTCATGGGGTTGATAAGGACGATATGTCCAAAATGTGTAAGTTTATGGCAGCCTTACCTTCTAAATGGGCTAACATCATAACTTGCATGAGTACATCTCCTACTCTGAAAGATTATACTCTTTCGTCTCTTTATGGTATGTTTTTAAGCCATGAGAGAACTGTACTCAACAAATTTCAACATCCAAAGGACTCTAAGTGAGTTCCGCTGGATCTTCGACTACTCTTGTCTCCTTAAACAAGCCTAGCAGAATCGAATATCCACCATCAGATGATGAAGCTGACAATACTTCAGCTATTGGTTTGTTCAACATGCCGGAAATCAGCATTGAAGAAGTCGATGAAGACGAAGACAACGATGCCCTTATATCTGAGTTGGCCTTACTTGTTAAAAATAGAAAATTCTTCAAAAACAAGTCTGGCTCCTCAGCTAGAGGCTCGAGTAGCATATCTATCTCATCAGCTGTTTCTTCTAGACCTTCTGGAAGTACACCTGACATCTCTGAGATAACTTGCTACAACTGCAACAAGAAGGGACACTATGCTAATGACTGCAAGCAGAAGAAAGCTAGTTCATCATCTTCAACTGGTGAGTCCATTGAAGATAAATACAAAAAGCTACAAGCCTTCACTAAAAAGATTCTAGAAGAAAAGAAGGCACTTGAAGGAAAAGCTGCTGACAAGGGTCTTGTAGCTGAAACTCATGATTGGGCTGACTCTGGTGACAACTCATCTGATGACGATGAACAAATGGCCACAATGTGTTTGATGGCTCGTGCTGATGATGATGAAAGCATTACAGCTGATGATGTTAGCTCCTATAAATGGGTCAACATTGTTCATAAAAAGGTAACCTCTCTATTCTCCGCTGAGGCTACTAAAGCTAAAGATATTGTTGATTTCATTATTTGTGACTTGCACTTTATTGATCAGCTGAAAGGTGAATGTTTGGATAAACATAGTGCTATTCTACGTGAAAATGCATTTTTGAAAGAACGTTTAATTGAAACAAAATTTATTAACTCAGTTCTTCAACATGATCTAAGTGAAAACGTTAAAGAACTTGAAGCAATTAAAAAGATTTGTGAATCATGGTCTCGTTCATCCAAACGTGTGAGTGAATGTGTTAACTCACAAATCCCTAGTCAAGTACAAGTTGTACTAGGAGGAGACTTCTTTGCTGCAGCCGCTGTACCTGACAGCAGTACAGATGATCTGTACTACTCGTCAGTGATGCTTCTGTGCCAGCTGAAGAGTTGGTTTTTGGTTCCTTCGTAAGGTCTACCAAAACCTATGTTACCGAGATGTCCTCAGAAAATCCTTCTGAAGCTACTGGTGAAGAGTCATCGACTGACTCCTCTGCCATGATAGTCAGGACAGCTACTGTAGTAATTGTTGAACCAAGGAAATCTATCTTGGGTTCAGCACCTGCTGCCTCATCTGCTAAATCTCAGCAGAAGACTAGAAGGACAGCAGGAAAGAAAACTGTTCTTACACCCTCCAAGGGTGAGACAGTTGGAGTTCGTACTCGAGCTGCAAAGAACGAAGGTAAGAGTATTCCTAAGAATACTCCAAGTCCTTTTTCAGCTGTGTCTGTCAGACGGCTGAAAGGAAGGGTCAGCAAGCTGACATCACTCGTTCAAACTCTGACTATCTCCGATAATCAGAAAATGAAAGGGATTTTGGGTCCAGTTCCCAATCTTGTTGCCTCGCCCTCTACTCCACTGCAAAGAAACAGAAAATTCTATAAGTGTGGAGATCGTGGGCACATGGCAAGTGAGTGTGACAGCACATGCCTGAGACCTTCCCCGACTTCAGTATGTGAGCCTACTGAAAAGCCAACTTCTGTGAGTCCCAGCGGGAAGTCAGAAGGACCCACCGAAGTGTGGGTTCCCAGAAAGAACTAACTCTTTTATTTTATGTGAAGGGTGATGAAAGCAAACATGTCTGGTACTTAGACAGTGGTTGCTCGAGACACATGACTGGTTACAAATCCCTGCTGGAAGAGTTTGAAGTTTGTAATGGCCCCTCAGTAGTTTTTGGTGATAATGGTAGAGGCTCAACTGAAGGTTATGGAACCATTTCTAATGGATCCGTAAAAATCACCAGAGTTGGTTATGTAAATGGGCTGAAACATAATCTAATCAGCATTAGCCAACTTTGTGATGCAAAGTTCTCAGTGAACTTTAATGAATACAGAGGAACGGTGACAGATAAGAATGGTAAGGTAGTATTAGTTGCTCCAAGAACCAAGAATGTATATACACTTGACATGAATCCGCAAAATCAAGAAGTCTGTCTATTCTCTCATTCTACTGAAGAGCTGAATTGGTTGTGGCATAAGAGGCTATCTCACATGAACTTCAAAAATATATCGAAGCTGGCTCGAGGTCAGCTGGTGAATGGTCTGCCACAAATCAAATATGAAAAGGATAAGCTTTGTTCAGCCTGTTAACAAGGCAAGCAACATAAAAGTTCCTTCAAATCAAAGCAATGTTTCTCCATCGACAACTGCCTTCACATGCTCCATATGGACCTTTTTGGCCCTATGAGTACTGAAAGTCTAGGTGGAAAGAATATACACTTGTTATCGTTGATGAATATTCACGATATACTTGGGTAATATTTCTTCGTCACAAAAGTGATGCAGCTGAAGAGATTATCAAGTTCATCAAGAGGATGGAACTTCTAAATGGGTCTAGAGTCAAGATGCTGAGATCAGACAATGGTACTGAATTCAGGAACAAGACTTTAGAAGATTTCTGTTCAGATGTTGGGATCTCCCAAAACTTCTCAGCTGCAAGAACACCTCAACAAAATGGTGTTACTGAAAGAAGGAACAGAACCCTAATAGAAGATGCACGAACAATGCTTGCTGAGTCAAACATGCCTAAGCAATTTTGGGCAGAAGCTGTTAACACAGCGTGTTTTACTCAAAATAGGTCTCTCTATGTGAAGAGACACAAGAAGACTTCTTATGAGATCTTTCGTCAGAGGAAACCATTCATAGGTTTCTTTCATGTGTTTGGATGTGTGTGTTTTGTGTTAAACACACGAGATCAGCTGAGTAAATTTGACTCTAAAGCTGATGAAGCCATTTTCTTGGGATACTCCACTCTATCCAAAGCATATAGAGTTTTCATCAAAGAAGACAAACATTGGAAGAGTCCATAAATGTTACTTTTGAAGAACACTCAAAAGCTATGAACCCCACCTCTGCAGACTCGTCTGATGCATTTCAGAGATCAGCCGAACCATCTCCTGATGATACAGCTGAAGCATTTTCCGATGCTTTAAATCTCTTTGAGGTTCCCATAAATGAATCAGATGAGACATTCCATGATGCTCCTACATATCTTGTAGATATCGCAACTGTTCAACAAGAGACTCCAACAGCTAGAGCATCATCCAAGGCTATTTCTAAGCCACCTCTTCATACTTCAAGAAGATCTGTTCAAAATGAAGTAATTCATCCTGCTGAGCAGTCAGCCGCTCAACAAGGATCTAAGTCTGCTGAATCTTCCTCTTCTACAGCAGCTCCTCAATCTAAGTGGACCTCAGAACATCCAATTGAGTTAATCATTGGAGATCCACAACAAGGAGTTGTTACAAGAAGTAAAGCATCATGCAATCTTTGCTTATGGTCTTGTTTTCTAGCAACTGAAGAACCGAAGAATATTAAAGCTGCTTTAGAAGACTCTAGCTGGATTCAAGCGATGTAGGAAGAACTTAACCAATTCAAGCTCAACAAAGTATGGCAGCTGGTGCCCCCACCAGCTGGAAAGACTATAATTGGTACTAAATGGGTATTTAGGAACAAAATGGATGAAGAAGGTGTGGTTATTCGCAACAAAGCTAGACTGGTTGCACAAGGATACAGACATGAGGAAGGAATCGATTTTGATGAAACATTTGCTCCAGTGGCTAGGCTTGAGGCAATCAGAATATTTCTAGCCTACGCTGCTTACAAAAACTTCACAGTTTTTCAAATGGACGTGAAGAGTGCATTCCTGAACGGAAAGCAGCAAGAGGAGGTATACGTTAAGCAACCACCAGGGTTCGAAAATCCTAAATATTTAGACTATGTGTTTAAATTGGATAAAGCGCTGTATGGGTTGAAACAAGCTCCTCGTGCATGGTATGATACACTCTCTACGTTCCTCATAGCAAATGATTTCACCAGGGGAAAGATTGATAAAACCTTATTCATTCGCAAAATCAAAGGTGATATCATTCTTGTTCAAATTTATGTGGACGACATAATTTTTGGTGCTACTGATGAAAACTTTGTAGACACTTTTCTAAACTTATGTCTACAAAGTATGAGATGAGCATGGGTGAATTAACTTATTTTCTTGGCTTACAAGTTAAGCAATCTAAAAATGGAATTTTTATAAATCAAGAAAAATATATCAAAGATCTTCTAACGAAATTTGATATGAATTCATCATCATCCATGAAAACACCAATGGCTCCTCCAAACAATCTGGATGCTGACATAACTGGTAAGTCAGTTGATGTCACATTCTATAGAGGAATCATTGGTTCATTACTCTATCTCACTGCCAGCAGACAAGATATTATGTTTGCTACTTGCATGTGTGCTAGGTATCAAGCTGATCCTAGAGAATCTCACCTAATAGCTGCTAAAAGAATTTTGAGGTACCTTAAGAGTACTCCAAGCCTAGGTCTTTGGTATGCCAAAGACTCCGGGTTTGATCTAATTGGCTATTCAGATTCATACTTTGCAGGTTGCAAAATGGTTAGAAAGAGCACCACTGGAGGATGTCAGCTGCTTGGTAGAAAGCTAGTCAGCTGGACAAGCAAGAAACAAAGTACTGTCTCTACCTCCACAGCTGAAGCAGAATACATTGCTGCTGGAAGCTGTTGTGCTCAAGTCCTTTGGATGAAGAATCAACTTGTTTATTTCGATATGAACTTCTGCAAAGTTCCTATCTATTGTGATAACACGAGTGCTATTGCAATCAGCAACAACCCAGTTCTCCATTCTAGAACCAAACATATTGATATAAGGTATCATTTTATTAGAGATCACATTGAACAAGGTGACGTGGAACTCCACTTCATTTCAACAGACCTTTAGCTGGCTGATTTATTCACTAAGCCTTTAGATGAAAAACGATTCAATTTTTTGATCAGCGAGCTAGGTATGTTGAATGCTTGAATCAACTGCAGAAGTACTATCAGCAGCTGATAAGATTCACCTTGTTACTTAGTACATTAAGCTGACTAAAACCGTTTGATTTTATCAGTCAGCCGAATAAAATTTCTTAAATGATAACTTATCATGTTTTATAAGTTAAAACATTTGGTTCTCCTATAAAAAGGAATCTTTCAACCCTATCCACACGTTCTCTGTGGCAAATATTTCCACTCGAGTGGAAATATTTGGCATTTATGAAGGACAAGACACCCTGACACAGAAACGGCTCCACTACCCTGACACAGAAACGGCTCCACTTTCTCACACTGTCACATCCAACCAACTTTGCACGATAACCAACGTGTCTATAGTTGGTTTCTGACTATCCAATTACGACCGGTTTGAATTCAAAACTTTACCCAAACCGACCCATAAATCCCCTATAAATACACACCTCTCCTCTCCACATTTTCCCACAATTCTCTCTCAAAAACCCTCTATTTCTAACCTTTATCTTTCTTCCCTTACTCTCCCAAATGACGAAGAAAGCTCAGAAGGTTTCTCTTACTAAGGCTGCCATTGAGTTCTCTCAGAACTCAAACCTAGTAGCCAACACTTCCCCACCGGATGATCTTGTCGATATTTATCGTCCGGTTGTGACGTTTGTACGTCACTGCCCTATCCGTGGTGCTTTTACCAGAGTCACCAAGAGTATCATCGAACTCTGCGTGATTTCTGGATGTCCGCCTCCGACTCTGGAGATTACATTACTGCGCAAGTAGGGAATCATCAAATCACTATTTCTCTTGATGATTTCCGAGTTGCTTGCGGATTCGATTATCTGCAACTTGGAGAAGAATATCAGCAGACTAAATCTGCTGATGAAGCTAAAGCGAGTCTAATCCGTATCACTGGATACAGATTATAAAATGAAGAAGACAAGGTGCCGATCTTCAAGAAGTCTCAGCTGACGAGACCCTGGGCCTATTTCTTTACCCACATCATTCAGGGTATAGGCGGCAATTCCGGGTCTCTCAACCAGTGCAACTCCAGCATGCAAGTCTTTGCTGAAGCCCTAGTCACCGGTCAGCGGATCGACTACGGGAGACTGGTGGACGAGGAGGTCAAGACCAAGCTGAAAAGCAAGGGAAATCATATTCCCTATCTTCGCTTTTTCACATTGTGCGTCGCACATGTGATGCTTGAAAAGCTGGAGATAGATTATGAGGACATCCCTGGGGAATCGGTGATGGTCCGTTCCATTTCCAGCCTCATCTTCCAGAAGAAGGATGATGAGAAGGCATTTCCCCTCACCTCGTACATGCTGAAGATCATAGATGATCGAGTCAGATCCAAAAGGGATCGAAAGAAGGGCAAAACATCGAAGAAATCTGCCCTACAAGAAGGTAAGTCCTTTCCTCATCTGGAGTGTTTTCCCTCAACTGGCGTCCATCCCCAGCTGCTGATGGGAAAACCACCACCTCAACAGGGATCTCAATCCCTGAGAATGAGGATTCTGCTGATGCAGATGACTCTCCTCTGGTGGTGAAGAAGCGAGTTAAGCGACCCTCTAATCGCCCTCCTTCTTCTTCATTCTTTTTATCATCTTCTGCCACCAGTACTTCTGTTTCTCCTCTGCTGGAGGTAAGAAGGACTGCTACTATTGGTGCAGAAAAGATGATTGCAGATGCTGAACTAGAAACAGCTGCAGCATCTGGACTCAGCCGGGGTCCTAGAGAAGATCACTTACGATCAGAGGCCTCATCAGCTTCAGATCTTTGTTCTTCTCATTTTCAGATTGGCAGTGTTTATCAAGGAACTCCACCAATATTCGGAGTTCCTAGTCGAACACTCTCGGCTGTTTCATCTTCCTTTCCTTTCATCCACTCTCTCTTTGCTGATTTCTCAACAAGTCAGGAATCCATATTGTTAGTCCCAAGACTAAGTAAATAAGATTTTATGATCGATAGCCAAGAAGAATAAATAACAGCTGAAGTATGTATCTCAGCTGAAGCAAGTATATACAATAAACCTTCAGCTGAGTACGTACTTAGCTTTAGGATACAAGTCAAATCAGCAGCTATTAACGAGAGGTCATTCGAAGTCTATGACCAAAGGACAAAGACAAGAAGAAGACTATTCAGCTGATTGTGGAATCAGCTGATAGTATCTGCTGCAGATAAAGACTTAAAGGAAATATTCATTGACACCTTGAACATTTCCCTTTCCCGCTGAAAGAAGAAGAAAACGATGAAGATCTTCTATTTTGGTATAAAAGATAATGTCAGTACATTATCATCGTTTGTCCCTCAAGCATGTAAAGAGAAAGTCAACTATTTCTGTACTTATGTAGTACACCTTTCACTGTGCGTCAGAAAGGGTACCAGAAGTAGTTGACACAAAGTACACTTGGGACAATAACTTGTGCAAGAGCATTTAATGATCCATAGACAAGTCCACATCGACGAATAATATGTTTACACGTTGTCAAACTTGTGGACTAAGGAACATGGATCTTGGGCTATAAATACAGACGTAAATGCTTGCATTTACACACACCTTTAGAAATCATAGCACAAGAACATTCTCTGAGAGTTAGTTATTTGACTAAGTATTAACTCCTCCATAGTTATTACTAAGGCATTGATATCAGCTGTTAGTATCAGCTGATATAACTCTCAGCGTATACTCTTCTAGTTTGAGCGGTCTAAAGTGTCATTTCAAGTATAGAGTTTTAGTTAGTTTTGTACTATCTATTTCCGCAAACTTTGTACTGTATTAAGTTATTTTAATAAACTCTTAATCATTGAAATCTTGTTGTTCTCTTATCTTATCTTCGTTACTCGGTCATAACGCAACACGTTTGTGTTGTTGGGATCCAACACATATCTTCCAAAATCTACTTATTCCGGATTTTATGTGTACTATCCATTACTCACAATGATTATGAAGTTTTGATTATTCTCGTACACCACACAAATTTGTAGGATAGCCATTTTTTAATTCTTCTTCTTCTTCATGTAAATCACTCGTTGTTTCTTTTAATTAGGGTTTTAATTTTGAATTTTGCTGCCATCTTCTTCATGTAAGTTTCACTTATCTTTTTGAATTTGGGGTTCAATTTTCTTATTCTTTTTTAAATTAGGGTTACGATTTTGAAGATTCATGTGTTGGAAATTACAAGGTTATTTACAAGTTGGCAAATTTCCTATCGGTCGTGAGGAGTTGTGGAGCTTTGTCTTTTGTCGAGCCTTAATTGATAAGCTATTATCTTTACTAGCTACATTAATCCAAGAGTTATAAGACCATTATTTTATTCTTCATAAATAATATTAAACCAAGAGTTACAAAACTCTTGATTAACTCTTCAAAAATTATATTGATGGCTTTGATGGCTCACTCACTATATAAAGAACTTCTAGTTGTAAAGTTCAAGCATACACCAAAACCAAAATTCATAAGCTCTCTTCTCATAAGCTCTCCTCTCATGATGTTGTGTTTCATATTCATCATGTGTTTCCAAGTAGTCACTTTGTGTTGTCGGTAATTCCAGTGCTGTAGAATAATATCGATAAACTGCATCAAATCCTGGGGTTCTACGTTGAGGCTTGCAGCATATAGAGCACGTAAAAAACCTTAAAGGACAGGAGTTACAATTCCGTGCGGTTCGTTCTTCATCAACATTCAGGTTTGATTGTTCCATTTTGGTTCTTTCTTATTTATTGGGTTTGATATTGAATTATCAATATCAAATACGGTTTCAATATCGCAATTGTCTAAATATTTAACCACCGAATATATAAAGTTTACAACAATCTTTAAGGTTTTTATTTTGTTATATATTATTGTGTATATATAGTATATACACATATTTTCTTTTATAAAATATTCGGTGATTAAGCTTCCATGGTGATTAGATACATATATATTCGGTGATTAATAAAAATTGAGATATTATTTCAATGTTTTATATATATATATATTTATGTTATGGATTAATGGTTTTAAAAGTGATTATTATGGCTATTAAGTTCAACTTTCATGAGTTACATTTTTTTCTAATCATGGCTATTTAATATATGTATTTTAATGTTTTGACATAATTAAATATCTATTTTAATCTAATGGACAAGTTAAAACAAAATATTTTTCCTCATCTAAAGTGGGTGTTATATGAATTATCATGCTTATGGTTGAAGCATTATAATTGAGTTAAATAATTATTATTTTTTGTATATAGATTATTTCAAGATACTTTTATGCTTGAAAAGTGTACTATTTGAAAAATCATGATTATACAAAATAGATAATTTTAGTGTTAAACGGAATCTTTCCAGCTGTGTATCATTAAGCATTGCATTGAACCTATAAGTGGAATAAATTATCAATCATCCCCAAATAGGCTCACCTATTCTTATTACAATGTCTAGGAAAGATAAAGGCGGTTTTTCTGACTCCAAATGGGGGTGGTTCCGATACGCACTAGCGTTGTCTACCCTCATCGTCTTTCCTGGTTGTATTCGAATAGAGCTACCGAAAAGGGTTGAATAAATAATGTTTTCCTTGATTGTGGTTAAATACTTGGAGTTTCACAAATTTGAGGACTACTCTTTGGATGTTTTTGTTAAAACACTTCCTTATTGAGAAGGAAAATCTTATAAGAGATCAAAAGAGTAAAGTCAGATTGAGTGTGTACCTCGTGTCAGGAGGGGTCTCGGATTTTGCTTATGTAAAAGGAATTGCAAAATGTTGTTGCAAATTTAACACACTTGTGTGCAAGTGTGGGTCATGTAGGAGTCAATATGACTACCTCAATTACTCGGGTGATGGAGGCCCGAGACTGGTTTGTGAATTATGGAGCAAACATCCATGTATGTGGCAATCGTGATAGTTTCGAAATTAATAGTACGGTTCGAGAAGGAACTGTGGTGACATGTGATGACATGTATTGATGTCCATAAAGTAAGTGTTCATGGCATTGGCACAATGGTGCTAACATTCCGAAATGGAATTATGGCTACGCTTCGAGAGGTCGTACATGTTCCTTGAATCTCCAAGGCACTTACTTCCTCCGTATCAAAATAAGTGACACAAATTGGCTTACACGTTTTTTGAGGTAAAAGATTAAAGTAGAGGTTAAAATAGATTAAAGTACATAGTTAGTGGAGAATGAGTCCCACTTTTCTTGAATAAAGTGATATTAATGAGTTTTAAAAGTAAAAGTAAGGGTATAAGGATAATTTCACTTTATTAAAGTGGATAGTTAGTGGGTATGGGTCCCACTATTTTTACCAAATAAGGAAAGTTTTCAAAGTGTGTCACTTATTTTGATACACCCCAAAATGGAAAGTGTGTCACTTATTTTTATACGGAGGAAGTATATCGGAGAACAAATATGACAAAAAATAGTTACAAGCTGGTAATAATAAAAAATGGTTATATCATGTTCTCCAAATATTGGTTATTTGTGGGTCAAGCCATCAACACAGGTGGAATGGTTATGCTTGATCTATGTGGTGATGGATAAGATAATGTTGTATCTATATCCAATGAGTTCGTGTTAAATATTGATCTTTGTAATCGTGAAAGTATGGTACTGTCAGCGTTAGTGACAATATTGCTAGTGATGATGTAACTAATTTTCGAATTAATGAAATAGTTTTTCAAATTATATTGCGTGTTCAATTTCTTTGTGCCATAAAAGGTTAGCTCACACTAACATTAAAAATATTGAAAAAACGCAATCTAAAGGATTGATAAAAGTAAATAATAAAGATTTTGACAAATGTGAAACTTGTATAAAATCAAAGTTTACAAAGAAACTTTTTCAAGTGTCAAAAAGAATTACATCATTACTAGAGTTGATCTATTCATATATTTGTGAACTGAATAGAATACTCACGCGTGGAGATAAAAGATACTTCATTACAATTTGTGGTGACTATAGCCTCTATTTACATGTTTACTTGTTGCATTCAAAAGATGAAGCTTTTAATGCATTCAAACTGTATAAATGAAAGGCTGAAAACCAACATGACAAACACATTAAAATTCTTCGCTTGGAAAGAGGCGGAGAATACTTTAATCATGAGTTTGATACATTCTGTGAAGAGAATGGTATCAAGCATGAAAGAATTTCACCATATACTCCCCAACTGAATAGATTAGCTGAAAGAGAGAGTTGAACCCTTGTTGAAATGGTCAACTATATGATGAATCAACCAGGTTTGCCACACAATCTGTGGGGAAGCATTGTTGACTGCATGTTATGTGCACAACAGAATTACTAGTCGTGTGATTCCTTCTTATCCATATGAGTTATGGAATTGAAGAAAAGCTAACTTAGATTATCTAAAAGTGTGGGGGTGTTTAGCTTGTTATGGTACACCTGAGCTTAAACAATTAGATTATCTAAGAATGTGGGGGTGTTTAACTTATTATCGTACACCTGATCCTAAACGATCCAAGTTGGGAGCTCGAGCTATGAAGAGTATATTCATCGGGTATGCTCAGAATAGAAAGGCCTACCGATTGTTGGATAAAGAATCAGGTGTCGTGTATAATCCAGAGATGTGGAGTTCTTCGAGGATAAGTTAATAGGAGATGATGAAAACTCCAATCCCAGCTTTAATCATATTCTAGCACCCACTACTTCTCGAGATATTATCTCATTTTCTTCTGTTGTAGAAGAACCAAAGAGAAGTACAAGGGTTAGAAGGGAAAATAATTTTGGAGACATTTTCTTTCATACTTGGTTGAAGGATCTCAATTTAAGGTGACGAGAGAGGTCATTTTAGCTATTAATTTAGCTGATGATCCCAAGACTTTTACTGAAACCATTACATCGCGAGATGCTCCTTTATGGAAGGATGCCATTAATGATGAAATGGATTCAATTATGGGAAATGGAACTTGGGAGTTAGCTGATCTTCCCATGGGTATGAGACCCATAGGATCTATATGGATCTTCATGAGGAAGTATCATCCAGATGGATCAATATCTGCCTATAAAGTGAGATTAGGCGCTAAAAGTTATAGACAAAGAGAAGGTATTGATTATTTCGATACATATGCACAGGTTGCTAGAATTAGTTCAATTAGAACTCTTATAGCAATCTCAGCATTGAAAGGCATGTACATTCATCAAATGGATGTGAAGACAACCTTTCTAACTGGATATCTCAAGGAGGAGATATACTTGGAGCAACCTGAAGGTTTTATAGTATCCGGACAGGAAAACAAAGTTTGTAGACTTATTAAATCACTGTACGGATTGAAGCAAGCTCCAAAATAGTGGCATGCGAGGTTTGACACCACTGTATCTGCATTCGGTTTTAAGCATAATAGTGTTGATAGATGTATCAACACTAAATGCACACTTGAATACACCGTAGTTATCTGTCTTTATGTTGATGATATGTTGATCATTAGCACTCACCTACAAGGTATTCTTGATACGAAGAAATACCTATCCTCGAACCTTAAGATGAAAGATTTAGGGGAAGTGGATACCATTCTTGGTATTAAGGTTAAAAGGGCAGATAGTCAAATTTCTCTAAGTCAATCTCATTACATAGAGAAAAATTTGACAAAGTTTCAACACTTGAATATTAAGGAATTTAACACTCCTTTTCGATTCTAGTGTAAAACTTGAAGTGAACTCTGGTAGAGCAGTGGCTCAACTAGAATATGCTAGTGCAATTGGAAGCATGATGTATGCTACACACTGCATTAGACCTGACATTGCTTTGCAGTAAGCAAACTAAGTCAATATACTGTCAATCCCGGTAAAGAGCACTGGAAGGCAGTAGGAAGAGTACTAGGATACCTGAAAAGGACTAGTAATCTTGAGTTGACTTACACGTCAAAATCTAGTATACTAGAGGGGTATTCAGATGCCAGCTGGATTGATAACAGAAGTGATTCTAAATCCACAAGTGGATGGATTTATACACTAGCTGGTGGGGCTATTTCTTGGGCGAGCAAGGAACAGTCATGTATAGCTCATTCAACGATGGAAGCTGAGCTTATTGCTTTAGCCAATGCAGGCAAAGAGGCAGAGTGGATTAGAGATCTACTCTTGGATATCCGTTTGTGGGATACTCCGATGCCTTCAATTCCCATGTACTGTGACAGTGTGGCCACACTGTCTAAAGTATATAATTATGAATATAATGGGAAGTCGAGACACGTAGGTCTTTGACATCATTCTGTGAGACAACTAATTGATAGTGGTACCATCAAAGTTGTTTATGTCAAGACAACAAAGAACTTGACAGATCCGTTTACCAAACCTCTGACGAGAGATTTGGTTACATCTACCGCGAGAGTCATGGGTCTAAAACCAAACTAGAATCGTTATTAATGGAAACCCAACTTGAACTTAGTGCTCCTATTTTCAAGTTTAATGGGTAATAACGAAATTACTAACGATAGAAGGTACTATCAATAGTGATAGATCCATGTGGGGTAGGATAGTACGTCGTTGCCGAGAACCAGGATGAGTTAATACTCTTAACAAAATTTTGGAGACATCTAAGCAACGAAGATGTTGTAAAATTTTGCCTATATGATCTAGAGGTGGTGCCGCCTCAAATGGAGACTGTTGGTTTGTCTTCTAAAGGGTCATGAAAAGGATTTTAGCACATGGCCATATTAGTGCTCAGGGAGAACACAAAGACGGCATATGTTGTGTGGGGGTAAACCGAGGAGGTCATAAAGGTTCTTGGTTAAAACCTATTAGGATACTATTGAATCAATCTACTCTTGTTTGCTCACATTAAACTTGGGTTTAATCTTCGTGACACCCAGGTGACAACATCTGTCTGAGTGAAAGGAAACTTTCCAACTTGGTGGGGGATTGTTGGAAATTACAAGGTTATTTGCAAGTTGGCAAATTTCCTATCGGCCGCGAGGAGTTGTGGAGTTTTGTCTTTTGTCGAGCCTTGATTAATAAGCTATTATCTTTACTAGCTACATTAATCCAAGAGTTATAAGACCATTATTTTATTCTTCATAAATAATATTAAACCAAGAGTTACAAAACTCTTGCTTAACTCTTCATAAATTATATTGATGGCTTTGATGGCTCACTCACTATATAAAGAACTTCTAGTTGTGAAGTTCAAGCACACACCAAAACCAAAATTCATAAGCTCTCTTCTCATAAGCTCTCCTCTCATGATGTTGTGTTTGATATTCATCATGTGTTTCCACGTAGTCACTTTGTGTTGTCGATAATTCTAGTGCTGTAGAATAATATCGATAAACAGCATCAAATCCTGGGGTTCTACGTTGAGGCTTGCAGCATATAGAGCACGTAAAAAACCTTAAAGGACATGAATTACAATTCCGTGCGGTTCGTTCTTCATCAACATTCAGGTTTGATTGTTCCATTTTGGTTCTTTCTTATTTATTGGGTTTGATATTGAATTATCAATATCAAATACGGTTTCAATATCGCAATTGCTAAATATTTAATCACCGAATATATAAAGTTTACAACATCATGCTTCTCTGTCATCGTCTTCAAGTAAGTTTCAATCAACTTTCGAAATTGGGGTTTAATTTTCTGATAATTTTTTTTAATCTTCATTTCTCGATTTTGAAGTTGCTTGCCTCAGTTCAGTTTCTTCAGGTAAGTTTCTTGATTTTATTTCAAGTTGGCTGCTTTGTTTTATAGATTATACTTTATGAAAAAAGTTGTGACCTTTGCATTTTTTCAGTTGATAATCGAGTGGATTTATAACATTTTTCAGTTAAATGCAGATTGTACAATTGACAGCATTTGGAAATTTTGAGGAAGCCTTAGCATTATGTAAGTTGCTTCCACCAGAAGATTCAAGCTTACAAGCCTCAAAGGAGCAATCAATTCATATTAGGTAATATAATTTACTCTAATTTTTTGATTTTTTCTCTAGATCTTATATGAAATTTTAAAAATGAAGAGATATGCACACTATCTATTTGAAAACGGGAGCTATGAAGAAGCAATGGACCATTTAATATCATCACAAGTAGAAATAACATATGTTCTCTCTTTATATCCATCTATTATTATTATTCCCAAATCATCTTTATCAGTTGAACAAGCAGATCATAAGTTTTGGATGTAAGTGGGGAGGCTTATTTGTCAAGAGCTTCATCTGGTTTGCCAGACGATCTGGATCCTTCATCTGAATATGATGAAAATTCAGCTTTGGAATCCATGAAAATGTCTCATAATACTCTAATGGCCTTGGTTAAGTTTCTTCAGAGAAAAAGAAATTATATCATTGGGAAAGCAGCTGCTGAGGGAACAGAGGAAGTTATCTCAGATGTTGTTGGCCATACTTATGAAACCAAACGTGCAAAAAGATCAAGCAAGGTAATAACTAACTTTACTTAGCGGCTTAAAAGTCAAAATGTCTAATTGTCTATTAATATATTGTGTAAATAATTAATTCGTTAATTATGATTAGAAAACCTCATTGTTACAATAATAATCTGGACATTAAACATAATTGGTGAGCAAACTGCATAATTGGTAAATTCCTCGAATGCTTAAAGAAAAAAAGATCACTAATCATATTAACTTCAATTCTTAATTATTACATAAATAATTGATTATTATATCCTTTTTGTCCATTTTCTAGACTAGGAAAAAACTTAACAGATTAATCATGTTGTTGGTTCCTTGGTGCCAAAAAATACCTTGACTTTCTGATTTGGTCAAATTTGTATTTTACATTAATAAAATTCAATAATTTTAATACTTTATTACTGTTTGTGGGTGCGGGTGCTGCAGAATGCAGATACATATAACAGCAAAAACTGTTGGGGTGAATGATAACCTTTGGGTTGAAAATGCTGATTGTTTGGTTGCTGGTTTTCTTGAAAATGTTTGAAGAAGGCTGGCATAAAATGGTAAAGTTATTCATTAGCATACATAAATGATATATATGTCAATAAAGTTAATAATAATATGTATTTTAGGGAATGGGATCGAATTCATGAACAATTAATGAAGGGAAATGGTGGAGAATCAACATATGAAAATGACGAAGAAGATGAAAACGAAGAAAATGAATATTATTGTAATTATAGTACCGAAGAAGATGAAGAGTATTTCGATGGAAGTGAAGTTAAACTAAAACCAGTATCACAATCACAATGAAGTTTGTTTTTTAGTTCCCGAAACGTGTAGCAATATATGTAAAGTTTGGTTGGTTATTTAGTATAATTAATATGACTTGATGATGATAATTATGTAGCTTTTTATAAAAGTTTGAGATTAATTTTATCTAATAATTATATGATCAAGTTTCTACAATGGACATTTTTGAAAGAGTGCAAAGGATAGATTATATGTATATTTTCACCGCGCCGCGAAGCGCGGGCACCAAAATCTCGTATGTAACAATACACCTAAAATCTTGATGAATCTAATTAACGGTAAATTGAATTCCCCACAAACATCACTAAGAAATTATATACACACGAAAAATAACACAAAATTTGATCAGTTTCGCTCCCAAAAACTCAAAAAAAAACCTAACCAAGTCAGAGGACCTGAGAGTTTTTCATATTGTTCAAGAATTAATCAATAAAGATCATTAACATGTTCATCACACGAACTTATACACACATAAAAAACTTACATCTAAACAAAATTACAAATTAAATGAATTAAACGAATAAACTTTCACATTAAGCTTAAATGCATATCCTTCTCAAAAACACTGAAAAACTATACCCAACCATCTTAAAGCTTGTCGATGCATATATACCGATGCACCACAAAACCATCAAGAGATACGGGGCCGAACCGATCTTTACACATTATATCGAGTTTTGTCTAATCAAACAAAGTTTATTTCACTTTAAACTTTTAAAATTAAAAGTTCTCCTTGTGAAAGTCAAATTTGGTATCAGTCTTGTGGGAGAAATCTAAAGCAAGTTGTTTCAACTCTTTGACTGGTGCTGGCGCTCCACAATAAAATACCCCTGCAATTTTATTAAAGTTAATGTTAGGAGGAATAATAAATAACTTGACACTAGTAAATGTGACACCAAATGACAATTTTTGTTGTCGGGGAATGAAAATTTTGTAACATTATGCAGTAAAAATATGGAGGAACATATCCTTTTGTTCCTTTAAGCACATACTATGTGAGAAAAAATGTTGCACTAAAATGGGCATAACTGTTATCTCGAGTCTCCATTTTAGGTATTCGACCAACAAAACCGAAGCTAGAGACGATGACTACGCCCTGGTAAGCAGAACTTTCGGGCCCAAAAATGTTGTATTTTGTAAGTTATTTGCATTTTAATATTTTATTTTTTTAAATTTTTGGAATATGTTTTTAGCTTGTTTGTGTGGCTCATTTGAAAATATAGGCTTTATTTAGGGTTTGCTTGAGGCTCTGGAAATTTTAGTTGATAATTTTATGAAAAATAAATTTTCTCCCAAAATTTGTATTCTTGTGTTGAATAGATTTTGAAGACCAAATTCACGTTATTCTTTGAATCAACGTGGTTTTTGGATAAGATTGTCTGGTAATCTTAGAATCAACGTCTTCTCATTTCTTATTCTACACCAGATTCATTAAACGGAGATAACGAAAGGAGACTTACCAATACGTTGACCGGCATGGGTAAGTGCAATACGCTTATAAACACTTCTCCAATTCGGTTTTCCAAAATGAGATTTAACTCGAGTACCCGAAACAATATCAACACCATACTTAGAATGATTTAGTGTTTGAAGCATAGTGATCAAAGCGGAACGAGCATCACCTTCTTCATAAACACTTGTACAATAATTATGCATCTCGATCACGTCATTTTGATCTGTTTCCGCAACTTCATTCATAACTCCTTTAAACCAATCGAACGAACCTTGTTCTCTTGTGACCCAATAAAAGTAAGCTCTCGCTGTTTTAAATGTGTTGTTCGTGTTTTTCTTTGATTCATTGTTGCCATTTTCTAAGGCCCCATCTTCTTCTTGTTTGACTTTCATGTTATTTACTATGTCTTTGACTATACTTATCATAGGGGTTGCTCCTATACCTAACCCGACTAGCAAGACCACGTCGTATTTTTTGTAGTCTTGTGCTGGTGCACCGTATGGACCGTCAATTAGGACTCTTGGGAAACTGTGGATGGATTTGATCAAGAAAGTTAGGAATTGTATCGGGTTTTGTTTGCAATAAAAAAAATAATTGCTTAAAAGTATAATAAGTAGTACAAAAAGTTTCATTTCAGAGTTACTTGTTCGACCAAAATGGGTTTTGTTTACATTTTGGACAAGAAATTCTTTATTTTTAGTTAGAATTTTTTTATATCTTTTTGTGCAGTTTGTCCCTAGTAAAGAATGATCGCATTAATTGTTTTTAGAACGACAAGTTAAAAGGAAAACCCGAAGACTTACTTTGGGTTGTCTCCTTGGTAATCGGCTCTTAGGAGTCCGCTTTTTCCATTAGCTGGTGGACGGCATACCTACAAACGACCAAAATTCGGTTAGTTTATGAACAACAATTTAGACCCATTTACTGGGTCACTTTGGGTTATGTTTTATTGATCTCTAACAGGCCAAAAAGATTAGATATAAATAGTTAGCTATAGATGAAACGGGCATAAGTTGTACAAAGTGTACTTTGAATGCATAAAACCTTTTAAACCATAATATTCAGGAGATTAGATTTATTAATGAAAATACTTAGAGCAAACTGCATAAAAAGGTACTGAACTTTTAAAAACTTTCCATCAAAAACATACCTCAGAGAAGACGGTTTTCAGTTGACTAGTCCAGTCGCCAAGTGTTCGAATATGCACACTTAGGTAGTCATCCCCGGGTGCGGAAGTTATCGAAAAGGGGTGCCTAAAAATAAGTTAATTAAGTTAGTTTATACTTCATATGATAGTTTTCGATACAAATATGATGTTTTCTTTATGCATGAGACTCGCCATTCGAATGGAGAAACTGCCTTGCAGTTGACAAACATGTATTGCCCGCTTTTGTACTTAAATCCTTGCGGCTTCGACATGTGAAGCGCCAACACATTTCCGGGGTAAACAGCCACCTTTAAAACCAAAAATAATGTTGGTAAAACACTACACGAATCAAAAGGAATAGTCGAATTAGCAATTTCGACCGGGTTATTTAGAAGATTGGTCAATCTGGGTTATGTTTTATCCTTAATAAGTTAGATTAAAAAAGAAAAGAAAATCTTAGTTAAAAAAAAAAAAAAAACAAGTTGGAAGTCCCCTAAAGTGTGTGTCTAATGCCAAAAAACGGTCTAAATCATTTGTTACCAAAATCATATTACTATTCAATTTATATAGTTTTGTAACCTTATTTGACACTATATACATACTAACTATTTATAAAAAAAATTGGTAATAAGTGTTTCGGCCTATCGGATACCTATAAAACTTTTTATCGATTTTTGAATTATTAATCATCGTACCCGATTAAGGCCATTTTGCGATAATTAATTACCTTCAATATCTTGACGGGCTTGACACTAGATCTTAATGCCCGAGTCAATCTCTCACCGGCATAAAGCAAGATCGGAACCGCTAAGTACATCCAAGTCTATCATTATGAAGAAAATTAACAATGTTAGTACGATATTCCCGAAAATTTTAATAATACAACAGGTTTTTATATATTTGTACTAACCGTCTTCTTGTACCATTCTTTCGTGAGGTAAATTTTGATACCATGAACTATGAGCATAGCATAAACGATAATGAATAAATGATGGGAGTACCAAAAGGCGTTAAAACCCGTAAGTTTCTTTAGAGGTTTTGGTAAATTAAGTCTACCCCGCCTTAACCACGGGGTTGCTAATGTAAAAGCTATTGCCATTAAAACCACGATTATGATTCCCGTATACCCTACGGGTTCCTTCACAAAATACCAGTAGTTATCGGGTTGTTCACCAAAAAATTGTATCATTGGATCGTACTCTTCCTCGCTTGCTCTAAGAAGTCGAGGAAAATCACATGTTAAATGTGAAATAGCGTGGAGGCCGACTCCAATTGTGATCCCAACCGCAATTACCTAGCATTGGCGGTAAAAGTTAACTATGATAAGTTTGTATATTTAACCAACTACATAAATATTGGGTCTATCATGTATGTCATCGGTAAAAATGCTATAGAAAATTTGAATTTATATCGTACATACGAAAAAGAAGACAAAGAAAACTAAAATTTTAAGTAGAAAGTGTAAAAAGACTAAAATACCCTTCTCTTTGGTTGGTGAAATAATGAAAAAGCCCATCGAGGGCCATTCAAACTCTTTTGGATTCCAATTGTGCATTTTGAAAATTTTGGACAACAACAATACTCATTCCGTTTAAGACGAGATCTTAGAAGGTGAGATGTAAACAGTCAAATTTCTATATGGGATAGATATTGTAATTTACTCTAAATTAAATACTTTTGGTCCTCATAAATTTTCTGACTTTGTTTCTAATAAGGTTAAATCTAATATGCAAAACATAAGGATCAAGATGCTCACTTTGTGGAAATTAAGATTATCATCAAACGGAACAACAATGCCAAGATTTGTCTTGTTCCTAAGCCACGTGATGGTATTTCGACACACCGGTAACAAAATTAGAGCCATGTTTAACTTGAGTGTCTCGGCTGCACCTTTAGCAACACTAACACAATGTCCCATTACGTCAAACGCAGCTCGATTTTTGTATTGGATATATTTCCAAGTAAATAAACCGGCCATAGCCCCGATCCAAAGTGCAATCACCCAAACTCGTTGCCAATTATCTTGTAAAAAGTACTTCAAATGATCATACCCTCGTTGTATAATGTTTCTATCGTTCACGTTTCTGAGTTTTTTGCTCAACATTATACTTAGGTTTTTGCTTTCGCCTCTCACGGATTGTGTCGGGGCTTGTAACAAAAGTGCCTCCAAGTTTTCAATCTGGTTTATACAATGAAAATATGTATCGTCAATCGAAAAAGAATGTTTATAATGAATTATATTATATGTTGTTGGATTAATGTTTTAAGAGGATTAATAATGTGTACCATGATGTAACCGAGATTGTCGGGGTCTAATTCTTCCATGATCAATGTCGCGTATTCATCCGCTTGATTTTTAATGTTGGATAACTTGTTAGCCGAAGCACTTAAGCTAATAATCTGAGTTGCATTAATAATTAACATATGAAATATGATTAAGAAATGGATTAATAAAATAATTATTTGTTACTTAAATATGCAACAAGCCAACATTTAAGAGAAATACTTCCTATTAATAACGATACTACTTATGTTCCTAATTTTTTTTATCTAAATAATTATCAAAATCAAATGATAAAATTAAAAAATTGAGTAAGTAGATTAAACATGCGAATTATTTTACGAATGATGAAGTAAAAAGATTTAGTAAAAATGAATACAATTTTTCTAACATTTAAATATAACGAGTTGAGAGTGTAAGGATCATACCTCTCGAACTTCATCTTCGCTGATCCGGCCATCCGCGTCTTTATCAACCCTGAATTTATGTTTTTGAATTAGTAAAAGTCTATTCAAATCAAGAATTTGGATAAATTAATAATGTTGATAAATAATTATTAATTACTCCCTCCGTCCCACAAAAAAGTTATCATTTCCTTTGGGCACAAGTATTTAGGAGATAGTTGATAGTGAGGTCTTTGGTACTATTTTTGATTAAAATATAAGGTTAATTGGAGAGAGAAAGTGTTTTTAAGAGATAGTTGGTGGTGGGACCCATAATAATAATATTATTTAATAGAAATGGTAACTTTTTTGTGGGACAAAATTTATGATAGAAATGAGAACTTTTTTGTAGGACGGAGGGAGTACTAATTATAGTAAATTCTCACATATCAAAGAAAGTTTGAAGCCGTGAATCAAAACTTTGATCAACAATTTGGTCCCAAAATTCCTTCAATTGAGCTTTGTTAATCAAGTCACCGGTGATATTCCGCCGCCGGCTAAGTGCATCAAAGAGTTCTCCGGCGAACTCTTTCGAATCCTTATTCATCCCTGCCGGAATTTCAAAAATATAAGAATTAATGAAAGAAAATAGCAGAAAAACAACCAAAATATTTTTTTTAAGGATTTTAGTTATGTGTTTACCGATGCATTCTCCGAAAAGTGCCCGGTGAAGTAATCCGGTGTTGTTCGCCGTCAGATCATCAAACCGTTTCTCCAAAGCGGCCCACGCCGCCGCGCCGTCGGTTTTACTAATAAACTTCAGCCCTTTTAAAGCATGAGTTGCGGCGGATTTCGTCCGGTCATAGCGACCGGCCGGTGGTGGTCGTGAAAATGTCGTCAACTTCTTAAGCTCTTCCGACACTTGCCGGATTCTCGCCGACGCATTTCGCACCACCGACGCACCAATCGACGACCTCTTCTCCAGCCCTCTAGCTAACAAAGTCAGCTCCGGATCCTCCACGTCAGCGCCGCCAGCAGTCTTGACACTGTGAACCGCCACCGAATCATCGCCGACATCTAGCGTGATCTCCACGTAATCATCATTATTTCCAGATTTCATACTCCCGCTGGCGGCGCTACTACCGCCGTCATCTGGGATATTAAATGTCGCGCTTTTACGCGTACCTCTTTTGTTCAACGGCCCACTGAACGCCTTCCTATCAATGCCGTACACCTCCGTGTCGGAGTTGCGGCTGCTTGTCTCCGGCAACCCATCTCCGCCGGTGCCCATTTTTTGCAAATGCGTTATATTTAAAACCCAAATCTAAATCTAACTAGTACGCAACAAATTTCTTGAGAAATAACAAACACCCAACGAATAATAACTGTTTAAAAAGATTAAATTTTGAAACTTTATGGATCTTTAGGATTTCAAGATTTTGAATAACAGGTGATCAAAGGTGAGTAATTTTTAAGCACTACCCGACAAATGATAACTGGTTTTAAACGGTATTTGATCAAACATTTTGAATCTTGAAAATATTAAATAGAACTCAAAAGTGTTGGTAGATTTTTAGAGTTGTTGAAATCAGTCCATGAAAGGCAGCTTCGGAATCTGGTTCGTGTTATTGATTTATTATTTAAAACGGAAGGAGGGTCCGAGTTGTTGATAGAATAAGTCAATGGTTTTGACTATTGCTTGATTATGTCAAGTTGACATGTATTAATATACTTCTATTGTTTAGTATTTAACGGTAATTTGGATTGAAAACACGTTAAATAGACTTTAATTAATTGCATACAAAATGCTTCGAGATGTTTAATTATCTAGAATGTTTTTTTGAAAAACCAAAACAATGCAAAAATAGTCGAGCAACGAAAAAAGTTGTCAATATATAATACTAGGATAATATACTATAGGCCAAAATACATTTTAGTACC
Source organism: Calendula officinalis (assembly GCA_963853835.1). Lineage (NCBI taxonomy): Eukaryota > Viridiplantae > Streptophyta > Magnoliopsida > Asterales > Asteraceae > Calendula > Calendula officinalis. The sequence continues at coordinate 38,150,896 of OY970828.1, forward strand.
CTGAACTTAGCTAACTAGGTCCTTTACTACCCTGAACCATTAAAGCTGCACTTGATACCCTGAACTTGGCAAAATGATCGTTTTAGTACCCTAACTCACTAATTTGGTCTTGTTTTCTCACGAGATTAACTTCTAATGTCAATATATTGAGATGAACGTATATTTTTTAGTCCGTCAAAAGCCCCAAACGAAAGTAAGTCAAGCGAAAAAACAAGGCCAAATTAGTGAGTTAGGGTACTAAATCAATCATTTTGTCAAGTTCAGGGTACCATGGTGCACCTTTAATAGTTCAGGGTAGTAGATGACCTAGTTAGCCAAGTTCAGGGTACTAAAATGCATTTTGGCCTATACTATATTAGTACTACGTAATGATTAGTAAAATTAAGTTATAAGTTTTGTATAACTTAAACCGTGTCATTGGTCCTTCGGTTGTCATCCTTAAACCGATGTCGATAAGGTTGTCAGATCAAAGTATTTGGTTTGTGGAAGTGTAATGAGATAAGAGTGTGAGAGTTTTTTTTGTAGGTATTGATATTTTTTATGTATACTTTATGTATTAAATATTAAGTAAATGAGTGTTATTGACATGTATGTGCCAGTTGAAAGTCAGCTTATGTGCCACTTATTAGGTAAAAACTAAAGTATCAGTACGAGACATGGATAAGAGCGATCTTAGAGAAAGATGTGTGGGGGCTATGCCATCCTCCATGGAACCTTGTTTTGGTCTATACCGTGACAAGGGTGCGCCAAATCCCCATGTGAACTCGTTGGCGCCGATGATCGTTCGAGATTTTAAAATTTTGACCGTTAAAAATGGTTGAAATATATTTCTTTAAATAAGAGAAAAACTAACAACCAACAATTTCTCAAACCTTACATAAATTACAACATAGTGAAGCCCTACCAACAGATTGTTGTCGTCTTTGTCAGCCACACCCTTTCGATCGTCCACCCTCACCATTTAGCACCCATGTCTACCGCGTTTAAGTTCTAAAAATGATAACACATTGCTCCAATAAATTCAAAGATTTTGATAATGACAACCCTTATAATTATAAATAAAAACTATTACATGCATTAGAAAATTGTAGGGGTGAGCATAAAAACCGAAAAACCGAACTGAACCCGAAAAACCCGAGAAAACCGAACCGAAAAAACCGAACCATTTGAAAAACCGACATCAACGGTTTTGATTTTTGGAAAACCCGAATGTTTGGGGCGGTTTCGGGGGCATATGAAAAACCAAACCGAAAAACCCGCCCCGCCCCGCCTTTATATATATTTCAAGTTTTATAAAAATATTCTTATATTTTTAAAAGATTTGATATAAATTTGTTTGCAAAAGAAAAGCAACCATGTAATGAAACTTCTATGGATGAAGACATTGACTAAGATTATTGCGAAAAATGGTTGGATGTTATTCTATTATTAATTTTTTTTCAAATTATGTTAGTTGAATTTATTATTACATTATATTAAACTTACTATTGTTTTTTATTTATAATGAAATGAGTTAAGGTTTGGAAGTTTGAATCATGATATTAGTTTTTAAGGTAATAAATTGGTAAATTTAAAGGAAACAAAAAAACCGAAAAAACCCGAAACCGAACCGAAAAACCCGAAAAACCGAAAAACCGAAACCGAAACCGAAAAACCCGAAACCGAACGGGGTGTAATTCTCAAAACCCGAACTTTCGGGGCGGGGTTTGGTTTTAGTTAAAAACCGCCCTAAACCGCCCCATGCTCACCCCTAGAAAATTGTATTTTCATTAATGAATAATTAATATACATATGATAATTACTCATTAGTGGTAAGGCGTCCCTAAGGTTTCGGAAGAGACCACGTAGAAAATTCCATTAGTTTAACACTTTGAATGGTGATTATGAAAAAAGTATGAAAACAACCACGAGAATATTGATTTATGTATATCAAAAATTATTTTACTTGATTTTTTTGGGTAATCTGAAACAAGAATTTCAGTCAATTAATTAAATCAACGTGGATGAGATCATGAGATGTCAATAGTGAACAAGTAAAACATTTCCTAGTTAGTTATTGATATTTTAACATCACTCTTAATTATTGGTTGATACTAACTTTATGGCTGATTTGTCCTTAAACAACATAACTTAGGTACAATGAATATTATATAACTAAAATTATGTAATATAAAAATGATGTATCTAACTTGACGTTCAATGAATATTAGTGCACGTAATTTTTAAATCCACAAACAATATATTATCAATGTTAAATTGTTAACTAATACTTCATCCGATTCAAAATAAGTGATACACTTTCCTTTTTGGGGTGATTCAAAATAAGTGATAAACTTTGAAAAGTTTCCTTATTTGCCAAAAAAATGGGACCCACACCCACTAACTATCTACTTTAACAAAATGAAATGACTCTTTTACCCTTACTTTTTATTTTTAAACATCATTAACCTTACTTTATTCAAAAGGTGTGGGACCTATTACCCATTAACTATCCAATTAATCGAATTTAACCATCATTATAATCTTTTGCCTCAAAATCCGTAAAACCCCAAATATATCACTTATTTTGAATCGGAGGAAGTACTAAACTCAAAAGCAATTTCTGACTACGTACTAGTCAACTTTGTTAAATCCATGTGCTTGTCCAACATGCTTCTGGATGTACAAGTATCCAAGCGTATTATACAACCATCTGCGGTCAATTTTGGAATTTTCTTGTCACTTCATAGAAATGAGGTTAGAAGTTTCATTTTCAATGGGATAAGGTGCTTGAAAGCAAACAAAACCACGGCGTTTTGGTAAATTAATCCAAGATGGAACACCTGACGCGTTTTGTTTGGTAACGTTTGTATTGTATGCCTATGTATAAAATATATGTATTTTAAGGGTTAGATTTGGCAAAAATTTGAAAATTAATAAATATTGCGATAATAATTTTCAACCTAACTGTTTAATAAAATACTGAATCATTACAAAAAACATTAGATTTATATTTTTTCTTCATCAGTATAGAATGAATCATTATCAATAAATATGGATCATTATCAAAAAAATTTAGATTTTCAAGAATTTTTTGCTTATTATCAGTACTCACCAAATTTGGATAATTATCAGTCCTCCGGGATTAGAATCTTTTGTACGAGTTTAAACGCCACCGTCCTCCCATCCCAATAAATAATTTAAATAATATAAGAGTTTGTATAAACTCATACTCTAATATGAAGCCACCACAATCATCACAAAGTGGCACACCAACATCATATTAAATTTTCATTTAATACTATTTATCATTATAATTTTTTTTGAACGGCACCTAATATACACCACTTGTTAACGACGAGAGTTGAACATATGACCTATTAAGTTATGAGCAACATCTTATACTTTACATCAATATTATTTGACTACAAATTTTGGTATTTATCGTTATAAATACTATATTATGAACCATGCTCACAACTACCTCTTTACATAACAAAAGAATAAGAAAAAATTACTTAAAAAATTCCCATGGTACAAACCACCTCACCATATAGTTTGCGAGAAACGTTCAAAGAGGTCCATTATTTTTATCAAGTCCGAACCATTGATCAAAAAGATCTAGTGGTCAAGGTTAATCACATTTTATACATAAAGGGGTATTTTGATCATTTGGCACTTAAAAAAAAATTCAATATTTTTTAGTTTTTAATTTTAAAATTTTTAATTTTTAATTTTTTAATTGAGGGGTATTTTACTCATTTAAAAAATTATTTTATTTATTTATTTATTTTATTTTTGAATTTTAATGTTTTTTTAATTTTTTTATTGTTATTTTTAAAAAATTATTATTATTTCACTAATAAGTAATAACACATAATGTGATTGCATAATGAATCACATGTGATTGTATACTGAACCACATTTGATTGAACTAAAACATAAAATGTGATTAAATATACAATCACATGTTATTTTACACTAAAATCACATATAATTAAGTTACTAGCAGATACCCGCGCAATGAGGCGGCGAGTACCTTGTAACTCTGTAATGCGGCGACCAAATTTTATACAACGCACGCTTTTTGATAACAAAATAACATGTAATTTCAATTCAGTTACACATAACAGTATATGTAAAAACAGGGGGCAAGAACACAACAGTTGCAACTTCAAGCTTTGGTAGACTGAGCTTTTCCTTCCTCCAAAAGCTTAAATGAATACAATTAGTAGAAGAATATAATAGAAATGTCCTGTATTTTGACCATTTTCATCTTCATTTCAAAACAAGTTTAGTGTAGCAACTTCAAGATAGTATTAAATACTTGATATAAGTTCCAAACTATTTTCATCTTCATTTCAAAACCTGTGGCCATCATATTAATAAACTAATCATGTATTAAAAGGAAAAAAAAACTGATTATAATTATATCGGTACAAACTGTGTCGTGAGTTTCTTTTCATTATTACAAGTTTAGAAAGCTAATTATGAACACAATAATGATAGTACCTCTCTTCCAAAAGTGTATCAACTAGAGGAAATAAGCTCCTTTTAAAATCAGTTCCAAGGACATTCGTCCATACCTTCTTTACTAAACTTAGCACATCATCCTTTGCTCCATCCCTGTACACCAGCCTTGTGGAGGCATCATAACCAAAGAAGGATAAAGGAAGGGCAACACTCGAATCTAATAACATCTTTGATTACACTTTCTGGAACACACACATTATAAGGAACCCAAGCCTTAGCTCCTTTCTTTAGAAGCTCTTTTATGTTTTTTCATCTTTTGCCAGATGTGATATAAATCAGTCAACATCAAAAATCTCTGTACACAAAAAGATACCATTAGTAATATCAAACTTTTTGGGAAAAAATTGTTTATAATCTAGAATCCTTCCAAAATGGCATCTCATCCAGCTTTGGAACAACAAGTGTAGCACTTTGAATACATGTGCAACAACAAGTTTTCGAAAAACTAAAATCAGTTAAAAATGTTGAGGCTAGATATCCATATGACACGCTCCAATACTACCGTAATGTGGGCTTAATAAAATATTATACACTAAATTTCAAACAAAAATAATATTACATGGTAACCACCACCAGCACCACCACTATGGCTAGATCCCGCTTCTGACATGTCATCAACCTTTACGAATTGGGCCATTTGACCTGCATATTCCATAATTCTCAATTTAGTCCCCAAATGTAACAATTTTCCATAACAACTTTTTGTTTCATAAGTTTATTACTTAGTTAAGTGACTTACACATATGATAGCAAATTAACGAGTTCTTGCAACTCATCAGCAGAGAAACCAATCTGATCATAGTAATGTGTGGGTCGTGTAGTTCCCTAAAAAGCAAACATACAATTTAGCCATTTTTTAGTTACAAATATGTAGTGTAAAATTTTGATGAAAGGCTTTATTATCAATAATTGTTCCTACACATGGAAGAATTCAGTTTTTATTCATTTTCGTTCACTAAAATCACAATGTTTTCATTTTCCAAGAATCACAAACCAAATAAGTATCTAAAAAGTAAAATTAAACACTAAATTAGTAAATGCAAACAAATTTAAGACTAAATTATTAAAAAGACGAATTTAATGGTAAGTTATTGAGATACATTACATGAGACAGATAACTTTCACCAACACCACATCCACCGCAGGCCTGCAAAAGGAGCATAAATAAGTTTCAATAACAATCAAATATATAAGCAAATATGTACCATCAGGTTTTTTGATATCATACCAGTGGTTCCATTAATTGAAGCATATGTGAAAGTAGGTTAAATCTTTTTATTCGATGATAAGAATGATAAATGTTGTAGCAGATCCACTTCACTGATGATTTGCATTTGATACCCATTAATTCATCGAGGAGGTCGTTACCCGATGCAGGAATTTGGATTCTGGAGCAAGTATTTGAAGTTGTTCGAGATTGTAGCTCTGTATCTCGCTACCCGATGCAGGTCATTATTCCCAAAAAGCCCTCTCAACTTCGCACTGACAGGTTGAGAGAATAGAGAATTGAATTTTGAAATCTTGAATAATCAATATGAAGATGAATGGTCGAACATGTGGATGAAGCAACCTGATGGGCCACTAAAATGTTATGGCAGGCTGAAGCCCACATCTTTACTGAGTACTTCCTCCGTATCAAAATAAGTGACACAAATTACCTTACACGTTTTTTGAGGTAAAAGATTAAAGTAGAGGTTAAAATAGATTAAAGTACATAGTTAGTGGAGAATGGGTCCCACTTTTCTTGAATAAAGTGATATTAATGAGTTTTAAAAGTAAAAGTAAGGGTATAAGGGTAATTTCACTTTATTAAAGTGGATAGTTAGTGGGTATGAGTCCCACTATTTTTACCAAATAAGGAAAGTTTTCAAAGTGTGTCACTTATTTTGATACACCCCAAAATGGAAAGTGTGTCACTTATTTTGATACGGAGGAAGTATAACATTTAAAACCCACATCGCAGATAACCCACGTCATAATAATTAATACTATTGTGTTTAGATTCATTAACGCAGCTGAAGGCTAGAGGAGTTGGTTAGGTCTTTGTACGTTTTCCCTTAGGTCGCGCTTTCGAATCCTGACTCTGATTTTTTTATTAAAAGGGTTGGTTTCCATAATTAGCAAGTGTGTTGGCTTAAGTTTCAGCCTTGCTAATATTGGAAGGTGTAAACTCTTTATAATATAGTAGAAATACATGTCATCATTAAATAAATATTATTTTTTAATAAAAAAAATTAATAAAAAAAAAATTTAAGATAAAATATAAAAATTAAAAAATTTTGGAATTTTTTTTAAGTGCCAAATGACCAAAATACCCCTTCATAATAAAATAATAAAAAAAATAAAAATTCTAAAATAAAAAAATAAAAAAATGAAAAAATGAAAAAATATTTTTATTTAAAAAAATAACCAAAATACCCCTCAATATATAAATTATGTGATTAATCTTGACCATTAGATCTTATTGTTCAATTATTGTGATTTGTTCATCAGGACCTCGTAAAAATAATGGATATCCTTGAACGCAACTCTATAGTTTGCTCTAAGATCATTATACAAAAGTTGTTTAATAAGCTTAAATTTACCATTCATGTTCGAAAAATGCATTTGATACGCTGAAAATATAGATTGGTGTAATATACTCCCTCTGTCCCTAAATAAAGTTCCCATTTCTTTTGGGCACAATTTTTTAGGAGATAGTTAGTGGTGGGGTATTTGGTATTACGTTTGATTAAAATACAAGGTTTGATTGGAGAGAGAAAGTGTTTTAGGAGATAGTTAGTGGTGAAAGTGTTGGCAATAATATTAGGGCTGTCATTAAGAAGGCAAAATACATAAAAGACAATCCCCTGAATTTTAGGAATATTACTTTTTGAATCAATGTACAAGCTTTTTATGCATGTTAGTGACAGCCCTAAGGGCTGTCATTAGCAAAACCCATATTATTATATTAAGTGGGCCCCTTAAGTTTGAGAAATGAAACTTTATTTAGGGACAAAACTTTAAGGAGAAATGATAATTTTATTTAGGGACGGAGAGAGTAGTATATACTTTTTCAATATATAAGGTTAGTTCAAATTTATTTAAAACTCATTATCTTTAGCTCTTAGTTCACAGGTTAAAAAATCACCATATATAGTATAAAATTAATAAATAATATTGTTAGGAGTTAGGACCATGTTGGTCGACTAAACCGGCCCCTGGTTTTGATAAGTAATGCGTTATTTGCAATGCTGATTAAAAAACAAAGCCTTTCGCGGAATATGCATACAGCATAATAAAGATTTATGATGTGTTAAATCCAGTTATAAAAATTAAGTTTTTAAATATTACTATTCTAGACTACCAAATTCATAGGTAAGTATAACTAATCGTGGGTAATATAGGTTAGGTAAGTATTTCGGGTTATCGAATTCACAGGGAATGGTTTATGTAATCCAGTTAAAGCAATTTAAAGAATTAATCAAGAAAAGAGTTTTGATCATGTTTTGATTTTTATGAAATGTGATTAATAATCGAAATGACAAGGAACACAAATTTGAACGTTTGATTTGAGATTTAAGGGATATTCACTATGTATGGATTCATCTAGTTCTAAGCATGATTATTAAGCACCGGTTAGTTTAATGTTCTAGAAATCACGGTATTAGATTTCTCTCAATCACATTTAATAAACTAATTACAACTAACAGGAATTTCTTCTCTCAAAAGTTATAACTAATCACACTTTTACTTGTTGAAATTACCGTCTTGAATTACCTAAGACTTCTAACCTAGAATTTTCATTACTAGGGTTGAACTTCTTGTTTAATCTAACTTATTGGAATCTTGTCTCTAATCCCTATTTCTAGTGAATTACCAACTAGGTCATAAATGAAAAGTTGGGGAAGTAATTGATTAAACCAAGTGATGTCAATACCTAATTTAATCAATTACCAACGATAAAGAAACGAAAATTCATAGATTAAACCAAAAGAGTAATTAAACATCAACAATTGTTTTGAACATAAACATAACCCTAAATTTAAACCATACTTAGTTCTAAAATCATCCAAACATAATGAATATAAAGATTACTAGCACATAGACACGCTAGAAATCAACAAACAAGAATTAAAGAGTAGAAATACAACCATTAAATTAATCCAAAATGTTTGAAGATCAATAATTGCTATAACCTTGAAGAATCTCTTGATGAAACGCTCCCAAATTCGTCCACAATAACTGCCCAAAAACCCACAAGTTCAAAAGATGACTGATTTCTTAGATTTGATCTGCACTTTAAACGATTTCTGGACGCAAACTTAGCGATCGCGAACATAAGTTCGCGTCGCGAACTTCACATAATGCATATTTACCGATCGTTAACTCAGCCTACCGAACGTGAAAAGCAAACAGCGACTTTGGTGACCGATCGTGAATAGTTCACGATCGGGAACTTTTTCCGGCTTGTAATCTTGTATTTTTCTCTATCTTTTGACCCGTTTTTGGCATCTTTTATGCTATATCACCTGAAATGTAAAATAAACACATAATTGAGTAATATCACATGTATTTGCTTCTAAAACGTACTCAAAATAGGTGATATTGACGGGTTTGAATGTGTCTAAAAACGTCAATATCAAAATCCCCACACTTAAACTTTGCTTGTCCTCAAGCAAATCATCAATTAAATAAATTTCACTAGCCACAGTTAAAGATCATGTTATTTGACATTTCTTTCAATGTATGATTCAAACAAAAATCGGAAAATTATTTATTTAGCGGATAAAATTTGTTAAGGCTTTTATATTCGGATTTATGTACAGCGTTAACGAACTCTATATCATTTTATTCGACTTTCAGTCAACCTATTAAACCTTTGCTAGCCTAAGACCTACTCATTCTTACATAACCTAAAAGTTTAACTTTTTATGAAAATTCCCGACCTCAAGGTTTATTGTTGAAAACTTAGTTTAAATTTTTTACCAATGCAACTATTCATTCATTTCATGCATTTTTCTGCATTTGTTCAGTTTTTGTTTTTTTAGATAATTAAGCTTGGGTCATCAAACCATTCACCCCGACTTTCTAATAAACCCATATAATATTTTTCTATTATAGACTTTGTCCGAATTTACTAGGCCGAAGGGGTTCTCACCAATGCAAAACTTCCATTCATCAACTTAATATTAATCACCGGCTTTTCACCGATTCTTAATTTAGTACACAAAGGATTTTTCTAAACTAAAAGTCCAATCTCAACCTATTTTTGTCAGGGATTAGCTTTGCCAACTCTAATTTCCTAAAAAGCTAAAATTTTAACTTGTGCAAGACCTATTGTATTACTTAAGCTATGAAAGATTTAATAAATTGCTAAAAAGATTTTTTAAAATAATAGAAAGCCAAAAACTTTGAACATAAAAACTAGAACAAATTTTATCTTTTAAATTGAAATATTTTTCAGGGTTTGCTTTTCCTCATAACATCGAGAAATGTCTAAAAAAAAAAAAATTGGCTAATGTAAATAAAAGTAATTTACGTGTATTTAGATGAATTTTTTTGGGATTTCACAAATTTTAAATGGTAGATTTTTATATACACCCCCTTCCCACACTTAAGTGTTTGCATTGTCCCCAATGCAATAAACTTGACAAAATTTAGGAAATCGAAGTCATAAGAAAGTATACGACTTGAGGATGTGTTGTGTTCATTCTCGGTGAAGTTTTGAATTCCGGAGCAATTTACAAGATCCCGCAACAAACAACAATCACGACGAACACCTAAAAACAAAAAACAGAAAACAGAAAACATTTTTTTTTCATTTTTTTTTTCATTTCTGCTGCCTTCATTGCGGTGGTGGGTAAGGATGGTACCAAGTATTGGAGTCTTGGTACCAAGCATCGTAATCTGGGTAGTTTGGTGGTGCGGGGAAGCTGGGTGCCCATGTGGGTAAGTTGGAATGATTAAAAGGTGGTGGTCGGGGAAATTGATCGGGATATAAATTATAATTGGCAACATCGGTTTGCCAATTCACTTGCTGCCTAGTACGACCTTTGCATATGATTTTGGACATTTGATTGCAAATGGTCGTTGGACGATCGGACATAGGACACGTCGACTTGCATTGCATCCATCCTCTCGACCATTTGATTATACGAAAAATAAGGATCGAATGAGGATGGACCCGACCCGGATCCCGAGGCGCCCGAATGCCCGAATTGGGGACCCGTTGGTCCCGGTTGACCAAAGTCTTGACCCGTTATGTGAACTTCGTTACCCGGCATGTCCTCCATATTCACATCATCATCCTCATCATCACCGTCATCACTACTACTACTACCCGCCGGTTCTCCCACACCGGGATGTTCATTCCACACATAATCACCCGCGAATTTAACAATGACATGCATACCCGATAACAATGTCTCGTCCATTGAGCCCATAGGTCATTCGGGCTCGAGCCAAACTCGTTGGGGAATGGCAATTGCGGCCCTTACCACACTTAAGTGTTTGCATTGTCCCCAATGCAATAAACTTGACAAAATTTAGGAAATCGAAGTCATAAGAAAGTATACGACTTGAGGATGTGTTGTGTTCATTCTCGGTGAAGTTTTGAATTCCGGAGCAATTTACAAGATCCCGCAACAAACAACAATCACGACGAACACCTAAAAACAAAAAACAGAAAACAGAAAACATTTTTTTTTCATTTTTTTTTTCATTTCTGCTGCCTTCATTGCGGTGGTGGGTAAGGATGGTACCAAGTATTGGAGTCTTGGTACCAAGCATCGTAATCTGGGTAGTTTGGTGGTGCGGGGAAGCTGGGTGCCCATGTGGGTAAGTTGGAATGATTAAAAGGTGGTGGTCGGGGAAATTGATCGGGATATAAATTATAATTGGCAACATCGGTTTGCCAATTCACTTGCTGCCTAGTACGACCTTTGCATATGATTTTGGACATTTGATTGCAAATGGTTGTTGGACGATCGGACATAGGACACGTCGACTTGCATTGCATCCATCCTCTCGACCATTTGATTATACGAAAAATAAGGATCGAATGAGGATGGACCCAACACGGATCCTGAGGCGCCCGAATGCCCGAATTGGGGACCCGTTGGTCCCGGTTGACCAAAGTCTTGACCCGTTATGTGAACTTCGTTACCCGGCATGTCCTCCATATTCACATCATCATCCTCATCATCACCGTCATCACTACTACTACTACCCGCCGGTTCTCCCACACCGGGATGTTCATTCCACACATAATCACCCGCGAATTTAACAATGACATGCATACCCGATAACAATGTCTCGTCCATTGAGCCCATAGGTCGATACGTCATGCTATCCCAAACTCGTTGGGGAATGGCAATTGCGGCTCGAGCCAAACGAGTGATATAATGACCGGCACCCATTAGACTATTTCCCTTTAGCCCCTTCCCTTATGTGCTCAACTTTTTGCGATAACGAACGGAATATTCGTTCTCGCATTCTTGTCTATAAGTTGGTGGAGCAACCACATAACGTATTTGTTAACTTTTTCGGGACCTTGGTTTTAGTGGCGGATAGTGTATGAAATCATTCGATGAAGATAACGATGGGTGCCACTTCTAATGCTTGACTCTTTGGTATGACCCATTTGGTAATCACCAACGCCAATTTGACGCGAATATTCATCAACATTTTTAACTTCATTGGTCGCACACCACTTCATATAATGATTAAAGTTTCTAGCTGTGGTTTCTTCTTGGGTATATATACCTAAGTTGATAGCAAATTAAATGAGGTTACTGTAACACCTCAATTTTTAATACAAAACATTTGCCCAAAAAAAATCATTTTCATAAATAGAAGACCAGTTCCAAAATACGGATTTACAAAAACCTTTGGTATGAAAATCAGAGTATGAGGTTTGGCGTTACAAAATATATCAAAAACAAAGCTAAGCATAAATCCGCTCTAATGATCTTCTACTCTAGGCCCCGCATATCTCAATCCATGCGCACCTAAATCCTCGATCCAGAACCTGAGTACATAGCAAAACAAACAAGGAGTACGTGAGACACAAAAATGTCTCGTGAGCTACATGGGTTTAGACCCCAATAATATCAAGTATCACATTGTATATAAACACATATTTATATTTCACCAACACAGTCTAGTCACCCTATGGTGACTCTATCGATCCTGCTTCCCTATCATACATATCTAGTACATAAACATATATGTACCAGAACACAGTCATATCCAATACATAAACATATATGTATTAGAACACAAGCGAACCTAATACATAAACATATATGCATTAGATCCCTAGAACACCTAGTACGTCAACATATGCGTACTAGAAGCACCCGTGTGCTTAGTGTACAAACATATGTACACTCGTCTCAGTGACCGGGGTCACCCCCGCATCACCACCATCTATCTCTAATCATAACCTATTAGTTATGCCAGTCAAAGCCTTCGGCTATCACATAAATCATCAAACAAGTTAGTTAAATATTATCAGTAATATATACTAACTCAACACATACTAAGTCTAGACAAACATTAAATAGACCGATCATAAGTAGTCAAAATACTTCATATAGCTATGTACTCAGTAAAGTCCACACGTACTCACCTTAGCAATAAAATGCTCCAACCATATTCTTTCCGCCAGTTTCCTTGCTTCCAACAATCAATCAACTTCCAAGACTTCACCAAAAGCCTAATACAACAATCACAAGATGTTCAACATCGCATATCACTAATACTGTATCCATTTATCTCTAGATACCTTCAACTAACACTTTCCCCCAATTATGATGATTTACCAAACCCTAGGTTTAACCAACCCTTAAGATTCTTACAAATCATAATCATACACTTGTTTCCTTTGTTAAAATACCATCTATTAAGTGTATACATCCTTTATTTCACCATAACTCATAACCCCAGGAACTAGGGTTTCAAACCCATACATCAAAATACATAGATCTTAAGCTACAAAGATCAAGGAGAGAAGATATACCTTTAATCTTCACCTAGGAGTGAAATCTTCCAAAGATTTGAGAAGAAATCACCACAAATCAGCCTTTATGCTCGAAAATCGCCAAGGAGAAAACTAGGGTTTTGATATGGCATTTAATGAGCCAAAACCCGACTTTAATGGTGTCGACCTGAGTTCACGGCGCGAACCTAGTTCGCGTCGCTAACTTTGCGAAACATGAACTCTTCCCAATCGCTACCTAGGCGTGAACTTCGTTTGCCAGAAACCACCAATCCCTGAATGGAGTTCCCGATCGGGAACCCAAGTTCACAGCGTAAACTTTCCTTATGCAGTAGGGCTGCATTTTTTGGTTGTTGTCTCGGCCCGATTTCGTCCATAACTTTCTCATACGGTGTCCAAATGACACGAAACCAATTTCTACGTTTTTAAACGATTTATCCTTATTTATCATATTTTTATACAATTTATTAAATACAAAATTTCGGGTCATTACAGTTACAGTGGACCCATTGGTTCGCCACTCGGTATTGGATGCAAAGATCGCGAGGATTCTTCATGGCTACACGGGGTTCAAATTTTATAGTAGAGTAAAATTCGAGGAGGAGCTCATCATAAGTTGGCTCATTAATGAGGAGAGCTCTCTCCCACGCCCGACATGTAAAAAGCACATCGCCATCGTGATCCCTGTGATAACGAACAGGGTAATCTTCAATTTCTGCTCTTCGACGTACAACGTCTAACAATTCCAAATCTGGACACCTTCCAACTGCTACTTGTTTATGTGAGATTTTATATCTCCTATTTTCACAATCCCGTGCAAGTCCTTCTCGAGGTGCATTATCAAAATTTAGGAACATGTGTTCCCTATTAACTTTAAGCACGGCCGGGAACCCATCGGCTAGGAGTGAGGGCCCCGGTGCAGGTACAGGTGAAGGTGCACGGGCATGTCAGCGCCCGCGGCCACCGGCCGATGAGGAAGCCGCGGTCTTTTGTTGTTTCTACATCAAAGACAATTATCACAATGTTAAGAATATAAATATGAAATATAGAGGGGTGTTCAATTATATATAACGTGAAATATAAAGACGTTACCTCTTCCCACACTTAGTTTTAAAAATAAGTAAATTTAAAATAACATTAAAAATTTGACATTGTTAATTGTATTTTATTTCAGTTTGATTTAAAAACTAAGTGTTATAAACATATTAACATTGTAAAAATATTGTCTTTGTTAATATTCTTGACAAAATTTGAACAAAAGACTTGACATTTGGTGTCCAAATTTATACAACCCGAGTTGTCAACTAGCATTCAAAAGAATATGACTAAGCAAAAATTATGCTAGTTCAACAACTAAACCCCAACCAAAATACTTGTAAAAATCCAAAATTTAACCCAAATCTTCTACAATTCCTCCAATTTCAATAATGTAGGCTATGAAATCTACTAAAATTAAGAGATTTTGACTAACTAAGAACAAAGATTGTAGATTTCAACTAGGGTTCAACTACAAATCAACTATTAAGCACAAAGAACTAAGATTTAACTCAAAAAGTTCAAGAAAAGTTCAAAATTTCGGACCTAATACCGAAACCCTAGATGAATCTATGAAAAAAGTAGAAGAAGTAACCCTTGGAGCCATGAAGATGAAGATTTGAGGAAGATATCGGAGGATTTGGGAGACAAAAGCTTGAAAATGGCTGGAATCGGAAGCGCTCTGCGCTGGGTTTCACGATTTGGGGCTAGGTCACGATTTATGAAGAAAGCTGGAAGAAACGAAGCTTATATAACCCGCAGAGTTCGCGCCGTGAAGATGTTACCGATCGGGAACTATGAAATACCCGAATGGGTCAACCCGGGTCGACCCGATCCGAATCGCGAACCGAAACGTGAAATCATCGCTAACTCTTCACGCCTAAATGCCCAATTCCCTGCTCGCACTTACCGATCGGGAAGAAAGTTCACGGCGTGAACTTTCCACCCATGCCACACTTACGAATTTTGTTAAACGCTAGCAGAAATTACCAAAAAGACTCTTTCAAAATGACTAAAGAAGCAAAAGAATAACAAAAACGAATAAGAATAATGCAGAACGGAAAGGGAATAAACCACAAAACACACGGGTTGCCTCCCGAGAAGCGCTTAAAAGTTTATTGAGTCTAAAGCTCGAATCGATGCTACTCTTTTCTTACTTACGAGCACCAACCGAGATGAAATGAATCATCTCCTCTTCTTCGAACTTCTCCTTCTCAAAATTACCATTTCCCTCATGATAAAGTTTCAAACGGTGACCATTTATGCTAAAACAGCCACTATCAAAAATGAGCTCCACATACCCGGATGGTTTTTGTTGGACAACGGTGTAAGGACCGACCCATTTGGATTTCAATTTTCCGGGAGAAAACTTATAACGAGATTGATAAATTAAGACTTTATCTCCCGGTTTGAAACATTTGAAGGTTTTCAATTTGTTGTCATGCCAACGTTTTGTATTTTCTTTGTAAATTCGAGAATTCTCGTAGGCATGAGATCTTTCTTCGGTAAGAACATTTAATTGGAACTTGCGGTTGTTACCCGCCATGATTACATCCATGTTACATTCTTGAAGAGCCCAAAAGGCTTTGTGTTCAATTTCGATTGGAATGTGACATGCTTTCCCGTAAACCATACGGTACGGGGTGTAACCGGTTGGCGTTTTAAACGCGGTTCGGAATGCCCAAAGGGCATCATCCAATTTTTGGGACCAAATCTTGGGATTTTTATCAATTGTTTTCTCAAGGATACTCTTTAATGCTCGATTACTGTTTTCAACTTGTCCACTTGTTTGTAGATGACAAGAAGTTGAAAAACGGTGATGGACACCATATCTTTGCAAAGTTTTCTCCATTAAGTGATTGGCAAAATGAGTGCCCCGATCACTAATGAGAGCATGAGGACAACCAAACCTACAAAAGAGAGCTTGAACGAATTTGACTACGACCCGGGCATCATTTGTTGGTAATGTTTTTGCCTCGGCCCATTTTGAGACGTAGTCGACGGCTACAAGAATGTACTTATTACCATAGGAGCTCGGGAATGGGCCCATGAAATCAATGCCCTAAACATCGAACACCTCACAAACTTGAATGCTATGTTGAGGCATTTCGTCTCGTTTGGAGATGCTACCCGTTCTTTCGCAAACGTCACAAGTCTTGACCAATTTAAATGAGTCTTTAAAAATTGTTGGCCAATAAAATCCCGCATCTAAAACTTTCCGGGCGGTAAGGTTAGGACCGAAGTGGCCCCCGGTGGGTCCCTTATGACATTCGTTGATAATAACATAAGCTTCCTCTCCGGACACACATCGTCTATGAACAAAATCAGGCCCGACCCGGAATAAGTAAGGATTCTCCCAATAATAGTACTTGAGATCCGAGAAAAATTTCCCTTTTTGTTGATGAGTTAAACCCTTTACAAGGACACCCGACGCCAAATAATTTGCCATGTCGGCGAACCACGGGTCATCAGACACTTGTAAAGCATTAACTACTTCTAGGAATTCATCGGGAAATTTGTCATTTATCCCGTTTTCATCACATTCCTCCAAATATGGATTTTCGAGGCGGGATAAATGATCGGCTGCAAGGTTTTCCGCCCCTTTCTTATCCTTGATCTCAATGTCGAATTCTTGCAAGAGGAGAATCCAATGTATGAGTCGAGGTTTGGCGTCTTGCTTAGCAAAGAGATGTTTTAACGCGGAATGATCGGTGTAGACAATGGTTTTCGACAACACAAGATAGGGTCGAAATTTGTCCAAAGCGAACACAACCGCAAGTAATTCTTTTTCAGAGGTTGTATAGTTAACTTGATCACCATTGAGTGTTCGGCTAGCATAATAGATTGGTTGAAAGTGATTGTTCTTTTGTTTCCCCAACACCGCACCGTGTGCATAATCACTCGCATCGCACATCAACTCAAATGGTAATTCCCAATCGGGAGAAACCATGATCAGAACCTCGGTTAGTTTTTCCTTTAATAAATTAAAGGATTCTACACATTCATTCGACAAAATGAATGGTATATCCTTCTCAAGTAAATGGGTCATGGGTCGGGTGATTTTAGAAAAATCTTTAATAAACCGACGGTAAAAACCCGCATCACCAAGGAAACTCCTAACGGCTTTCGCATTCGAGGGTGGAGGTAGCTTAGATATGACATCTATTTTAGCTTTATCTACCTCAATTCCCTTCTCAGAAATTTTATGTCCTAACACGATGCCTTCTCGCACCATGAAGTGACATTTTTCCCAATTTAGCACTAAATTGGACTCCTCACACCTTCTTAATATTCTCTCAAGATTTGCTAGACATGAAGTAAATGAGTTCCCGAAAACCGAGAAGTCATCCATGAATACTTCCATACAATCCTCTATCATGTATTGGAAAATAGCCGTCATGCAACGTTGGAATGTGGCCGGAGCGTTGCATAAACCAAACGGCATTCTCCTATAAGCAAATGTACCAAAGGGGCACGTGAATGTGGTTTTTTCTTGATCTAGGGGGTCGATTGGGATCTGAAAATAGCCAGAAAAGCCATCGAGGAAATAATAAAAGTTGTTTCCCGCGAGTCGTTCCAACATTTGATCAATGAACGGTAAAGGAAAATGATCTTTATGGGTGGCATCATTTAGCTTGCGGTAATCAATACACACGCGCCAACCCGTGACAGTTCGAGTAGGGATTAGTTCACCCTTCTCATTTTTGATAACTGTCATACCCCCTTTTTTCGGTATAACTTGTACCGGGCTTACCCACGGGCTATCGGAGATAGGGTAGATGAGTCCCGCATCAAGAAGTTTAAGAACTTCTTTCTTAACCACATCTTTGGCATTCGGGTTCAATCTCCTTTGCCTTTGCACACTTGGCTTGAAATTTTCCTCCATGAGGATTTTGTGTGTACAATAGGCGGGATTTATACCCGGAATGTCAGCCGTTTTCCAAGCAATGGCTTGTCTATGAGTTTTGAGAGTTTTAATAAGATCGGCTTTTTCGGTGGAGGATAACTTAGATGAAATGATGACCAGAAGATCAGAATCACCTTCTATAAAGGCATACTCTAAATGGTTTGGTAACGGTTTTAGCTCTAGAGTAGGTGGCTCTTCTAAAGAAGTTTTGATTCGAAGGTTGTTTTTAGGGCCAGTTTTCTCAAAAACAACATCTCCTACCTCGGATTCCTTACCATCTACATGAAGCAAATCCTCGAACTCTTGGAGATCTCGGACTGTTTCATCGGAATCAATGGTGAAATCACCGTTTGTGGTGACATCATCACAATCGAGGTCGAGAAAGGAAGTAACCTCCACATCGGTACATGAATCGATAACATCGATGAAATAACAAGAATCATCGGATTTGGAGGTATGCTTCATGGCTTTCTCAATAGAGAAGGTGACCCTATCATCATCAATTCCTAGACTTAGTTGTTTCTAGGACAACGAAGTCTACGGGAAACACGAATTTGTCAACTCTAACAGGGACATTTTCTGCTATGGCAATGGGATATGTGTATGAAAGGTTTGCTAATCTTAAGATCATCCTAGTCGGCTTAAAATCGGTTAATCCTATTTTTGTAGCTATTGACTAGGGCATTAAACTTATACTAGCACCTAAATCTGCTAGACCATTGCAAACCGGTAAATTATTAAAGAGACAAGGGATTATGAATCTCCATGGGTCCTCTAGCTTTGGTGGCATCTTGGATTGTATGATCGCCGAGCATTCTTCACTCAACACAGCTGAAGATGCTTCCTCCATTTGCACTTTGTTTGACACCAAATCCTTAATAAATTTTCCATAATTTGGCATACCTGCCAACATATCAACCAAAGGCACGTTAATGCGTACCTGTTTAATCATATCAACAAACTTACCGTATTTTTCTTTGAGTTTTTCCTTTCCCAACCGTTGTGGGAAAGGAACTTTAGGTAGGTAAGAACTTGTTGTTGCTTCCTTCTTGGATTCACTCTTCTTCGGTTCATCTTTTTCTACAATCTTCTCAACACGCACCTCTTCTTCATTCAATGGTGTCCCCTCTTCTACAAGTACCTGTTCACTAGAATTATTATTATTAATTTTAATCATTGGTGAACTTACCTCTTTACCACTTCGTGTGGTAATGGCTTTGACATCCCTTGAATTGTTGAATTCTCCTTTGGGATTGGCTTGGGTAGAAGGGGGTAGATTGCCTTGTGGTCTTTCGGTTAAGGCTTGTGCAATCCTCCCAATGTCTCTCTCTAAGTTTTGAATGGTGGCTGGTTGGTTTCGAATACTTTGTTTCATCTCTTTAGAGTCTTGTTTGGTTTCTTCGTTTGTTTTGGCTTGGCTAGCCATAAATTGTCCAAACATACTCTCTAGAGACATTTGTTCTTCGGGTTTAGAACTCGAGCCGGGGAGTGTTAGAATTATTTTGAGGAGGGTAATTGGATTGATTATTTTGAGGGAAACCGGGTGGATGTGATGGTCTAGGTGGGTAATTGTTGTTATTGTTGTTGTAGCCCCTGTTATTATTGTATCCTTGGTTTCCTCGTTGATAGTTTTGGCCATAACTTTGGTTCAAATAATTGACCTCCTCTTCGGTCATCATTGGTTGATGTTGTTGGCATTCTTTTGCAAGGTGTGGTCCACCGCATTTGTCACATCCAACCTGTATAGCATGTAAAGAAGATGTTATTTTATCTGATTTACGCTCTAACATTACCTGGTTATTCTTTATGGCGGCGACTTCATCACTTTGTCTATCATCAACCGCATTGACCGAACTCGTTTGTTTCCCGGCTCTTCTATCGGTGGCCCATTCCGCATTGTGCATGGCCATATCCTCCATAAGTTGATGTCCTTCCGTAGGAGTTTTATACATGAATATGCCACCACTCAATGAATCGAGGGTGGATCGTGCATTGTTGGACAAACCCCTATAGAAGAGATGGACAATATCGCTCTTTTCAAACCCATGATTTGGGCATCTCCTCAGCATTCCTTTGAAATGTTCCCATGCTTCCGTTAATGTTTCCCCAGCTTCCTGTTGAAAAGCCATAATGTCAGTTTTTAATTTATCCGCTTTCGCGGGTGGAAAATAACGGTGAATAAATCGACTTCGGAGTTCTTCCCAAGTCGAAATGGAGTTTGGCTCAAGGGATTTGACCCAAATTTTTGCCTCTCCAATTAGACTAAAAGGGAATAGTCTAAGTCGTATCGCATCTTGTGAAACGTTAAGAATTCTAAATAATTGGCAAATGTCATTAAAGCACTCGATGTGGTGATTTGGGTCATTGGTGTTTCTACCATCATAACCCAAATCACGAACCATACTAAGGAATTGACTTCTAATTTCAAAATTTATGCCATTTATTTCCGGAAGTCTAATTGCCGGAATGGAATCAACCGGGGCATTTAGCCTCGTTTGCCACATCGGACGTTCCGGTGGTGGATCTTGGTCACCAATTTGGTTATCAAGAATCGGCTCTTGATTATCGACTATTGGTTCTAGTGTAGCAGGAATTGACTCCTGATTTTCAGAACTTTGGACTTGAACTTCAAAAAGCGGATTTTGATTTTCAAGACTCGGTTCTCCAATATTTTGAGCTTTCTTTATGGTTGCGTTGTATCTCGCTTCTAATTGAGTCATCTTTCTCCTTCGAAAAAGTTTCTTTGGATCGGAGGACGGTCAGGGTTGATCAGGTTTAAACTTTTTGCCTCTAAGAGTATTCTTATTGCTCTTGCACCTGCACAACTCAAAGCCAAAATTTAACACGCAACTGATAATCAAAATAAAGGAAAATAGAAATTACAAATAAGATAACTTATTTAAGAATAAATTCCTAAAAAAAGATCAATTAACTAATTAACTTTCAAAAGCTTAAAAACATAAAACCGCTCCCCGGCAGCGGCGCCAAAAACTTGATGTGTTAAATCCAGTTATAAAACTTAAGCTCCTAAATACTACTACTCTAGACTACACATTCATAGGCAAGTAAACCTAAGCGTGGGTAATATAGGTTCGGTAAGTATTTCGGGTTATCGACTCCACAGGGAACGGTTTATGTAATCCAGTTAAAGCAAGTTAAAGAATTAATCAAGAAAAGAGTTTTGATCATGTTTTGATTTTTATGAAATGTATTTAATAATCGAAATGACAAGGAACACAAATTTGAACGTTTGATTTGAGATTTAAGGGATATTCACTATGTATGGATTCATCTAGTTTTAAGCATGGTTATTAAGCACCGGTTAGTTTAATGTTCTAGAAGTCACGGTATTAGATTTCTCTCAATCCCATTTAATAAACTAATTACAACTAATAAGAATTTCTTCTCTCAAAAGCTATAACTAATCACACTTCTACTTGTTGAAATTACCGTCTTGAATTACCTAAGACTTCTAACCTAGAATTTTCATTACTAGGGTTGAACTTCTTGTTTAATCTAACTTATTGGAATCTTGTCTCTAATCCCTATTTCTAGTGAATTACCAACTAGGTCATAAATGAAAAGTTGGGGAAGTGATTGATTAAACCAAGTGATGTCAATACCTAATTTAATCAATTACCAACGATAAAGAAACGAAAATTCATAGATTAAACCAAAAGAGTAATTAAACATCAACAATTATTTTGAACATAAACATAACCCTAAATTTAAACCATACTTAGTTCTAAAATTATCCAAACATAATGAATATAAAGATTACTAGCACATAGACATGCTAGAAATCAACAAACAAGAATTAAAGAGTAGAAATACAACCATTAAATTAATCCAAAATGTTTGAAGATCAATAATTGCTATAATCTTGAAGAATCTCTTGATGAAATGCTCCCAAATTCGTCCACAATAACTGCCCAAAAACCCACAAGTTCAAAAGATGACTGATTTCTTAGATTTGATCTGCACTTTAAACGATTTCTGGACGCAAACTTAGCGATCGCGAACATAAGTTCGCGTCGTGAACTTCACATAATGCATATTTATCGATCGTTAACTCAGCCTACCGAACGTGAAAAGAAAACAACGACTTTGGTGACTGATCGTGAATGGTTCACGATCAGTTCACGATCGGGAACTTTTTCCGGCTTGTAATTTTGTATTTTTCTCTATCTTTTGACCTGTTTTTGGCATCTTTTACGCTATATCACCTGACATGTAAAATAAACACATAATTGAGTAATATCACATGTATTTGCTTCTAAAACGTACTCAATATAGGTGATATTGACGGGTTTGAATGTGTCTAAAAATGTCAATATCACTTTTTAATGTAAAATTATCAGAAATATATCAAATATTCAATATACAAGATAAAATAATAATAATAACAAAAATGGGTGTTCCATACTTGAAATTGTTAAGAAATTAGTCAATCACGATTACCAACACTAAACTTTGTACTTCCTCCGTATCAAAATAAGTGACATAAATTGGCTTACATATTTCTTGAGGTAAAAAGTTAAAGTAGAGGTTAAAATATATTAAAGTACATAATTAGTGGAGAAGAGGTCCCACTTTTCTTGAATAAAGTGATATTAATGAGTTTTAAAAGTAAAAGTAAGGGTATAAGGGTAATTTCATTGTATTAAAGTGGATAGTTAGTGGGTATGGGTCCCACTACTTTTACCAAATAAGGAAAATTTTCAAAGTGTGTCTCTTATTTTGATATACCCCAAAATGGAAAGTGTGTCACTTATTTTGATACGGAGGAAGTATATGCCATTCTAAATGGACACACCATCTTTAAATGTTGACCACCTACTAGTTTAGGGTGTTTAGCAAGTCGAATGTCCGTAATTTCGATGGTTCAATTCTAAACATTTAATTCTTTCATCTAATAGTAATTGTTCATTATTTTCACACATTTGAATTACATTTCTGAACATTTTTCCTGTAGAAAACATTAGATTATTTCACTAATATTATTTTATACATTTTATATTATTAGAAAAACATTAGATTGTTCATTACATACCCGTACCCGCTCCGTACCCGGTCAAATACCCGTCGGGTTCGGGTAGAAAAATCCCCCGCCGGGTACGGGTAACCCGACGGGTACCCGTTCAATAAAAAATCTAAACAAAATAGCTAACACATTTAATACTCTTAGTTCGTTCAGGCTTGTTTCGTTCAATACGTAATGAACTAACGTGAGACGAGCCAGATTTTAAACATTATTAAATTGGGCTAATGAGAGATTAAGAGTTGGCTAAGTTTGTTTAGTGACTAGTGGGCTAAACCTGTATTAAAAAACATTACACATTAATATATATATTCGGGTCGGGTATAAACTGTGTGGGTATTATAAAACGCGTACCCGATCCGTACCCGCTCTCGGGTATAAAATTTAAACCCATCCCCGACCCGTTACCCGTTTAGACGGGTAATACCTGCCCCGTAAGACTCGGATACCCGCGGATACCCAAATCCGCGGGTTAAATTTGCATCCCTAATAAAGAATAGGAACTCTAATGTCAAAATGTGAACAAGGGAACTCTAATTTGAAAACATGAACCCCAAAATATGTAAAAAGACTTTTTAAAGAGTAACTAGCACGGTACCCGCGCAATGCGGCGACGGGTACCCAGAAACCATATTTCGTGGCGAGCAAATGTTGTTCGTTTACACTGTAATAATTGTTGCTAGAAATAAATAATTAAACGGAAATGTGGATTTTGATAAGAGTTGATGATATACAGCGGTATATATAATGTTATTGGGTAAAATAGTTTTCGAGTAACAGACTTTTGTTATTAAGTGTGGGTGGTGTTACCAAAGTGTAATGTATAGCAAGTGGTTAACACATAGTGATAAGTTAGGAGAGGTCTTGGGTTCGAATCTTATTAGCCCCGATTTATTTTTTTTAAGGTAGAGAACTAACTAACAAAAGTGGAAAGGTCCTTAAAATCAAGTTTAAGGAGCTCCTTAAACTTGCCTAATGGGGTAGGCCTAAATGCTTTATATAGTAGTAAGATAAGTTACCTGAAGAAGATGAATTGAAAATAAAGATGAATTGAAACGAACTTTTAATACAAGTGATTCATTTGAAATACTGAATTATGAAAAGTCTCGAACTTCTTATACATAATACAAGTGATTCAATTAAGTTAACTAGTTTTAAAAGACTACGTTTGACATTTTAATCCATACATACTCATGCATGAGAATATTACACACGCATATGTCAACATAAATGACAAATTAAGACGATATTCACAATTTCACATTCACCTACAAAAAACTTTGAACGCCAAAGTTGGTATACCAGGATTTTTAGTACATTCTATAATTCTTCCCATCTTTAAATTTCTTTAATCCAACACATCGCAATGAACATATGTGCCAGGATCGAATAACTCAACAAGTTATTAAAATCACATATCTACTAACAAAGAGGAGTTACAACGGATTAACACTCTTGTTATTGATTAGGAATAATGTAAACTGGAAATTGAATAAGAATTAACAAGAACACAGTTTTACAAAAAGCTTCAATGTATTAATATTTATCGATCAATACACGTATGTTTACAATTCATAAGGAACTATATATAATTGTCCTTGAAGCCTAAACTTTTACCCTAGTTATTCTAGGACTAGATTACAATCGAATTACAAAAGATATAGATTCGATAACTAACTACACTAGAATCTCGGGTACGATCTGTTCCTTTTATCGACATTAGTAGTAAATAACATCTTCAGTAGTAAGTTGATCATCAGTAGTAGATTGTAATTATGCCCCATTAGTACTAACTCTTGTATCAGCATCAAGTCTTTGTCAGTACCAACTGCAGCATCAGTATTAAATCATTTATATCCCAACAATCTCCCCCTAAACTTGTTAATTCAACTTTAACTAATCAAGTTTCTTTTTCCTTCTCGTCTTTCTCTTTTCTCTTCTTCTCTTCTAACAGTTTAGCTCTCCTTTCATCACCTTCTTTTATTTGTTGATTTCTCAATCTTCTTTGTTCAATGATATACTTGATGTTCTTCTTAATAAAATAGTTATATTTTTCTGAGAAGATTACAGCATCATGAGGTCTGATGAAGGAACACCAAATAACTTGATACATTGTTTCTTCAGAATGATTGTACTCCTTTTCAAACAGAAACAATTCACATCGTTTGCTTGCCCTTTCGAAGACATACATATTGACCGATGGGAGAACATTCCAAGCATAAACATCTTCTTTACTTTCAAATTTCTCAGGGTAATCATCTGGATAGAATGCAGCATCTATCATCTCAGTTAAATATCCAGCACCTGAGTTCTTCTATTTCTTTTTAGACATTCTTGGTTTACCAATGATTAATACTTTGATTACATCACTTCTGGATAATGACATAATCATTGGCTTCCAAGCACTAAATCTTTGAGTTGTTTTATCTTCTCTGTTTAACTCAATTACATTATTGACAACTCTCCCATTAATAATTGGATTATTTTGTAGAGGAGCTTAAGGAAGATCAAGTATTGGGAAGTCTTGTTTTGCTTTCTTCCTTGCCTCTTCTTCACCATCTAGTAATTTTCTTTTCTTGGCAGTTGGAGTTGAGGATCCACCAGTCATTTGTTTTCGAGATAAACACCAGTTTAGGATCAATGTCTATCAACTCTGTTAGTTTGACTTCTTCTTCTTCAGGTTCTGCCAATTCTTTCTTTCTTGCAGTGAAGTACTTGTCAACAATATTCAACATCTTCATTCTTCCAAATGACTTTGCAATGTGACCTTTTGTTTTCAAGTATTCTACCATTTTGGTTTTCTGTTCAAGTACTTCTTCTGGTAGCTCAGTCTTTTCTCTCTTGCACTCTGCAACTAGATCATCAAGACAGTTTAAGTGTTCATCTTCTATTTTCTTTTGTTTGTCGAATTCTGCTTGTTGATCTTCCACCAGAAATTCTTCAATTTCTTGAATTGCTGCATTTTTAAATCTTTCTTCTTCAGCTTTTCTTTTATCTTCAAGTGCTTGAGTTTTAGAACACTTCCTTTGATATCTTATTCTTTTCACCTTCCACACATCTTACTTTAAAGGTCTAACCAAATTTATCTTATTTACCATATAACGACCTAAAGCCCTGTGTGGATAATCATTATCAAAATTTTCTTTTCGTCTTCCCACACATTTTGCAAGTAGAGTGTATTTCATATCAATTACTGGTACAAACTTGATTGTAGGATAGAATGTATGTGCCTTTTTCTCTAGCAATATGTTTGGATGAGGAGGTAATGCACATTCATCTACCTCATCCCAGTTAACATCATCATCAATGTCTGGGATTATAAGTGGTTGTAGTTCTGGTGTTGGAGGTCTTGGGATTACTGCTGCTGGTTCAATGAGATCTGGTAATTCTTCAGACTCAGTAGTAACCAAGGTAGTTACTACTGGTATTAGAGACTGCAAGTTGAAGGGTCTGTAGATCACCATTTGTAAATTTGAGGAATTTACTACTGATGTTTCTTCTTGTGTGTTTACTAATGATAGTTCATCAGTAGTGTCGGTATCAGTAGTAACTGGAGATAATATTTCTTCTTCAGTTGGGGCATTTACTACTGATGTTGTTTCTTGTAAGTTTTCTTCCATAGGATTCGTAGTGTTAATTTCTTCAGTTTGTTCTAACACTTCAGTAGTATCTATGAGATCAGTAGCACCCATAGCATCAATAGTATGAGAAAATGTTTGTTCTGCTGCTCCTGGAGATTGAATTGCAGACATAAACACATCCTCATCCATGCTTCTAACTCCTCTGTTCAGGTCTTCATCAATGAACTGACCTGTTTCACCATGAGCTTTTTTCAAATTTAAGAGGGAGGCTGCTGCTTCTGCAATTGAATTGTCAATCATTTCTTGTATATGATCCTTCTCCCCCCTTAATGAACTCAACCTGTTGAGCCTCACTATCAACAATCTTCTTCTTTAATTTTCTGATAAGATTGGATTGTCTTTGAAGCCTGTAATCGAACCTCTTCTGTCTTTTGTTCATTACATTGATGTAGTGCGTCATATAACTCATGGTTTTCCCTTGATTGTTTAAAAGATTCAGGCAATGTTGTACAGTGGTTTCAATGTTTTCCTTCCTATCCGTCAATTGGGTTGGTTCCATGTTGCCCTCACTCCATCTAGGTAGATCATCGGGCTTGTTTGGTACATTGGCTTTAAGGTTTTTCATCCTATCCGTCAATTCAGTTTTGTTCTTATTACCCTCATCACTACTTGGTGATGAAATGGGTTGTTTAGATACTCTCTTCTTCCTAGAAGAAGCAGAAGTACCTCCCCTTGTGGTTTCTTGGCACTGGGGTCCTTTAAGTGCTGCCTCAAAGGATGTTCCTAATGTCCTGTGCACCAACCTTTGGTGCATCAGTAGTAGGAGCCCTTTCCTCATGTCCTCTCTCCTCCTTGGAGGACAACTCTTCGAGCCTGGGAATTGACTCAATGGGTTCCCTGGTGTCCTTTTTGGAAATTATTTTCCTTTTGTATGTTGTGGAAATATGTTTGGCTTTTGGTTGGTCTACCTCAGAGTGAAGAGTAGCACTCTGAGGTTTAATAACATGATCCTGGGACACATTCAGGACATTTTGTGATCTGGTTGATTGAGTGGACTCATGGGATTGTGTTTGGGCTGTTTTTGGTGATAGAGTGGGTTGGGGTTCATTTGGGTGGCTTGAACCTTCTCCAGTAGGGGGTTGATCATAGATCATGTTTGGAAATAATGGAGTAACTTTTCCAGAAAATTTTATCTTTTTGTTCATGTTTGAATAAACCTTTTTATTTAACTCTGGAATTGGAAAAATATTTTTGGTTTTTACAATATTTGGAAATTCACAGTCAAAGATATGTGCAAGAAATCTTGGATACATTAAAAGTTTTGAACCAGATAAGTTTCCAAGCATTCCTTCAAAAATCATTTTAGAGAAATTAAATATTGATCTGTGCACAAACAGACAACATCAGATGCTATTGATATGTTGAACTCATTCCAAGTACTTTTCTTTGGTGACATACAATGTTGAATTGTATGAACCAAATATTTCCATTGGGGAGAAAGAAGACCCTTTTGAAAAGTTTGAATGTCTGTTCTTCCTTCATACCCCATTTTTGAAAACATTTTCTATTAAAATTTCTTTAGATAAGAGAGATATACCTGACTCATCATTGAGTTGTAGATGTTGTCTAATTAATTGTTCTGTGACTGTGATAGACTGCCCATCTATGTCTGATTTTATTTTGATGATATTCTCTTCTTCTACTCTTTCTGCCTTTTCCCAAAATTGAACAAGATGTTGTTCACAGAGTTTTGAATGTACAGTCAGAGAAAATCTTATTGGTGAGTTCTTCAAGAACATCACAATGGGTCTGAAACTTCTTGTGCCATCAGGATTTCTTAGAAAGGCAAGCATGTTGTGAAACTCAGAATATTGAAGATCTGTTTAGCGACCAATAGATTCTTCATTGCCATTTTGATGTTCGAGAATTTGTTTTCTGAGAGGTTTTGATCTTGTGAACAATTTCGTGAATGATTGTCTTTGTTACTGGTTCAAGGTTTTAATCGAAATTGCACAGATTACGGTTTATCGTAGGGTTTATCAGATCGAGGTTCGGATAATGCTAAATTAATCGCATTCAGCTATTTATATTTTTCGAATTAACCTGCAAAATGACCGAAATGTCCTTCGAATCATAGCTTAACGGCTATTTTCATGGGGTTAGAATGGTAAAACAGTGAATTTCACAAATAACGGTCGATCAGTAGTAAATTAAGTATCAGTAGTGAATCGTCAGTAGTAACTCTTGATTTACACTTAACCTAATTCACAGAGAAACCCAATCAGTAGTATTTTGTGACTACAACCCATAGTCAGTAATGATGAATAATCAGTAGTAAAACAAACACTTTTAAATAGAAATAATATACAAAAACTTTACATATGATCTTAATAATGAAATTAATTAATTAAAATCATTTCAATACTGCTAACCAAAAAGCTGAACCTTCCTACATCAAATGCTTTTGTAAAAAGATCTGCTAGTTGATTATCAGTATGAATTTTCTCTACTTTAATTAATTTCTTTTCATTACAATCCCTTATAAAATGAACTCTTATTTCAATATGCTCGGTTTTTGAGTGTTTTACTGGATTATTCACAATACTAATAGCACTTTGATTATCAACAAAAATAGGAGTTTTAAGAATAGATATACCAAAGTCTAGGAGTTGAGTTTGAATCCACAGAACTTGAGCACAACAAGCATATGCAGCTACATACTCTGCTTCAACAGTCGATGTTGAAACATTTGTTTGTTTTTTGCATTGCCATGACTACAGTCTTGATCCAAAGAATTGACATCCACCACTAGTAGATTTTCTATCTTGACATTCACCACCATAGTCACTATCTGTGTAGGCTACAAGTTAAAATGGTGAGTCATGTGGATACCAAAGACCAAGTGATGGTTTTCCCTTCAAGTATCTGATGATTCTTTTGACTTCCTGCAAGTGAAGCTCTTTTGGTCTTGCTTGATACTTGGCACACACATAAACATTATACATAATATCAGGTCTTGACGCAGTTAAGTACATTAAAGAACCTATCATTGATCTATATAAATGTTCACCTATATCCTCCCCCCTCAACATCAGGATGTAGGTGTTTATGTGTTTCCATTGGTGTGCTTGCACTTTTATAGTTTTTCATTGCAAATTTCTCCAAGATGTCTTTGACATATTTTGATTGATTAATCAAAATACCATCTGATCTTTGATTGATTTGGAGTCCAAGGAAGAAATTCATTGGACCCATTGAGCTCATCTTGAATTTGATCTGCATCAGCTCTTCAAACTCTTTGCACAGATTGTCATTTGTTGATCCAAAGATGATATCATCTACATATATCTGGACCAGTAGTATATCATCTTTAACTTTTCTTATAAATAGAGTTTTGTCAATTGCACCTATTTTGAAATTGTTCTTTAATAAGTATGATGATAATGTATCATACCAAGCTCTTGGTGCCTGATGTAGGCCATATAGAGCTTTGTCTAATTTGTACACATAATCATCATGTTTAGGATCTTCAAATCCTGGAGGTTGACAAACATATACTTCTTCTTCAATTTTCCCATATAGGAATGCACTCTTAACATCCATTTGATAGACTTTCAATTTCTTGAATGAAGCATATGCCAAAAAGATCCTTATTGCTTCAATTCTTGCAACTGGAGCATAAACTTCATCATAGTCTATACCTTCTTCTTGAGTGTATCCTTGGGCTACAAGTCTGGCTTTTTTTATCACTATACCTCTTTCATCTTTCTTGTTTCTGAAGATCCATCTTGTTCCAATGGCCCTTTTTCCTTTTGGAAGAGGTACAAGTGTTCAAACAACTTGTAATTTGAATTGAAGGAGTTCTTCTTGCATTGCTTCAATCCAATTTGAATCCTTCATGGCTTGTTGAATCTTTTTAGGTTCTTCCTGAGATAGAGAACAAGCAAACAAACATTCATTAGATATTAGACTTATATTGCAAGTATTTGAATATAAAGTTGAATTAAATTTGCTTTTTGTCTGCATATTTGAGTTCACATCACTTAGAACTAAGTCTAAGGGATGATTCTTTTCAGTTCTTGAGTTGGAAACTTTATCAACAACAATTTGACTTTCAAGGTTTGATTCATTGGATTCAGGAGCTTGTGCATCTGTCCAGGTTTCTTCTTGATTTCTGGATCTTCTTGAGTTTCTTCATTAATACTGGTATCAGTAGTAATATGATTTTTATTCAAATCATGTGGTTCATTGTTACTACTGTCCTCAGTATTAACAGTGCGATCAGTATTAACAAGGATATACTTCATTGTATCTTGACTACCATTGAATGGTGATGATCCTCCTTGTGGATTTTGATTGTTTGTTTCACCTGCATTACAATCATAACTAAAATCAAGAGATTTGGTTAGATTATCAATATTGAATAACCAATCTGGACCATTTCCCAGTTCATTCATCAAGTTTTCATTAAAGGATACATCCACACTTTCTTTAATGATCCTCAGCATTTTGTTGAATACTCTGTATGCTTTGCTTTGAGTTGGGTATCCTACAAAGATTCCATCATCTGATTTGCAGTCAAACTTACCAATTTATTCTCTTGTAATTAAAATTGTACAAGGACAACCAAATGATTTTAAGAAACTTATTGAAGGTTTTCTTTTATTAAAAAGTTCATATGGTGTTTTAAAATGTGGCTTAACTATTAATACTCTGTTTTGAACATAACAACAGTATTAACAGCTTCAGCCCAAAATGTTATTGGTAATTTTGAGTCTACAAGCATGGATCTGGCTGCTTCAATGATTGTTCTATTTCTCCTTTCAGCTACACCATTTTGTTATGGAGTTCTAGGTGAGTTGTACTGTCTGTCAATACCTTTAAGATCACAAAAAGAAATTAAATTAACATTTTTAAATTCTGTGCCATTATCACATCTAATGGCTTTCACTTTGAGATCTCTTGTGTTTTCCAGTTTGTGAAGGATGTATGTGCACAGTTAGTCAACCTATGATGATACATCCATGCCTACGAAACACTTAAGGGTCACACCGGTGAGTGCATGTAATACGAGCAAGATAAGCAATGATACTACGAAGAGGAATGATTCATAATAGTCATTATGAATCAGTTAAGTATTAAGTTAAGTTTAACTTATTACTAGATTAGTTTAACTAACTAATTAATACAAGTAGTTGTACATTTACTAGTTGAGTAAATATACAATGTGTTAATTAAAGGTTATCCATGATATAATTTAAGGCTATTAAATCATATAGTAATCGAATAATATTGTTGTATAAATTATATAAAGGTTATTATATAATTAATTATTAAAAGTATAAATACAAGTATATAATTCGTGTATATGGGTACCGAGTTATTGGTGTATTAATACTAGACATTTGATAGTTAAGTGCAACAATAATAAACTAGTTAAACTATAAGGGATGGGAATGTTAAAAGGAAGTTTAATTAAAGATATAATATTAACTAAACTAGAAGGGTTCTAAGCGTAACTTATTTGTATATAAATAAGAGGCTTAGGGTAACCCTTATTCCCTTGATACACTTACAGGAAATCTCTCCTCCTCTCTTGGGAGATTTCGGCCGAACCCTAAGAACACCACCACTTGGTGTTCTCCGTTCTTCGTGTTCTTCGTGTTCTTCAAGTATTGAAGAACAAGTTCATTCCTTAGATCAACTAGAAGATCGCTCGATTTGTTCATCATCAGTGGATCTATCTTAAGCAATCAACAAGGTATGTTTTGGGAAACATCTTTCTCCCTTCTCCCCTCTTGGACGAATTCGACCAAAGAACCCTAGGGTTCTTTGGTTGATGGTCGAACGAACCACACAAGCCATATGTGTGTTCGAGTTCTTCGTACAAGGTTTCTTTCTTGTTAATCTAATATAGATTTCCAACATCCCAATACTTTAGGGTTTAAGGACTGGATTTAATCCCACTTCCGCTTTTAGGGATTAAATCAGCTAGTTGGTTTTAACCGGTCAAGAACAAGTTCATGTTCTTGGTCAGTATGGTCGAACCAAGCATACTAGGATGTCGGTCCTAAGGGTCGATCAGGTACAATGAAACCCTTCAGTGGTATCAGAGCGTTGGTTTAGAGATCTAAACTAGATAAACAAAGTTTTTTGTTTGTTTATTTTAATTACAAGTTTTTCTTTTTGTTCCAAGTTTCTTTTTCTTCTTCTTAAATTTTCGAAAAAGGGTAAGAACCGTAGGATCAAGAAAATTAAACTAGTTTAGTTTAATTGATTAAATGGCTTCTTTTCCTAACCCTAGTAATTTTTGAAATAGTAAAAAGAACCCTAGGATCAAGTATGTTAAACAAGATTTGTTTAATTGATCAAAAGGATTCTTTCCTTTTCCCCCATAGAATTCGTGACCTAGGAAGAACCCTAGGACCAAGTATGTTAAACAAGATTTGTTTAATTGGTCAAAAGGATTCTTTCCTAATTACCTTTAGATTTTCGAAATCAAGAAGGTTACTTGGACACCAAGTTTAATTAAACTAGCCTAGTTTAATTGGTGGAAACGTTTCCTAGGCTTAAGGTATTTTTCGAAATCTCTAGTAGTAACCCTAGGACCTAAAAACATTAAACTAGTGTAGTTTAATTGTTTAAAAGAATTAATTAGGATAATAATCTAAAACCTAGATAATTAAACAAGTTTATGTTTAATATGTTTAATTATTATTTTAATAGATTTATTAAGACTAGTTCTTTAAACCTAGAAATTTAGACAAAGTTGAATTGTCTACAAAGTTTAAATTAAAAAGTTTAAATAATTTTATTAAAGTTATAATCTATCTTAGAATTTAAACAAAGTTTATTGTTTAGATAGGACTGATTAAAATTAATCTTTTAATAAAATAATGTCTTTGATCAAGAAAGTCAAAACCCTAGTTTTGATTGATCAATAACAAGATTAGAGTTTAACTAATTATTAGTAGGGAATTAATAAAGATTAAAAGAGGTGTTAATTTTTAAGTTCTAAAATTAACAAGATATATTTATTTATTTATATATATATTTCGGAATTTTAAATGTTTAAAAGAAAAATGAATTTTAATAGATATAATAAATTTATACGTATTTTAATTAGATTAAGTTAAAATACATACGTATAAATTAGATGTAATATTCTTATTAGAATGTTACAAGTTTATTATAAAGTAATGAAATATATATGTAATATATTAAATACAAGGTTTAATAGGAACAATTAAAAAGATAATGTTATTTTAATCTTAAAGGATAATATTATAACTAGTTACTATATAAAGTTATTATATAATTAAAACTAGAAAGTACAAAGTTATGATTTCATTATAACTAGAAATTGTACAAGTTGAAATTATATGATTAACTAGAAATATACAAAGGTATATATTATATACATTATCATTATAATGTGTATAAAGTTATAAGTTATAATAACTAGATAATTATACAAGTATAATATAAGTATTTTACAAGTCATGTAATATACTAGATTAATGATCAAGGATAAATAAAAAGAAAACTTTCTAACCTATATTTAACTAATTCAAGTTAAATGTAAGAAAGTTTAAACAAACTAAAGAATTATTATATATAGTTTTTATATAATAAATTTATTAGTTTCACTAAGTATAGACCAGTGATTGTGTTTGCTTAAGTTCCATCATAGTTGTTGGAGCTAGTGGGAGCTACACAAGAAAATCACAAAGTTTATAAGTGTGTCGTTAAGACATAAGTTTTGGTCGAATCTAGAAAGTCAATACAAATGTTTAATTTCATTATTAGACATATGAAAACCTAGGTGTGTTAAACTAAGTTTATGTTTCAAGTTCATGAATCATAAAAGAATTTAAAAGTTTAACATAAGTTTTAAGTTTTTCAAAGTAAGATAAAACAAGTAAGTCTTATCATAGATAAGGTTTTTCACAAAACCTAATAAAACGTTTTGTACACCTTGTTTTAGGTATACATATAAGTCGCGCAATTCTTGAAATTATAAGTTTTTACAGAATAGTTCTTCAGTTTTAAAAAAGGTGTCTTGTAGAATTCTTAAATTCACAAGTCACACATTTTAAACAAGGATTAAGATTAGAATAAAGGTTTAAGTTTAGTTTAAGACTTAAACAAACCCAAGAAAATCTTAGATCGGAGTACTATCCACCTAATGGAACACCTCAATTGTTCAACGATATTCATATTGTAAGGATAAAGAACCTTAGATATGGATTCAAATCATTGCGAGTGTCGGGGTGTGTAAGGTTCTATGATAATCGGGAGTCCCGGCGTAGAGCATTGCACTGTCTTAGATGGTCTGATCTATTTTGGTGATAATCGGGAGTCCCGGCCCAAAAAGTACTTGAGTAGAATAAACATACTAGACTTTATTACTAACTTAGAAATGTACAATTAGATTGTACAAGGTTGTAATAAATTATAAGTCTAAAGATTCTACGACCCCTAGGAATCGTGTCAAGTCTTGATACGATCGGTAAGGATGTTACCTACCAGAAACAACATGTCTCGTCGGGAAGTGCCCAAACCTTGCGGCGAGAATGTGATATATGGATCCTAGGCCTAAAATATTAATTATGGGTTTATAATATATTTTAGAGAATGTTTATTGATGATTACTAATTAAACTGGGTTTGATTTGTAGATGGCAGCAACAAACACAACGATAAGCTACAACAAACTGTCGCGACGTTTCTTCCTAGGAAAGAAAGAAAAGACTGGGTCAAATTTCCTCAATTGGAGGCGTGATTTTAAGATCATGCTAAGACAAGAGAGGGATAGGATTGACCGAGAAATAAACGTGTTGAAAACCCCTGCCAAGGATGAAGTAAACGAACCAGGACAAGCATTTTACGCTTGTAAGGCGTTCGCTTCTTGCAAGATGGCTGAGGGAGCATCAGTAGGCGCACACGTCATGAGAATGAAGGTGCACGTTGATCACCTTACTAGACTTGGTCACCACATGCCATTGCAGTTAGCGATTGACGTGATACTCAACTCATTATCCGATGACTACATGTTCTTTGTAGCCAACTACAGCAAATGAAATATGGATAATTCCATTCCCGAGCTACAATCCATGCTCGAGGCTGTTGAGTTGAATATTGAGACCAATTCTAAAAGGGGTCGCACAACTGATGATAGCGATGAAGAAGGGTATGGTGGTAAAGGAAAGGGTAAAACCTATCCTAACCAAGGAGTGCCAAATGGTAAAGGTGTCAAACAAAAGGTCAAGAAGGTTAAGCCTAACACTGCGAGGACCGAGAATCGGTGCTTCAAGTGTGGTGAGGCTGGGCATTGGAAAAGGAATTGTCCAAAGGGTGCAAGTGGTGGTGGAGGAAACGCAAGTTTTTATAATTCAGTAGTTTTGTGGATTCAGTATTTATAATTTCATTTTATTGTTTGGATAATTTTATTTTATGTTAAAACAAGTTTTTTTTGGTTTTAATAAATTTCGAATCCATGGTTGAATTATATTGTGTGCATGTGTGTTAATTACACTAGTCAAGGTTTATGACTAGATTGTAAGTCAAGTTTTGATTTACTTTATATTTCATGTTTTTATACTTGTTTGATTGTTGTATGAATGAATAATGTCTTGATAGCTCAAGGTACTTAGATACTAGTAATTAGAAAGTTTTTCTAATGAAAGTATTTAAGAGTTTTATGGAAGCATAAGGTTCAAAAGTTATTGAACTTAGTTAAAGCATCTTAAGTAATAGTCATTACTTACGATAGAAAGTTTTAAAGTATTAGTATTAATATAGTATGATTATATTGGATATAATCAAGATAGACTTTAAAGAGTATTATTACAAGTCTTTTATACTTGTAATAAAGGATTTGTGAAGTCATAATTCCCTAATAGGAATAATTGGATATTCGTAAAATCCAAGTAAAATGACTTAGACATTAAATGAACTCTTAAAAGAAGCTTTAGTTACAAGGAGAATTTTATAAATTCAAAAAACTAAGGAGTTAATTTCCAATCCTCCTATGTTTACCGAATTACATAAAAGACAAGACTGGAATATGTTCTAGATTGTTGCAAGAACAAAATCTAGCAAAGGCAAAAGAAATAGTATTTTTCAAATACTTGTCTTATGTCTTTAGTTTAATAGAAATGATTGGTTTAGTGATAAAGTTACAATTAAGGTTGTAAGAATCATTAAGTAATCAACATGAACAAAACGAATAAGTAATGATCCATTAGTAATTCAATATCTATGTCCAGTGAGGAATAATACTTGAGTTAGAATCATTGTTATTCAGACTTTGTATGTTTTACAATATCCATGAATAAAAGTCTCTTTATTCAAAAAGATATAAATCCGTGACTACTCGTCTTGGTGGGAACCTTGATGGGACGATAACGTCATCGCGATGTTTTGGTGGTAGATTCGAAGTTTTTCGAGGATAGCTACACAAGTTTTGTGTAAACCAAACATCGGTGATATTCTGTTGGAGCTCGACGAATATTGGATTGACCACCGTG
Organism: Calendula officinalis; assembly: GCA_963853835.1. Taxonomy (NCBI): domain Eukaryota; kingdom Viridiplantae; phylum Streptophyta; class Magnoliopsida; order Asterales; family Asteraceae; genus Calendula; species Calendula officinalis. Next base: position 38,188,486 of record OY970828.1, read on the forward strand.
ACAATACTTCGTGGTTGAAAAGTTCAAAAGTATTGTTCACTAGGATTGTCCTTAAGCCTGAGGTATTTGGTTTAGGATACAATGACTAATGTACTTTGGTTCGTCTTAGACAATTCTGAAATATGGTTGTCATACGAGGCTTTACTGAGTACAAAGGAAGTTGTATTTTGAGTCGAAATATAACAAGATGACAATTGCACCTCCTTTTTAGGAGAGATATTTATGGGTCCTTTGACATGATGAGAAACTGACAAGTGCACGGCTGTGCCCAAACGAACTGATTTGTTCTTTATCGTTTATCACAGCAGTTTGAATCAAGAAGTCATAAAATGATTTCGAATATAAGAGTTGATAATTTCTACCATGCTCGTATTCGTTGTCACATATATCGTGCTGCAAGGGAAAAAGCCTAACATATTTGCCCAAGAAGTAGAGACAGGGTGTTCTTTACCAGGAGACGCTATTAAAGAGTTTTTTATAAACTATACCTGGGTTACGTAAGCTGTTTTTATGGGGTTGTTTACCTACATGCCCATCTAGAAGGCCACTGTAGCTCGTATCATTAAGACAAAGGTTACGAACTTGCACAAGTGGGAGTCTGAAGGATTTATGTGCACAGTTAGTCAACCTATGATGATACATCCATGCCTACGAAACACTTAAGGGTCACACCGGTGAGTGCATGTAATACGAGCAAGATAAGCAATGATACTACGAAGAGGAATGATTCATAATAGTCATTATGAATCAGTTAAGTATTAAGTTAAGATTAACTTATTACTAGATTAGTTTAACTAACTAATTAATACAAGTAGTTGTACATTTACTAGTTGAGTAAATATACAATGTGTTAATTAAATGTTATCCATGATATGATTTAAGGCTATTAAATCATATAGTAATTGGATAATATTGTTGTATAAATTATATAAAGGTTATTATATAATTAATTATTAAAAGTATAAATACAAGTATATAATTCGTGTATATGGGTACCGGATTATTAGTGTATTAACACTAGACATTTGATACTTAAGTGCAATAATAATAAACTAGTTAAACTATAAGGGATGTGAATGTTAAAAGGAAGTTTAATTAAAGATATAATATTAATTAAACTAGAATGGTTCTAAGCGTAACTTATTTGTATATAAATAAGAGGCTTAGGGTAACCCTTATTCCCTTGATACACTTACACGAAATCTCTCCTCCACTCTTAGGAGATTTCGGCCGAACCCTAAGAACACCACCACTTGGTGTTCTTCGTTCTTCGTGTTCTTCGTGTTCTTCAAGTATTGAAGAACAAGTTGATTGCTTAGATCAACTAGAAGATCGATCGATTTGTTCATCATCAGTGGATCTATCTTGAGCAATCAACAAGGTATGTTTTGGGAAACATCTTTCTCCCTTCACCCCTCTTGGACGAATTCGATGGTCGAACGAACCACACAAGCTATGTGTGTGTTCGAGTTCTTCGTACAAGGTTTCTTTCTTGTTAATCTAATCTAGATTTCCAACATCCCAATCCTTTAGGGTTTAAGGATTAGGTTTAATCCCACTTCCGTTTTAGGGATTAAATCAGCTAGTTGATTTTAACCGGTCAAGAACAAGTTCATGTTCTTGGTCAGTATGGTCGAACCAAGCATACTAGGAGGTCAGTCCTATGGGTCGATCAGGTACAATGAAACCCTTCAATTTGACTATCAGATTTTTTATGATTTCACATGTTTCATCTTTGGTCCTGAGAAAGAAAACCCAATTAAACCTGGAAAAATCATCAGTAATAACAAGACAGTACTGTTTCTTTCCAATACTCATTACATTTGTAGGACCAAATAAGTCCATATGTAAGAGCTGCAAAGGGTCAGAAATAGAATTAATTGCTTTGGACTTATGAGAAGACTTGTGTTGTTTACATTTCAGGTATGCAACACAATGATGATCACACATGAATTCTTTTTGAGGTAAACCAACTACCAGATTCTTTTTGACTAAATTATTCATATTTTTAAAATTTGTGTGACACATCCTTCTATGCCATAGTTCTGATTCATTGGTGTTTGCCTTGGATATAAAACAGTTGATCTCATTTGATGAAATGAGTTCTCCCCATATATCCAGGCAATACACATTGTTTCTCCTAGGGGTTCTTAAAATAACATATTTTTCATCTAAAATAAAGTCAGGAGAAAGAATGATGCACTCTATATCTGTAAAAAGAATCTTATTCTTTTTATCATATACTTATGAGACACTGACCAGATTATATTTAAGCTCAGCAACATAAAATACATCATCAAAATTAATCTTACTATGATACTGTACCTTTACCTGTAATCCTACCTCCTCTTGGATTTTCACCAAAAGCAACATATCATCCTTCAAAAGAATTTAAATATTTTCAGTCATGTGCCTAGAGCATCCACTATCAATATGCCATGTTCTTCCTTCTTCGGGGATGTGGATGCTCTGCACAAAAAATAAATGGATTAGTTCATTTTGGGAACCCAAGCTTGTTTTGTCTTGGGTTCATCCTTTGAAGAATAAAATTTTCGAACAGTGTGAGCTTTTGATGCAGGTTTGGTCTTCAGTTGTTGATTGTTACTGCTTTTTGATGTTACTACTGATTTAGGTGTATACCCATAATTTTTGGCTTTAGAATATTTTACTACTGATGGACCAGTAGTATTTGGGTAATAAGATTTCTTAGGATAATCAGTAGTATTATAGTAATTGTATCTGACAGCATTGTAATTAGGTTTATTATCAGTAGTAAACCTGTAAGAGTTCCTATTGATGTTTGAAAAAGTTGAATATCTTGAAAATTGATTTTGTTTTCTATTATTTTCAAAATAGTTACTTCTTTTTGGGCTTCCATACCTGATATTTTGCACAAATTTTTGTGCAGATCTTCCAAATTTGGGGACTTTAACATGTGGGTTTTTATTTGTTGAACTTGTTCAGTTTGTTTTAATTTGGATTCTTTTTATTTTTTCTTATTTTCCTTAAACTCTTTAAATTCCTTGCAGTTTATTGGATTGAAGTGATAATCCTTTGCTAAGTGGTTAACTTTGTTGCAAATTAAGCATGTTCGTTTTGTTGTTTTAGCACTTTCAGGCTTTCTTTGTTCTTTTAACTGATTTAAATATCTTTGATTTCCCCTTCTTAAGATAGTGGGTATATTTTCAGAATTATATATAGGGGATTCTTGACTTTGAGTGGTGTGAAAACTTTTATCAGTTGATTTAATGGTTTGTTCATCATCAGATGAATCATTACTGGTTTCAGATTGACTTTCTACTTTTAATTCATCTAAGATTCTTTCTGAACTAGACTTGAGTGGAGGAATAAAATTGGTTGGAGGTGGGACTGCATGATATCCAACACCATGAACAACTTTTTCAGTGGTTTGATTGCTGGTTAATTCATCAATTATTTTAGAACTTCTTTCAAATTTCTTAATGGTTAATTTATTTTGTTCTAATTCTAATTAACATTCTTCTAGTTTGGTTGAAGTTTCTTTTAATTTTAACTCAACATGTTGTTTATCATAAGTTTCTTGTAATAGTTCATCTTTTAGCTTTTGATCAGTTATTTTATAAATTTTAATTTGATTTTCTAAATCTGCAATGCAACCATTAAATTCAATTCTTCTATTTTTATTTAATATCATCTCATCAAGACTTTCTTTATTAAGTTTTTCTAGTTCTTTATATGCTTTAATGCGTTCAGGAGTGCAAGATTTGGAATGTACCTCTGTAGTAGAATTGGTGAAAGCCATGCGTGCTTGATTTTGAGCATGTTCTTCTGCTTGAAAGCTCCAGTCATAACCTTGTCCCTCTTGAGATACAAGAGCAGTTGACTTTGATGTACTGTTCTTGTTGTAATTTGATCTTTGATCTTTGCTAGGACATTCTCTAGCAAAGTGACCAAAATTACTACATTTGTAGCACTTCACTTTAGTTTTGTCAAATCCAACACATTCACCTTTGTTGAAGTTCAGAATCTGTCTACCAGTTCTTTTAAGAAATCTTTTGGTCTTTAAACTCAGCATTGCCATCTGCCACTTTATATCCATCTCTTCCAGATCATCAGGATTGATTTGTTCCAAGTCTTCACTAATTAGTGCAGTATGCACATGGCTAGTGAAGAATGATTCTATTGCTATATCTTCAGTTTCTTTAGATTTTCCATTTGTAGTATCCTGGCCTGTACCTGTATTTGACACAAAAGCAGCATTGTTTGAAGGTAAAATAGGAGTTTTCTGACTTACCTCAGATTCAAACACTCTTAGTTCATTGTAGATTTCATCCAGTTCCTTTTCTTCTAATGCATCTCCTTGTTTATATATATATAACAGTATACATAGAACACTATTCTCTAAGAGATCTGAGAAACTTCATGTTGATATCATCATTGTCTGGTTTAACTCCAACTTGATTGAGTTCACTAATAAGTTTGTTGAATCGATCAAAAACTTGTGACAACGATTCATTCTTTTGTCCTTTGAAGTTTTCAAATTCTTGTTTTAGAACAGACTTCATGTTTCTTTTTGTACTCTTTGTACACACAAACCTCTTCTCTAGAGCCTGCCACAGCTTCTTAGCATCATCATATTCAACAAAGAGATGTTGATAGTCATTAGGAATTGCTAGCAATAGAGTACTTAATGCTTTCAGTTCAATTCCTCTGTCTTTCTTCTCTTTGTCACACTTGAGTTTGTTTGATTCAGTTGATGAGCTTGTGAGTTGAGTCTGTACGGTTTTGTTGCCTTCTAGAACAACTTCCCACATGGAATAAACAGTAATAAGCATGTACTGCTTAATTCTGTTTTTCCACATCCCAAAGTTGTTGGGAGTGAGAATTGGGATCTTGTTTGCCTGTGTGCTTTCATTGTTATCAGACATGATTAACAATTTTGGTTTCGAAAGTATGAAACTTTTTGATGTTCTTAATTCGTAGATCTAGAACCTTAATTCTCTGATACCACTTGTCAGGATCGAATAACTCAACAAGTTATTAAATCATATATCTACTAACAAAGAGGAGTTACAGCGGATTAACACTCTTGTTATTGATTAGGAACAATGTGAACTGGAAATCGATTAAGAATTAACAAGAACACAGTTTTACAAAAAGCTTCAATGTATTAATATTAATCGATCAATACACGTATGTTTACAATTCATAAGGAACTATATATAATAGTCATTGAAGCCTAAACTTTTGCCCTAGTTATTCTAGGACTAGATTTGTAACATCCTAAAACCGACCTAGTTGTTTTAGGTATATATTGATATTTGAAAAATATCTATTTGACCTTACATGGAATAAATTGATTAAATGTTAAATGAATTGTTTGACCTTTTGTCCTTTTGTGATATTTTAATCAAGGGATTAAAATATCCGGTTTCTGAAATGTTTAAAGGATTGTATGATTTTTATATCTTTGGATTCTCCTTTTAATATCGTTTCCGAATATATATTTGTGGCGAAAAACAGAGCTCGTTTGGTATTTTAAATAAATTAACTACGAAAGGGACTTTTTATATCGTATTGTTTAAAATGGGATGAAAGACAAAAAAAAATCAAAGAGGGGCCCCCTTGGAGTGGTGATCGGCAGCCAAGGAGGACCACCCCTTCCCTTTGTTCTTCTTCTTTACCACTTTTTGTCATCTCTCTCTCTCTCTCTCTCTCTACGATACTCTCCCTCTCTCTCTCTCTCTCTCTCTCTTACCTCTCTCTAGAAAACCCCATAACTCCTTCTTGTGTTCTTGAGCTTCCAAGAGAGATTGCTAGCTTCTTTCTTGCTCAACCTTAAATCCGAACCCGTTTTTGAGAAGCTCTTGAGGTAAGCTTCGACCTATATGTGTTTGTTTTGAAGTTCTTGAGTTTTGGTGAAATTAGGGTTTATGATTCTTGAAGTTTGTTGGTGTATATTGTGTTAAATGTTATACTAAGTGTTTATACAAGATTTGACATGTATTGTTGTATGAGTACAAGTAATTTAGCACAAGGTACAATCATTTTAGAAAAATGTACAAGTTAGTGTGATTATGTTAAAAGTAGGTTTTATGGGTTTTGTGGCATGAATATGTTGGAAATATGTCAATTATAATTCTATGGGTTTTGTTGCAAGAAATGTTAAAAGAACATTTTGGAGATGTGAGTTATGATTTATGTCAAGTATTGGTGAAAGTGTTAGATTTATGGTGTTTGGGTGGTTTATGTTGATATATGATCTAGTAATTGTGTTGGTGTGACTAGTTGGGCTAAAATGACATGTTAAGTATGTTAGTTGTATCAGTGGATTGAGAAATAAATTACTAGTGTTTGGATGTTTTTGGTTAAAATGATGAACTAGTAATTTGGGAGTAACATGCATGGATTGTTAGTAGTTATGAATTTGATGGATTGCTAAATGATTCTGAATGGATAGTATAGAGAATTTGTGCTAGTTGATGGAAATTGGAAGTGTTATAGTCATGTCCGGGTTTTGACCCGTTCGGGTGATTAATTGGTGGAACGACCCAATTGTTGAATTGTGTATGTATAAGTGGTGTTAATATGCTTATGTGTTAGAAATAGTATTTATAGCACTTGGTGGAAAGTTAGTGTTCATTATTGTTAAAATTTGGTGATTATTGATAAGTACCGGTTATTAACTCGGTGTTCTTTGTTGTACAGGATCCGAGGAGGAAACTCGGTGATATTAGCTCACTGAGTTACGGGAATTGAAGGTTACGGTGAGTGGATTTAACCTCCAACTTGTGTTTGGTTACAATCGGTTCGGTATTGCATGTTTGGCAAGAAAGATGCAGGAAAATACTGGAAAAATGCAGGAATCGCTCGATGTAGTGAGTTCACGATCGTGAACTCTAGTTCACGTCGTGAACTCTAATTCACGTTCGTGAACTATTGTTCACGATCGTGAACTTCAGATTACAGGTTTCGGGACGTTTTTCGGGCGCAAATCTTTGACAATTTGCTTGTTTGGTACTTGTTTAATCGGGTTAAGTGAAATAGGATATGTGCACATGGATGAAGGGTTTCTACTTGAATGGTAGCAACAACTCGGTTTGAACTTGGTGACCGAGGTAGGGATGAGGTCAGTGTCGGAAGGATATCGGCTGAGCATAGTGTATCGACTAACAGGGTATTCAACCTTACCTGTATACGTTGCACGGTTAGGGGGGTTTACCCGGGGTGTTGGATACAGGCTATCGGTTACCGTGGTTTTGGCCGACCATGGTTTAAGGCCCGCAAAGCCACCGATCCTCTCAAATAGTGATTACCCAATGCGAAGATGTAGTAATACTTCCGTGTTTAGCAATCGGAGATGTAGAGTTACTTCCGAGGTTAGTAGGCGGAGATGTAGAATTACTTCCGTGCTTAGTGATTAGACAGTTAGTGGTTACTGGTCCAGTGGAACAATGGTTCAGTGGAACAGTTGTTCAGTGGAACAGTGGTTCAGTGGAACAGTGGTTCAGTGGAACAGTGGTTAAGTGGTTACGAGGAGTAACGATCGTGGAGATATCGGTGCTTGCTTGTTGAGATTTTTATAATTTGTAGATTATGTTCATTCACTTAGCTTGTTGCTAATCCCTCTTCGTTGACTCTTTTCAGGTTGATCGGTGCTTTGGACGGAATGGGTGACCAAGCTCAAATGGATATGTTTTGTAAAACGAGTCATGTCGTTAAGAGACACCGTTTAATTGCTATTGTTTTGGAGTTTATTTTGGGACGTTGGTTTGTAAACCTAAACCTAAACTATTGATTATCTTTATGCTTCCGCACGCCCTTTTAAAAAAACGCTTTCTATATTTTGCGGTGTTACAACTTGGTATCAGAGCTTCGGTTTGGCGACGGATACACTGCTAGGTGTTTCATTCCCAAATCGTGGCTCGAGTTTGGTCAAGCATTCCGGACGAGTGGGATTAGTGAAACGGTGAATGAAGTTAGTTGTAGTTAGTATGTAGTTACTAACGATTTAAACTAAGTTTTCGTGAGTTGTTGTGATTGTTATAGATATGACAGGTAAAGAGAACCCGACCCCCTTGGCCCAAGGAAACGTTGGCACCTCAAGTAACGATGCGGGAACTACCCGAGGGGTATATATACGCACATTGGGAAATGAAGTGCATTAGAGATGGTCAATTTGGGCAAGATGGAAATTGGCCTTGGGAAAAGAAAATGGGTTGTAGGTCAAGGACGGGGGCGGTCGGGGAATCTTCACCAACGATAGACCGACAGTGATAGCTCGGGTATGTTTTGATAAACTCAATACTTGTGCTTATGTAGAATTGTTAATTGAGTAGGTCGCTTAATTAAGATTTGTGAAATGTTGTGATGAACTGAACTACTTACCTTTGGTGTGTTATGTCACTCGAATTAGAATGATTGATTGCTTATTGATTTGGGATACATCATACGTGTTGGGAGTTTTGTAGATATAAGTGATGCATGCTTACATGTTCCTTTTATTGAAACTTGGACTAAGTTTAGTGTGATATGATGTATGGATTAGTCTAGTTTAATCAAAGTTATGAATAAATGTTATAGAAGATTGAATCTTTTCTTGTTTGTCGGGACACACATAGTGTCTCGGTGGTTAAAGTTGCTCGCTTTCATATTGTGAAAATTGGTGACAAGTTGATTGTAATTGTTTTGGTTGTTTCTTCACTTCAGGAGAAGCGAAGAGAATCGGTTGTGCGACAGTTTCGGTTACAATATATGTGACCATGGATCAAATTGAGTATAATAGTAATTATTTTAAACTTCGTGAATAATATGCTTGTAATTAAAATGGATGGAATTGTATACGTGAATTGAATAGCCCAAGTAGGACTAGTGTTTGTTATGTGAAAAAGTGAAACTTTTATTGTGACCTGTCGGGTCACATGTAGTGATTTGTATAGTGAGAACCGGAAATGCCTGTCCAAAGTGAATAAATTGATGCTTGCTTTTGTTATAGACAGTAACTGTGACAGATAGTCAGTGATAAATATTTGAATGACCTGAGATGTTATGATACAATCCTGATTGGTTTCCTATCTTGAATTTGGAGTCTGAAAAGTGACTAATGAACTGTATGTGTATATTATTTTGAGTTGACTTGTGATAGTAATAATTGAAGATAAAAGAGGTCGTAAGTGATTGCATTGATTATGAAATTATTTGAGAAAAGTTTTGAAATTGTGATTTATACTTAAATCTAGTGTTTAGATTTAATGATTGTATTGAAATGATTTATGTTGATAAAATTGATCATAGTTTAAATTGGTAATTTTTTAAATTTCTCAAAGTGATGATGATGTTTTATGGATTGTAATGAAAGTTATCAAATTGAGATTTTGAGCTTTTATGTCTTAAGAGATATGTTTCTAGATCAAATATCGTGATAGAAATGATAAAAGTTGTTTATGCTTAATTGTGAATTGAATTGATGAAAATTATCATGCTATTTGGATGTTAATAAGTAAGAGTCACGAACTAGTTGTATGGTAATTGGTTGACTTGAGTCTAAGTAAAAGTGGGCATTTAATTGAAAGGGCCCTAACATGAATTTGACATGTTTAATGAACCGTTAGTTGTATGTTTGGAATTATTATGATAAACTTCTCAATGTTGACCCGTTAAAGGTATTTAGTGTCAAGGCTTGACTGAATGCATTTTAAAAATTGCTAGACTTTGATTATGATGATAATCGTTTGATAATTGCGTTAGTTGGTTTTGGTAACTAGTTTAACATGTTATGGAAGTAATAAAACAATTTTGGACTATAAAACTTGTTTTGATCCGTTCGTTCATGAAGTGTTAAGAAATTGATAAATGCCTAATTAATAAGGACTTTGCTAATGTTACGAAGAATTCTCGATTTTGACCCGTTTGTGCTTAGCATGCAAACTCGATGTGACTTTATCTTATGAAAGTGTATTTTATGAAATTAGTTGATTAAGACCCGGAAATTTTTATTGGAAATTCTTAAAATTGCGGGTCAAGATTGTAAATTTTGTTAGAATAAAGAAGAAAATGGGTAGGTATTTGAGACTTGAGTTAATTGTTGTAACTTTGTGTAAGGAATTTATAACATATGTTTGTGGATCATTTTTATGTCATAAGGAATGCTATTGAACCATGAATGGTAATTGTTATATGGCTAGCGAGAAAATTTTGAATTAGTGGATATACTAAAGAAACGGTAGATTGGTAACTGAAATAGAAATGTTTTGCGGGAACATAATATGAGTTTATATAATTGTTAACCTCGAAATAGAACATGTCCGTATTGAATTGCAAGTTTTGACATGGTTGTCTATAATGTATCAAATTGGTAAAAATATGATTTTTGACTTGGTACTTGTTTGACATTTTTGTAGTTCAATAAGTTGATAATATGAGAGTTGTTATGTGCATCTTAACATGCTGGAAATGCTAGCTTATAGTTTTGAATTGATAATAGTATGTTGACCCGCTTGGGTCAAAATGTGCAAAATGGAGTAAGAATGCTTAAGAATTGATTGATAATGGAAATGATGATTCTTGCGAAAACTTAACGTGAGTCTCATATTGGTATGAAGTTTGAAATCGAAACGAATTACTTTTTATTGTGATAAATTCTTGTTAATTAAATATTGTTTTTGGATTCCGAGGACGGAACCCTTTTTAAGGAGGGTAAAGTTGTAACATCCTAAAACCGACCTAGTTGTTTTAGGTATATATTGATATTTGAAAAATATCTATTTGACCCTATATGGAATAAATTGATTAAATGTTAAATGAATCGTTTGACCTTTTGTCCTTTTGTGATATTTTAATCAATGGATTAAAATATCCGGTTTCTGAAATGTTTAAAGGATTGTATGATTTTTATATCTTTGGATTCTCCTTTTAATATCGTTTCCGAATATATTTTTGTGGCGAAAAACGGAGCTCGTTTGGTGTTTTAAATAAATTAACTACGAAAGAGACTTTTTATATCGTATTGTTTAAAATGGGATAAAAGACAAAAAAATCAAAGTGGGGCCCCCTTGGAGTGGTGATCGGCAGTCAAGGAGGACCACCCCTTCCCTTTGTTCTTCTTCTTTACCACTTTTTGTCATCTCTCTCTCTCTCTACGATACTCTCTCTCTCTAACCTCTCTCTAGAAAACCCCATAACTCCTTCTTGTGTTCTTGAGCTTCCAAGAGAGATTGCTAGCTTCTTTCTTGCTCAACCTTAAATCCGAACCCGTTTTTGAGTAGCTCTTGAGGTAAGCTTCGACCTATATGTGTTTGTTTTGAAGTTCTTGAGTTTTGGTGAAATTAGGGTTTATGATTCTTGAAGTTTTGTTGGTGTATATTGTGTTAAATGTTATATTAATTGTTTATACAAGATTTGACATGTATTGTTGTATGAGTACAAGTAATTTAGCACAAGGTACAATCATTTTAGCAAAATGTACAAGTTAGTGTGATTATGTTAAAAGTAGGTTTTATGGGTTTTGTGGCATGAATATGTTGGAAATATGTCAATTATAATTCTATGGGTTTTGTTGCTAGAAATGTTAAAAGAACATTTTGGAGATGTCAGTTATGATTTATGTCAAGTATTGGTGAAAGTGTTAGATTTATGGTGTTTGGGTGGTTTATGTTGATATATGATCTAGTAATTGTGTTGGTGTGACTAGTTGGGCTAAAATGACATGTTAAGTATGTTAGTTGTATTAAACGAAGTATCGGTGGATTGAGAAATAAACTAACTAGTGTTTGGATGTTTTTGGTTAAAATGATGAACTAGTAATTTGGGAGTAACATGCATGGATTGTTAGTAGTTATGAATTTGATGGATTGCTAAATGATTCTGAATTGATAGTATAGAGAATTTGTGCTAGTTGATGGAAATTGGAAGTGTTATAGTCATGTCCGGGTTTTGACCTGTTCGGGTGATTAAATGGTGGAACGACCCAATTGTTGAATTGTGTATGTATAAGTGGTGTTAATATGCTTATGTGTTAGAAATAGTATTTATAGCACTTGGTGGAAAGTTAGTGTTCATTATTGTTAAAATTTGGTGATTATTGATAAGTACCGGTTATTAACTCGGTGTTCTTTGTTGTACAGGATCCGAGGAGGAAACTCGGTGATATTAGCTCACTGAGTTACGGGAATTGAAGGTTACGGTGAGTGGATTTAACCTCCAACTTGTGTTTGGTTACAATCGGTTCGGCATTGCATGTTTGGCAGGAAAGATGCAGGAAAATACTGGAAAAATGCAGGAATCGCTCGCTGTAGTGAGTTCACGATCGTGAACTCTAGTTCACGTCGTGAACTCTAGTTCACGTTCGTGAACTATTGTTCACGATCGTGAACTTCAGATTACAGGTTTCGGGTCGTTTTTCGGGCGCGAATCTTTGACAGTTTGCTTGTTTGGTACTTGTTTGATCGGGTTAAACGAAATAGGATATGTGCACATAGATGAAGGGTTTCTACTTGAATGATAGCAACAACTCAGTTTGAACTTGGTGACCGAGGTAGGGATGAGGTCAGTGTCGAATGGATATCGGTTGAGCATAGTGTATCGACTAACAGAGTATTCAACCTTACCTGTATACGTTGCACGGTTAGGGGGGTTTACCCGGGGTATTGGATACAGGCTATCGGTTACCGTGGTTTTGGCCGACCATGGCAAAGCCACCGATCCTCTTAAATAGTGATTACCCAACGCTGTAACAACCCAAAAATCAGGAGAAATTTAAAAATTTTTTAAAACATTTAATTAATAAAATTTCCCCAGGTACAAGTAATGAAAAGGTCCCAACTCAGATAAAAATATAAACCGTCTCATGGTCTTTAATGCAGAAATAAATAAAAAGGTTAAAAATTATGTTTGACTCAAACAAACTTTTAAAAACTCCAAATCCAATATATAAAGATGCAGCCCATCAACCGTTGACCTTCTCTTTGCCCTTACTAGTACCTGAAAAATGGGGGAGTGATTGGGGTCAGCCACCGCTGAGTGAATAATATCAAAATAAACAAATAAATACAAACAACTCAAGCCACATAAGTGATCCCTAGAGACTCTACTCAATTCTCAATTACTCAAGTTTATTTTCTCAGATTTTAAATTTATATAGCGCGCTTGTGTGACTTGGGACGAGAGATCAACCTCGACCCGCCTCACACAACTCAAGGCTCAACACCTGTACTCTTCGGTGTCGAGTCAAAACGTCTGGCACCAGTACTCTTCGGTGCCAAGACAACTCAAGTATATTATGTTTAATGTTTTAACTCAAGAACTCAAAACTCAGATAACTCAGGCTCTAGATAACTCAAATCACAGATACTCAAATCACAGATAACTCAAATAAATCACCCAATCAATACTCAAGCTCACTCAACAAGACAATTCACAACACATAGCACAAAATCATGAATCGAAAGTAAGTATAAGTTTATAGTGAGATTACCCACCTCGAATAACCGTAAGCTCCTAAGAAATCCTCGGCACGTACAAGAGTCACAACCCAGCTCGTAAAAGATCTCTCACGAATACACCGGTACACAAACACCCGAACCAAACAATACTCGAACATGTGATCACTCGATTAATGACTGGATTATATAATGGCTGAAAAATGATAAAAAGAAAGGAAATAATCAGTTTCCCCAAGTTGCTGCCATGCCTACTAACCAATTAAAAAAAGAAAGAAATGAGAAATGACGCAATCTCTAATTTACTCATTCATTGCGCTCAATTTTAAACAACCAAACCACCACCACCGACATGTCTGCTCGATTTCATGTCCATATTCATCAAGAGATGCCAATTAATAAAGAAAGGAAATAAAAACGGATGAACGATATATAAAAAAAAATCAGAACAGAAACATGAACTACCGGAATAACTCGCACCCTTCACGTTGACGACATGTTCACAGCTTAATCCCAATCACACCACCTCGATCACTCACTGTTTAATCTCGAGCCATCAATTGTTTCGTCATGCCAACTCGGGAGTCTCAATGGCTTGTACAACTCTCGTCTGCCTTTTGCTCGGAAACACACAATACCCAGATCATAAAATAATGAGAGTCGGGATTAAGGGTTGGAATTGATCACCGAATGAAGAAAGAACAGGAGAAAACCATACCGAATACTCGATCGATTTCTGCTTCTCACGATTGACTTCCGATCACCACTTTCAGCTAGCCCTCTATCTCTAATCGTTGCTCGATCCTTCACTATCAACGGCTTGGGAAAACAAAGAGCTGATTACTTGCTGCTCGATCATCACTTATGCTCGAGAATCAATACTGCTTGGTTTAATCAACACCCGCAGCGAACAAGGAACAACAAGTTAGAAGGTTGCTCGAAACAAAGAAAGAAATCAGGGCATAATTTGCATGCTTACCATGTAGAGTTTCACCAATGATTTGCACACTACACTTGCTCGAAGAAAGAAGGAACAACAAATAAATTGAAGGGGACAACTCAGTTGCTCAGTGAAGAAAACGATGGAACTCCTTTGGTTGCCTCTGCTTCGAACGAAAATAACAAGTGGGAGAGATGCGGCTGCCGGATTAAAAGAGAACAAATCGGGAGGTTTAGGTTAAAAGGGACTTAAATATTAACTACAAGGGCCCCATGTCATTTATTAATTTCGGGCCAAGGATAAATCACTAGTGGGCTCAGCTAGATTACAAACGTGAGGAGTCAAGATGGAGATGCGGGCTTAGGACTCCCCAATGTCGGCCCCAAATTTCTTCTTTGACACATGCTTAAATTCGGATACCCCCATGCACCATCATGGCCTCATGCACTACATTAACAAAGAAAGGAAAACGAGACTAAGGAAATTAGATTAAGGCCTTGGCCTTTCAGCCGACCTCGAAATTTAGTGACGTATACTTTTATTAGCTCGGGATCAAATAGTACGATACATTTAACTAACTGATAGATAATTTCTTAAGAATTTAGAACGCTCTTGTTATTAAATAATTAATCCTCATGATTAACTGAACACCAATTAAATGACATTCTTGTCAATAAAAGAACAAATGCGTATTTATTTTTTCTCGAATTAAATATACATAGCGGCACATAACACATATAACTCTCAAATAAATAAATACCACATAATTTATTTAATGAAAAGTGAATAGTTCAATTACGATAATTTTTAGGGCGTTACAACTCAACTCCACTTGAAATAGACTTCGTCCCCGAAGTCATGGCTCGAAAGAAGCTCACGGTAGTGATTTCGCATCTCAGATTCAGGCTCGTCAACGATACATATCCGTAATACAAGAAAGCTATAAAGTTATGAATAAAAGAAACTCGTCAAAGGTTAAGAATAGAATAAAACTTTCCAGGTTGACCCACCCGATTAGCGTGAACTCCGGCTCTTGCTCACACAAGTCTTCCGTTCCTAACAACGCAAAAAGACAAGCCTATATGAAATAAAATCGAAATGCTCTCTAAGAATCTCGGTTTGATGCCGCTAGAAACACAAATAATCCACAATACTCCGCTGAGGTTGTCTTCTTGCTCTCGCAGTCGAACATGGTTCCTGCACCCGGCGGTTAATTATCGCGTTGAATATCCGATTCAACTCCACTTAGAGATTTGTTAGGGTTTGGTTTCTGGCGTGGTACTCAGTCATCCACTATGTGCTGTCAATCACACTCGACCCTCTCATGGCGATAACAATAAGTGTTATGGGAAATCTCTTCCCACACGACCCTTATCACAAGAACTCGTATATAACTTACACTTTAAATTTTTTTTTTTATTATTATCAATCTCCGCCAAGAATGACATCTCAAGGTCCTTTACTCTATGGGACATTTTTGTTTTAAAACTCAATAAACAATTTAGCGGTTCACACCGTTATCACATAATATACAAACAGGTACATCATTCACATAAATGTATTTTATCACACATAAACCCTAGATAGTAGACAACTCATGCCTTTTACTCAATTTGCATATACTCAAATGCGCTCACCTCAAATCTCTACAACTTGTTTTTAACTCAACGCAAGCTTATATTCTCAATGTAAACTCCAACCTCGTTTAATGACTTCTCACTAGTCAACACAATGTATACATTTACTCGCTTTTACGATTTTTCACGTGTTAAAATTTAATTATCAGACTACTTGAACAGATAATTTCTCTTTTAAGTTGCGTTATTAGTGCTCTTGTTAACTCGTATTTAACAAATTCTCGCTGACTCTATATAATATTGCTCGTCCAACTCATTTTAATGATACTTATCAACTCGTGTAATGATTTTCTCATTTAGTTCATTAATTAACTTCTTGGTTTGTTCTTGTTTAAATTGCCTCTTGATCAATATGACTAATTGTCCACTTACAAATCTCATGTTATTTTTAAGTTTCAAACATCTCAACTTAATGTTTTTCTCTTTACTTGATTAATTAATTTGTCAACTACTTACCTCATTAAACCCTCTGTATTTAATTACTCAGTTAATTCAAAAAAAAAGTTTCACCATTACTCTATATGTTTAATGTTTTCTCGATTTAAAAACTTATAGTATCTTAATTAATTTATATTTTTCTCATTTGTTCATTTTAATAACTATTCTCGATTTATTAATTACTCAATAAGTATAATGTTTGACAACTTTCAATTTAATAATTTAACTCGATATTCCCCTTAGTTTCAATTTAATATTTAATCATAAATAAAGTTTTGTCATTTCGTTCGTTTTGATAAATTATTCATTTAACTCGATTTATTAATTTCTTACAGTTTGGTAGTTTCTCAGTATCAATAAATTTTCCGCGTAATTTATTATGGCGATCTTCTCATGACCGACTCATTGATAACATTCTCATTACTCTAATTTCATGATTTCTCGCGATTTATATATCTGCCACTTCTCATTTGCAACATTACCCTCGATTTATGAATTTCTCACCATTTGGTAATTATACCATCACATGAAATTAATTATTCCCTAGTCACATGTATATATATTACTCAACACAATATTTTGGCTCAAAAATTTCTCGACTGGATTTAATAACTTCTTATAATCACGTTTTTCTCATTTAACTTGACCTGAATAATTCATAATAAATTCTCATATTTTAATGGTCTCTTTTTATCTCATTATATTCCCACGGGGATAATATTATTTTTTATTATTTTTTATTTTTTTGATTAATTAATCACTCTTATAACTTTTTAGCCAGTTATATACACATATATGCTCATAATAACACATAACAACATTTTCTCTTGGTAATTCTCTTAATTTACTCCTTACAAACTTTATTTTTCACATTTAGCTCGATTTATTAATCTCCATTAGTTCAATAATACGAATTTAACAATCCACGACTTTATAACTATTCTCTCTTCGCACTCTTAATATTGGTAGTTTTCTTATTTACCACCACTCAATTCCACTTGGAGAAAACTCGTCCCCGAGTTTGGAAGTGACACTCAAAATCTCATATTTTAAGGTTAATTTGATTACTCGATAATTAAACTCTTATGCACAGGTGTGGGCCGGTCCCGGCGTATACTCTTTACGCCCCTCTCACACCCGTACTCATTTACTTTTTATCACTTTATAAAAAATATTCATTGCTCATATTAGGTGTTAGCTTTCTCATTAAGCTTCTCATGGATTCTCACATCCTTATTAGATTTTCTCCGTTATAACTCATCAATTTTTTTTATTAGTCTCATTATTAATGAGTCATTATATGATTCCTCACGAGTCAAGCTCATTACATTTAATAGCACCACAACCTTATTTTGCGTTACGCATTCACGATTATTTCTTGTTCAAATCTGAGTATTAAATTCTCATTTTTGGCTTACTTATAGCGTGTTTGGTATTATTATTACCATATAAAATTTTTGTCATTGAATAGATTTCTCATTTCATTCGTAGTGAACACATCTCGTAAATTTACTCTCGTCGCTTAACTCGTTAAATAACTCGTTTTGGGTTCCTCATCTTGTTCAATTAAAGTTGCTTAAAGTTTTGCAACTTTTATTAACTCTATCAAAATTTTATCTCTTACTCAATAAATTGTATCCATTATTTCGCATTCTCGATGATTTCTCTTAATGAAAAATTAAATCTATATAGTTTCGCAATAAAATTTCTCAATTCATTAAACTTTACGCAATTCGTATTACCCCTCATGATCTCATTAAACGTCATTTATATCATTATCACCCTTGGTTTCTCTTCGGATTATGTTTATACACTTCACAAAAATTTCTTATTAGTCAATTTAACCCTTCAAGTCGTTAATTCTCATTTACTCATATAAATCTCGTTCATTTACTATTGTTTTCCTCCTTTACTCAATTAAATGATTATACATAATTTATAATCTCTTTATTTAATTCGTTTTAGATAATTGCCAATCGTTCTTACTTTATTAATTTCTAGTAATTTTCAATAACTTCTCAATTATGCGAATTAAATTATTCTTAATTATTTTTAATCATTATTTTCTAATTTTTAACCAGTTAATATATCTCGTTATTACTAAATTTTACAAATTATCGTTAGTGATTTTCACTAATTTGGTTAAACTAACTTTCACTCGGTTTGTTTGGGTAACTCATTATCAATCAATAATCTCTTGTCAAATTTTCTCATAAATCTCGATTTATTAATAACTCAATTACATCATTTAAAGAATCCAGCTCAATTTGATTCATTAGTCTCCCTCTTGACATGTTTTGATAACTCTTTATCAATTCGCGTTTGATGAGTGTCTTATTCATTTGATGTCAATATTTTCTCATAAATCTCTTTTGGTGATTTTATTATCATTCATTATATATAATAATTGAGGGTTTTCATGATACTTAGATGCTTGACGAATGGTCTCCTTGAATCCTTTTCGAAACATAGACATGAGTCCTGTGCGTATAATAATAGGGGCCCTCTATTATTAGCCGCACCTACCCTTGTCATGGTTTCGAGCCAGTTTCAAAAATTCCACGATCTCCCATCCTTATACCATCCACATAATCAAGTAGTTCACAACAGTACATATAGTATATATATACATATATAGTCGTACCATTCACGCTCATCTCGAGTTAATTTTATTTTATTCTCTTAGTAATCAATGTCACTCGCTACGTTTTTAATAAACTAAATAACTCATAAATAAGTACTAGAGGCATAAGGTCGTTGTGATGCGCTGCTTCTCGATTTGGATTTGGACTCATTATAAAAGCAATTTTGAAAACTCATTTTGAAAACTCGTGTTTCGACTTGAGTTTGGAATCCACCCTTAGTGAACCCAATTCTCTCAAGCAAGAGCTCTGATACCAACTTGTAACAACCCAAAAATCAGGAGAAATTTAAAAAATTTTTAAAACATTTAATTAATAAAATTTCCCCAGGTACAAGTAATGAAAAGGTCCCAACTCAGATAAAAATATAAACCGTCTCATGGTCTTTAATGCAGAAATAAATAAAAAGGTTAAAAATTATGTTTGACTCAAACAAACTTTTAAAAACTCCAAATCCAATATATAAAGATGCAGCCCATCAACCGTTGACCTTCTCTTTGCCCTTACTAGTACCTGAAAAATGGGGGAGTGATTGGGGTCAGCCACCGCTGAGTGAATAATATCAAAATAAACAAATAAATACAAACAACTCAAGCCACATAAGTGATCCCTAGAGACTCTACTCAATTCTCAATTACTCAAGTTTATTTTCTCAGATTTTAAATTTATATAGCGCGCTTGTGTGACTTGGGACGAGAGATCAACCTCGACCCGCCTCACACAACTCAAGGCTCAACACCTGTACTCTTCGGTGTTGAGTCAAAACGTCTGGCACCAGTACTCTTCGGTGCCAAGACAACTCAAGTATATTATGTTTAATGTTTTAACTCAAGAACTCAAAACTCAGATAACTCAGGCTCTAGATAACTCAAATCACAGATACTCAAATCACAGATAACTCAAATAAATCACCCAATCAATACTCAAGCTCACTCAACAAGACAATTCACAACACATAGCACAAAATCATGAATCGAAAGTAAGTATAAGTTTATAGTGAGATTACCCACCTCGAATAACCGTAAGCTCCTAAGAAATCCTCGGCACGTACAAGAGTCACAACCCAGCTCGTAAAAGATCTCTCACGAATACACCGGTACACAAACACCCGAACCAAACAATACTCGAACATGTGATCACTCGATTAATGACTGGATTATATAATGGCTGAAAAATGATAAAAAGAAAGGAAATAATCAGTTTCCCCAAGTTGCTGCCATGCCTACTAACCAATTAAAAAAAGAAAGAAATGAGAAATGACGCAATCTCTAATTTACTCATTCATTGCGCTCAATTTTAAACAACCAAACCACCACCACCGACATGTCTGCTCGATTTCATGTCCATATTCATCAAGAGATGCCAATTAATAAAGAAAGGAAATAAAAACGGATGAACGATATATAAAAAAAAATCAGAACAGAAACATGAACTACCGGAATAACTCGCACCCTTCACGTTGACGACATGTTCACAGCTTAATCCCAATCACACCACCTCGATCACTCACTGTTTAATCTCGAGCCATCAATTGTTTCGTCATGCCAACTCGGGAGTCTCAATGGCTTGTACAACTCTCGTCTGCCTTTTGCTCGGAAACACACAATACCCAGATCATAAAATAATGAGAGTCGGGATTAAGGGTTGGAATTGATCACCGAATGAAGAAAGAACAGGAGAAAACCATACCGAATACTCGATCGATTTCTGCTTCTCACGATTGACTTCCGATCACCACTTTCAGCTAGCCCTCTATCTCTAATCGTTGCTCGATCCTTCACTATCAACGGCCTGGGAAAACAAAGAGCTGATTACTTGCTGCTCGATCATCACTTATGCTCGAGAATCAATACTGCTTGGTTTAATCAACACCCGCAGCGAACAAGGAACAACAAGTTAGAAGGTTGCTCGAAACAAAGAAAGAAATCAGGGCATAATTTGCATGCTTACCATGTAGAGTTTCACCAATGATTTGCACACTACACTTGCTCGAAGAAAGAAGGAACAACAAATAAATTGAAGGGGACAACTCAGTTGCTCAGTGAAGAAAACGATGGAACTCCTTTGGTTGCCTCTGCTTCGAACGAAAATAACAAGTGGGAGAGATGCGGCTGCCGGATTAAAAGAGAACAAATCGAGAGGTTTAGGTTAAAAGGGACTTAAATATTAACTACAAGGGCCCCATGTCATTTATTAATTTCGGGCCAAGGATAAATCACTAGTGGGCTCAGCTAGATTACAAACGTGAGGAGTCAAGATGGAGATGCGGGCTTAGGACTCCCCAATGTCGGCCCCAAATTTCTTCTTTGGCACATGCTTAAATTCGGATACCCCCATGCACCATCATGGCCTCATGCACTACATTAACAAAGAAAGGAAAACGAGACTAAGGAAATTAGATTAAGGCCTTGGCCTTTCAGCCGACCTCGAAATTTAGTGACGTATACTTTTATTAGCTCGGGATCAAATAGTACGATACATTTAACTAACTGATAGATAATTTCTTAAGAATTTAGAACGCTCTTGTTATTAAATAATTAATCCTCATGATTAACTGAACACCAATTAAATGACATTCTTGTCAATAAAAGAACAAATGCGTATTTATTTTTTCTCGAATTAAATATACATAGCGGCACATAACACATATAACTCTCAAATAAATAAATACCACATAATTTATTTAATGAAAAGTGAATAGTTCAATTACGATAATTTTTAGGGCGTTACAAACGCGGAGATGTAGTAATACTTCCGTGTTTAGCAATCGGAGATGTAGAGTTACTTCCGAGGTTAGTAGGCAGAGATGTACAATTACTTCCGTGGTTAGTGATTAGACAGTTAGTGGTTACTGGTTCAGCGGAACAGTGGTTCAGTGGAACAGTGGTTAAGTGGTTACGAGGAGTAACGATCGTGGAGATGTCGGCGCTTGTTTGTTGCGCTTTTTATAATCTGTAGATTATGTTCATTCACTTAGCTTTGTGCTAATCCCTCTTCGTTGACTCTTTTCATGTTGATCGGTGCTTTTGACGGAATGGGTGACCAAGCTCAAATGGATATGTTTTGTAAAACGAGTCATGTCGTTAAGAGAAACCGTTTAATTGTTATTGTTTTGGAGTTTATTTTGGGACGTTGGTTTGTAAACCTAAACCTAAACTATTTATTATCTTTATGCTTTCGCACGCCCTTTAAAAAAAACGCTTTCTAAATTTTGCGGTGTTATAAGATTACAATCGAATTACAAAAGATATAGATTCTATAACTAACTACACTAGAATCTCGGGTACGATTTGTTCCTTTTATCGACATCAGTAGTAAACAACATCGTCAGTAGTAAGTTGATCATCAGTAGTAGATTGTAATTCTGCCCCATTAGTACTAACTCTTGTATCAACATCGACTCTTTGTCAGTACCAACTACAGTATCAGTTATAGATCATTTATATCCCAACAATATGCTTTCTAATGATATAAGGTCGTAAAAGATTCATATATGTAAGTTTATTTTGTATTTTATAAAATACTGACAATCGAAGGTCTGAAAGTAACTCCCCTCTTGTTAATGAAACTGGAGGGAAAAACTATTCGAAGAGTCGAAATTTTGGCGGTTTACAGTTCACATCTCTCCGATTCTTCGACTCAATTTTCTTCCCCAATCTTAATCCATTATTTGTTTTGAGAATTTGTATGCACGATCTCTCATTCAATTACGAAGCTAGGGTTTGAGTTTTGATTCTATTATGGGAAAATAATATGAGCAATTCAGATCAGTCTCTTCAAATTAGCAGCAAGAGACTACGATCAGACCATCAATTCTCCAATTTATCGATTTCCCCAATTAAAAAACCCAAACACACGATCTCCAGTACAGCATCTATACACATAAAAACATTCAGTACTCCACTGATATCGAAAACCACATGTTCACCGGTTAATTTAATCCATCTCCAGCCGTGCAAACCCTACACGATCGGAAGAGATCGCCGGCGTTGTGATTTTGCTTTTGAACACCGGCAAGTCAGTAAGCAACACTGTCAAATTTACTTCGATTCAATTAATAAGAAAGTATTTGTTGTTGATGGAGTTCTGTTTGAGCGTTCTAGAGCTAGGATTTCGTTAAATGGAGTGTTTGTTGATGGTGTTCGAGTTGGAAATGGAGAAATTAGAGAATTATCTGCAGGCAGTGAGGTTTCATTTGTTTGTGCAAATGAAGCTGTTTGTAAAATTAGGGCACGAATTGGTTTTGTTCTTGAAAGAATCGTTTTCATGGAGGAAATTATGCATCAAAATCGTATTAAAATCATTAATCCTGCTTTGCTATCGAGTAAGTGTAGACAGATACTATCTAGTAATGATCCTATTTTGTATATTAAACAATGTTTTTCAAACCCTAGCAATTTAAGGGCTAAATTTGCTAGCAGGAATTCATGCTTTACTCCTGCAAATGATACATACAAGACTAATATAGATACATCTTTTGGACTTAATTGTATAGCTTCAAAGTCCAATTATGAGCTACTAGATTGTACCGTTAATGGTGGGAATTTAGGTGAATTTACTTCTAATGATAAAATTAGTGATACATATACTTGTGGAGAGATAATTATTCAATCGAATAAAAACTATAAACCAAAGAAAAGGGGTGTTTGTGTTCCACCACCAGGAAATAAATTTTATTTAAATCGCCTTCATTTTATGGATGATGATCAATCAAACGAGGTTAATGTCACGTTACCCGAGCTTTTATATCCTGTTGAAACCCTAGAACGTGTCTTCATTGCCACATTTACAAGTGATTTATCATGGTAAGACAACTATATATTTTAAATATATGTATGTATATATACACGAATATATTGTATGGTCTCATTTGTTTAAGGTTTTTTATATTTTTAGGTTTTTATCTTACTGTGAGATTCCTAATGATTTACCATTATCGATTGCTTGCCATAATACTGAGAGATGTTGGAGTTCAAGCCCTGATAAAAGAACCCTAAGACCTTATTCAGATTTCCCCAATTTAGTTGTTATGTAAGTTGAAATCAAGAATATGTTTATGGATATGATCTTTTTGCTAATAATTATGTAAAATAATTTATTTAGGTCAAAATGTATTTTATTACTTTGACCTTGGCTGACTAGGTATTCTACTACCCTGAACTATTAAAGGTGCAACATGATACCCTGAACTTGACAAAATGGTCGATTTAGTACCCTGACTCGCTAATGTAGTCTTGTTTTCTCACGTGGTTTGTTTATAATATCAATATATTGAGATGAACGTATATTTTTTTAATCCGTCAAAAGCTCAAACGACAGTAAGTTAAGCAAGAAAACACGATCAAATTAACGAGTCAGGGTACTAAATCAACCATTTTGTCAAGTTCAGGGTACCATAATGCACATTTAATAGTTTACTAGTTTAGGGTAGTAGAGGACCTAATCAGCCAAATTCAGGGTACTAAAATGTATTTTTGGCCTTTTATTTATTTATTTTAGATACCCTCAATTTCCTGAAGTTATATCCTTCAGTAAAGACCGAAAGAAATTTGGCATCGGTTGTCATCATCCCAAATTGTTTGTTCTTCAAAGAAATGACAGCATTCGTGTAATCATTACCTCTGCTAATCTTGTGTCCAAACAGGTGACTTTCTTACTATTCAGATTTTTTTGTTCTTTTACCAAATGTTGAGCTGGCATTATTTACTAATTTACAGTGGTTAAGAGTGACAAATACGGTTTGGTGGCAAGATTTTCCTCGTGGAAATGTGTGTAATTTTACATCTTTATTTTCAAAATCATCTTATGAAGAAGTGAATTTAGATTCAAAATCTGATTTTGCTGCTCAACTTGCTGGTTTCATGGCAACTTTATTAGTTGGTGCACCTGATCAGGCGCATTGGATACTAGAGTTGACCAAGTTTGACTTTAGTAATGCTGCTGGCCATCTTGTTGCTTCTGTACCCGGGATTTATTCCCTTAAACATCCATACGTATCAGAATCCCTTCATTATCTAACCGTATGTATTTCTATATCTATCTATATCTATATATCAATAAATTGCATTGTTTACCTAAATGAATTGATATCCGTATTTATACTTGATAGCATTTTGGATCTTAACTGGTCAAACCGGTCAAATACAAAGATCTTCAAGGAAATGGGTCAAATGGGTCGAACGGGTCGGGCCGAAACTCGTATTTTTAACAATGCATTAAATAATTTTAAACTGTTTTCCTCAAAACATTTAGATTATTGTTGGAGAAATAAGATTTTGAGCAAATTACAAAATTGGTCCCTCCTTGAAACTATTTACGGAAAAGGTCCCTACTTTCATTGCTTGTTTGCAATTTTGGTCGCTGATCAAGTTGATTTTCATTTCATATTTATTTCAGGGTGATAATTGTATGCCACAATCTCTACAATTTACATTACTTGGGTCAGTTGAAGCTTCTGTGGTTGGAATTAGCCATCTTTTTAACACCTCAAAAGATTCAAATGGAGCATTGTTAAAAAAAATGGCCCGTGTTCTTGGAAAGTGCCACGTCAGCACATACGGGTTATCTGAGGTTATTTTAAGGAGAAATGTGAATATAGCAGCTGATGCAAATGCTGTAAGTGTCGGCTGTGTCGCTATATCTCAGTCAGACAAACTCTCTGATGGAGGTAGGTTTTGTAGTCATATGTGACACTAATTATTTATAAAATTATAAAAAAAAAAAAAAATTGGAGATGAAGTGTTTCAGGTCAACTCAACAAATTGTTACCTTTTTTACCTGTTTTGCCATGTATATTGTTGATATTTTTTTGTGGCCAAAATACAATTTAGTACCCTGAACTTGGCTGACCAGATCTTCTCTTCTGCTACCCTGAACAATTAAAGGTGCAACATGGTACCCTGAACTTGACAAAATGGTTGATTTAGTACCCTGACTCATTAACCTGATCGCGTTTTTTACTTGATTTACTTTCGTTGAAGCTTTTAACAGACTAAAAAATATACGTTCATCTAAATATATTGATATTAGAAGCAAATCACATGAGAAAACAAGACCAAATTAGTGAGTCAGGGTACTAAATCGACCATTTTGTCAAGTTCAAGGTACTAAAATTGGCCTTACCTTTTTTTACCTGTTTTGCCACGTCTACTGTTGATTTTATTTTTATATTCAAATTTATGTTACTCGTTAACTTTATTATATAAAAAAAAATTTAATTTTTTTTAGGTTGCATTCAACTTGGGTTTTTACCTAGAGAGGTTGCTAAATGGGTCGCCCCATTATCAGATACGGGTCTATTTGCATTTTCTGCATATATCTATCCAAAACAAGTACTTGCAAGTGCTCTAGAAGGAAGCAACAATAAAGTACACCTCATTCTATACGTATATCAGGCACGTTTTTTTTTTTAAATATTTGTTTATCACATTCTTATTATCTGTAATCCTGAATAACTTGTTAGTCAAGTAATCTAATTTGCTCCATAAATTATGCAGGGCCCTAATTTTTTAAATATATCAAAATTTAATTCACTGGATATTGATCATGCAATGTGTTGTCTTGTTGCATCCATTCAGAGGTGTTCTGGCTTGTGGCGGCTTCATGAGGTATTTTTTTTTAATAATATTTATTATAGATATATAATATATTGGCTCTGATTATAATATTTGTTTTATTGGCTTTCTAGATTTTGGGTCACTACAAATGGCCTGAACACTTGGAAACTGACTTCACGTTTAGTAAGTATACTACTAAACCTGAATTTAATTTAAAATAGTTAAAAATCTCATTTTTTAAAATTTATTTATTTATTTTTATCAAAGGTTCTTCGTCTGTAGGGGCTGTTAATGCACCATTTTTAGCTGCATTTTCAGCTGCAACTGGAAAACGATCTGTACAGTTTTCTGAATCAGAAGAATCTGATCCAGATGTAAGTGTTAGTTAATGATCTTCAGATTTCTCAATTTTAATTATCAGAAAATGATTTTATTTTATTTTTTAGCCATCAATTTTTTTATTTTTTTTGATGTTTTAGTGGGGCTGCTGGAGTGCTAGTCAAGAGTTGAGAAATCCATCTATCAGAATTATTTTTCCCACAATTGAAAGAGTAAAAACTGCAAGTTGTGGAATTTTGGCTTCAAAATACATCCTCTGTTTCTCACAGGTAAGAATTTCATAATCACTTTTATTTTGGGTAAGTTACAGAAATTGTCCCTTGGGTATTTCAGATTTTGCATTTTTGTCCCTAAATTTCTTTTTCCGGTTTTTTTTTGTCTATGATGGTTCTTATTTTGTCCTTTTGCACCTAAAATACCCTTATCATTATTTTTCTGAATTCTTTAATCATTGTTATTTATTTTTCTTTTTCATTTTCGTTCCCTCTCTTCCGGTCAATTTCCGTCTATTTTGCTATCTGTTATCTTCCAATTTATTTTTATGATATATATTTGTTGTAATACTTGTCAACATATGTTTGACTAGTCAAAGTTATTTTGTTGCTGTTCAACAGAAAACATGGCTGCGGTTAAAACATTTGGGCATTCTTCATGATGCAATTCCTAATCCTGTCAATAGAGTCGGGTATCCTATGCATGTTAAGGTAATTTAAATTTCACATATTGGTAACTTACTTTTAAAAATTTTCAAATATTAAATTTCTATTTTTTTTACAAGTAAATTGATGCAATTGATATTCGGCGAACCAGGTAGCAAGAAGACGTTTCCAATCCCGAACCGCCACGTCAGCATTCGGTTGGGTGTACTCCGGTTCACACAATTTCAGTGCAGCAGCGTGGGGCCGCCCAATTCATAACAAAATATTAAATAACAAATCCGTATTAGGATCAAAACTCCACATTTGTAACTATGAATTTGGTATCATTTTCATCATCCCACCATCAGAAACAAAATATCCCACCAATAAAAAAGATTCAAATTTAGATGATATCACGTTACCATTTGTTGTGCCCGCCCCTAGATATAGGTCCATGGATATACCCGCAACAAAGTTTGCCATGAGTAAACTTGCGGTGCAAGAAAGAGAGAAAAATGTTGATGTTGAAGAAGAAATGGTTGATGAAGAGGATGAAGATGTGGAGATATCGAATGTTATTGTTGAGGAAAAAGATGATGAAAAGGCTTATGCTGAAAAACTATGGGGTTCAAGTTGATATGTTTAAAAAAGGGTTTGGATTAGGGTTTTAATCGAGTCAAATTCAACTCGTGAGATATTGGAGCAGACTTTTGAGTCAAACTCGAGTGTTAAAGTATTCGGCTTCTAAAGCTTAGAGAGTTTCACATTTTACGTGTATATATATAGAATCATTGCATGAGTTTGTCACATTTTACGTTTTTACCCTTTGTATACGTATATTTTTAGAATCATTGCATTATTTAACTGAGTTGACCTTGAAAGGATCGAGTAGTACTAACCTTGATTAATGTTATTATTTGATATTTTAATTTTGATATCAAGTTGAGTTGCCGATCTCAAAATTCTAAGGGATAATTTCATACACATTCTTGCGAATTTCAAATTATATATATATATATATATATATATATATATATATATATATATATATATATATATATATATATATATATATATATATATATATATAGGGGTGGATTCAGCGCAGAACCCTTTTAGGGTACAGAACCACAGAACCATAGTTGGACCAATCAGAATGCAGGGATTTAAATTGAATAATTATATTGATTTATAAATCGTGGAGGGCTTTTTAGGTATTTAGCATATTTAGTTATCAATAGAAACCGAATATTAACTTTAATGGCTTCCTAAAAAATAGGAAAAGTGGTTTCTTCAATTATTATCCCATTAATTCCTCAATTCATTATACGTTTTTTTCCCTCTGTAAACAAAGAAGCCTGTGTGTACCCTAATTATCGAAAATCCAGTAATACTGCCGTTTTGAAGAAGATGACTATCGTAGATGCAGAAGCAAGTAACGCAACATTGATGGAGGACCGAACCATAGTTGACATTGATGAAAACGCCTATGAAGAAGATGATCATCAACGTACGGGAGTTGTTGTAGAACACGATTTTAATGAACGTAATGGTAATTCATTAAATTGGTTTTTCTTTAATGTCTTTTTGAATTATATTATGATGATTGGTAAACATAATTGTTGTTACGATGATTCTAAAGTTAATACCAAACAGTTATGTAATATGTGGGTTGTACAAGCATATATCAAACAAATCACAACATCATATGTTTCGGACATGATTGTAAACAAACATCATATGTTCCGGACATGAATGTACAATTCGTGGGTTTATGTTAGCGATGCATCATGTACGCAACATCATACGGACATAAATGTAAAATATGTGGGTTAGTATAGTTGATGCATTCATGTACGCAAAAAGTAAGTTAAGTAGCAATTAGAAGCATTTGTGTGTACGTGTTGATTGTATATCAATAGATTGGATAAAAAAACGTTAATGTATTTTAAAAGACATAAATGTATAATTGTATTAAGGCAATGTTGTTTGTGTAGATGTAGCTGATAATGTACCTGATGCATGCGTGTACGAGCTATTACCTACTCCACATAAATGTCTCAAATTAATTATGTACATACATGTGTCTACTTGAGAATGTACATCACTGTAATATAGACATTAATAATGTGTTTATACAACCATCACATTCAAATTCATAAACACAAGGTGAAACATATAATGAACATGTACTACAAAATGACCCATATTAAGAAACAAAAAAAGGGTACGTACATAAATGATGAATCCCACAAAAAGACCCATTGTCATAGTCTTTGAAAATACCAACTAAAGAACATATAACAAAAAGCATTTATAAGTACCAAAAACGGAAATTACTAAAACGAGGCAAAAAACAAGAGCATGGATGCATTAAAAAACTTGTTTAAATTGCAACATCATACATCATTTTCTTTGATTCTTCCTTGAGCATGTTCCAACATGGATGTCTTAAATTTGTTACAACATGGATGGAAATGTACAGATGATGTATATGTAAAACATTTTATGTTTATGAGATAACCATTCTTCCATCATACGCTCATCCTTCTGAACAACCAAATCACTAATGTTCCGCCCAATGTTTATGAGATACCTCTTCTGATGCTCAATTGCATAATCATATTGCCCTCTTGTAATGTCATCTTTTAAGATCCGTTTAAGAAAATTGAAGGTAACAAGCCTGTACATAATTGTTCCACCAAATTGCTTTCTGGAAAATGGACTTAAACAATTTTAATAAAATAAAATGATATCTATTAAGACAGTAATACATGACTGCAAGACAAAGATGGGTGTTTGGGTGTTTGGAAACACTTATATATTAAGACAATAAGACAAAGATCATTAAACTAATAATCTCAACATCATAGAATCAAACACTTCTGCAATACATGACTGCAATCAAACAATTAAAAACAAAAATTAAAAATGCATGACTGCAATCAAAAATTAAATCACAATACATGCCGTAAATCACAATACATGACTGCAATCATATAATTTAAAACAAAAATAAGAATAAATCTACCAATCAGCACATAAAAAGAAGTTCTTAAACAAAAGATGTGAATGTGTGTATAAGTAATTATGCAGCACTTGAGGATCTCGATTAGTGGATCAAATATTTTTCTTAAGTTGAATTGTTTTTATTCAAAGAAGAATATATTCAAAAAATAAAAATAAACCTCAAGAACCCATCTTTGATTCAAACTTCAAACTAAAAATTGAACAGGGAAATAATAAACATATTTGCATTCAAAGAAAACTATATTAAAAAAACAAACACAACATCAAGAATACAAAAGATCCAGATACAAATATGATATTATCTAACTCGTCCAACTAGAAATGATCTAACCTTCACCGACGCCGGCGTCGCTCCTTCCATCTTTGTTGTCGGTCAAGTATATGACCACCTTGGTGTAACTGATTCTCATCAGCATCACGTCTTCACCTACACACACATATCTTCTTAACATGTAAATAATTAAACCGTATATCATCAATTTCTCAAAATAGAAGATTTGAAGACTTACATCAAAACACCCACATGTGTATACCTAATCAAGAAAAAAAACACATTGATAAAACTTAATTAGAAGATGTGGGTGTTGGAGAAGAGACCAAATCGGAAATAGAGTTGTCTCCGGTGAGCGGCGGCGGGGTTGTAACCTCCATTCTCTCCAGAAAGTACACAAAATCGATTCCATTTTCTGCGGCGGTAATTGGACTTCGTCAATCCTTTTTGCAACGCTACCGCGTTCTCAACGGAATCGGTTCAGTATCGGCCGAGGTGCGGCGGTAGCTTCCTTAACTGTATCGATGTTGCTGGTGGAGTGGAGCTCTGTAGATGATCGGTGGATAGATAGAGAGAGGGGAATTAGAAATGGAGGCTAGGGTTATGGAGAGAGAACGATTAATGAGAGAAAAGGGGAACGGTTTCTACAGAGTTTTTTTTCTGTAATTTTTGTATTGTGTGTAAAATACCATTCTACCCTTTTATTTAATTCTTACTACACATATAATTAATTTTATTTATAAAACTGCCACGATTGATCTTGGCCGTTAACTTTAAAATCTAATGGTCTGAGATCGGGTTCTGCGGTTCTGTAGTTTAAATGGGTTCTGCGTTGAATTGCTCACTATATATATATATATATATATATATATATATATATATATATATATATATATATATATATATATATATATATATATATATATATATATATATATATATATATATATATATATATATCCTTTCAAAACCTCAAAATTTTCACATATATCTTTTTACCTAATTTAATGCTATTTAAATCGTTTAAAACATAAATGATAATCTAAATTATGGTAAAATGCCATAAATACCCTTATTGGTCAAGGGTTTTTTTTATAACGTCAACTGAATTTTCTTGCCAAATTTGACAATTGCATTTTATTTCGTCAAGAATTTTAAGTTATTTTACCATTAATTTAAATTATGATTTATGTTTTTTTTTTTCAATTTAAAAGATTTAAATATTATTAAATTATGTAAAATGATACATATGAGAATTTTGAGGTCTTAAAAGGAACATACGTAATAATGAATTTCACAAGGATATATACGTAATATTGAAAGTTTACAAGGACGTATATGAAATTATTTTAATTAGGTAATTTGTTTTGAAAAAGTTATACTCCCTCCGTCCCACAAAAAAGTTCCCATTTCTATCATAAATTTTGTCCCACAAAAAAGATCCCATTTCTATTAAATAATATTATTATTATGGGCCCCACAACCAACTATCTCTTAAAAACATTTTCTCTCTCCAATTAACCTTATATTTTAATCGAAAATAGTACCAAAGACCCCACTATCAACTATCTCCTAAATACTTGTGCCCAAAGGAAATGGGAACTTTTTTGTGGGACGGAGGGAGTATTTAGTACGTAATAGTTATTCTTTTTGACGTATTGAAAAAGAGATCCCTTAGCCATAATATTGTATCACTGGGGTCTTGCTATTCAAATGGAGAATGATTTTTACACAAACACATCAAATCAAATTATAAGTATAGGAGGATAATTATACATAAATCGATGGCCAGGTTCCAATTAAGCTGATAATCAAGTATCGAGGATTATAATTGTCAAAACCAAATACGACACGACAAAAACAAATTAATATGAAATTAGAACAAATTCAAAATTTAAATTCCTGTTGTGTTTGGATTCATAAATTAACACGAAAATGACAGATAGTTATAATTTTAAGAACATTCAGAAGTACTTTATGTTATATTTTGTTATTTTTGTCGGTTTTTAAGCATTAATAAGTAAATAATTTGATATTTTTTATTAAATGAGGAATTTCTGCCCGCGCTTCACGGCGGGTTGCAAAGATACATATGTAAATTAATATGTTATTAATTTAATTAGGATAACTTGGATAATTATTATCCTACTTGATATTTTTGAAGACGTTCAAAGATGTTGAATTAGTTCCAAATTTACTTAATTTGTACTTTATATTTGTATAAAAGCCCTTAGGGCTGTCATTAAGAAACTAAAATTAATGTAAAAATCGCCCCCCGGATTTTAGGATCACTACTTCATCAATGAATACAAATATTTTATGAATGTTAAGGCTTGTCATTAATAAAACCTAAAATAATTAGTTAGTAACTTTTAATCAAAGGCATTAGACATGGAAAACATTCATAATACGTCGTTTAAGTTACCTCGAGTATTGTGACTATTTCTCGCTATCCCTGCCATCTTTCATGTTCTTCCCTTCACCCCTAATTTTGTGTCTTTCTTAATTTTCACAATTCATCATGCTATTCCACATTTCTTGATTCTTTCTTACTTTTATCTATTTTATCAACATCCACATCTGTGTTTTACTCTATGTATTCTTGCTTAAGTTGAACTTCATTTTATAACCCTTAAACCCTACTTATAACAAAACCCCCGCCAATCTCTTCACTTGGTTGATGCAAGAGGTACATATTCTTCAATTTTTGGGAGTTATTATAAACCCCAAAAAAGTTTTAGCATTTTTAACATCTATAAAGGTATGAAAATGAAAACCTATATTTGTAAAAGAACAATTTAAAATCAGGTAACGGTTCGTTTGTGATTTGTGTTGTTTTGTGTTCTTCTTTTGAAGCCACAAAAATTAATATTATTTGTTCTAGATCAAGAAAAGATTCAACTGAAGTATCTGTGTATGTTGGTTTGTGTTCTAAAACCACAAAAATCTATTTTTTTTTTTGGGTAGAAAATCAAGAAAAGATTAATATTTGTATGAGAAAGTGATGACTTTTTGACAAAAGCTATTGGAATCTAAAATGTGGTTGCCGGAACTTAAATAGAAATGTCAAAATCTGTTTGTATTTAAAAGAAAAAAAAAAACAAAAAAATAATTCAAATCATCACTAT
The DNA here is from genome assembly GCA_963853835.1 of Calendula officinalis. Classification (NCBI taxonomy): domain Eukaryota; kingdom Viridiplantae; phylum Streptophyta; class Magnoliopsida; order Asterales; family Asteraceae; genus Calendula; species Calendula officinalis. Next base: position 38,222,520 of record OY970828.1, read on the forward strand.
TCATCAACTGTACAACACCCCTTCTAAATGTTAATATAGGTAATTGTGTTTGTGTTAGCAAAAAAGAAAAAACACAACTTAAGAAAAAAGAATTCGTGTCGTGTTACTGAAAAACACAAAACAATAACACAATTTAGACAAGCCTATTGAGAACGATTCATCAACAATCCCATTTCTTAGAGTGCAAGGCATTTAACAAAAGAACGGGTTAAAAACATAAGTTTCAACCACAAATACGAATGCAGCATGCAAGACGGGTTTTTTTTAACTCAAAATACTCGGTTTGTGGGCTAATTTAGTTCTCCATATTTAGCTTACAAAATGAATAAAAATATAAAACTCAAACACCGAATTCAACTAATAACGGCTATCATAGAACAGAAAATCGACTCTTCCAGTCAGATTAATTGTACAACAGTGACTTCACCCAAACATAATAAATCTGTTTCCAAACTTTGTAATCTTTGCAACCACTCATTCCTGAAGCATACAATACAGAGTATAAGTCGACAAAGCCAAGTTTTTCTCCAATTGTTGTAAGTTTAATAAATAAATTAAGTTTTATTTTATTGAACGAAAAAACCTAAAATATCAATCTACTTTTTTTCCCTCCGAGTTATTACAGGATGGTTTAGTGTCCTGTTTAGGTCATTAAAAACTTTTTATATCAGTTTTTTTTATATAACGTTTTTTATATACAAATTCAACAACTCTTTAATCGAAATATCATTTTTAAGCCTTTTTTTTTAAAAGCCATCTTTTAATAAATGACAATTATTAAATTAGTACCTCCTCCATATCTGCAGGACCATCTTTATCAGCAGCATCTGTGGTTTTTCTGTTGTTCGATGTATTCCCAATATTAAGATCTGCTGGAACTTGACCAGACTTCAAAGCCTGATCCACACATTAAAAATGATTATATATTATTAATTAATTACTGAAATTACAACGTTTACTAATAAAATCATTAATTTTTAACAGATTATTACCTTTTCAAGTCTTGCTACCTCTTCGAGAGTTTGAGAATTAACAATAGCAGCCTGCACATAACATGCGATAATAGTCAATTGTTTAAAATAATGCAGTATACACACATATTGGATTTCAGTATCTTTAATTTTTCAAGAAAATAACTAACGTGTCAGATGATTAATTATTATTATTACTATATTTCGATAATTATCTTTTTTTGAATAAAATGATTTTATGAGATTTTACATATTAAAAATACACTTCAGCTGACTTTTGACCCAGTTTAAGCTTTTTTTACCTGTTAGAGATAAAACAAAACCCAAATTGACCCATTCATGGGTCAGAATTTCCAATTACTTAAGTTTAGTTGGCATATTGTGAAAAAGATTGATTTTTATTTAAGAAAAGATGGTAATAATACCTTTATAGCAATAATTTGTTCGGGTGTAGGGCCCACTTGTTTAGATGGCTCTTCTTCCTTAGGCTCTTCAGCTGGAATCTCACCGGGTACAAATGTCTTGACAGAAACCTTTTTAGCTTCTTCTTCAGCCTCTTCTGATTTAAATAAACTTTTGGCTTCAATTCGTTCCTATCATAAAAAATAATATAATATTACAAACATTTTTTTTGTTAATGGAACAAATGACAATGGATTACAGTAAGAAAATTTACTGACCTTTTGTTTAATTTTCTTGAAATCAAGCACGCGCAACGCTTTCAATTTGTGGATGACATACAATCGATAATTAGGTTTCTTTGTAATGTTATTGTCCAGCAAGCTCAAGTACTGCAGCTTCGGGAGTGATGCAAGTGGATCAATCTCAACCAAATTAACAAGTCGATTGTTAGTAAGAACCAAAGAGTGCAGTTTCGGCAAGAATTCTGAAATATTACACACCACAACTTGTTATAGAAAAATCACAAAAAAGAAGAAGCTCAGAAGTCAAAACCTAATTGAACAATGAACACTGTAGTACCTCCAATGTTAGGGTTAATACGAGTAATCCTGTTGTTATTAAGCAACAACGTTCCAATACGATTCAAATTAGGGAAGTTTTCGAGCTTAACAATCTCATTATCAGACAAATCAATAGTGTCAAATTGATCCTGTTCATAGGAGGAAACATCAATTACATATTTACATTATCAAATAACGGAAAGCAATTCGAAAACCTAGAAATCGAAAAGTAATAATACTAACCTCAGTAGCGCCCAAATTCTCAATCACAGGAATTTTATTCCCTGTAAATCGAACAGAATAATCAAAATCACGAACAGAAAAGCGAATACAAAATTAGGTTTAACTGGAAACTAAAATGATAATGAGAAGGTGATGATAGTAACCTCGAAGATCTAATTCACGTTCGCGAAGAGCATTGAAGAAGTGAGGGCTTTTCCATATCAAATCGGCGTTAAGTCTCACCATATTTTTTATTTCTTCTTCGTGGAACTGAAACAGCAGCCGGTGGCTAAAACCCCAAAACGGTGCGGCAGAACATTGAGGAGTTTATTACGATTATACCCTCAACTTCTTTTAGTGAGAGGGAGAAGAACAAAAACTATTTCAGCAGTTAACCTCACAAAAGCTCACGTCAACATTTTACTAATTAAAAAGTTATTTGTAAATAACATCTTCAATGATTAACCTTTTACAAAGCTTTTTTATATAATATTTCTATCTTTATCTATTACTAATGTTTCATAAAGACCCTTATATATAAATTGACAATTTCTTTTAACATCTTATAAAACTTAATATTTTTTAAAATATTTCATACAATTTAAAATATTAGTCTAGATACGAAGTATAATTTAGAATGTAAATTAATATTCACTTATAAACTAATAAAAATATATTAAAGAATTTATATATAATATATATTTAAGGTTTTAAGTGAAAAGTTATTAAATACAGGGGACTAAAAAAGAAAAACATGAAAAGTTCATTAAAAGATTAGTTGAAAAAAATCATTACAATAAGCTTTTAAAAAATCTAGCTTTTTCAATAGTAAAAAGTCATTCACATACTTATTGTAATAGTAATAAGTTTTTAAAAACGCTACCATTGGAGATGCTCTTTTAGGGAGTTTTTTTGTTGAAATAATGTTGTTTCATCTAAAATTGCACAAATAATGCTGTTTTTCAACATTTTGCAAAAATAATGCTAAAGGGGTATGGCATACCCGGTTTGAACCAAATGGTGTCCTACGAGGTGGCATTCTCATCCGGCAGCTTTTCAAATGGATGGGGTACCTCATACCCGGTTTTGGCACAAAAAGAGTACCCCATACCCGGTTTGCTTTTTGACTGAAACGGGAAACCACATACCCGGTTTGAAGTCCGACCCTTTGAAATCTTGATAAGATATGGTATATTAGTTTTAGGTTGTAGGCTGTACTATACATAGCTTTTCCCAAACTAAACCCCATTCCCTGTACACCTCTTTTTCTCTCTCCCCTACGCTATGTCCTTTTTAAATGAAAGATTTGATTTCAATCTTTTTAGAATTTAAAATTGAAAATGTTAAATATTTTAGGGTGATTTCCTACTTTAGACTAAATGACTTGAAATCTACCCAAATATAGACTTTATTCTCAAATCTTCACAAATAAGTTTGTGCGACTAAGGCCCTCGTTCTACTACACTAGAACGCCACCACATGTGCCTATCGTGCGACTGATGTGCCACATGTGCCCCCAATTCTTCTACCGCCGATCAAAACCCTCCCCCGTTGTCTTCAAAAAAATCCGCCAATCCCACACCGTATTTTATTTTTAAATATTCCGTTTCATCACAAAATGTCGAGTTTACTATTTGGACATAATCATAATATGGTCGCATATCTCTCAAATGAAACGAAGCCTCTGATGGATTTCACGAAATCATCAACTTCCTCAATGCTTCCCACATAAAATTCGCTCTTAGTGTTAACCCCATAATCTTCATTTTAGGCTACTGGAAGCATTCTGGAATAATGCAGAAACTATCAAATCAGGGAAAGTAGTCCACATAAAATCTTGACCCTAAAATATTCCATTACAGGGCAAGAAATGATTATTTCAAAAGGTTCAATACGAAAGCATATGCAGCTAGACGATGCAAACGGTATAAACTCCCTTTCTAAATATTTCTTGTTTAATAAAATACAAGAAATGGGATGTGTATGATCCTTAAAAAGCCTTACGTTCTGTAAAGGATTGTTCTCTCCCCACTGGAAATTCTTAATTCACGCAAGATCAAGAAACGGATCAAGAATTTGAGATACATTCAATGGAAACGCGGTTAAGGAAGTTGACTTTAAGAGTGACAATCCAGATCTTCATGATAAAAAAGAATCAAAGAAAGCTAATATATCTTAAAAGACTCAAGAAGGTTGTACTGACCGTACTGCCCAAGTCATATCCCAGTCAACTACAGGAGCAAACATAAGTGAAGACATTGCAGGTGTAATGTGTTGGATCCCAACAACACAACCGTGTTGCGTTATGGCCGAGTGACAAAGATATGATAAGTAAATAACAACAAGGTTTCAATGATTAAGAGTTTTATTAAAAACAGCTTAATACAATACAGAGTTTGCGGAAATAGATAGTACACACTACCTAAAACTCTATACTTGAGTTGACACTTTAGACTGCTCAAACTAGAAGAGATATACACTGAGAGTTATATCAGCTGATACTAACAGCTGATATTAATGCCTTAGTAATAACTATGGAGGAGTTAATACTTAGACAATAACTAACTCTCATAGAATGTTCTTGTGCTTATGATTTCTAAGATGCTCTAAAGGGCTAAAGGTGTGTTGTAAATGCAAGCATTTAAGTCTGCATTTATAGCCAAAGATCCATGTTCCTTAGTCCACAAGTTTGACGACGTGTAAACATATTATTCGTCGATGTAGACTTGCCATGGATCATTAAATGCGATTGCACAAGTTATCGTCCCGAGTGTACTTTGTGTCCACTTCTTCCGGTACCTTTTCTGACGCACAGTGAAAGGTGTACTACACAAGTACAGAAGTTGTTGACTTTCTCTTTACATGCTTGAGGGACAAACGATGAAGTTGTACTGACATTATCTTCTATTCCAAAATAGAAGATCTTCATCGTTTTCTTCTTCTTTGAGCGGGAAAGGGAAATGTTCAAGGTGTCAATGAACATTTCCTTTAAGTCTTCATCTGCAACAGGTACTATCAGCTGATTCCACAATCAGCTGAATAGTCTTCTTCTTGTCTTTATCCTTTGGCCATAGACTTCGAATGAACTCTCGTTAATAGCTGCTGATTTGACTTGTATCCTAAAGCTAAGTACGTACTCAGCTGAAGGTTTATTGTATATACTTGCTTCAGCTGAGATACTTACTTCAGCTGTTATTTATTCTTCTTGGCTGTCGAGCATCAAATCTTATTTACTTAGTCTTGGGACTAACAATCTCCCCCTATTTGATGCAATCGAATAGCCGTATAAGTGTAACCCTGTAATGATTCAGCTGAAAGGAGTCAGCTGAATACTTATGTTAGGTCACAACACCCCTGGTTTGTTAGTTAATTGATTAGAATGATTATACAAGAGACAATTAAAGTGTAAAACACAGTATTAGAGTCGGTGTACAAATCCACTAAGTGTGGTATGCTGCGGAAAAGCAATACCACTAATCAATTACAAGATATGAAAGTGTAGAGTGAATTGGTGAGTACTCCTTTGCAAGATGATCTCTATTTATAATGTTATAGAGATCTTACATAATGAGCAAAGGAGTAACCGAAGGACTAAGCAAGGAAAATGACTAAGATCAAGGGATTTGATCTTAGTCCGTTACTATACTGAGTATCACTCAGTCCTTCTACTCAGTCCTTGTACTCAGTATCACTATCTGATACTGAGTACTGATACTGAGTTCCAATACTGATCACTCAGTATCAGACATAAACTTAGCTATATTATTCTACATATAAATCAAAGCTAGTCTAGGTTGTTTTGTTATCTTAAGATCTAAAGGGGCAAGGCTTTTTGCCTTAACAATCTCCCCCTATCTAATGATAACAAAACAATTACAAAGAGATAAACAAAAATTACAACAGCATAGGTAACAATATCTTCTTCTTCATTTGCTGTTGATGGCTTCATACTCATAGAAGACTTCTTGTTTGATGTGGACAAACTCTTCTCTGCTTTTGAGTTCATCCCTTCTGCTATTCAGTACTGCAACAATCTTCTTTCTGAACCAAGAGTCTTCTTTCTTGGTGATCATCCATTTCAGTCCAACAAGGTGACTGATTTGAGCTCTTGGAAGATCTTCATCAGAAATGAAGCATTCTCTATCCTCTGAGTCAGTATACATATATCCTCCAGAAGTTGGATATATGACACTCTTTTGATCCTGAAAGACAAGGTTAGGAGGAAGAGGATACTTTCTAAGATACTTGTATGTATGAAGGCACTCTGGTCTGTTGTTTGAGTAAGCCTCAGTCATCACACTGAGTGTTCTGTACTCTATTTCATGAAGTAAGTCCTTCTCATAACATACTGCAGCTACTGCACAGATCTCATCCAAGACTATTTGATCATAGGTTGATTTCTTTGGAAGCTCTTTGATCAGTCTTGTGATCTTCACCCAGTCTTGAAGACCAATTCTTTGAATATCATGAATAAATATCTTCATGGGGGGACTGGTTAAGCCAGTACAAGTGATAGTAATTCTTCCTTCTTTGAGCTTCACTTTTACTTTATTGACATCCAGATTTAACCAATGTATCCCCCTTACATTTTGAAATGTTTTGGTCCTCAAGAACTCCTTTCTTTGTTCCTTATACTGAGTCCTAGCAGCAACCATATTCCAATAATGTTGAATATGGTCTGGACCCTTTCTTGAGATTCTATGTGAAGGACCAGGAGTATCAGTATCTGGGTCAGATTCTGGTTCAGTTTTGACTCCCAACTCTTGCTCATATAAAAATCTTTCTTGTTCTGCCCAGAGTTGTTGAGGAGTCAGTCTTGGAGCCTGCTCGGTATCACTGTCCCTTGTAAGAACAGGTCTTCTTTGTCTTGTTACCAGAGGAGCAGATTCCTCACTTGATTCAGAAGAAGTGAGAACAGCATTGATAGGTCTTCTTGATAAGGAACTCCTTCTTCTAATTACCAGATTTTCTGGTTCTTCATCATCCGAGGATGATGATGAAGAACTTTCTTGTTCTACCAGATTTAGTGCATAGTTTACTAAATCTGGTTCTTCATCTTCATCATCAGCAATAGGCCAGATGAAAGGCCTATAGACCACAATTTGTAAATTATTCTCTTCAAGAGCAGGTGGCTCAGAATAAGTTTGCTGTGGTTGGTCAGTATGAGTCTCCCCCTGAGCAGATGGCTCAAGTGGGTCTTGAACTAGTGATGCTGACCTTGTTCTTTATCTTCTTCTCTCATACTGAATGCGAAATGGCTCAGTATGAGGGCTTTGCTGATGTTGTTGTTGTGGACGTTGATCTTCATTCAATCTTCTTCGTTTCTCCCCCTGAGCAGAAGGCTCAGTTTGATCAACCTCAGTATCTCTTTGTCTCTTCTCCCCCCTTTTGTTATCATTTGATGAGGAGGGAAGAGGATCAGTATCACCACCCATGTCCCCTTCAGGTTGTTCAAGAGTAGGGGAGGGCATGGGCTCAGTTGCAGCATCAGTATCACCAGCACCTCCTTCTCCTTCTCCTTCTTCATTGTGGTCACCATGTGAACCTGGTGGAGTTTGTGGAGGCTGGTGTGGTTGTTGAAGGAGTGATACTGACTGTTTTATTAAGTCAATATCACCACTCATCTTGTCCATTCTGGCTAGTATTACATTTTGAGTTTGTTGGATGGCCAGAATGTGCTGCATGATTGCTTGCAGAGTCACTTGGTCTGCTGCAGCCTGAGATGCCTGAATGCCCTGCACAGATGGTGCTAAAGAAACAAAAATATAAAACTGGTTAGAAAGAAAGGTTTATCGAATAGAATTGTGGTGTTGTTTAATTCTACAATCATATAAACAGAGTTTGTGAAGTCTGTATTTCATCTGGTATAGGATGAAATATTGTGGACTTGTGCATAGCATGTGTAAGAAGATTTTAGTAAAGGTGAGTGTGAAAATTTAAGTAGCTCAGTATAGGATAAGTCACATTTACTAAAAGGTTTGGGTGTGGGAATTCGAAGCCTGGGATGTGCTTCTTGTTATTTTCAATGTTTATCACTCGGTATGAGAGTGATAACAGAAATGTGGCTAAACCCCATGGTATATTTTTGGATTTTGTGGCTTAATGGTTTGGGATCATTTCTTGAATGATGCTACCCAACTCAAAAATAAGTTGGACATTATTCAAGCAGCACCAGTGGGTGTCAGTATGACATCAACCACCATTGTCTCTTTAAATGTTGAGACAACTGTAGACTGACAATGATCAATTTAGTGTGCTCAGTATATGAATTTTGCATAGCAGCAGTGGGCTAGCTATGTTGGCCATAAAGGAATATATATTTGAAAGATCGTTTGAGACATTGGTCAGTATTGAGTTGGTACTGGCCAATACTTAGTCTCTATTTGGGAATGAATATATATATATATATATATATATATATATATATATATATATATATATATATATATATATATATATATATATATATATATATATATATATATATATATATATATATATAAGTTTAAGGGCTTTTTAGAAATTCATACCTGAGACTCTGTCAGATTCTCTTCTAGCATCTGCAGAGGTCGGTGCAGGATCATGTGTTTGTTGATGTGCAGCACCAACATCTTCAATACCGACCTCTATGTTATGCTGAGCACCTTCCATTGTAGTTTGTGCATATTGAATCTCCACATCAAGAGGAACATGAGGTTCCTCAATTGGTTGAGCAGATGGAGGTAGTTCTGGACTTGGAAGGTCAGCGGTGGCTGCAACTAGGCTTTGGGCTTGAAGAGAGGCAGTTAAGGATGGAACATTTGCAGGCTGCACCTCCTCAGATGATAAGTTTCCCATAATGATAGGAGAGAGATTCCTTCTTCGTCTATGAAGAACCAATGGTGTGTCTTCTGAGGACTCAGTTTCAAGAACGGTTTCAATATGAGGAGCAGCAAGATCTTGTGCAGGTGGAGAGATAGTTGGTTCTTGAACTTGTGGGACATCCTGCATCTCAATATCTTGACCAGCCTGGGCTCCATTGCCACTATTATCATCATTATCATCATCACCATCATTATCTGACTCAGTATCAGACATATCTTCTTCATCATTTATATGTTCTTAAACAATGGCCCACATAGGAGGACTTAGAAGAGGCTCTCCTTCTCTTGGCCTATAAAAGAAAATCTTCTCACTAAGCGGAGGAAGATCAACTCTTGGACTATGAAAATCATCATAAATGTGTGTGGGCATTGAGTGTTGAAAGATGAGTGATAGAAATCTGCAGAAAGGGACATTGCATTCCCTTGTGTTTGCTCGGACCAGAGTAGCTAATTCATAGAAAATTAGGCGAGCAAAATCAATATTTCTTCCATAGTACAGAGCATGTACTATTTGCATCCCAAATTCGTTTATTTGGTCCAAAGCTCCCGTCTTGTGGGTCATACATCGAATTATTGTTGTGATGAGAATACCCCACATAGGACCAAATTCATTTCTTTTGATTGTGCCCGTTGTTCCTCTTCGACCCAGAAATGGCAGTACAGAGCGTGCCTCTGATCTATCAACAAATGGGTCATACTGAGCTTGGGCGGGAAGTCTCAGTGCTTCACGAATGATTGCAGTAGAAACAAAAGCTCTTCTTTGATCCCTAATTACCCATCCAGCAATCATATCTGGAGAATCGAGTGTGGCAGAGTACCAAAACTCGCATAACATTTCTGGGTAAATTGCTCGAGGAGATAATGTCAGTGCACGAGCAATTGGGCAATGCTTCATAAAAGTCACGATGTTCGTGAATTCTTGGCATACCCAGGCTTGAGGAATATTAAAATTTGCTGTGATGTTGTTCCTCGCAAACCTGGGTACTTCATTATTTCGGAATTGGATTTCCGATTCAACGTTTGGAGCAACAAAAGTGTAATTCGCCATCTGTGATTGTGATTTGAAAACGTTTTGCTTGCTAAGAGAAAGTGAAATCGTTAATCGCAGAGAGAATTGAAAATGAAAGAAAGAAATAACAGTTAAAAAATTTGAAGTAAAAATAAACGGTTATTTATAGGAGATTTGAAAGATAATTAAGGTATTGGGAAGTAAAAACGGCTGATTTGACTGCCTTATCCTCTGCCAACGGTAACTTTCTTATTAAGAAAGGTTACCGTTTGAGCAGTATGAGGATTAAGCTCGGTGTAAGAGCCGTCATACCCCAATACCGAGTTAAAAAAAAATTTAATTTTAAAAAATTTTAAAAAATATAAAAACAATTAATGTACTCTTGAAATTAATAAAAAATAAAAAATTTTAAATTTTGATGATAACAGACTAGTGATACTGAGTGGTCAGTATCAACAGGATTGATACTGAGCGCTCAGTTTTAATGAAATTTAATAAAGATTAAGGATTCAACATACCTAATTGCCCTAGTAAATACATAAACCTTTCCTCAGGAAGAGGTTTAGTAAACACATCAGCCAATTGTTCATTTGTTGGTACATAATCTACTTCAACCTTACCTTTTTCCACATTATCTCGAATAAAGTGGTGTCTGATATCAATGTGCTTGGTTTTGGAGTGATAGACTGGGTTCTCTGTGATAGCAATAGCACTCTTGTTATCACAATGAATAGGAGTCTTATGAAAGTTGAACCCATAGTCTAAGAGTTGATACTGCATCCATAATAATTGAGCACAACAACTTCCTGCAGCAACATATTCTGCTTCTGCTGTGGAAGTTGCTACCGAATTTTGTTTCTTGGATGACCAGCCAACTAGTCTTCCACCTAGGAATTGACATCCTCCACTTGTGCTCTTTCTGTCCAATCTACAACCTGCAAAATCTGCATCTGTGTACCCTTCAAGGTCAAAGTTTAAGTCTTTGGGATACCAAAGACCCAGGTTAGGAGTACCTGTAAGATATCTAAAGATGCGCTTAACTGCTTTCATGTGAGATTCTTTAGGATCAGCCTGATACCGAGCACACAAACATGTGGCAAACATGATATCAGGCCTACTAGCAGTTAAGTAAAGTAAGGAACCAATCATACCTCGGTATGTGGATTGACATACTGGTTTACCAGTTTCATCCTTACTTATCTTATCCTGAGTACCCATAGGAGTGTGCATGGAAGATAAATTTTCAAATTTGTATTTCTTTAACATGTCATGCACATACTTACTTTGATTTATAAAAGTGCCATCAGGCTTTTGTTCAACTTGTAAACCAAGAAAGTAAGTAAGTTCTCCCATCATACTCATCTGATACTGAGTTGACATTATCTTAGCAAACCAGTCACACATTGACTTGTCAGTGGAACCAAAGATAATATCATCTACATATATCTGAATGAGTAAGATGTCAGAACCTTTCCTTTTTGAAAATAATGTTTTATCAATTTTACCTCTTGTAAACTTATTTTCAATAAGATACTCAGACAAGGTGTCATACCAGGCTCTTGGAGCTTGTTTGAGCCCATATAGAGCTTTATCAAGCTTGAAAACATAATGAGGAAATTTGGGATCAACAAAACCTGGAGGTTGTTTAACATAAACTTCTTCTTGTAGTTTTCCATTTAGAAAAGCACTTTTGACATCCATCTGATAAACTTTGAAATTCTTAAAGGCTGCATATGCAAGATACAACCTAATAGCTTCTATTCTTGCAACTGGTGCAAAAGTTTCATCATAGTCAATGCCTTCTTCTTGCCTGTAACCTTGAGCAACTAACCTTGCTTTGTTCCTGATGACAACACCATCCTTGTCCATCTTGTTTCTGAACACCCACTTAGTACCAATAATAGTTTTGCCAGAAGGAGGTGGTACTAGGTTCCAAACTTTGTTTCTTTCAAACTCGGTGAGCTCTTCTTGCATAGCCTCTACCCAATCTTCATCTAATAAAGCTTCATCAGCTTTCTTTGGTTCAATGGTAGATAGAAAACTTGAGAAGAAACAAAAGTTTGCAGTTGCTTGGGTTGGAAATTCTAATTTTCTTCTTGTTTGGACACCTTCTTCAATAGGACCAATAATGTTTGAGTGTGGATGGTCTCTGTGTTCCCTTAAATTGTTTCCTAAGGGAGCATTTGAAATAGGATCAACAATATCTTGTTGATTTGGTGTGTTGTCTGTCTGATACTGAGTGGAATTCTGATCAGTATTAGACAGTGCAGGTTGCTGTTCATCTTCATTTTGCAGAGTTGATGTGGATTCTTGTGAAGTGTTGGATGTTTCACCTTCTTCATAAATAGAGTGGTTCAGATCATTAGTTGGAAACTCAGTATGGAGGTCCTCTGATATGAGAACCTCAGTATTAGTCTCATTTGAGTGATATTGAGTTTGAACTTGATCAGTTTCATTAAACTTATTAGGAATAAAGTGTGGATGAAACTTAGGCTGTTCAGCAATGGAGTGTTCTGGATTGCATAGAATATCTATGCCACTTATGTCTTCACTTGCTGAGGTAGAATGCTCATTCTGATCTTCATCGAATGTGACATGAATGGATTCTACAATCATCTTGGTTGAGATGATATACACTCTGAAAGCTTTAGAGTGTGGAGAGTAGCCCATGAACACACCTTCATTTGCTTTGGGAGCAAATTTATTGAGATTTTGTTTTGTACTGAGTACAAAACATTTACTCCCAAAGATGTGGAAATATTCCACATTAGGAATCTTGCCATTGTATAACTCATATGGAGTCTTCAGATGTCTTTGGACTATAGTGGCTCTATTCTGAGTGAAGTTTGCACAGTTTACAACTTCAGCCCAGAAACTCAGTGCCAGTCCAGCATGGCATAATAAAGTTCTTGCAGCTTCAATCAGTGTTCTGTTCTTTCTTTCTACAACACCATTTTGTTGTGGTGTGTAGGCTGCAGAGAAGTTTTGAATGATTCCTTTTTCTTCACAGAAATCTGCTAATACTGAGTTCTTAAACTCAGTACCATGGTCACTTCTAAGTTGCTTGACCTTGTTGCCTTTTTGAAGTTCCTCTCTCTTTATAAAGGCAATGATTTCGGTTGTTGCATCTGACTTAGTCTTGAGGAAGATGACCCAAGTATATCTTGAAAATTCATCAACTAAGACTAGAGTATAGATCTTTTTAGCCAAAGATGGTGTGCTGATGGGGCCAAAAAGATCCATATGTATCATAGTAAGAGGTTCATTGATGGAATGATTGACTTTAGATTTGAATGAACTCTTCTTCTGCTTGCCCATTTCACATGCTGAGCATAACTTATCTTTTGAATAAGTAATTGTGGGCAATCCTCTCACCAGTTTCTTCATACCGAGCTCGTTGATATTTCTAAAATTGATGTGAGAGAGTTTCTTGTGCCATAGCCAATGTAATTCTGGCTTGACTTTAGAAAGCAGGCATACTGGAATAGTTGGGTCTATTTCAGATAGGTTGACCACATATACGTCTTTTTCTCTTCTAGCAATGAGTACAGGCTACCCTTTATCATTGTAGATGATTCCTGCAACCTTTCTGAATCGAGCTTCATTGTCATCATCACACATCTGGCTGATACTGAGCAGATTGTGTTTTAGACCCTCTACATAGGCAACTCTTTTAAAAGTTATGTTGCCTGCCTTGATCACACCATAACCTCTTGTCTTTCCCACCGAGTCATCTCCAAACTTGACAGAAGGACCCTTCTCTGGAGTATAATTGAGAAGGTATTCCATACTGCCTGTCATGTGTCTTGAGCAGCCACTATCTAAGTACCACTTTCTGTCACCCTGCACAAGACACAAAATAAGAGTTAGTTCTTTTTAGGAACCCATTTTTGAATGGGACCTTTGGTGGGATAAACACAATTTGACTTGATCTCTTTATGTGGAGAAGTCGGTATCACTTCAGGGGTAACTTTAGAAGTTTTCTTTGGTGATACTGACTTAGTTTCTCTCCTTTTCTTTGGTACTGAGTACCTAGGACTTGAGAGATCAGTCCAGCATTCATCTCCCTTATGACCAGTATGATGACATCTATAACATTTTCTAGGTCTATTTCTAAACATATTTTCATATGGTATTTTTGAAAAATGTTTCACTTTTGGTAGGTCAGTATGAACGAGTTTTACAAATTGTTTACTTAAAGATTTGACCTGATCACCAAGTGTTTTTAAAATGTTAATTTTGTTATTTCTAATAGATGTATTAACATTGTTTTTAACTGGTTTAGGAGATGGAGGATCTGGTTTCTTATTTTTATTTGACAGAGAAGTCTTTCTAATATTATTAGTGGTAGACTTCTTGTCTTTGCCAACCAAAGACCTTGTTGAAGTTGTCTTTTGTTTATCATGTTTTGAAGGAACAACTTTAACAGGTTCTTTAGATGTCTCAGTATATAATGTTTCTGTTCCTGCAACTTCTGTATTTGATGAAACATGTGAGATAGAAGTTGTCTTATTATCATTATATAATTCAAAAGTTGTTGTATTAAATAATAATTCAAAAGGTGGAACAGCAGAAGTGTCATACTGAACTATTGGTAGCTCGGTATCAGAAATTTCTGTTATTTGAAATTCAATACTGAGTTCTTGTAGCTCAGTATAGCACTTTGAGCAGATGGAAGAACCAATAGGTTTTTCTAAAATTTCATTTTCTTCATCATCTGACTCAGTTTGACATCCAACTTCACATAAAGTTTTAGCTTTTACAAAATTAATAGGGTTCATAGTAGAAAACTCTTCAAATAAATCAGCAAAATTGTTCCTGTTTTTAAATTTAGGATCAACACCAAGTGCAGCCCTCACATTTTCTGGAAATTGTTCATTTAAACATTTATTTAATTTTATTGAAGCATTTCCCCAAGATTTACACTGTTTTTCAAATTTCTCTTTTTCAAGTTTGTGTAAATGAGCTTTATCAGCTAATCTTTGGTTAATGTCTTTTAAATCTGAAAAGTTTAGTTCTAAATCTTTATATTTTGCTAATTTATCCAAGTTTTCATTATTTACCCTTTCAAGTTCTTTAATTGTTAATTTTAAAGCTTTTTCTTTTTGTACAGAGGTTTTAAGATCAACAAGCATATACTCAAAAATCTTGGTTTTTTCATTCACTGAATAAGTTTGAAAGGAACTTACCTTGTACAACTGAGTGGAATCCCAATCAGTATGAACACTCATCCTCTCAGCCTCTTTGATATCCTTTTCAAAGGAACTCTTCAAATCATCTTCAGTGAAAGCCATAAAGGCTTTATTTTCAATCTCTTCTTCATCATCACTTAACTCTTCATCCATCCAGGCTTCTGAGTAAAGTGCTTGATGAGGTGCTCCATTTCCTTCTGCCCTCTTTCCCTTGCTCCAATTCTTCAGCTTGACATATTTGTCTCTATATATTTTTGCTCGGTATGCAATCTTGTCATTTTGGTCAGTCTCAGAAGACTTGGTATGACAATTTGCAGCAATATGTCCAGGCTTTCCACACCTATAGCACAGACCTGATCTTGGGTCAGTATTAGAAGAGCTAACACCAAGCCTCTTCTTCTTCAACTGATCCAGCTTCATAGACATGAGAGCCATTTGAGTTTCAAGCTCTTCTGCCTCAGCATCAGCAAGATCAACTTCTGGTTCATCTGGCTCAGTCACAGTATAAGCCTGTTGCACAACTAGAGCCATACCAGTGGAAGACTTGTCAGTTTTCTTCCAGTTGATCAGTCTTGCAGCATTATTCTCCTCATGATTCAGCATTAGACCATACAAAGTTTGAAGAGTGTATGACTCAATGTTGTTAGCAGCATTGACAGAGTTTGTCATGTCAAGAAATTGTTGAGGAAGACTATCCAGGAACTTTTGAACAAGCTCTCCTTCCTCTTTCACAATGCCTACACTGATTAAATCATGGATAACAGTATTGAACCTGTTATAGAGAGTAGTGATGTCTTCATTTGGAGTTGAAAAGAAATTTTCATATTTCCTTCTCATGTTGCTTTTTCTTTGCAACTTCACCTTTGCTGTACCTTCATAGGTGACTGATAGGCTATCCCACATAGCCTTTGCTGTTGGCAATTTCATAATTGCATTAAGTATCTCTTTGGTAACAGCATTACCAATCACCCCTTTAGCTCTGGAGTCTAAAGCATACAACTGACGGTCAGTATCAGTCCAGTTGTGCTTTAGTTTAGGTACAGATCTTATGCCCTCGGGAGCATCATCAGTAGCAGCAACAGGTTCCACAGTTTGTGGAATGATGGGACCATCATTTAGCACAGTGAGCATCTCATGATGAATAGATTCAAGATACCACTGAGCTTTGAGCTTCCATTGATGGAAGTCTTTTCCATCAAAGATGGGTACTCCCTTTCCAGACATAATTGGTGCAACAATTGTAGACATTTTGGATTTTTGAGTGTTGGAGGGATAGATGTAGGAAATGGCTGCCAGGGTTATAGATCGACTAAATAAGAGATTATTTAGCCTGCTCTGATACCAGTTGTTAGGTCACAACACCCCTGGTTTGTTAGTTAATTGATTAGAATGATTATACAAGAGACAATTAAAGTGTAAAACACAGTATTAGAGTCGGTGTACAAATCCACTAAGAGTGGTATGCTGCGGAAAAGCAATACCACTAATCAATTACAAGATATGAAAGTGTAGAGTGAATTGGTGAGTACTCCTTTGCAAGATGATCTCTATTTATAATGTTATAGAGATCTTACATAATGAGCAAAGGAGTAACCGAAGGACTAAGCAAGGAAAATGACTAAGATCAAGGGATTTGATCTTAGTCCGTTACTATACTGAGTATCACTCAGTCCTTCTACTCAGTCCTTGTACTCAGTATCACTATCTGATACTGAGTACTGATACTGAGTTCCAATACTGATCACTCAGTATCAGACCTAAACTTAGCTATATTATTCTACATATAAATCAAAGCTAGTCTAGGTTGTTTTGTTATCTTAAGATCTAAAGGGGCAAGGCTTTTTGCCTTAACAACTTATGTACTTTGATCCTTAGGGTTCTTTTGTATATGTTTATCTTTTTACAATTTTTACAAGTATATTACAAAATTTTGATTTTCTATTGATAAGGAAATTAAAGTACAAGGAAAATAAAAAAAAAAAACTATAATGTCTTGGATATAGCCGATCCATGGACATTGTGACACGGTGAGTTGAAAGCTGAGCTTATTAGTTTCTTCATTTCTCTTCCCTCTTCAGTATAGGAACTCAGCACCTAGTGATAGAGCATCAGTTGATCCACATCACATAAGTTCAACTCATCTACCCGTTGGAAGCAAGGCAGCTTCTTTTTCTCCAGATAGCAAAAGCCATAAATTGGTTCTTTTACGATCAGCCTAGGGACAAAGTTAACTCCCGCGGGTATGGCTTTTGTGATATTGGGTTTTGGTAGTTTTGCAAATGTGATGGACGACCCAATATCCAGTGATCTGGAGTCAGCAAGAGGCTCAAGGAGAACGGACTTACGTTTCTCCACTCTCGCTGAGGAGCTTTCACCAGCAGTTTCTCTGACAATAGCAGCTTGAGATTCACACAATTCAGGAGGTATACGATATGCCAACTCAGGAGCTTGTTTCCTGATTGTATCGCATAGATTCTTGAAGGAGTGGATTGCGACTTGAATCCTATCTACCAGTTCTGTTATAATCCGCGATGGTCTCGCAGTTCTGGCAGCTGCGTTAGCCTCTTTCCATTCATCGTAGTTGAGAATGAGGCTGATTTTGTTCAGGCTGATTTTGTCCATCTGCTTCCTCAGCGTGGCCATCCCAGGTCGAATCTGGGATGTAACAACACTAGACATCAGAGAAGCAGCGGCTCTGATTGGAATGCTTCCTCCAGCTTTGCTGGATTCAGCATGGGACACTTGGACGCTTTTGGGGAGGGGGTTCGGCATGTCTCCAGCTTGAGGGGTAACCTCAGCTATGGAAGAAGGTGTTCCCGAGGTAGGAAGAAGAGTTCCTATGGGATCCTCAGAAACTATGGGGGGTGGGTTGGGTCCAACTGAAACATCTGGGATTAAAACAGAAGTGCCTACTTCAGTTGTCAAAACTGGTTGAAGCCCAGATTCTTGCATCTCTTCATCATCTGAAAAGATGTACTGCTGAATGGGGATATCAGCAGAATCAAACATCATATGAAATGCTGTTTGAGAATCTGGTGCTTCGGTCTCAACAGTCGGCGAAACTGTTATGGAGACTAGAGGAAGAGTTCCTCTGGGTGGTGGGTTAGCTGCCTCACAGCTCAGTTGGCGAATACGTTCGCGATCACTGGCAGCTTGGGTAGTTGCCTCAGTAACAACTCGGTCTAGAGTTGTCTCTTCATTGGCGGTGGTGGCTTCCTCGATCACCAGCTGGTTTACGCTGGTAACGTTGTGGGAAACAGAAAGAACAGCTTCAAGATTGACTTGGTTTCTAGTCAGTCTATCATCAGCTGATGACTCAGTAAGTGATGAAGAAGTTGGGGGTGGTGTGTGTGCAGCTGACACTCGGGTGGCTTGGGATGAGCCAAAAACTTCACCAGCAGTCTGTTGAGAGACTGAGGTTGCTTGTGGAGTTTGTTCCCTTGTTTCAATGACAGATAATGAATCGTTCGAGGAGCTACGCAAAGGTGTGGAGCCGGCACTAACTCCTAAAGAACGAAATTGCCGTTTTGAAGTCTGCTGACTTGTTGAGAAATCAGCAGAGTGGATGAAAGGGAAGGGAAAAAGAGAGACAGCCGGAAGTGTCTGGACAGGAACTCCAAGTATTGGTGGAGTTCCTGGAAAAACACTGTAAGAGTGAAAATGAGAAGGACTGCATTCAGAAGCTAATACCGCCTCTGACTGTAATCCTTCCAATTGGGATCTCGAGTGAGAACCCAACGGATTCCTGTTGAATCCTGATGATGCTGCGATCGCCAGCTCAACATCATCATCAACATCATCATCTCCACAGGTAGCAGACCCTCTTCTCCTCAGCTGAGGAGAAAAAGGGGCGCTGGTAGTGGGAGAAGATGATAAAGAGAATGAAGAGGAAGACTCAGTGCGGTGAGCAGATCGCTTCACACGCTTCTTCCCACCACGTGGAATATCACCCGTTTCCACAATTTCCACGTTAATGGGCATTGAGATCCCAGTGGAAGTGCTGGTATTTCCATCAACAGTTTGTGTGCGATCAGTTGATGGAAATCTCTTCAGATGAGAAAAGGACTTACCTTCTTGGAGGGCAGATTTCTTCGATGTTGCGCCCTTCTTTCGATCCCTTCTGGATCTGACTCGATCATCTATGATCTTCAGCATGTACGAGGTGAGGGGAAATGCATTCTCATCACCCTTCTTCTAGAAGATGAGGCTGGAAATGGAACGGACCATCACCGATTCCTCAGGGATGTCATCATAATCTATCTCCAGCTTTTTAAGCATCACATGTGCAACACACAATGTGAAAAAGCGAAGATAGGGAATGTTATTTCCCTTGCTTTTCAGCTTCGTCTTGACCTCCTCGTACACCAGTTTCCCAAAGTTGATCCGCTGACCAGTGACTAGGGCTTCAGCAAAGACTTGCATGCTGGAGTTGCACTGGTTGAGAGACCCGGAATTGCCTCCGATACCCTGAATGATGTGGGTAAAGAAATAGGCCCAGGGTCTCGTCAGCTGAGACTTTTTGAAGATCGGCACCTGATCATTTTCATTTTCTAATCTGTATCCAGAGATACTGATTAGACTCGCTTTAGCTTCATCAGCAAATTTAGTCTGCTGATATTCTTCACCAGGTTGCAGATAATCGAATCCGCAAGCAACTCGGAAATCATCCAGAGAAATGGTGATTTGATGAGTTCCGACTTGCGCAGTGATGTCGTCTCCATGAGCGGAGGCGGTCATCCATAAATCACGCAAGAGTTCAATGATACTCTTGGTGACTCTTGTAAAGGCACCACGGATGGGGCAGTGACGCACAAACGTCACAACCGGTCGATATATATCGTCAAGATCATCCGGTGGAGAAAAGTTGCCTACTAGGTTTGAGCTCTGATTGAACCCAATAGCATCCCTAGTAAGAGAAACCTTAGGGGCTTTCTTCGACATTTTGAGGAGAGAGGGAAGAAAGATAAAGGTTTAGAAATGGAGGATTTTTGGAGAAAGAATTGTGGGAGGGATGAAGGAAAAATGAGGAAGAGAGGTGGGTATTTATAGGGGTTTTATGGGTCGGTTTGGGTAAAGTTCGAGTTTAAACCGGGTCATAATTGGATAGTTACAAACTAACTATACGCACGTTGGTTATCGTGCAAAGGTGGTTGGATGTGACAGTGTGAGAAAGTGGAGCCGTTTCTGTCAGGGTAGTGGAGCCGTTTCTGTGTCAGAGGTCTTGTCCCTCATAAATGCCAAATATTTCCATTCGAGTGGAAATATTTACCACAGAGAACGTGTGGACAGGGTAGGAAGATGCCTTTTTGGGAGAACCAAACGTTTTAACTTATAAAACTTGATAAGTTATCATTTAAGAGATTTTATTCAGCAGACTGATAGATTCAAAAGATTTTAGTCAGCATAATGTACTAAGTGACGAGGTGAATCTTATCAGCTGCTGATAGTACTTCAGCAGTTGATTCAAGCATTCAACATACCTAGCTCGCTGATCAAAAAGTTGAATCGTTTTTCATCTAAAGGCTTAGTGAATAGATCAGCCAGCTGAAGGTCAGTTGAAATGAAGTGGAGTTCCACGTCACCTTGTTCAATGTGATCTCTAATGAAATGATACCTTATGTCGTTATATTTGGTTCTGGAATGAAGAACTGGATTGTTGCTGATTGCAATAGCACTCGTGTTATCACAATAGATGGGAACTTTGCAGAAGTTCGTATCGAAATCAACAAGCTGATTCTTCATCCAAAGGACTTGAGCACAGCAGCTTCCAGCAGCAACATATTCTGCTTCAGCTATGGAGGTAGAAACAGTACTTTGTTTCTTACTTGTCCAGCTGACTAGCTTTCCACCAAGCATCTGACATCCTCCAGTGGTGCTCTTTCTATCCATTTTGCAACCTGCAAAGTCTGAATCTGAATAGCCAATTAGATCAAACCCGGAGTCTTTGGCATACCAAAGACCTAGGTTTGGAGTACCCTTAAGGTACCTCAAGATTCTTTTTGCGGCTATTAAGTGAGATTCTCTAGGATCAGCTTGATACCTAGCACACATGCAAGTAGCAAACATAATGTCTGGTCTGTTGGCGGTGAGATAGAGTAATGATCCAATGATTCCTCTATAGAATGTGACATCAACTGACTTACCAGTTATGTCAGCATCTAAATTGTTTGGAGGAGCCATTGGTGTTTTCATGGATGATGATGAATTCATATCAAATTTCGTTAATAGATCTTTGATATATTTTTCTTGGTTTATAAAAATCCCATTTTTAGATTGCTTAACTTGTAAGCCAAGAAAATATGTCAATTCACCCATCATGCTCATCTCATACTTTGTAGACATAAGTTTAGAAAAACCTCTACAAAGTTTTTCATCAGTAGCACCAAAGATTATGTCGTCCACATAAATTTGAACAAGAATGATATCACCTTTGATTTTGCGAATGAATAAGGTTTTATCAATCTTTCCCCTGGTGAAATCATTTGCTATGAGGAACGTGGAGAGTGTATCATACCATGCACGAGGAGCTTGTTTCAGCCCATACAGCGCTTTATCCGGTTTAAACACATAGTCTAAATACTTAGGATTTTCAAACCCTGGTGGTTGTTTAACATACACTTCCTCTTGCAACTTTCCGTTTAAGAAGGCACTCTTCACGTCCATCTAAAAACTGTGAAGTCTTTGTAAGCAACATAGGCTAGAAATATTCTAATAGCCTCAAGCCTAGCCACTGGAGCAAATGTTTCATCAAAATCGATTCCTTCCTCTTGTCTGTATCCTTGTTCAACAAGTCTAGCCTTGTTGCGAATAACTACACCTTCTTCATCCATTTTATTCCTAAATACCCATTTAGTACCGATTATGGTCTTTCCAGCTGGTGGAGGCACCAGCTGCCATACTTTGTTGACCTCGAATTGGTTAAGTTCTTCCTGCATCGCCTGAATCCAGCTTGAGTCTTCTAAAGCAGCTTTAATATTTTTCGGTTCTTCAGTTGCTAGAAAGCAAGACCACAGACACAGATTGCATGATGCTTTACTCCTAGTGACTACTCCCTGTTGTGGATCTCCAATGATTAACTCAATTGGATGTTCTGAGGTCCACTTAGACTGAGGAGCAGCAGTAGAAGAGGAAGATTCAGCTAAATTAGATCCTTGTTAAGCGGCTGACTGCTCAGCAGGTTTTGAACTGATCTTCTTGAAGTATGAAGAGGTGGCTTAGACGTAGCCTTGGATGATGCTCTAACTGTTGGAATCTCTTGTCGAACAGCTGCAATGTCCACAAGATATGTAGGAGCATCATGGAATGTCTCATCTGTTTCATTTACGGGAACATCAAAGAGATTTAAAGCATCAGAGAATGCTTCAGTTGTACCATCAGGAGATGATTCAGCTGATCTCTGAAAGGCATCAGACGAGTCAGTAGAGGAGGGGTTCAAAGCTTTTGAGTGTTCTTCAAAAGTAACATTTATGGACTCTTCCAATGTTTGTCTTCTTTTGTTGAAAACTCTAAATGCTTTGGATAGAGTGGAGTATCCCAAGAAAATGGCTTCATCAGCTTTAGAGACAAATTTACTCAGCTGATCTCTTGTGTTTAACACAAAACACACACAGCCAAACACGTGAAAGAAACCGATGAAAGGTTTCCTTTGACGAAAAATCTCATAAGATGTCTTTTTGTGTCTCTTCACATAGAGAGACCTATTCTGAGTAAAACAAGCTGTGTTAACAGCCTCTGCCCAAAATTGCTTAGGCATGTTTGACTCAGCAAGCATTGTTCTTGCAGCTTCTATAAGGGTTCTGTTCCTTCTTTCAGCAACACCATTCTGTTGAGGTGTTCTAGCAGCTGAGAAGTTTTGGGAGATCCCAACATCTGAATTGAAATCTTCCAAAGTCTTGTTTCTGAATTCCGTACCGTTGTCTAATCTCAGCATCTTGACTCTAGACCCATTTAGAAGTTCCATCCTTTTGATGAACTTGATAATTTCATCAGCTGCATCACTCTTGTGGCGTAAAAATATAACCCAAGTATATCGTGAGTATTCGTCAACGATAACAAGTGTATACTTCTTTCCACCTAGACTTTCAGTGCTCATGGGACCAAAGAGATCCATATGGAGCATGTGAAGGCAGCTATCGATGGAAAAACATTGCTTTTATTTGAAGGAGCTTTTGTGATGTTTACCTTGTTCACATGCAGAACAAAGCTTATCCTTTTCATATTTGATTTGTGGCAGACCATTCACCAGCTGACCTCGCGCCAGCTTCGATATATTTTTGAAGTTCAGGTGAGATAGCCTTTTGTGCCACAGCCAATTCAGCTCTTCAGTAGATTGAGAGAATAAACAGACTTCTTGATTTTGAGGATTCATGTCAAGTGTATAGACATTCTTGGTTCTGGGAGCAACTAATACTACCTTTCCATTCTTATCTGTCACCGTTCCACTATATTCGTTAAAGTTCACTGAGAACTTCACATCACAAAGTTGACTAATGCTGATAAGATTGTGTTTCAGCCCATTTACATAACTAACTCTTGTGATTTTTATGGACCCATTAGAAATGGTTCCATAACCTTCAGTTGAGCCTCTACCATTATCACCAAAAACTACTGAGGGGCCATCACAAACTTCAAACTCTTCCAGCAGGGATTTGTAACCAGTCATGTGTCTTGAGCAACCACTGTCTAGGTACCAGACATGTTTGCTTTCATCACCCTGCACATAAGATAAAGAAGTTAGTTCTTTTTGGGAACCCACACTTAGGTGGGTCCTTGTGACTTCCCGCTGGGACTCACAGACGTTGGCTTTTCAGTAGGCTCACATACTGAAGTTGGGGAAGGTCTCAAGCATGTGCTGTCACACTCGCTTGCCATGTGCCCACGATCTCCACACTTATAGCATTTTCTGTTTCTTTGCAGTGGAGTAGAGGGCGAGGCAGTAGGATTGGGAACTGGACCCAAAATACCTTTCATTTTCTGATTATCAGAGATAGTCAGAGTTTGAACGAGTGATGTCAGCTTGCTGACCTTTCCTTTCAGCCGTCTGACAGACACGACTGAAGAAGGACTTGGAGTGTTCTTAGACACACTCTTACCTTTGTTCTTTGCAGCTTGAGTACGAACTCCAACTGGCTCACCCTTGGAGGGTGTAAGAACAGTTTTCTTTCCTGCTATTCTTCTAGTCTTCTGCTGAGATTTAGCAGAAGATGCAACATGTGTTGAACCCGAGACAAATTTTCTAGGTTCAACAATAACTACAGTAGGTGTCCTAACTACCATGGCAGAGGAGTCAGTAGATGACTCTTCACCGGTAGCCACAGAAGGATCTTCTGAGGACATCTCAGTAGCATAGGTTTTGGTAGACCTAACAAAGGAACCAAAAACCAACTCTTCAGCTGGCACAGAAGCATCAGCTGACGAGTAGTACAGATCATCTGTACTGTTGTCAGGTACAGCGGCTGCAGCAAGGAAATCTCCTCCTAGTACAGCTTGTACTTGACTAGGGATTTGTGAGTTAACACATTCACTCACACGTTTGGATGAACGAGAACATGATTCACAAATCTTTTTAATTGCTTCAAGTTCTTTAACTTTTTCACTTAGATCATGTTGAAGAACTGAGTTAATAAATTTCGTTTCAGAAAGTTCTTCATTTAAAGTTTTGTGGTCAATTAAACGTTCTTTTAAGAATGCATTTTCACGTAGAATAGCATTATGTTTATCCAAACATTCACCTTTCAGCTGATCAATGAAGTGCAAGTCACAAATAATAGAGTCAACAATTTCTTTAGCGTTAGTAGCCTCAGCGGAGATTAGAGAGGTTACCTTTTTGTGAACAATGTTGACCCATTTATAGGTACTAGCATCATCAGCTGTAATGCATTCATCATCATCAGCACGAGCCATCAAACACATTGTGGCCATTTTTTTCATCGTCGTCAGATGAGCTGTCACCTGAGTCAGCCCAATCACGAGTCTCAGCTACTAGACCCTTGTCAGCAGACCTGCTTTCAAGTGCCTTATTTTCTTCTAGAATCTTTTTGGTGAAGGCTTGTAGCTTTTTGTATTTTTCTTCAATGGACTCACCAGTTGAAGATGATGAACTAGCTTTCTTCTGCTTGCAGTCGTTAGCATAGTGTCCCTTCTTGTTGCAGTTGTAGCAAGTTATCTCAGAGATGTCAGGTGTACTTCCAGAGGGTCTGGAAGAAACAGCTGAAGAGATAGATCTGCTACTCGAGCCTCTAGCTGAGGAGCCAGACTTGTTTTTGAAGAATTTTCTATTTTTAACAAGTAAGGCCAACTCAGATATAAGGGCATCGTTGTCTTCATCTTCATCGACTTCTTCAATGCTGACTTTCGGCATGTTGAACAAACCAACAACTGAAGTGTTGTCAGCCTCATCATCTGATGGTGGATATTCGATTCTGCTAGGCTTGTTTAAGGAGACAAGAGCAGTCGAAGATCCAGCGGAACTCACTTTAGAGTCCTTTGGAGTTTGAAATTTGTTGAGTACGTTTCTCTCATGGCTTAAGAACATACCATAGAGAGATGAAAGAGTATAATCTTTCAGAGTAGGAGATGTACTCATGCAAGTTATGATGGTAGCCCATTTAGAGGGTAAGGCTGCCATAAACTTACACATTTTGGACATATCGTCCTTATCAACCCCATGAGACTTCAGCTCGTTTAACTGAATGTTATAACGATTGAAAGTTTGAGCTATAGTCTCACTTGGCTTGGCTTTAAACAGTTCATAATCATGTATGAGCATGTTTTTGTTATGTTCACGCACAGCAGATGTGCCTTCATAAATTTCAGCCAGCCTTTCCCACATCTCTTTAACTGAGTCACAAAACTGAATATTGTGATACAGTTCATCACCAACTGCTTGAAAAAGCATATCTCTACCCTTGTTCTCAAGATGAACAATACGTTTTTCAGCGTCTGTCCACTGAGCCTCAGACTTCACAACATAGTGTTCTGGTGTTTCAGAAGAACCAGGAATGAGGGTTTTGTGAACATATTTTCCTATCGTGATATTATCTTGAAGTTTTGGTGGTAGGTAACCATGTGGGACAACATACGGGCTTTCCACATGGGGTAATTGGTTTGAGTGAGTTTGGGAGGTTTTCCAGATGATGGAAGATCTGATGATGTAGGTTCAGCCATAACAGATGCTCAAAATTGATGGAAAACAATTTTGACACCCGCTCTGATACCAGTTGTTGGATCCCAACAACACAACCGTGTTGCGTTATGGCCGAGTGACAAAGATATAATAAGTAAATAACAACAAGGTTTCAATGATTAAGAGTTTTATTAAAAACAGCTTAATACAATACAGAGTTTGCGGAAATAGATAGTACACACTACCTAAAACTCTATACTTGAGTTGACACTTTAGACCGCTCAAACTAGAAGAGATATACACTGAGAGTTATATCAGCTGATACTAACAGCTGATATTAATGCCTTAGTAATAACTATGGAGGAGTTAATACTTAGACAATAACTAACTCCCAGAGAATGTTCTTGTGCTTATGATTTCTAAGATGCTCTAAAGGGCTAAAGGTGTGTTGTAAATGCAAGCATTTACATCTGCATTTATAGCCAAAGATCCATGTTCCTTAGTCCACAAGTTTGACGACGTGTAAACATATTATTCGTCGATGTAGACTTGCCATGGATCATTAAATGCGATTGCATAAGTTATCGTCCCGAGTGTACTTTGTGTCCACTTCTTCCGGTACCTTTTCTGACGCACAGTGAAAGGTGTACTACACAAGTACAGAAGTTGTTGACTCTCTCTTTACATGCTTGAGGGACAAACGATGAAGTTGTACTGACATTATCTTCTATTCCAAAATAGAAGATCTTCATCGTTTTCTTCTTCTTTGAGCGGGAAAGGGAAATGTTCAAGGTGTCAATGAACATTTCCTTTAAGTCTTCATCTGCAGCAGGTACTATCAGCTGATTCCACAATCAGCTGAATAGTCTTCTTCTTGTCTTTGTCCTTTGGCCATAGACTTCGAATGAACTCTCGTTAATAGCTGATGATTTGACTTGTATCCTAAAGCTAAGTACGTACTCAGCTGAAGGTTTATTGTATATACTTGCTTCAGCTGCGATACTTACTTCAGCTGTTATTTATTCTTCTTGGCTGTCGAGCATCAAATCTTATTTACTTAGTCTTGGGACTAACATAATGGTTAAACGTCTGGTGGAGAAAGAATACAATCGGTAATCCAATAGAAACTAACCAATCTATTTTAAAGTCAAACGAAGAAACTTAAGAAATCAGTAGTGACAATAAGACTTAATACGGGTGTGAAGGTTACTACTGTTATTGAAGTTAGTACTGATCAACCTTGTTAATACTGCTCATTAATCAGTACTGGTATGTAAACAATGTAACGTGTGTGAAGATTACTACTGGTATTGAAGTTAGTACTGATCAACCTTTTTAATACTGCTCATTAATCAGTACTGGTATGTAAACGCGTAACGTCTAACGTGTGTGAAGATTACTACTGGTATTGAAGTTAGTACTGATCAACCTTTTTAATACTGATCATTAATCAGTACTAACATGAAAACTTAATACGGGTGTGATCGTTACTACTGTTATGGAAGTTACTACTGATCAACCTTGTTAATACTGCTCATTAATCAGTAGTGAGTGAATAGTGACATGAAAACTTAATACGGGTGTGATGGTTACTACTGTTATTGAAGTTAGTACTGATCAACTTTGTTAATGCTGCTCATTAATCAGTACTGATAGTGGAAACTTAATACGTTTGTGACTTGTGAAAACTGAAAACTAACTACTGGTATTGAACTTAAATACGTGTGTGAAGATTACTGTAAACTTCACTACTGCTAGTAAAACAATGTGTCAACCAAATGATATTCTATGTTCTATATATATTACGATACACGATCTATGGTAGGGTTTACATTTGGAAGTGAAAAACTAGAGTAGAATTTGAGACTTTAGGATAAGATGAGTGAACACAGCTATGAATTTTTTTGAAATTCAAGAAATATTGTATAAGTTGAAGAGAGATGAATGATGCGAACCAAATACCATATAATTATATGAGTGATTACAACGACATGCCATTGAGATTACAATAAAACGTCACAGAACTTTTAAGGTAATATATAAATACAATAAAAACTATTATGTTGCATTGTGAAATTACATTTTGTTTTTACCATTACATAAAATGTAAGTATTAACGGTAAGCTTCCTTTGTCTATGAGCAGAAGTATCTTCATGCATCAGTGATAGAAAGTTGTCTCTCAGTAGAATATTCATGCAACATGCAACTGACCTGATGGGTTCTATGTGTCAGATATGTGGTTGCAGGTGCCACATGTTATCTTTGTGTAGTTGTATACATGCAAATGATCGGACCTCAGACAACTATCTCCGGCACCGTCTGAGATTCCGACATCAGTGACTCACAAGTACACTTCACCACCAAGACGGTGGTTTACAAAATAGATAACTTTTGCATCACCAATATATAACCCGTACCCTAGTACCAAATATTACGGTAAGGTCTAGGATACGGGTTATGGATGCAAAGATGCCATGTTTTACTTACGCTAAGGTCTACGATATGTTGCTTTAACCAAAGCAGGAAACCAACATCAAATGGATCGACGATGGATGCACCCGAGGTTGTAAAACAATCCCTTGAATGAGAACGTCCTTGTAAACAAATGACCCACAGCATACACCCTTTTCCAACAAACAGTTGTTGGTATATTCGGTTATGATTATCTGTTCAAAAAAAAAGTTGTTGGTATATTCTTCTATCAGAACCAAAAGAGATTGAAGAAAAAACAAGAAAATGATGTACCCTAAAGAGATTGAAGAAATGGTATATTTTAGTATTAAGTTAAAGATAATGATGTACTCCTTGGGGATGTTTAAACGACCTTATATAGGCCAAAATAACATTAAACGCTAAATGTAGTTGAAGTTGACGTATTAAATGTTAAAAATAATTACATAACTTCATTTTAAACATCGGTTAGTTCCAAACAGGAAATAAATAGGATACTTTTAGGGTACTACGGATATTCAAAATTTTAAATTTTAAGTTAAAAAAATGAAAATTCCACAACAAAATTTTTTTATATAATTTCTATGGCATTTAATATCAATAATTTATATGGCATTTAATACCAATAAATGAGTATTTTATATTTAAATATATAGTTTTTCAAAATGGAAAAATCTTATTTTGTATATAACTGATTAAATTTAAACTCATCAAATTGGATAAAAGAAAATTGAAAAAAAACGGTAATAAAAAAGAAAAAAAAATACAAGGTCGGGTCACCAACTTGATATTACAGCTGCAAGGAAGGGTTAAAAGATTTTGACATTGACCACTCGGATGAGAATCTCTGCCTTACGATACCCGATATATTGATATCTCTGAGGTAAATCTCTGACAAAGATCTTTCTCATCATCGAAACTAGTTAGAAATGCTTTTGGCTTATTAACAATGCTAATTAGCTTTTAAGAGATGATTAGATGATGCGGCAAAACTAACAGATCATTGAAAAGGCTAACCATGATTTTAGTTAATAGATTATTAGATGATTTGGCAAAAGTAATAAGTCATTGAAAATATTAACTATTGTGGATGCTCTAAGTGGTTGTTAAAATTCATACTTCAGCTTAATAAATTATTAACCACTAATTTAAAGAGATTAAGTAATTCGATCAGTCCTACGTTTAGCAGTATTAATCATACTGATTCATAACCCAAATTTCGTGAGAGAAGATACCGACCTGAGAATTTCATAGTTATGATCTGACTTTTATAATAAACTGTTAAGTTTCAATAGAACATATAATATTTTACTGCATTTTATCGTTTAACATTACATAAATGAAAAAATTAACCTAACATAAATTTTGTTAACAGGCCAAAGTTGACATCAGAAGGGAATAAACTAATATAAAAAAAAACAACTAATTCCATCATCAAACAAATGCATGCTATCCTTCTTAGTTAATGTATTCACAATTAAAGAACATATTTCCAGGCTTCCAGCTAAGCAAAATCTATCGCCTCAAAAGTTCCTAAGGACATAATAAGACTTCAGCTGAGCAAAAGTAGCAAAATTTGTTGCCTTAAGGGTGCCTGAGAATCGAGCTCATCAAATGTGCGTACACCTGTTCCAAAGTCACTAAGTCAGACACCATCGGCTAAGAACTACCAATAAGAATGGAATTCCACATATACAAATGTAGCAACCGTTTCCTTCATGAAAATGAAACAAGGATGCATGTACATTTCTTCACAACAAAGCATGGAATTCAACCCTTACACAGTAGCGCTAACGGCCGCCGTTAGGATACACAAACAGCCTTAGAGCCGTTGAATGTATCCCTGCAGACACTATAGGCAACCTGAAAGTTCTTTGACAATTACGATAAGATCTAGGTTACGTTTTAAATTAGGAAGATAGAAAAATATAACAGAAACTGCATTACATGTGAACATTGCGTATCTTAGTACATTCGGTAGACAGAAAATATTCAAGAGAGATAAAGTTGAAGAGAGGTGAATGATCTGAACCAACTATCATGGTTATGTTTTTTTATAGTCAAAGTAGGTGGCATTATACCTTTTTTAAGGGGGTTCTTTTAAACCATGTACCGCCATAATTACTTTATATGCTTGTACATTTCGCAGTAACACTTGTACAGTTTAGTGGATGCATCAAAAAATGTGTTGGAATAGATAAACCATAATTTACTTTTTTTTATTATTATTACATACATTTCCTAGTTTTTAAATCTGGCACGTTTCCGTTCATTACTCTTGAACACTAGCCACGAATCATCATGAATCATGATCCGTGAACCACGAACTAGCCATGGACCCTAAACCACTAACCATGAAGCAATAAGAAGCATCATCACCAGTGAACCAATAACATCATGAGCCATGGACCACTAACCAAGAATCGTCATCACCGGTGAACCAATAATTTAAACTACCGATGGCAGCACCATAGGTCCATAACCCGTAGTATAGCGGTGACCTTCTAGTAACATGCGAACCATCATGACCCATGAACCACTAACCATGAAGCATCATCGCCGATGCCAATACTCATTACTCCTCGTTAATCAATACTGACAATAAAACCTAATACGGGTAAGAAGGTTACTATTGTTATTGAAGTTAGTACTGATCAACCTTGTTAATACTGCTCATTAATCAGTACCTGTATGTAAACGTGTAATGTGTGTGAAGATTACTACTGGTATTGAAGTTAGTACTGATCAAACTTTTTAATACTGCTCATTAATCAGTACTGACATGAAAACTTAATACGGGAGTGAAGGTTAATACTGTTATTGAAGTTAGTACTGATCAATTTTGTTAACATTGCTCATTAATCAGTACTTAATTACTGATATTACTGAAGTTATTACTACAGGTAATGAAGTTAGTACTGATTAACCTTGTGAATACTGCTCATTAATCAGTACTGATATGAAACTTAATACGTTTGTGAATTGTGAGTTATTACTTGAGTACTAAATATGAAAACTTAAAACTTACTACTGGTATTGAACTTAATACGTCTGTGAAGATTAGTGTAAACTTCACTACTGCTAGTAAAACAATGTGTCACCCAAATGATATACTATGTTCTATTTTACTATACGATCTACGATAAGGTTTATATTTGGAAGTGAAAAACTATAGTAGAATATGAGATTTTAGGATAAGGTGAGTGAACACAGCTATGGATTTTTTTTGAAATTCAAGGAACATTGTTTTTGAAAAATTTACATTTAAATATAAACTAGAGTAGAATAAATGAGTATTTTATATTTAAATGTAAAATTTTCAAAATTTACACTACAATACATTCAAAAATTTAAACTCTTAACTTAAAAAAAAAACGAAAATTCCCCAACTTAAAAAATTTACACAATTTTTATGGCATTTAATACCAATACATGAGTATTTTTATATTTAAATGTATAATTTTTCAAGGGGTTTTTCTAACATATGCCAAGAGGCATTTAATGAAGTCAAAATTTCTTAAACCGTAGCAATGAACATTTAATAAACTCAAATTTGATAGTTTTAAGTGATGTATTAAATGATTTTTGTGGATTTTTTTGGAAGTTTAAGATCATTAATCCACCTTAATATATGCGTAGGGGGCATATGTTAGAAAAACCGTTTTTTCAAATTGGATAAATCTTATTTTGTATTTAATTGGTTATTTAAATTTAAACTTATCAAATTGGATAAAAGAAAATTGAAAAAAGGTCATGTCACCCAACTTGATATTTTACAGCGGCAAGGAAGGGTTAAAAGATTTTGACATTGACTACTCGGATAATAATCTCTGCCTTACGATACCCGATATATTGATATCTTTGAATTAAATCTCAGACCAAGATCTTTCTCATCATCCAAACTATTTTAAATATTACATGGTTATTATCATTATTATTTTAACGGCAATCCTAATTTGTTTTTGGAGGAGATTATAAGTTTATTTAAGAATGTTTACATCTTTATCCTATTATTTTACAATAGCTTATAAATAGTGTCCTTTTTAGTCATTATTATATAAGCCCTTCCAAACACTTGATTTAACAAAAGATGATTAATTCAAATAAGCTAATAAGGATTTTATCTATTTATACAATTAATTAACATTGGATCATTATATATTATCAAATTATATTATCTAAATATAATTTAATAAGATTCTACTGTATGAAGTAACTTCGATCAGTCCTACGTATAGCAGTATTAATCATATTGATTTTCATAACCCAAATTTCGTGAGAGAAGATACCGACTTGATAATTTCATAGATATGATCTGAGTTTTATAATAAACTGTTAAATTTCAATAGAACATTTAATACTAAGCTAATATAAATGTTGACAATGCTTACATCAAAACGCAATAAACTAAAAAAAAAAGAAAACTAATTCCTTCATCAAACAAATGCATGATATCCTTGTTAATGTATACACCATTAAAGAACATATCTCCAGCTAAGCAAACTATGTCGCCTTAAGAGTTACAAGGTCTTACACAGGAAGTGAAACCCACTTATACAAGGATACAAACAGCCTAAGAGCGGTTGAGTGTATCCATGCAGAGATGATTGGATACCTGAAAGTTCTGTGATAATTACGATAAGATCTAGGATACGGTTTAAATTAGGAAGATAGAAAAATATAAAATAAACTGCCAATAAGATAGATATTTTGAAGAACATTGCGTTTCTTGGTACATTGAGTAGAAGGAAAACATTCAAGTGAGATAATTCGAAGATAGGTGAATGATCTAGACCAAGTATCATGGTTATGTTATAGTCAAAGTAGCTGGGAGTACAACTTTTCCATGTACCACCATAACTGATTTAAATACTTGTACAGGTTGCATTAATACTTGTACAGTGTGGTGGATGCATAAAAATATGTCGTGGAATATCCCACCATAATTTCCTTTTTTTATTATTTTATTAAATACATTTCTGTTGAATAGTGAACACTAGCCACGAACCATTATGAATCATGACCCGTTAACCACGAACTAGCCATGGACCCTAAACATCATCACCGGTGAACCAATAACCTAATTGGCAAATGACACCATAACCCGTAATATATAGGTGACC
Organism: Calendula officinalis; assembly: GCA_963853835.1. Lineage (NCBI taxonomy): Eukaryota > Viridiplantae > Streptophyta > Magnoliopsida > Asterales > Asteraceae > Calendula > Calendula officinalis. Next base: position 38,256,439 of record OY970828.1, read on the forward strand.
TTTTAGTAACACGTGAACCATTATGACCCATTAACCACAAACCATGAAGCGTCATCACGAGTGAACCAATAACCTAATTGACCGATGGCACCATAACCTGTAACATATGGATGACCTTTTAGTAACACCTAAACCCTAAACAACTAACCCTAAACCCTAAACCTTAATCAACTAACCTTAACCCATCATGACCCATTAAACACTAACCATGAAGCGTCATCACCAGTGAATCAATAACCTAATTGACCGATGGCACCATAACCCGTAACATATGGGTGATCTTTTAGTAACACATGGACCTAGACAACTAACCCTAAACCCTAAACAACTAACCATAAACCTTAATCAAGTAGCCTTAACCCATCATGACCCATGAACCACTAACCACGAAGCGTCATCACCGGTGAACCAATAACCTAATTGGTCGATGGCACCATAACCCGTAACATATAGGTGACCTTTTAATAACACATGAACCTAGACAAGTAACCCTAAACCCTAAACCTTAATCAACTAACCTTAAACCATCATGACCCCTGAACCACTAACCACGAAGCGTCATCACCGTCGAACCAATAACCTAATTGGCCGCTGGCACCATAACCCGTATTATATAGGTGACCTTTTAGAAACCCTAATCAACTAACCCTAAACCCCTAAAGTATAACCATAATTCTGCACCACAACTTTTACTTGCTATACCACATAGTACAAGTTTTACAGCTAACTGTACAATTATATCAAGCATAAGTTGTGGTAGATGCATTAAAGTCGTGGTATAAAAATTCACCCCTAGGTGACCTTTTACTAACAAAACCATCATGACCCTTGAACCACTAACCACGAAGCATCATCACCGGTGAACCAATAACCTAATTGACCGAGGGCACCATAACCCGTAATATATAGCTGGCCTTTTAGAAAAAACCTAATAGAAAATTTAAAATATTGTTTTTACACCCATCATAATTATCTTTTTATATCCACTGATTAAAATTAATATTAATATTTATTATTTTCATTCTTGACCATCATAATTACTAATTACCTTGTTTTATCCACCGTTTTACATTCTTATTAAAAAGCTTTTATTTAAAAAAACTATTTTGAGGTGGATTATTAGTAGAAGCTTTTAAATCGTTAAATATAATTTCAAAGGTATAATTTCAAATTGAAACTGTCAAAGATAAAAAGCAAATGTTGATTAGACTAAAATACGACCTAAGTAATAATTATTAAGCCGAAATAAAAGTTTTTGGTGCACATAAATCTTTCCATTACGAAAACCAAGATATTCACTGCATTTAAGACAAGACCTTTCTTATCATGACAACTATCTCTAGTGGTAGATTTATTTTAAATTTATTAATTAATACTCGTAATGTACAAGGTTTAAGACTACCACATTGACAACCTTTTAAAAGGTTGATCACATGATTTCAATTAAAAAATCAAAAGCATTGCTCGATCCTTCCGATATGGGTTGAAATGAAAGACCCTTTTTGTATATATGTGCATACCTGTCACTTTTAGTTTACATATATATTTTTTAAAAATGTCACCTTTTTGTAATAAAACATCATAAATTAGATTTATTTAACAAAATATTGGGATGTGGGTTGGGTTGTTGATGGGAGTAAAGTGTTTGTATTTAGTTGAGTTGTATATGTGGAGGAGAGAGAAATTACTTTTATAATAGATAGTTGGGTTGAGTTGGGTTATGAATTAACAACTATGCTTAAATATAATAAATAATGCAGATGTCTAATTAAGTACAGTACTATTCTACTGTGGTTGTTTCTGCTGCAACTGTTGGCACGACAGTTGGGGGTCCTGCTTCCTGCACCAAAGGGTGCGCATAGAGAAACGTCAAATCGTCTTTTTAATATTTTAATACCAAAATTTATTTATATAAAATTTCGTTTTTGTTTAATATCTTTTGGTACATAATATATAATACAAATTTGAATATGTATTTATGTTCTTTTTGTTTTTATCTACATTTCGGTACAAATTTTGTCATAGTAAGAGACAGAAATATAATTGACTAAATATATATTATAAACGTTCAAGGAGGTCCATGATTTTTTAAAAAGTTCCGATGAACAAATTTCAGCCCCTAGATCAATCAACCCCAAATTACCACCACCACTAGAAGTCTAGAATCACATGTGATTCAACACATCAACACCACCACCACCCCATGTGTATTAAATCACATGTGATTGAACACGGCGGACCACCACCACCACCACCACCAACCTCTGCCCACCGTCTCCACCACCGGCCACCCCTCGCCACCGCGTATCCAGTCACATGTGATTAAGAGTAAGAGAATTTAATAAGAGTAATACATATATTAAGAGTAAGAGAATTTTTCATTTATTAATAAAATCGTCTTAAATAACGTTATTGTAAAAACCAAGGTTCTAAAAGTAAACTGTTATATAAATCAATAGATCTATATTTTTTTTTTTAAATTTGATATAATGTATATATATATATATATATATAAATTATATAAAAATTTTGCCGCGTTGAAAAACGTTATGGGCCTCCTTGACTCGCAATGACTTGAACCTCTTACACCAGAATTGCTAGTAATGTGAAGTATTAACGTATTGATCTTTATATGTAATATTTTTTTTATGTTTAAATATTGTGTCTTGGTTAATTTGTCATTATACTATTAACATAGTTATAAAATGTTGACTTTTTAAAGATATAAACAAACGTAGGTTACGAAACCAAAAAATGTCAAAAATTAAATACGTCTAGGAATGTGACAAATTTTATATCAAAATGTAGAGAAAAATAATTGTGGCACAACAGTATATTCGGTATTTTTCTAAACATTATAGATTAAAAGTTATCAAAGAAAAACAAATTTGTATCTAAATTAAATAATATTTAAATTTATTAATTAATACTCGTAATGTACAGGGTTCAACAACTATGCTTGAATATAATAAATAATGTAAATGTCTAATTAAGTAAAGTACTATTCTACTGTGGTTGTTTCTGCTGCAACTGTTGGCACGTCAGTTGGTTATTCCAATGACTTATACAGTTATTCCAAATTTCCCTCCAACTTTAATAATAGTCGATTTAAACCCCTATTCATATTTTTGACTAGTTGCGTATGTGTCACTCTTGCATAGTCATGTTTCAAAGTACTTTTGTATAGATGATATAACTATTTATTTAATACAATTTTTTTTATAACTTATACTATTAATAAGTAATACTTAATACAAATTCAAGTATATTTTGTAAATAATATATTTTTATCTATCTTTTAATATAAACTTTATTATAATAGAAGATTAAAATATATATAAACTTGTATAAACATTAACTAAAATTAATATAAATAGGTTTTTGGTTATTTGAAAGTTGATGTGGCAAAAGTAATAATCATTGTGAGGTTAACCATCGGGGAGAGTAACGATGATCGCTTACGGAGTACTTAATTGTCAGGGTATGATTTAATTTCCATATATCTTCATATACGAAGTAATTGTTTTAATTGTCAGTGAAATAAAAACAAACATCAAGGACACAACGAAAAAATAATAATATAATATTATCATTAATAGAACAAAAGAAAAAACAGATTTTCCATTCAAGGTAATCCGGCCTTAAGTTTGGTGATAAAAATTTCATTTTCTAGAATCCTTTGTCCTGCTTTCGAGACCAACTGCATAACGTTAAAGGCCTTAATGTAATCATCCGTAAGAAGCCCCATTTTAGGTCAGCACGAACCTCTGCCGCTTCGAGCGTCTCCATGTCTTCAAGCGCATAAGTCAAATCATCCATTTCTGTAATAGAATACGACAGGGAAGGAACATTCGCATGAGTGCATCTTCCAAAGTTGATATGTCTACGTTCTGCTGGTTGATGTAAAGATCCAACATGTCTATCAGCTTCGATGAATCTGCAGCTTGCATAACCTCTTCAACTCCGGCTACTAAAGACATCCTTGAAAATATTTATACCCGTTCAAGTTTGGAAAAGATAATAACTGATGGAACGATGAATGAGTGAAAGTGTAGTTGGAGTCCCATTTTTGGGTCGCAGAAAAGCATCCCCCACTGAAGAGATTTAATGAAGACAAAAAGGCAAATAGTTAGAAGACAATCTAAGGATTAGTTCCTCAAATTGTGGGTAATTAAATCTGATCAGTTCGGATTCAGTTACCCAGTTGCACTATCTGAAACAACGATTAGTTCCCCGTGCTGAATCAGATACTGGCTAACAGATCAGATAGTGTAACAGGTTCAGCGCATTGGACAAAACGCTGAACCATTGAACAGATACTTCTCTAAGCAAAACTCTTAGTGAAGGTCACTGAAGCTGAAGGCCATCTGAAGAAGCATGAGTATCCGAAAACTCATGGCTGCCAAAAGTGTACATTGGCCCAAAGTTTCAGCGTCTCAGAAAGACACAAGTAAAGCACACGTTTTTAACAACAAGTCGTTAGCCAACGAGTTAAGAGAAGTAATAAATGATCATTAATTAGACTATTGCAAACCTAATAGCGTGATCACAAGTCTTGTGATTAATCATTGCACATCTAATAGGTTATTCACACTATAGTGGATAACATCATCATTTAAGGAAATTTCTTTAACTAGTAACAAGATATCTACAAATCAAGTAACTAAAAGAGGCTTTAGTTACAAGGTGAATTTTATGAATTCAAGAAACTAAGGTGTTACTTCCAATACTTCTATGTTTACCGAATTACATTAACAGGAAAGACTAAAATATGTTCTAGAATGTTGCAAGAACAAAATATAGCAAAGACAAAAGTAATAGTGTTTTTCCAACACTTGTCTTATGTCTTTAGTTTAATAGGAATGACTAGATCAGTGATAAAGTTACAAGTAAAATTGTAAAAGTCATTAAGTAATCAGCATGAACGAAAGGAATAAGTAATGATGCAGTAATAATTCTGAATGTATGTCAAGTGAGGAATAATACATGAGTTAGTATCATTGTTATTCAAGACTTTGTATGTTTTACAATATCCATGAATAAAAGTCTATTTATTCAAAAGATATAATCCGTGACTACTCGTCTTGGTGGGAACCTTGATGGGACGCTTACGTCATCGCATTATTTGGTGGGGATTCGAGTTTTCTCGAAGATAGCTACAACAAGTTTGTTGTGGACCAAATATCGGTGATATTTTGTTGGAGTCCGACGAATATTGGACTGACCACCGTGACAATACTTCGTGGTTGAAAAGTTCAAAAGTATTGTTCACTAAGATTGTCCTTAAGCCTGAGGTATTTGGTTTGGGATACAATTACTAATGTACTTTGGTTCGTCTTAGACAAGCATGAAATATGGTTGTCATACGAGGCCTTACTGGGTACATAGGAAGTTGTATTTTGAATCGAAATATAACAAGATGGTAATTGCACCTCCTTTTTAGGAGAGATATCTATGGGTCCTTTGACATGATAAGAAAACTGGTAAGTGCATGGCCATGCCCAAACGAACTGATTTGTTCTTTGTCGTTTATCACAACAGTTTGAATCAAGAAGTCATGAAATGATTTCGAATACAGGAGTTGATATTTTCTACCATGCTCGTATTCGTTATCACAAAAATCGTGTTGCAAGGGATGAACCTAACAACGTTACCCAAGAAGTAGAGACAGAGTGTTCTTTACTAGGAGATGCTATTAAAGAGTTTTTTCGAAACTATACGTGGGTTACATAAGCTGTTTTTATGGGGTTGGTTACCTACATGCCCATCTAGAAGGCCACTGTAGCTCGTGTCATTAAGATAAAGGTTACGAACTTGCACAAGTTGAAGTTTGTTGGAATTATGTGCACTGTTAGTCAACCTATGATGATACATCCATGCCTACGAAACACTTAAAGGTCACACCGGTGAGTGCATGTAATACGAGCAAGATATGGAATGATACTACGAAGAGGAATGATTCATAATAGTCATTATGAATCAGTTAAGTATTAAGGTAAGTTTAACTTATTACTGGATTAGTTTAACTAACTAATTAATACAAGTATTTGTACGTTTACAAGTTGAGTAAATATATAACGTGTTAATTATCGATTATCCATGATATGATTTAAAGCTATTAAATCATATAGTAATTGGATAATATTATTGTCTAATTAATTATTAAAGTTATAAAACACAAGTATATATTTCGTGTATGTATATACCGAAATATATAAGTGTATAATACTAAGGCATTGATAATTAAGTGTGACAATAATAACTAGTAAAACTATACGGGTTTAATGTGTAAAAGATAAGCTTAATTAAGAGATTGATCTTAATTAAACTAGAAGGGCCCTAAGTGAAAGTCCTTCTATTATAAATAGAAGGCTTGGGGTTCCCTTATTCCTTGATCACTAGAGCCGAAACCCTAGCCCCATACTTCCTCCTATTCGGCCGAACACCCAAAGAACTTGGACACCAAGTTTTGGTGTTCTTCGTTCTTCGTGTTCTTCGAGTTTTGAAGAACAAGATCGTTACAAGTGATCATCTAGAGGATCGCTCGGCGTTTTCATCATCAGTGTACTTACTTAAGCTAAACTAAGGTATGATTTATGGAACACTATTTCTCCTCTTTCCCTCTTGTTCGATCGATTCCCATGAACCCTAGGGTTCTTGGTAGTAGTCGATGAACACACACAAGCAATGTGTGTGTTCGAGTTCTTCGAATAAGGTTTCTTTCTTGTTAATCAAGTTTGATTTCCAAGTTCCTATAATCCTTTAGGGTTTAAGGATTAAGTTCAATCTCAGTTCTGCTTTTAGGGATTGAACTAGCTAGTTGGTTTAACCGGTCAAGAACACCATCATGTTCTTACCACTATGGTTCGAACCTAGTCACTAGGTGGTCGACCCAAGTGGTCAATCAGAGTTATGAAACCCTTCATCAAGGTCATCAAAGGTGAAACACTCAACATGTCCTACAGAAGATTCACCATCCGCATAAATGAATTAAGGGAGTTCGGGATTCACAAAGATGTTCAAGAGTTAATGTACAAATTTTTGGAAATTCTTCCAAAAGATTGGGCTGTCATGTCCACGGTGCTAAGAACCTCTGGTCAGATGAGAGACATGAACATGAGCAGTTTCTACAGTACACTGATGAACTTTGAAAATGAAAACAAGATGTACGATGACCTGAATGAAACTCCCACCTCATCTGCCCTCATTGCAAATTCTTCCAAGTCATCTCGAAAAGCACTAAAGGCAAAGGCGGAAAATGTCGTCGATCCAAGTGAAGCTGATGATGAAAGGGTTGAAGATGCTGAATACGGGGATCTCGAAGAACGTGAATCTAATTCAGGAGAAGGTGACAATGATGACATAAAAGAACTCTCTGAAAGTATGGCTCTATTAGCCACAAGGTACAAAAGATTCTTAAATAGAAACAGATCAGGAGGTCAAAACGATAGAGGAGAGATGGTATGCTTTAAGTGGGGAAGAACGGGTCACATTAAAGCTGATTGTAGAGTTAAAGAGAACTCTGGATCTGAAAAATCAAGCTCAAGCTCTTCGTCAAACTATAAAAAGAAATATGAAGATACTGAGAAGAAATACCAGGAGATGAAAGCTCAGCTAGCCATGGCTGAGAAAGATGCAAAAGCATTAAAGGCAACTGTTGAAGCTTGGTTAAGTGACTCAGAGATAAGTGAAGAAGAAGTAATTAATTGCAACACAAAAGGTCTATTCGCTAAAATAGAAGAAGAATCTGAGCTAAACTCTGAAGATCTAAAAAAATTGTATATGTCTGATGGCAAGGGTTGAAGAAATTGAATATCATCAGGGAGAAAAAGAAACTCTGGAATCTGATACTCCAATGTCCCATGTTTCAAGGGAATGGGAAGACGAACTTCCAAACCAGGGAAAAGTGCCTAACACAACCCCTCCAGAAGATTATCCACCGTTAGTCAGATCACTTATTAAAGATCTTGTTGGAATTATGTGCACAGTTAGTCAACCTATGATGATACATCCAAACCTACGAAACACTTAAAAGTCACACACGTGAGTGCATGTAATACGAGCAAGATATGTAATGACACTTGGAAGAGGAATGATTCATAGTAGTCATTATGAATCAGTTAAGTATTAAGTTAAGTTTAACTTATTACTGGATTAGTTTAACTAACTAATTAATACAAGTATTTGTACATTTACTAGTTGAGTAAATATACAATGTGTTAATTAAAGATTATCCATAATATGATTTAAAGCTACTAAATCATATAGTGATTGGATAATATTATTGTCTAAAGATTATATAAAAGTTATTATTATATAATTAACTATTGAAAGTATAAATACAAGCATACATATATTTCGTGTACTATGTACCGAAATATATATGAGTGTATAATACTAGATATTTAATAGTTAAGTGTAACAATAATAACTAGATAAACTACAAGGGTTTAATGTGTAAAAGGATAAGTTTAATTAAGAAGTTAATCTTAATTAAAATAGAAGGGTTTTAAGTGTAAGATCTTCTATTATATATAGAAGGCTTAAGGCTTAACCTAATGCTTGATCCTTGTGAACCCCACACGAAATCCTTGCCCCCTCCTCTCTCCCTATTTGGCCGAACACCACAAGAACACAAGTTTGTGTTCTTCGTTCGTTCTTCGTGTTCTTCGAGTTTCGAAGAACAAGTTCATTGCAAGGATCAGCTAGAAGGTCGCTCGTTGTGTTCATCATCAGTGGAATTTCTTAAGCAAACATAAGGTATGTTTAGGGAAACCCTTTTCCCCTCTCCCCTCTTGTTCGACCGGACGAACCAGTGTTCGACGTACACACACAAGTATTGTGTGTGTTCGAGTTCTTCGTACAAGGTTTCTTTTTCTTGTTAATGAAGTTTGATTTCCATGTTCCTATAATCCTTTAGGGTTTAAGGATTAAGTTTAATCTCAGTTCCGCTTTTAGGGATTAAACTAGCTAGTTGGTTTAACCGGCAAGAACACCCTCATGTTCTTGTCAGTATGGTTCGAACCAAGTCACTAGGTGGTCGACCCAGTGGGTTGATCAGTGTTACGAAACCTTTCAGATCTGACGCTCACTCACGGTAGAAATGCTCAGCTAGAAACCGCTCTATCCATGGTGACTGAAAGATTAGAAAAACTCACTCAAAAATCATCAGAAGCTGAAAACTCAAAACTTGAGGCTGTCAGGCTTCAGTGCTTCAACAATTTCTGAGAGAAGATAACTTGTCATTAGCTCAGAAAAACGAAGCTCTTCAGAAATCGTGTAACTCATGGAGCAAATCATCTGATCTCATCAAGCAAGTCGTGGAAGAACAGAATTCCATTCAAGCTCTTTCTGAGAAGTATGAGCAATATCCAATCTGCAGAACTCCCATATCTAGAATATTAAATGTTAAAAACCAAAAATCCAGATTATCTAAATCCCAAGAATTCCGCTCTGGAAGAGAAGTTTTTCAGACTGCAAGCGGAAATCTGATCATCACCAGAGATTATTCATCAGAGGAATCCAAGATCCAAGGTAAAGAGATGTCTCAGGCTACTACTCCACATGAAGAAAAAAAATCCACTTGTCATCAGAGACACGCAAGAACCACTGAAGTTGATTGTTCTGATGACCAAACGTTAGCAAACCTCACCACTCACATAAGCTTGCTAACATCATCAATAGCTGATACAAAAGCTGACCTTGCAAAATTCACATCTGAAATCAGGGCTGAGATAAATGAAGGGTTCACAAAAATTAACAATCAACTGCAAACATTTTTCAAACAACTAGAAAACAGTGCCACTCCACCTAGTCACTTCAAGAGACTTTGCAAGCTATCCTTTTCAACATCTCCCGTTTCGTCCAAAGAAAATATCAGACGAATCTGTCACTGATGACTATCTGATGACATTCTTTGATCGGACGAATGACCTTAACCAATCCCAAAATATCTCAATAGAAAACTATATCAACCAAAATGTTATTTTTGAAGGAGTTAAAGAAATGGAGGTCGATGAAATTCAAGCTGATCCAGATATTCAAAGTCTATCAAAGGAATAATATGTAAGACAAAATATTATTTTGGAAGTAACTGAAGAGATGGAGATTGATGAAAGCCATTCAGATCAAAACAATAAACTCAAAAATGGAAAAAATGGATGTAGCTTTCACAAAAACAAAGATTATTACAATCTCATCTATAAAGAAGACATAGCATCTAGCTCAAAAAGGTCATCAGAAACTGAAAGGTTTGCTTCAAAAAGGTTGGCCATTTTAAATGACAACCAGTATCCATTCTTCAGCAATGGGTACTCAAAAATCCAAGAATGGGCTGAAGGACGGTGCAGGGCAGACAACATGATGGCATCTGCTTTATGATCAGGTGTAAGCCCCTGCGAATTTACTGTTGGAATATGCTTCACATGTATAACATATAGTTATATGGCTAGTTGTTTGTGAGCCTAAAGGGTCACACACTTAAACACTAAACACCATTATATAATTAGTGTAATTAGTGTAATTACATTAATTATTAATATATATAAGCTATGAGCTTGTCTATCATAAGTTTAATATTAAAAGTTAATATTGAAACTTTCTTGTGGGCAAACTAGAAGAAACAAAAGATAGGGACTTGTGGGCAAATAAGACTAATGATTTATGGAAATCATTAAAGGATTGTAATGGCACCATTAAGAGATATAATGGTCCATAAACTCCTTTCTTTGACCACACTTGGCCGTCCCCTCTCACACACACTTTGAAGGTGTTTTGTTTTCTCTCTTTTGCTCTCAAGACTCTAGGACTAGCATCCATTACATTGGTGTTCTTGGAAGTGTTGTGTGGACTTGCTTTAGAGGTATTCCCCATTGGAATCCTTGGTTTCGGTTGCTCACAATATCCATCCGAATTCATCATTGATCAAAGGCAACTAGGGTATGATTCTTATACCATTCTCTTTGATTTTTCTTTTAGTTTAATTGTATGATTGATATCAAGATCCTTTCATGGTGATAAATACTTTCCGCTGCGTTTTGTTAATTGTTTTAACCGAAAATCACCATTAGTGGTATCACGAGTCATTATATTAATCATATAATTAGCTAGATTTTGTAAAAAGTGGCAAAAATCAATCGGTTTTGATGTATAAAAATCCCGATCGGAAAGAAAAAAAAAAAAAACCCTACGGTTTTTTGTTTTTTTTTCGGTTTTTTTTTAATTTAAAAGATGGGTTAAAACATGTATTTTTGGAACCCTATTGTCACTTGTTACAAAATCAAATCAAAAAGTTAATCTAGTTTATTGAATTTTTTGATTATTTGGCTTGGAATTCTTGTTTAATTATGTTTTTTGATATGGCAAAACATGTATTTTTGCCATATCCCAAGCCAAAGCCTTGTCAAATTGTTGATTGTTTGTGCAAACCGATGAAAGCCTAGACCGTTTGTGAATGAATGTGGTTGATGTTTGGTTGTTTGTTTATTTCGGGAAAAGCCGTGTTTTTTTTGGCTTAATTGTTGTAATTTGTTTCATTTTTTTTCTTTTATTTTTGGTGCCATTTTTGGGGCAATTTGTAATGTAAAAGTAATAGAATAGATTGTATTTATTTTATCTTTTTATTGTAAATTGTTTGACAAAAATATTGAAGACTTATGAAGAAAACAACAAATTTCCGTCACAAAAGCGAGGGCTGTACGAAAACAGGTTTTCCAGAGGCATACGGACTCCTTTTTGGGCGATTCAAAAGCCCAAAATGCTTGCAAAGTCGTGGGCTACAACTTTCCAGAAGGCCGGGAAGACCAGCGAAGACTCCTTCAGTGACTTTTCGGGCTTCAAAGTCTGCTGGAATTTTCTGGCAGATTACACTTTTTCACAATTTTGGGTTCTACTTGCTCAAGAATGTCTTGGAGCAAGTGGGAGCCCATTGGGTTTATGTAGGCCCGTTTGGGTTCATGTTGGCCCGTCCCCTAGTTTGACCCTTCGGTCCGTCGTGATGACTCACGTGACCGAACCTAGGATTTCATCGGTCGAGGTTTGCACAAAATTATGTTGCATGTTTTATTCTTTGTTTGTGGTTGTTTTTCTTTTCTATTAGATACAAATAGTAAAACAAATTAAAAATGGTTTTTTGACACAAACATTAAAACATTCAAACCCTTAATCATCGATGACTACTAGTTAATCATTGATGATTAAACCTTTAATCTAAAATCGTTTTGAGATTAAACTAAGTTTAAATATGATTTGAAACTCATCACTTAATAATCGCTAAAAGTTTTTACCGTTTATTACAAGACTTATGAAGTGGTATGAATGAAGTACATGATTCATTCATATCTTAAATAAAATTTTATTAAATTAAAATTTAAACATACCTAAAATTTAAGTCACGCCGTCCAATCGGTTGTAAATCACTTGCTTCTATTTTTGAATTCACGTGAGACGTGGTTTGAATTTAAATCCGAGGTCATTATTCTCTACGGTGAGACCTAGATCTATTTTGACATGATTTCACATTGGATGACTTAATCAAGTTAACGGTGAGACCTTGACTCGAGGCGACGATGCGACAAACATGCCACTTGACCCTAGATGCTTGTTCACTAGGTGCCATGAAGTCCCATACCTCTAAGAGTTGCACTTGTAATGCAATTGTTGAACGTCACCTACCTATTGGATCTATCATCTCTAGCAGATCAACTGATGCGATGATAGAAGCTCAATGGGATCTTAGCTTTTAATTAAAATTAATTGGGTAGTTAATTTATTAAAAGAAATTATTATTAAAAATACTAATTAATGAACTTTGTAATTTTGTAGATGACTTCAAACAATCAAACCCTAACACATACCACCATTCGTTCCGTTCTCGAAAAAGAGAAACTTGATGGAACGAACTTTGTGGACTGGTCTCGTAACCTAAGGATTGTCCTTAGGGCCGAGCATAAGTACCACCATTTGGAGGAGGCGCTGCCCCCTGCCCCTGCTGCTACCGCCACTGCTGCTGTTCGTACAGCCTATACCAAAAGGTTTAACGAACAACAGGAAGTCGCCGCGCTTATGCTAGTGAGCATGATTCCCGATATTCAAAAGAATCTCGTGGACCTCACTGCATTTGATATGATGCGTGAACTAACGACCATGTATCAAAAGCAAGCCGAGCAGGAACTCTTTGACACTGTCAAAGCCTTCCACGCTTGTAAGCAGGAGGAGGGACAGTCTGTTAGCTCTTATCTCTTGAAGATGAAGAGCTACTTAGACCAAATGGAGAGGCTTGGTTACGCTATGCCGCACATCCTTGGGATTAGCTTGATTCTAACGTCCTTAAACAAGGATTTTGCACCGTTTGTCATGACTTATCATATGCATAGTATGGGGAAGACATTCGCCGAATTACATGCTATGCTGAAACAAACGGAAGAAAGCCTACCCAAGAAAACTCCGGCCCCTACTGTCCTTGCTATAAGGCAAGGAAAGATCCAAAAACCAAAACCGCAAGTAGTTGCAAAGGGCCAAGGCAAGGGAAAGCAAGTTTACAAGCCCAAGCCAAAGGTTCCCCCACCTACTCGTAAGGAGCATCCCGCTAAGGATCTTGCTTGCCATCACTGCGGTGAACCAGGCCATTGGAGGAGGAATTGTCCTGCCTACCTGGCAGAGTTGATGAAGAACAAAGCCAACAAGGTTGGCACATCAGGTATCTTCACAATAGAACTATATGCTTTCCCTAAGAAATCATGGGTATATGACACTGGTTGTGGAACTCACATTTGTAATACCATGCAGGGTCTAAGGGGAAGTAGAAAGCTAAACCATGGAGCTTTGGACTTGTACGTGGGCAATGGCAATCGTGCACCGGTCGAAGCTATAGGAAGCTATGATTTAATCCTTCCTAGTGGTTTAATTATTGTATTAGACAATTGTCACTATGCGCCTAGTATTACTAGGGGTATAGTATCGCTTTCTTGTTTGTGCAATAATGGTTTTATTCATACGTTTACGGATTATGGTATTTCAGTTTCAAAGGATAATGTTTTTTACTTTAATGCTATTCCTCGTGATGGTATCTTTGAGATTGACATGCATAATCGTATCACAAACAGTAGTTCTATTTATACATGTAGCAATAAGAAATCCAAGAAGAATTTGGATTCTACTTACCTATGGCATTGTCGCCTTTGCCATGTTAACAAGAAACGCGTTTTGAAATTACAAAAGGATGGACTTATAAAATCAGATGATTCTGAATCATTTGATAAATGTGTTTCTTGCATATCTGGTAAAATGGCGCGCAAGCCTTTCTCCCATGTAGGCGAAAGGGCCAACGATCTACTTGGACTCATACATACTGATGTATGTGGCCCTTTTAGAACTCGAACTAGGGAAGGTGCTACCTATTTCATTACTTTCACTGACGACTTTAGTCGTTATGGTTATGTTTACTTGATTAAACATAAACATGAAACCTTTGAAACGTTCAAAGCTTTCCAAAATGAAGTAGAAAATCAACTCGGCAAGAAGATAAAGGCTCTTCGTTCTGATCGAGGAGGAGAGTACATGAGCCATGAGTTCCAAGATCATCTTAAGAATTGTGGGATTGTCTCACAATTCACTCCCCCTTATACACCACAGCATAATGGTGTATCAGAGAGGAGAAATCGCACCTTGCTTGACATGGTTCGATCGATGATGAGTCCTACCACTCTGCCTCTATCTTTTTGGGGTTATGCACTCAAATCGGCTGCTCGCATACTAAATATGGTTCCCACCAAGAAGGTTGAAAAGACACCATATGAGATATGGCATGGGAAAGTCCCTAACTTGTCTTACTTGAAGGTCTGGGGTTGTGAGGCTCTCGTGAAACGAGACACGCCAAACAAACTTGAACCCAGAGCTGTCAAGTGCATCTTTATAGGATACCCTGAGGAAACGATGGGTTACTATTTCTACTACCCACCTGAGCAAAAAGTAATTATTGCTCGTTATGCTGAGTTTCTTGAGAGCAATCTCATTTCACAAGAAGCAAGTGGGAGTACCATCGACTTTGACGAGATTCCAAGCGATGAAGATGCACAACCTATTGTAGAGACTAGCGAACATCAAGATGAGGCTGAACACGAAACTGTTCCTGTTGCACCTCAAAATGATGTAATCCCTGTTCGAAGGTCCGCAAGGACACCTCATGCACCTGAACGATATGGTTTCCATGTCGATGCTGAGGAGCTGAGTTTAGGGGATCATAATGAACCCCCTAACTATCGAGCTGCATTATCAGATTCTGAATCTGACAAATGGCTTGATGCTATGAACGCGGAAATGCAATCCATGAAAGATAACCAAGTATGGACTTTGGTTGATCTTCCTCCTAACAGTAAGACTGTTGGTAGCAAGTGGCTCTTCAAGAAGAAGACCGACATGGATGGCAATGTACACACCTATAAAGCTCGATTGGTAGCAAAAGGTTATACTCAAACCTACGGGATTGACTATGATGAAACCTTCTCGCCTGTTGCCGACGTTAGAGCTATTAGGATTGTCATAGCCATAGCAGCGTACTATGACTATGAGATTTGGCAAATGGATGTTAAAACTGCTTTCTTAAATGGACATCTTGATGAAGATGTTTATATGGTTCAACCTGAGGGTTTTGTTAATCCAAAACACCCAAAGAAAGTATGTAAGCTTCAAAGGTCCATTTATGGACTAAAGCAAGCATCCAGAAGTTGGAACAAAAGATTCGATGAGGAAGTCAAATCGTTTGGCTTTACTCAGAATCCCGACGAGCCATGTGTATATGTAAGAGCTAGTGGGAGCATTGTCGTCTTTCTAATCCTATATGTCGATGACATACTACTCATAGGAAATAACATTCCAATGCTACAAGATGTAAAATCCTGGCTTGGGAAGTGCTTCGCTATGAAGGATCTTGGGGAAGCGGCATATATACTTGGTATAAAGATCTATCGAGATCGATCAAAGCGGTTAATCGGACTAAGTCAAAGTGCGTACATTGATAAGATTCTAAAACGGTTTAGAATGGATGCTTCCAAACGTGGAAGTCTCCCTATGCAACACAATGTACACTTGAGTAAGACTCAAGGACCGTCCTCACCTGATGAGATGAAACGTATGCGTGATGTCCCCTATGCCTCGGCAGTAGGATCTATCATGTATGCTGTGCGGTGCACAAGACCTGATGTAGCGTTCTCTCAGAACCTTACAAGCCGATATCAACAGAATCCAGGTGAGAGTCACTGGACTGCTGTTAAGAACATACTGAAGTATCTTAGGAATACTAAAGATATGTTTCTTGTTTATGGTGGTGAAAGTCAAGATGAACTGAGCGTCACTTGTTATTCTGATGCTAGTTTTGAGACTGATAGAGATGATTCCAAATCTCAAACGGGGTATGTTTTCGTTTTGAACGGAGGCGCTGTTGATTGGAAAAGTGCAAAGCAGAGCACTATCGCTATGTCTTCTACAGAAGCTGAATACATTGCAACTACTGAAGCTGCAATGGAAGCTGTTTGGATGAGGAAATTCATTTCTGGGCTTGGTGTTGTCCCCAGTAATGAAAAACCTATGGATATGTTCTGTGATAACACAGGTGCTATCATCATTGCCAACGAACCTGGTGTTCAGAAAGGTGCCAGACATTATCGGAGGAAGCTTCACTACATTAGAGATGCGATCCTAATGGGAGATGTACGCTTGCTCAAAGTTCATACAGATGACAACTTAGCTGATCCCTTCACGAAGCCAATGTCATGTACCAAACATATTGAACATGCTAGAAGCATTGGACTTCGACCAGCTAATAGTTTCATGTAATCTGTTTTAGTATTTGGATAATGGAACATTGAGCAGTTTTTATTGGAATAAATTGATATATTTGATATGATCGTTTTTATATGAATATCTACTGTGTTCTATATTTGCATGTTTATATCCATGAATATTTACTGCGTTTTATATTCTAAATTGTCCATTGTCATAATTAATAATATGGGAATATTATTAAGACAAATCTGAGGGCATTGATGACATTATCTTAGTATGACTAAGGATGATGAAATCAAACTCACATGTTGTCCATAATGATGCACAATTGGACTGACCCAACCTATGAGAAATCACTTCATGGATTTATGTCACAAGTGAATCTCACAAAGACTTTGTCACTTATCCTCTGACTTGAGATGCAAGTTGGTTTGTGTATGTAGAGGGGCAAACTTTGATATGGTTAAACGTTGACCTGAACAAGGCTGCTATAACAACCATTATCGGGTTTGTCATTAAGCATATGACAGACACGTGCAGTCAATAAAGAATTTGTTCCTCCACACATGTGGATTAGATACTACTGGGCCCCTCGATGATTTGAATAGATGTATGTGTGGCCACACCCAAAAGGTAATCAAGATGAATCTTGATTGGTTTTGGTAATCTACTTCAATATATAGATCGAGAAACAGAATCGTTGAAATTTTAGATTGACATTTATCCTTGTCTAAAATTCAACATAGTATCAGTAACAAAAGGATAACTGCTTGAAAAACCTTGAACAAAGATTTTATGAAACTCCTCATGTACTTCTAGGGGCATTGGCGGGTTGCTAGACTCTAACCTTTGCTTGTATAACTACTTGATGTTATCACGTGCGCAAGTGGGAGCTGTTGGAATATGCTTCACATGTATAACATATAGTTATATGGCTAGTTGTTTGTGAGCCTAAAGGGTCACACACTTAAACACTAAACACCATTATATAATTAGTGTAATTAGTGTAATTACATTAATTATTAATATATATAAGCTATGAGCTTGTCTATCATAAGTTTAATATTAAAAGTTAATATTGAAACTTTCTTGTGGGCAAACTAGAAGAAACAAAAGATAGGGACTTGTGGGCAAATAAGACTAATGATTTATGGAAATCATTAAAGGATTGTAATGGCACCATTAAGAGATATAATGGTCCATAAACTCCTTTCTTTGACCACACTTGGCCGTCCCCTCTCACACACACTTTGAAGGTGTTTTGTTTTCTCTCTTTTGCTCTCAAGACTCTAGGACTAGCATCCATTACATTGGTGTTCTTGGAAGTGTTGTGTGGACTTGCTTTAGAGGTATTCCCCATTGGAATCCTTGGTTTCGGTTGCTCACAATATCCATCCGAATTCATCATTGATCAAAGGCAACTAGGGTATGATTCTTATACCATTCTCTTTGATTTTTCTTTTAGTTTAATTGTATGATTGATATCAAGATCCTTTCATGGTGATAAATACTTTCCGCTGCGTTTTGTTAATTGTTTTAACCGAAAATCACCATTATTTACCATCATCAATAAGGCATAGTGAAAGTCTTCTCATCAGATCATGCTCATCGTCAACCACCGTTGCAGCTATTTTTCCACTGATGAAGTTGTTTCCTTTCTTCTCTTACTAAGTTCGAGGACTAATTTGTGATAGGTACGAGTTATTTTAATTTTCATCATTTTCAGCTAATCATTTTCATGCAAGACTCTGTTCTTAAATGATCAGTTTAATGTTTTTGTTTTATGATTGCATGAGTCTGTTTTTATTGAAATACAAACATATTACCTGATTTATCAACCATATCTTAGTATCTCATTAAATTTAGATATAAGACATTTTATAAGCAAAAAAAAAAAACATCAAATATCATATACTTCAAATACATCTTCCCGGCTCGGTGATTCATATAGTCGAATGATTTCAGATAGTCAAACCCTGTGCTAGACTATCTGATGGTAATGACCATCTGATGAAGGATCAGTTGCTAGACTTCATCAGATAATCATTAGGTGGAGCAATCTCATTGGACCTATCTTCATAACTGTCACTCAAGTGCTATTGGACACGTCTGTCTCGCTGACATTTAATGCGACTGCACGATGTCATTTCCCGCCACACTACCCTGCCATTTGATTGACTTCCTTCATCATTCCTAGACTTCCCCAAATTACTCTACACTTCAACATTTCGTAAATTTTTGTTAACACTTTTCTCTCTCAAAATCCAAAACCCTTTCACCCTCCTCGCAAAAATCTCTCAATCCTTCAAACAATGGCAAACTCAAAAAGAACTTATCTCAGGGTTTCCCTACCTGCCTCCATCCGACCTTCACCAAATGTCTCTTAACCGTATAGCAACATATATTATACGAAGAACAATTCAAGAAGCTTCATCAATTATCGTCTCAGGAATTTGAGACCGGAGCTTAAGGAACTGTTAAAATTCTTCGACCAACACCCAATCAGAGATACTTTAAACTTTGATATTACCTTATAAAAACCTATGCTGCTCGAGTTCTTGTATACTTGCACCACTTCCAAAGAATCCGGAGAAGATGTTATAACCGGAACAATATTGCAAGGTAAACACACCGTCTCTTTCAACCTTACTACATTCAGGGAAACTGCTAAACTCGATTATGTGAGACCCCCACAAGTTCATGAACCAACCCCATCGTTAGAAGAAGCAAAATCAGCCGTCCTGCCATACATTCAATATCAGGGAGATCACTCCAGAGGAATATCAAGGACGAAGATTGGTTTGTTATGGTCAGCACTCTTTATGACCATCTCTCAATACCTGTCTTGTAAGACAGGAGGGTTTGATTCTGTATCCGGTCACGAAATGATCATAGGAGCTGCCCTGTTTTCTGATATTAAGGCTGATTTTGGGTCACTTATTTTTGAACAATTAGTAAAGAAGGTATCTGCTAAAAGAAAAGATAAGTTGATTCCTTTTCCTCGATTCCTCGGTATGATCTTTCTTCATTCCCTGGCAGAACAGGTGTTTTATGATAATGTTGGTTCCTCATTCAAAGCTGGTATGGTGGGTAGCTCAAACTTCTCAGGTCAAGAAGAGAAATTTTCTCCTGAACTTCCTGAAGGTATGTTGACATTTACTCAATTTGCACAATCTTCCTCCTCTCAAGAGGATGATGTTGAGTCTGATGATGATGAAAACCACTTCTCTTCTGATCATTCACCACCACCACCACCTTCAAATCCATCAAACCAAACCCGCCGATATAGAACCATGAGTTCCAATCCCAGAGCTTTGCCCAATCCAACTCCAATTGAGATAAGGGGAATTTCATCCTCCCTTTCACCAGTCCCTTTGAGGACAGAAAATGTTAATGCAGACCATTCTCCGGTCCATTAAGAATCCAGGTGAGATGTTGAACTTGATGATGTTAACAAACTCATTGATGAGTTTGTAGAAGAAGAAAATGCTGATGTAAATCAATCGGTGGATCACACGAGTGTCCCCACTCAAACGAATCATGATGTTGAACCTGAACAGGAGTACACGCTACCAGTCAGCTAGACTAATAGCTCCGATGAAGAACCCGCCGCCACTGCCGAGCAAGTTCCACCTCCCAGGAGAAGTGCCACACCAGAGGGTCCGATGGACCGGGGTGTGCCAGCTGCGAGAAATCTCCCTGGCCTGGTGGTAAACTTCAACGAAACATTCAAACAACTAGCTCTGATTTGGAGTTTTTGTGGGGTTATAAACACCAACATTAGGAACATCTCCAATCACCAGACTATGTCAGACAGCGTCCAAGATATCCTGGCCAACAATCAGGAAAATCTCCAAAGAAACGTGAATGCACAAAATGGGCAAATTGATGATCTCATCTCTGAAATTCAAAATCTCACGTCTAGTAACGCTGATTTGTCATCTAAGTTCAATCATCTTGAAAGATCCATTGGTGAAAGGATTGATAATCTGTTATTTCGCATCTCTAACCTTGTTGAGCCGCTAATAAATAGAGAAAATGCTCAAGGTGTCACTCCCACCCCTCATTTTCAGTGGGAGAAATCTGTGTCTCATCAAGGCACAGTGGAGACGGTTGATAGTAGACCGGCCGGAATGGGATGTGAAGACCGGAGCAGTGGAAAGAGAGTTGTTGGAAACAACAGAGTTCGTGATGTTGGCAGGGGTTCGAATCGTGTAGCTGAAGAAAGTGTTCAGGGTGGGAAAATCAGTCAGATGACCTCAGAACGTTTTAGGAGGTCAGGATCAGGTTCGAAGAATTTCCAGAAATCACCATCACTCACCTTGGGGGTACAACCAGGATCCCTATAGTTCCTTCCTCAGATCACCTTGTCAAGGCTTCTAGACAAACTCCCGAGGGTAAAATCCAAAACCTTCCCCTTGAAAAAGGTAAAGGTCATGCAGCTTCTCCCCCAAAGATGAAAAAGAGAAAAAGCCAAATGACTCCTGGAGAGGAGGAACTTAGAAGTACGGCCAGACGTCTGGGGATGTCTGTAGAAGAGGTGGCTGAGGCCAAAGAGGAAGAGTGCAGGAGAAGGGGCCTAGGAAGCCACAAGGGAAGGAAGGGGTGATTGGCTGGAGAATGATGGGAGCTACCGGTGATGCAAGGCCGGTACTTGAAGAAATTAATTTATGTTTATGTTTAAAAACAATGGTCTGTAATCCTAAAACAATTTACTTTTCTGCTGCACCCCAAAACAATTTACATTTATGTCTTTATTTTGCTACTCTTTGATGAATGAACATCATCAATCAATGATGATGATTTTGACATACCTGAGTTTATTTACTTGCTAGATACTTAGAAAAACTCAGAAAGAAAATATGAGTTATGAACTGTAGTGTGATCACATTCTATCAGATCACCATATATTGTAATGTCTTCTAGGTATGTCGAAGACCCTCTGAATTGTGAAAAATACTCAAGCTTAAATATAAAACCTTCACATATTCAGGGGGAGTTGCCTAACTATTTGTCTACATCAAATAGGGGGAGATTGTTGGGTCGCTGAAAAGCATCCCCTACTGAAGAGATTTAATGAAGACAAAAAGGCAGATAGTTAGAAGACAATCTGAGGATTAGTTCCTCAGATTTTGGGTAATTGAATCTGATCAGTTCGGATTCAGTTACCCAGTTGCACTATCTGATCACTATCTGAAACAACGATCAGTTCCCCGTGCGGAATCAGATATTGGTTAACAGATCAGATACTGTAACAGGTTCAGCGCATTGTACAAAACGCTGAACCATTGAACAAATACTTCTCTAAGCAAAACTCTTAGTGAAGGTCACTGAAGCTGAAGGCCATCTGAAGAAGCATGAGTATCCGAAAACTCATGGCTGCCAAAAGTGTACATTAGCCCAAAGTTTCAGCGTCACAGAAAGACACAAGTAAAGCACAAGTTTGTGCATCGCTGATTATGAGAATATCTTGCAAATCTTCTAGACGATATCGGCGATCACAAGAGACAGAAAGTACTATCAGAATTCTGTTAGTCGTACTCATCCCATGAAATATCCTCAGCACCAACGGAATTCGCACACGTGGAATCGATCGATCATTCCTTTGGCTCTATGTTTCCCAATGCTATAAATTGAGGACTTGAGCGATCGATTTCTGTATGCACCCAACAAGGTTACACGCTGCTGAAATTACTCCAGAACTTTATTCCTTTGAGCAGAGTGTAAACCACCAGTTAACTCTAGTTATCTGATTCGAGAATTGAATCTGTATAACGAAAGTGTCTGGTCTTGTGCTTGATCATTTATTGATCATAAACTTGTCTTAGATAATATCGGTTGTTGTCTATCACATGCAAGCAGTTTAGTTAGAATTTGTTCTTAGTTATTCCACAATCTGCTTGCATCTTTATTGTATCATTATTGATTAATAAAGAAAAGTTTAAAAAGTGTTGAGTGTCTCCATAAATTTTAAATTGGTCAGTGAAAGCGTATAAGTGTTGAATTTCACTTATTACGGGACTAACAATTGGTATCAGAGCAGGACAATTAACTCGTAATTGTTGATCTGCTTACTTACTGATAAAAAATGGGTGAAAAGCTATCTCAAATGAATCTTGGTTCGAAGACAAATGCCCCTGTGTTTACTGATGACGATTTCGGTATGTGGAAAATCCATTTTCTGGGATTTGTCAAACATCCAAAAGACATGGGACTAGATATTCTTATCAATGGTCCATACATTCCAAAAATGTTCGTTCCAAGTACAACTATTTCTAAGAAGAAGAAGAATGAGGGTGACGAAGAAGAAGAAGAAGAATGAGGGTGACGAAGAAGAAGAAGAAGAAGAAGAATGAGGGTGACGAAGAAGAAGAAGAAGAAGAAGAAGAAGGATGAGGGTGACGAAGACGAAGAAGAATGAGGGTGACAGAAGAAGAAGAAGGAGAAGGAGAAGGAGAAGGAGAAGGAGAAGAAGGAGGAGAAGAAGAAGGAGCAGAAGAATAAGGAGGAGGAGGAGCAGAAGGAGGAGAAGGAGAAGAAGGAGAAGAAGAAGAAGAAGAACAAGAAGCAGAAGCAGAAGAAGAATGAGAAGAAGAAGAAGAAGAAGAAGAAGAAGAAGAAATTTTCATTGTCCTTCAACTTTGGTGTGGGTTTTCGTCAATTAATTCCTCTCCACGGTCGATGACAGGTATTCTCTTGCGTAGTTTAGATATTTTGCTCGTATTCCTTGACGTAATCGTAACAATTTAATACACTTAATTGCGCAAGTTTTTCAACGCGTGCTTCGTTCCCAACAATGATTTATAAAACAAAGACAACATATTTTGAACTCATTCTATCACAAACAATTCCGGGGAATGGTTTAATAAAATTGTTACGATTACGTTAAGGTCTACGATAAGAATATCTTAACTAGTCATGTGATTATACCAGTCATCCTCCATGGAAAGGAAGGGGTCGATGAAAAGTCAATAGAAGTTTAAGGACAATGAATGTTTTTTGATATAAGGTCCTCTGTTAACTATTCTTGTTATTTTGAAAAGCCAATAGAATTTTAAGGACAATGAATGTTTTTTGATATAATTGTTCAAAAAATAATTAAAGAGTGATAATTATGTTTGGAACAAGCAACACAAATTAAATATGACGTGTGAAACTCAGCATTCTTGTCGGCTTGTATTCTGTTTTGGTACTCAGAGCTATCAACCATAGTTTTGAATCCAGCCAAATAAATTATTTAAATGTTTCAACCACAGCGGAATATTGATTAATAATTAAGATAATTCTCATGATAGGAAGAGATTTTGTAATAAATGAAGTGACTTCAGATGGCTACTGTATCTACCAACATTTATATACGTTTTATTTAAATAAATTGATCGGGAGTATATTCAGCAGTTGTAGAAATTTGTTTACCAGTACTAGCATGAATCATCTATATTTCTACATATTTTTGTAATTATAAATATATATTTTTATTAATAACTAGTTATTATATTTTGAATATTTTAAGATATTTGTTAAATGACATAGTTGATATGGATGTGATATTTGGCACCACTTTTGCAAGTAGATCGTAAATTTAAAGAAAAAATTCTTAAAAATACCTAGCAGTAGTAATTAATGATTGTACGTCATTAGTAATAATTACCTTTATTGTTCGAAAGCAAAGATAATGTCTGCAAATTAATTACAGTATCTACAAATATCTTTGAAGTACGAAAACCAAGATATTGGCTGTAAAGATGACAAGGCCTTTCATATCCAGACCTATATAGACTCCTGTGGCCAGGTGGTAGATATATATATATTTTAATTTGTTAAATATGATTAATAATGTAAAAGGTTTATATGATATTCTTAATAACATATAAATGTCTAATAAACTCCCATTTAAATGGACATTGCAATAAAATTGTAACGCCCTGAAATTCTGGTAGATTAAACAATACCTTTATTTTAATTAAATTAAGAGTTAAGAAATAACTATTTTATTTTGTGATTTATTAATGGGTAAAATAGGGATAATTATTTTTACTTTCTTTTCTCGTGAATTATTAATACCCTATTATGACAATTAATGAAATTATGATAAACATTTATCCCTCTAGTTTTAAGTCCGGCTTTTATTGTTTTATGCTTTGGGCCTGGTGAGAAATGGGTCCGGATGAAGGTGGCGACATGCTGGGCTGGTCTACCAGTCTTGATGGAGAGCCATTTGCATAAATGATGCTCTTTGCATCAGAATTGCACAAGTAATGCCCTTTTTTGGGGCTTTACAAAACTAATGCTATCCCCCACTGGCACACCCAGATCCCCTACGATCCCCCACTGGCAGACCCGGATCCCCCCTTTTACCATACTTTTTTTGTACTTTTTATACTTTCCGACAACTTTTGTACTTTTATGACGATCCTCTTGTCCCACACCCGGATCCCACTTGGGTATCCCCTAGTCACACCCCCGGATCCCACAAGGGAATCTTTTTTCTTTCAACTTAACGGTTCCTTCTTTGCTCAATTGCTGAAGAAACTGCAGCTGGCAAGAAGTCTATATTAAAGCTGGTGGTTTTTTTTTTTTTGAATCAGGTAGAAATAGGAAACATCAAGGCTTAGCTGCAGCCATATTAAAGCTGTGGGAGAAATGTGGGAGAAATGTGAGATTGCAAAGATTGCTGTTAAAAAAGGAGTACAGAATACCAGCTGCAGTTTCTTCAGCAATTGAGCAAAGAAGGAACCGTGAAGTTGAAAGAAAAAAGATTCCCTTGTGGGATCCAGGGGTGTGACTAGGGGATACCCAAGTGGGATCCGGGTGTAGGACAAGGGGATTGTCATAAAAGTACAAAAGTTGTCGGAAAGTACAAAAAGTACAAAAAAATTATGGTAAAGGGGGGGATCCGGGTCTGCCAGTGGGGGATCGTAGGGGATCCGGGTGTGCCAGTGAGGAATATCATTAGTTTTGCAAAGCCCCAAAAAAGGACATTACTTGTGCAATTCTGATGCAAAGAGCATCATTTATACAAATGGCTCCTTGATGGAAGGGGCCATGTTTGTAATGATAGAGATTTAAGGATATTTCCCCTATCCTAGCCGCCGTTATCCATAATTCCACATTTCCCTCTTTGGCAACCATACTATCTCAAGCTTCCATCGGCAGCCATGAATCCACCAACATTTCCGTTCAGTTCTGTCCAACCGAGCACCATAACCTTCACCTCCCTTCATATTGATTCCGTCCCACTCGTTTTATGTTTCTGTTGATCGGAAGTAACACCGTCACCACCATACGTTTTCACCACCTTGAGTTTCTTCTCGTTTTCCTTCTTCCACCGTCGAGCTACCATTCCGATGAGCTCCTGGTTCCGTCGAGCTGCTGTTTTCCGTCGAGTTTCTGCTTCCCGATTCCACCCATCTTTCCGGCGAAGTTCGTTTAGACCCATCCATTACGGTGAAGCTTCTGTCCTTAGTTTCTGTTTAAATCCATTGTTTCCGGCGGTTTCTGTTTCTGTCCAGCTTTTTACGTAAACTCGAGAGCAACTATTTCCGGTGAGTTTCATTCTGTTTCTCCTTCCTATCGTCTGATCCTCGGTTCTGATTACTGATTCTTTCTAGTTTTTTTTGTGTGCCATGGTTAAGAGCAGTGGTGGTTCCGCTAAGGATCGAGAAGCATTACTCATTTCAGCCAAGAACTCCGTTAAAAGAAAAAGAAGCTAGCTATTTGATATGGTGGCGCGTGGGTAAAATATTCCTCTGTCCTTGTACGTCATTTCCGTTTACCATTATGTTTAATAGTAAGAAATGGAAATAATGGTTAAAATTGTTTGAATGTGTTGGGTTTTTGACCTCCGGTCCTTGGGGTTTGCGATTTGTGTAATAAACAATCTTGATTTAATAAGGAAATTTTCATTGCTTCCTGTTTGCTTCGAAGTTCATGCACTGAAGATTTTTATGGATTTCTTGGGCAGACTAAATGTGGCCATTTTTAGTATTATTCTAATTAAGAGAAGATCTTTTATATATTTTAATTAAGAGAAATCTTTTAATATTATTTTAACTAAGAGCAATATTTTAATACTTCCTCCGTATCAAAATATGTGACACAAATTGACTTACACGTTTTTTGAGGTAAAAAATTAAAGTAGATTTTAAAATAAATTAAAGTAGATTTTAAAATAAATTAAAGTAGATAGTTAGTGGAGAATGAGTCCCACTTTTCTTGAATAAAGTGATATTAATGAGTTTTAAAAGTAAAAGTAAGGGTATAAGGGTAATTTCATTTTATTAGAGTGGATAGTTAGTGAGTATGGGTTCCACTATTTTTACCAAATAAGGAAAGTTTTCAAAGTGTGTCACTTATTTTGATTCACCCTAAAATAGAAAGTGTGTCACTTATTTTGATACGGAGGAAGTACTATTTTAATTAAAGAGAATGTTTGATTACTATTTTTAATCAAAGGAATCGGCTTGGTCATTATGAGTGATTGAGTAAAAATTCGGGGTTCCCTATCGGAAAACTTTTGCGTTTTAAAACGATTTTTGAGTTGGGTCTAATTAGGGTTATCTTTCGTGCCTTAGGACCGTCTAGGTGTTAGCTGGACAGTGGCATAGACTGCTAAGAGGTCTTCGGAGCTTACGTTATTGAGGTGAGTATTCTCACCGTGTATTCAGTTTTAACGTTATACATGCATGACTTACGTGTTAAATTACTTGCACCATAATTGCTATCTTAGTTATCTGTTATCTGAGTTATCTGTGATCTGGGTTATCCGTGATCTGGGTTATCTGGGCTAACTGAGTTAATTATGTTAAAGAGATAAAAACATAATAATAAACATCTGGGTTGTAGGCTATATGTCTACATGGGATCACCTCCCGTCTGAGTTTTGGCTTACGCCTATCTGGGGTGTGAGGAGGGGCGAGGTTGATCTCTCGTCCCAAATCACACAAGCGCGCTATATAAATTTAAAATCTGAGTAATAAAATCTGAGAAATAAATCTGAGTAAATAATCGAGTAGAATCTGAGTAGGAGTACACCGATGTGCCCTCATGTGTTGTATGTTATGATTGTTTACATTTTGTGAATATTCACTCTGCTTCCCCGCTGACCCAAAACTTCCCCCCATTATTTCAGGTTCTGGCAAAGGAATAGAGCAGGTTGACGGTTGACAGTTGTATCGTTTCTGAGTGCTAATGTGGAACGTTATTATTTTATTAAACTCATTTTTTTATTTATAACCTTCTTCCGCTTTAATTACATTTTTCAGTGATAAACATTTATAATTGGGTTTTATATTGGGACCTTTTTATTTAAATCTTGTACTTACAAAGTTTTAAATTTTTTTGAAAATTTTGGGTGTTACAAAAATAAACGGCAAATACATACATCAAAAATCTAATATACAAACCAAATACATACAAGGGTAAAGGAAAAGACAACATCAACTACTAGTTTTATGATACTACCTGATCGACTAGGTAGATGATTAAATGTTTAACACGAACACTTATGAAACACTTAATAGTCGTAGTAAGTCATCATCCAGTAGTAGGTAAGCTTAGTACTGCAATCGTTTTACTACGGATCAATCAATTAGCACTAGAATAATGGTTAATACTGCCCAACGGCATAGACGTCGTGGAGGGTAGTACTTATGCTTGATCAGTATTATCATTGATAGCCGTAGTAACTAGTAAGTCATCATCCAGTTAAGTAGTCTATAAGGTTAGTACTGCAATCGTTATTACTACGGATCAGTTGAGCAGTAAAAATACCCACCAGTAGTAAATAAATGACTATACGTCAGTAGTAATTATTACATTTATAGTTCGAAAGAAAAGATAATGCCTGCAAATTAATAACAATATCTACACATATCTTTGAAGAAGGAAAACCAAGATATTGGCTGCAAAGATAACAAGACATTTCTTATCCTGACCCTTATAGACTCCTATGGCTAGGCGGTATATATATATATATATATATATATATATATATATATATATATATATATATGAGTTCCTTTGAGAATTAATATATTGGGTGGATTTGGGGCTCACGGCCCGGCAAAATCTACCGCGCGGCGCGAGGGGGCACATGTGCCCTGTTTAATCATCGATGATTACCCTAATTCTCATATTTTTACGATTTTTCTAATTCTCAAAGGACCCTATCATACAAATGCCATACGGTCTCAAAAGACTCACATTGCATAATTCATAACAACTTCTATAGGTTCCCTAGGTTCAACCCTAAACTTAACATAAAGTCTCAAGGTCAACCTATCGATATCAAGGAATCTTACATTCCTATTGCTACAGTCTAAGACTAGGATGGACATCCAACCTAATTCACTTAAACTATAGCTCTGATACCAAGTTGTAACACCCGTATTTTTATAACATCGTTTAAAACGGCATTACACCAACCTTATCACATAAGAGAGCCGGCCCTAGGCGAATTTCCATGAAGATCCATGCAATCGGTTCAAGCTACTACCGTTCTTGATTATCATTCTTGCAAGCTTCCCTGTTATTACGAGAATCCAATCTAGGATTTTTGTTTTACGAGCGTTGTTACAGGAGTGGTACCTTGAACCTATAGGGTTTGGTCGATTGGTGGGTTTTGTTTGTTTAGGGTTCTGAAGGCTTTCATATTGTCTAGGGTTTCTTTCTGTTTATTCAGATGGGGATTAAAAAGAGATTGGATGCTGATGGTTGGACTTGGCGGATCGGGAAAAGGAATGGAGATGGTAAGGAATTCCGGGATAAGCCAATTCAAAACCCGTTCCAGAAGTCAAGTTGAAAAGGTAGCTTCTTCGTTTTTCATTACGAATTTTCCGGATATGATCAATTCGAAATCATTATGGAAACGGTGCATGGTGCATGGGAAAGTGGTAGATGTTTTTATCCCACATAAATTGTCGAAAAGTGGAAAAAGGTTTGGGTTTATTAGATTCTTGGGAATTGTGGATGAGGAAGGGTTTGCCAGGTATCTTTCATCACAGTGGATGGGTTCTTTTCACATATTTGTTTCAGTTGCTCGATTTAACCGGTCGAAAGCTGTGACGTCTAATAGTGTAAAGATGCAGCTGGTAGGAAATCATTCCCAGTCTTATGCTTCTGTGGTAGTTGGAAAGAATATGAGGCAGGATAAGGAGGTGAATGGGGAGCAGTCAATCTCACAGCCTTTGGTAGTTGCGAAAAAGGTTGTGCTAAAAGAAAAAGATTTAATCAAATTGGAGGATGCGCATACGGTTGTTCTCGCGAAGGTTAGAGAAGTGGGGTTGATGGTAAACTTAATCATTCACATGGAAAGTGAGGGTTTTGTTGATTTTGATCTACATCATATTGGAGGATTATGGGTGTGGGTGGAATTCAAATCCCAAAAAACGTGTTTGAAGTTCAAAAGTTTAGATCTATCTCATTTATTCGTTGAAGTTAGACTAGTACATAGTAATTTTGTGGTTGATGAACGTATGGTATGGATTGAAGTAGATGGATTACCGCTATGTGCTTGGAATTCTGATGCTTACAAAAGAATTGGAGAAATCTGGGGTAAGTTCATGTTCTTTGATGATGACTTTAATGATGACACGAGCAATGGCAGAATTTGTATTAATACAAAAGAAATGCAATTAATAAATGAGTCTATCCAAGTTGAAGTGGCGGAGAAAATATATGTAGTACGTATAAAAGAAAAAGAATCATGGAAGATAAAATTCAGTAGAAAATCTGCAGAATCGGAATCGGATGTTTATGATTCTGAAGATGAGGTGGGGAGTGAAAACGACTCGGAATCTAATACGGTAATGGAAGAGAATGTTTTAATTCAAGAAGAGCAAGATCTGGGTGTAAAGTTAAATGAAGAAAACACGTTCATTGAATCGAAGGAGAAGGAAAGTAATGAGGTTATCGAAATTGAACAGGGTGAGTTTGTAAAAGAAAATCTGGAACCTCAGGTTTGTTCTAATAGTGATTCAGGCTCCATCCTCGTGTCCTCAAAGTGAGTTTGTAAAAGAAAATATGGAACCTCAAGTGTGTAATAATAGTGATTCAGGCTCTCTCTCGTGTCCTCCTGGTTTTGATTTTGTAAAAAATCATGAGGGTCAAGGTGGGTTGCATGGGAAAGATGTAAGCCATACAGTTAGTTGTGGACTAATATTTGGAAATTATGAGACAGTGAACCATGTTGATCGAACTATTGGTGGGATTGGTGAATTCAATAGTTTTAAATGTTAAATGTTCTTTCTATTAATGCGCGGGGGCTCGGTAATGTCGATAAAAGGAGATGGATAAAGAATATGTGTTTTCAGAATAGTGTATCGTTTTTGGGGGTGCAGGAAACGATGATGACAAAGCCGAATCTCTTCCGGTTTAAATCAATTTGGGGTAATTATCACTTTGATTTTGCATGTAGTTCCGCTCGATGTCATTCGGGAGGTATAGTATCTATATGGGATACGACGGTTTTTGCTAAAGAAAATATCGTTTGTGGTAGATTCTACGTGATTGTGGAAGGTTCTTGGATGGGTAGTACTGAGAAGATGCATTTTATTAATATTTATGCGACTCAAGATGTAGAATCCCGGAGTTGTATTTGGGATGAAGTTCGGGATTATATGGACACCAAAAGTGGGAAGTTCATAATTTTTGGTGACTTTAATGAAGTAAGAGATGAATCGGAAAGGTTCGGGACGGTTTTTAATCCTAACGGGCCTGATTTATTTAATAATTTTATTGATGAATGTGGGTTAATTGATCTTGATATTGGAGGTCGGAAGTATACGTGGATGAATAAATTGGGGACTAAGATGAGTAAGTTGGATAGATTCTTGTTATCCGAAAATGTATTAAATAGTGATCCGGATTTAAAGGTTGTTGCTTTGGAAAGAAATTTATCGGATCATAGTCCAATTCTTTTATCCACTAAGAAAAACGATTACGGTCCGACTCCTTTTCGGGGTTTTCACTCATGGTTGGAGATGGAGGATTATAAGCTGTTAATTGAAAAATGTTATAATGAGTGCAAAGTTGCAAATGTGAACCCAATGGTGAAGTTTAAATATAAAATTAAGAAATTAAAGATGTGTAGTAAAGATTGGTCAAGGAGGATGATTGTTGATCGACGGGAACAAAGTGACCAATGCAAAAAACATATTCAAATTATTGAACAGAAGATTGATAGTGGGATTGCTTCGGATCAAGAAAGACAGTTGCGGGTCGATCTTTTAAAAAAATTAAAAGACCATGAGAAATTTGATAGTAGAGATTTGGCTCAAAAGCTTAAACATAAATGGAATGTTGAGGGAGATGAGAATTCCGGTTTTTTTCATGGGCTTTTA
Source organism: Calendula officinalis (assembly GCA_963853835.1). Lineage (NCBI taxonomy): Eukaryota > Viridiplantae > Streptophyta > Magnoliopsida > Asterales > Asteraceae > Calendula > Calendula officinalis. Next base: position 38,288,559 of record OY970828.1, read on the forward strand.
AAACAAAGAAGGAGAATTCAAATGGTTCAAGGTGTGATGGATGAAGGTGAATGGAAATCGGATCCGAGATTAGTCAAGTCGGTTTTTCTTGATTATTATAAAACCAAATTTTGTGTTTTAGTTCGAGCCCCTGTTCTATTGAAGCTAATCGTTTTAAACGGCTTAGTGTGGAAGATGCGGATTTTTTAGAATGTCTGTGTACTATGGATGAATTGAAGGTGGTAGTGTGGAGTTGTGGTAGTGAAAAAACCCCGGGGACGGATGGATTTTCTTTTAAATTTGTGAAAACATTCTGGGATATTTTAAAAAATGATATTCTTGACTTTGTCAACAATTTTCTTAGTTCGGGACAGTTTCAAGAAGGTTGTAACACCTCATTCATAACGTTAATTCCTAAGGTTAGTAATCCTATATTAGTTAAAGATTATAGACCTATTTCTCTTATTGGGTTACAATATAAAATCATTGCAAAGTTATTAGCTCTTCGGTTATCAAAAGTGATTGATAATTTGGTTAGTAATGTGCAATCCGCTTTTTTAAAAGGAGGACAAATTCTTGATGGCCCTCTAATGTTAAACGAGATGATCGAGTGGTTTAAAAAGAATAAGAAAAAATTGCTTATTTTCAAAGTGGATTTTGAAAAGGCATATGATTCGTTGAGTTGGGATTATTTAGACTCAGTTATGGATCGTATGGGTTTTGGAAATAAGTGGAGAAATTTTATAAAATCGTGCCTTTCTTCAGCTAAACTTTCGGTGTTGGTGAATGGTAGCCCTACGGATCAATTCTCTCTGTATCGGGGTGTTAGGCAAGGTGATCCGTTGTCTACTTTCCTTTTCATAATTGCTATGGAAGGATTACATTTATGTTTAGAAAAAGCAAAAGAGCTAAATCAAATAAAAGGGATAACTTTTGGAAATGGTAACTTAAATATTTCGCATTTTTTCTATGCGGATGATGTTATTATGGTTACCGAATGGAAGGGTGAAGAGCTCACAAATATTATGGAGATTTTGCAAGGTTTTTATAGTGAATCCGGTTTAAAAAATAAATGTGCATAAGTCTAATTTATATGGTGTAGGTATAAATAATCAAGAAATTGAGGTGATGGCTCAACGTTCGGGGTGTGCGGCAGGCACACTACCTTTTCTGTATTTGGGTGTCCCGACGGCAGGAAATATGTCAAGAATTAAGGCATGGGATCCGATGGTGGCTGCATTTAAAAAGCGTTTATCTAATTGGGAAATGAAAATGTTATCGATGGGTGGTCGCTTAACTCTTTTAAAATCTGTGCTCGGTAGTGTCGGGTTATATTGGATATCTATATTTAGAATGCCAGAGGCTATTATTTCAAAGTTAGAAAGTTTACGGGCCCGGTTTTTTTGGGGTTCTAACGATTTAGAGAACAAAACAAATTGGGTCTCGTGGAATAACATTATGGCAGAAAAAGAGAAGGGAGGGCTCGGTATTGCGAGTTTGAAAGCGCTAAACTTAGCTCTCCTTTTAAAGTGGAGATGGAGATTTTTTAAAGAATCGGAGTCATTGTGGTGTAAAGTCATTAAATCGATACATGGTGAAGATGGAGGAGTGTTACGGAAATGTAATGTTCGTAGTGGGAGTGGTACGTGGTCGCGAATTATTAGTACTCTAAATTTTCTTCATGATAATCACATCATTAAGTATCAGGATATGAGATATGAGTTGGTAAGTGGAGACAAGCTCAGTTTTTGGTCAGATGTGTGGTTAACACCACAACCGTTATGTGATACTTTTAACAGGTTATTCCGATTGGATACAAGAACAAATGATATAGTTGCAAGTAAATGGCAGAATAATAATTGGACGTGGTCATGGAGACGTCAAATTAGAGGAGGAATCGAAGCAGAGCAGATGGCTCTTTTAAATTCTTGTCTTGCTCAAGTAAACATGCGTACTGGACCGGATAAGGTATGTTGGACTTTTGACCCGCAAGCAGGTTACTCGGTCTCGTGTGCTCGTAGTATCATCGAAAATATCTTCATCCGGGTATAAACAGGGTTACAAAATGGGTGAGACAAATTCCTATAAAAGTAAATATTTTTATTTGGCGAGTGATATTGGATCGATTACCGACTAGACAAAATCTGTCTAGAAGAGGTTTTGAAATCGAGTCTATTTTGTGTCCCGTTTGCCAAAGTGGGATGGAATCAGTGAATCATATTTTGTTTATGTGTTCCATAGCAAAACAGATTTGGAAAATGGTTTGTAGGTGGTGTGACATGGTTACGTTTTATGGGAACTCGTTGGAAGAATGGTGGGTGTGGTGTGCGGATTTGACAAACAGTAAAAGACATGAGCTAGTTTTGAACATCATTGGGATAGTTACATGTTGGATGTTATGGCGGTACCGGAACTCAATTATTTTTGATTGCGAAAGTATTCGCAAAGGAGATATGTTTGATTGTATTGTTTTATTCTCGTTTAATTGGCTTTCCCAACGTGATCTTTCTTATAAGATCACTTGGGTTGATTGGGTAAAAAACCCATTATTGCATTTGTAGTTTGAACTCTGTATTATGCTAGCCTCTTGCTAGCTTTCGTTTTTAATATACGTGGTTTGAAGGTCTTCGGGCGGGTGATGGCTTTGCCGAAGCTTGACCCGTTGCCTTCTTTTGCTGTTCAAAAAAATAAAACATCGTTTAAAACATTTAAAATACATATTTCCTAATATTTGACATATTGTCCAAAATACAGTTTAACAAAAACCTTAAACCTTTATCAGAGTTTATAAAAATACGGTGTCACCAAGTGTATCAAAATCATAGGCAAACGGGATCTACCTAAGAGCTCCCGAGCTAAACATCTCTAGGCCACTTCTAGTGCAACCTTCTATCACTTCCAACCTGTACCTGAGTACATAGCCACAAAACAAACGTAGTACGTGAGACAAAATAGTCTCGTGAGATACATGGGTTTTAGACCCAAATAACAATAATAATCGTTTCATAAATATATATATATACACTACATCAATTCCGTCTAGTCACCCTATTGTGACCCTATCAATTCGGCTCTCCTAGCAAAACATATCTAACTATCGGGTTGCCCCCGAACTAGCTAGAAGCACAAACACATCTAGTTATCGGGTTGCCCCCAAACTTACTAGAAGCACAAACATATCTAACTATCGGGTTGCCCCCGAACTAGCTAGAAGCACACGTATCTAGTTATTGGGTTGCCCTCGAACTAACTAGAAGCTCAAGATACCGGCAAGAGGGAATCGCCCAATCTACCGATACATGCGTTACTCGCCGGAATACGTCCAGTTAGCAAGACTACTAACGTGGATGAGTCAATGGGAATCCACCCAACTGCCCCTCAATCCACACCTCATGACCGGGAGTCGGTCGTGACATCACATCATCTCAATCTTACCATAACTCAACAGTTATGTCAATCTAGCTCTCGGTTATCACATCAATCATCAAACAAGTTAGTTATCCAATAATAACTATATATAACTAGTTCAACATAGCATGAACGTACCTGTATAGTCCCATTGACTCGATCATAAGCAACTCACATCTACTTCTACATCTATGACCCTAGAAGGTCCATGCTTACATATTTCATAAGATACATTTCTCATTTATCGATATCATATTACTTTTATCTCTTTGTTGACTATAACACATAATTATTACTAGTCACATCATATTTATTTTCATGTATATATTCGTCTTTACTTTCATTAGTAAATTTTACCAATAGATACACATTGCTATAAAATCATTGCCAATTACTTTTGTTTGTCATATTTACCTTTAAAATCATCAATTATAATAGACCTAGTTGTAACGACCCGAAATTTTGGTAATAAATAAATTCTTTAAAAATATAATAATTATGGATAAATCGTTTAAAAGGTGTAGGAATTGGTTTCGTGTCGTTTGGACACCGTATGAGAAAGTTATGGGCGAAACCGGGTCGAGGCAAAGACGAAAAAGTGCAGCCCTGCTGCCTAAAAGAGTTCGCGACGCGAACCTCGGATCACGATCGGGAAGTCGGGCCAGGGAGTTTGGCATTTGGTCGCGAAGTAGTTCGCAACAACTTAGCGATCGCGAAGAATGCGTGTAGGAGAAAAGTTCGCGACGCGAACTTTGTTCACGTCGTGAACTATGGTCGAGCAGCTTTATAATCGGGTTTTTGGCCATTTGAGCTCATTTGCAAACCCTAACTCTTCTCTCTAAGTGTGAGTGCGAATTTTGAGTGTAAAGGAGCATTTGGAGCAGATTTTCAGCCCGAATCTTGTGGATCTACACTCCTTAGTGAAGATTAAAGGTATATCTCAACTCTTAGCTAGTTGTATGTGTTGAATTTGGGGTAAATGGTTAAGTTTGTAAACCCTAGTTGGAGGGTTTACCATGAATGCCAAAATGAGTGTAATCTAACTTAGATCTATGGTATTTTGTCAAGGAAAACATGTTCATGATATGGATTTATGATAATACCGGGATTTATGAAGCTAGGGCTTTGTAGAAATTGGGGAAAATGATACTAGTAGTTAAGTAGTGGTAAGATATGATGATGTTTGATGATAAACCTTGTATGGTTTCATGATTAGGGCAATTGTTGAAAGACTTGGAATTTACAAGTCTCGGGAAGTGAAGATTTTGTTCAAGGAGTGCAAGAGGATTAAGCTTGGCCAAGGTGAGTACATGAGACTCTTAAAACTGGGTACATAGCAAATGTTTCTTTTAAAATATATATGATGTTTTGTGAGTCTTTATTAATAAATGATTTTTTCATAAAGATATGATTGAAAAGATGAGAAAGTGATAAATAGTAGACTATCTAAGTATGTCTAAAGTGATTGATGATTTTGAAAGAGATCATGATAATGAAAAGTAATTAATAACTAATTATTGATATGACGTAAAAGAGTGTACTTTTATAATGTGCGATTACTAATAAAGAGACTAGTTGATTCGATTATGTGAATGTTAGTTAAGATTAGCATGTGGATAGATTGTATGATGGCCTTATGGCATTGATGATAGATGTGACACATAGTCCCATGAAATAGTTATGACGGGTAGATTGAAATAGGACAGGTACATGGTAGATCGGAGGCTTTCTGGTTATCATGGTATCTTGAATAAAACTGATGAGTCGGAGGCATTCCGATCACCCAACAAGATGTTGGATCTTACTGAACTGGAGGCATTCTGGTTAGTAAGATAAAGATAGGTCACTTTGGCTGAACACTGTGACAATGGGGGTTCTACTGAATCGGAGGCATTCTGGTTAGTAGGACAAAAATGGGGTCTCGTTGGTTTGGAGGCTTTCCGAACAACTTGACGGGTCGAATAGGCTATGAATGAATGTGATAGAATCACCGAAGAGGTGATTGATGTATATGAATGAGCTAGGGTTACCACGGAGGTAACCAAAGTATATAGATATATATATATATATGTCTAATAAATGTGATTAATAATAAATGTGATTATTTATATATATTAATGTCGGGTCTAAAACCCATGTATCTCACGAGACTATTTTGTCTCACGTACTACTTTGTTTTTTGGCTATGTACTCAGGTTCAGGATCGTTGGTTTAGAGGGTCGCGTTAGAAGTGGCCTAGTGTTGATCAGCTCGGGAGCTCGTAGATAGATCCCGTTTATCCTATGGTTATGATATTGTATTTGTAACACCGGTTTTGATACTCTGATAAACTTTTATTGGTTTTTGTTAAACCGTATTCTGAGAATATTGGACTTGTAATATTTTTATTTAAAAATATGATTTAAAAAGTGTTTTGAAAATTGAGGTGTTACAACTTGGTATCAGAGCTATAGCTTAAGCGAATTAGGTTGGGTTAACCACCCTAGGCTTAAGTTGTAGAAGTAGAATGATATATTTCCGTTAGATAACTAGGTTGACCTTGAAAGCTATAGGGCTAAGTTGTCTTAGGGTCGAACCCTAGGAAGAATTGCCTTATGTGGTCACTTTCGAGATTGAGAGTCGAAATGGACTATGGAATGAATGATTGATGAAGGTATAGTTGTCATCTTATTATAGGAAAATGGTGAATATGGAAAGTGGACGAACTCCACTTATCTCGGAAGAGGACTCGGAAGTTTATGCTAACTACACGCCGGTAACATTAGAAGTGATTTGTGACATGTTTGATCGAATGAGGGAAGAAGTAAAAGGGGACGTGAACCGGATTATTGATGACCGGATGACCAAGGAAAGGGAAGGTAATTCCAAACCGGGTATAAAGAGTAAGTGTTCGGGTAGCAAGGCCCACTTGGAGGAATTCTCGACGGAAAAGGAAAATGATATGAGTCTTGATAAGAGAAATGGATGTTCGTTCGAGGCATTTATGGCATATAAGCCCAAGGCGTATTCGGGAAGTTTTGAGCCAAGAGTCACCGTCCGGTGGATTCGAGAAACTGAGCAAGCTTTGGAGAGTAGCAAATGTAGAAGGGAAGATATGGTGACATATGCTTCTAGAATGTTGAAAGATGAAGCACACGCGTGGTGGATTATGATGTACGAAGTCTTAGGCAAGAAGGCAATATACGAGATGTCATGGGAGGAATTCACGTGCCGTTTGAAAGAGAAATTTTGCCCTAAGAGAAGCTTAGTGAAAGTGCAAGAAGAAGCTATGATTTTCAGAAAAGGAGATGAGTCAGTGGATGTGTACACCCAGAAAGTGGATCAGCGGGTGGTCCAAGAGCTACCAAGAAGTGGAGAAAAGAGAAGAATCGGAGATAGTTTGGAGCCATCAAAGAAGGGAAAGTTCACACCGACTTTGACCAATAAAGTTAGTGGCGGAAAGTGTCATAATTGCGGTAAGGGCCACAAGGGGGTATGCAAGTCGGGTACAGCTTTATGCTTCACATGCGGAAGAGTTGGGCACAGGGCAAAAGACTGTGGAGTGAATAATATCAGAGAAGTGGAGTGCTACACGTGTCACGATAAGGGACATTTTAGTGGCGCATGCCCGAAGAGAAGAACCGGTATGTTGATATCAACTGCTCACGGCGAGGCTAGAGGAAGCCACGATACCGCTTCAGGTATGATGTCTATAAATCTTATGTTATATGATTTGTGAATTACTTTTTGATGAGTCGCTCGAATTGATACCTAATGAATTGGGTCATTGTATTTGTTAGAGGAGCCTTTGTTGCGAAAGTAGTTATTAGAGTTAATTTCCATGGCCTATATATAAGATGAAAGTTCTGAATTAATGACCGGTATTGAGAAAGGAGAAACTAAACTATGTGGAAGGGATTAGCGATGGGAATCGCTCATGAAAGTATAATAGGATATTGAATAAATGATCGATATATTATGGTTGGTAAAAAGAAAAAAAAACTATGGTGTCATGGAGTACCAAAGACGGAATATGAAAGTTGTGAAAGTTCCTAGGTAAGGTTTATAGAATGTGAAAGTGCTATTTTGTGATGAGAAATTCGTGCACAGATGAAAGGCGACGTGAATGAAATTACAAGGTCTGATGTTATTAATGGTGCAAGAATCAAGATAGGTAAGGGAATAACGATATGCTTGAGGGTAACGTGTTACATCGGGAAATGATTGAGAATTGTGATCAGGCGATCATAAGTTGATATAAAGGGGTAAAAAGTATGTTAAACTTTTAAGGAAGGTATGGAAATGACGGGGTGTCAGAAATCACAATTATGGAGATTGGTGATTGGATAGGTGAAGGGTGTGACGTAATGTCGCGGTTGGGAATGGACTTCCCCCTAAGCTCTAGGTGTATGAAGGGCTGAACATATAGGATATCAACGATCTCCTAGTCGATAAATAAAAAGGGTCGAAATAAATGGTTGATCGAATCAAGGTGACCGGGAAACCCGGAGAGTTTTGAACTACTAGAAAGTTTAATGATTACCACAATAGTAACGGGAAGGTTGGAAGATGGATGTAATGGGAAGGCGAGTTAGCTAAGTACTACAAAAATAAATAAATGGGACGGTTAGTAGTATTAGAAACCGGTTATGCGTGAACCGGGGAGGTGTGACATGTATGCTATATGTCTAATGGTCTATAGAAGGCATGTGATGTCGGTAATGACCTTCTGTTTTGGAAACGAGAAAGTATAAGGCATATGATTGGCAGGAAAGGAAATGGTGAAAATGAGTGATGTGGAAGATGAATGCACGTACGGCATGCATCATAGAATGGATTGGTTGGTCCTTGTGGGATCGGAGACATTCTGATTTGCAAGGATTGGTTGAGTCACTTTTGATTGGAGGCTTTCCGATCATTGTGACAGTTTGGCGTCGAAATGGATTGGAGGCTTTCCGATCATCTCGATAAGTTAGTTAAGTATGATTTGACATTTAAGGAATATGAGGTTTGCATCGGACGTATGTAGAACCGTATGGTTAAGTTATTGCTATAATTATATGGTAAGTGAGAAATTGGATTGAAAACACGGGTCGTGTTTAAGTAGAAGTATGTGTAGGAGATGTCTACAAGTTTATAGATTATGAAAGGGGTGCTTTTAGGAAGCAAAGTTTATTAGTAGCCGATGAGCGGTGAAAGTTGTAACACCCCAATTTTCAAAATAACATTTAAATAACATTTAATCCAAAAATACATAATATTGTATCAATGTCAAATACCGGTTTTACAAAAACGAAAAGGTTTCTTGTTCGAGATTATCAGAGTTTACAAAAACGGTGTTACAAATTATATCTTAACCATAGGATAAGGACTCTAATCATCAACACCGAGCTAATCTCAACAAGGCCTCTTCTAAACGGGCCTCCTAGATCTTCGATCCCGAACCTGAGTACATAGCAAAAACACAAACATAGTACGTGAGACAAAATTGCCTCGTGAGATACATGGGTTTTAGACCCGATAAGCAAATAGTCAAATAATATCATTTAATCTTAAAATAATATTACTAAGTTTGTTTTGGGTCACTTTATCACTTTCATCATTGGCCAATGTCAAGATAATCGGAATGCCTCCAATCTATCAAGACCATCATTTCCACGGTAATCGGAATGCCTCCAATCTACCGGGACTCATAGGTATTGGGTAATCGGAATGCCTCCAATCTACCACTAACCTTAAGGTACCGTAATAACCGGAATGCCTCCAATCTACTACGGCCCTAGGGACATCATCATCGTCATCATTACTTATCTTTTATCGTTATGAGCTTATAGCTCCATCATTTCTCAATCATTCAATCATTTCATCATCATACAAGCAATTCATCATAAATCACATAAATGACTAAATTACTTAAAGACTCGACAAATCATTTAATCATAAAACATTTACTAGCTATGTACCCAGTTTGAAAGTTCACATGTACTCACCTTTGCCAAGCTTATCCAATGTTGTGTTTCCTTGAACACCAATATCACTTTCCAAGATTTGAATGCCTCAAATCTTCCAACCGACAATCTATATCAAAACCAATACAATGGTTTGCATTAATCATCTATACTAACTACATAATCTATGGCTAGTTAACTACTAGCACTATTTTCCCCAAAATTACCAAACCCTAAGTTCATAAATCACCATATTTTCACGTATTCATAACATGACCACATTTTCCTTGCTAAAATACCATAGATCTAAGTTATTTCACTTCCATTTAATCATTCATGAACAAATCCATATCTAGGGTTTATGATTCAAGCTTCCATACTCAAATCTAAGACTCTTAACACAAGAGAGATGGAGATTTACCTTAGATCTTCAACTAGGAACAAGAATCACCAAGATTTGATGAAGATTAAGCTCCAAACAACCCTTATGCTCCAGAAATCGTTCACACACAATGAGGGGGAAAAACTAGGGTTTAATGTGTGTAATAAATGAAGATTCCCGACTTAAATGCTGGTATCGCCCAAAGTTCGCGATCGCTACCGGAGTTCGCGACGCGAACTCTTTCCCACACGCATAGTTCGCGATCGTTATGCTGGCGGGAACTACTTCACGATGAAAGGCCAAACTCCCTGGTCCAAGTTCCCGATCGTGACCAATACTTCGCGACGTGAAGTCCCTCAGACAGCAAGGCTGCACTTTTTAATCTTTAGCTCGACCCGGTTTCGCCCATAACTTCCTCGTACCGTGTCCAAACGACACGAAACCAATTCCTACGTTCTTTAAACGAATTATCCTTATTTATCATAATTTTGTACAATTTATTTATTCACAAAATTCGGGTCGTTACAACTATCCACCCCTTAAGGAGATTCCGTCCTCGGAATCTCATCATAATTCACAAAGTTCGGGTATCTTTTCCGAATCTCATCCTTGACTTCCCAAGTCAAGTTCAGCCCAAGTGAATGTTTCCACTTGACCAACACCAATTCAATTTCCTTATTCCGAAGTTTCTTGGTTTTTGACTCTAGTATGGCTTCGGGTTCCTCAATCAATTGGTTCGGGGCATCAACCCGCAATTCTTGCAATGGAATTATATTTTCAACTTCACCCACGAACTTCTTCAAATAACTTACATGAAACGTATCGTGAACACCTTGAAGTTCGGGTGGGAGTTCTAACTTGAAAGCTTGCAAACCGACCCGTTTCAAAATCTTAAACGGGCCAACATACCTTGGGCTCAATTTGCCTTTCTTACCAAACCGCATTACGCCTTTCCAAGGCGATACTTTCAACATCACCATGTCTCCCACATTCAAATCATACGGTCTCTTTTTCAAACCCGAGTAGCTTCTTTGTCGATCTTGGGCGATTTTCATATTGGTTTGGATTATCCCAATCTTTTCGTTGGTCAACCTCACAATCTCGGGACCCGTGAGTTTCGTCTCACCCGCTTCAAGCCAACATGATGGAGTTCTACATTTCCTTCCGTACAACGCCTCGTAAGGCGGCATCTTAACCGTCGATTGGTAACTATTATTGTAGGAGAACTCAACCAACGGTAAATGTTCATCCCATTTACCACCAAAGTCTAACACACACGATCTTAGCATATCCTCAACCGTTTGAATGGTCCTTTCACTTTGACCATCGGTTTGCGGATGGTAAGCCGTACTCAACCGCAATTTCGTTCCCAACTCCTCTTGCAACGATCTCCAAAATCTCGAGGTAAACCTCGCGTCTCTATCGGACACAATCGACAACGGGACTCCATGAAGTCTTACTACCTCATCCACATACAACTTTGCCAACTTCTCAAGTGGCATGGTTTCCCGAATCGCCAAGAATAATGCACTTTTGGTCAACCGGTCAACAATGACCCAAATGGCGTCGTGGTTCTTGCTCGTCTTTGGCAACCCAACAATAAAATCCATTGTTATATCATCCAATTTCCCGGCCGGGATTTGCAACGATTGAGCTTCCCCGTAAGGTACTTGATGCTCGGCTTTTACTTGTGCACACGTGGCACACTTAGAGATATACTTTGCCACTCTTGCCTTCATCCCGGGCCACCAATACATCTTTTTCATATCTTGATATGTTTTTGTACTTCCCGGATGGATCGAATATTTAGACTTATGAACATCGTTTAGTAACTCCTTTCGGGTACCCCCGAACTTGGGAACCCAAATTCGTCCACCCACGGTTTTCAACCCTTGCTTATTTTCTACAAAATGTTGGTTCTTTCCCAATCGTTCTTGCCTTAATTCATCTTTTCCCATCACTTCCCGTTGGGCATTCTTGATTCGTTCTACTATACTCGATACTACTTCAATACGTGTTAGCTTTCCCTTAATCGGCTTTTCATACACCTTTCGGCTCAAGGCGTCGGCTACCACGTTGGCTTTCCCCGCATGGTAGACAATTTCACAATCATAATCTTGTATCAATTCGATCCATCTTCTTTGCCTCATATTTAGGTCTTTTTGAGTAAAAACGTATTGAAGGCTTTTGTGATCCGTATATAACGTACACCTCGTACCGTATAAGTAGTGTCTCCATAACTTTAAAGCAAACACTATCGCCGCCAATTCCAAATCGTGAGTCGTGTACCTTTCTTCCGCATTCTTTAGTTGTCTCGAGGCGTAGGCAATCACTTTCCCCCGTTGCATCAAAACACAACCCAAACCTTTATGTGAAGCATCACTATACACGACGAAGTCTTCCATCCCTTCGGGTAACGTGAGAACCGGGGCGTTACACAATTTTTCTTTCAATGTGGCGAATGCTCTTTCTTGCTTTTCTCCCCACACGAACTCACTACTCTTTCGGGTCAACAATGTGAGTGGTGTCGCCACTCGAGAAAAGTCTTGAATAAATCGACGGTAGTATCCGGCAAGGCCGAGAAAACTTCTCACTTCGGTTGGAGTTCGTGGCGGTTCCCACTTCATAACCGCTTCAATCTTTGACGGGTCAACTTTGATTCCTTCTCGGGACACGACATGACCAAGGAATTGGACTTCTCGAATCCAAAATTCACATTTTGAAAACTTAGCATACAATTTTTCTCGTTGTAGCACTTCTAACGTTTGTCTTAGATGACTCTCGTGTTCTTCTTCGGTTTTTGAATAAATAAGAATATCGTCAATAAATACGATAAGAAACTTGTCGAGGAATGGTTTGCAAACCCGATTCATAAGATCCATAAAAATGGCCGGTGCATTAGTCAACCCAAACGGCATCACCAAAAACTCGTAATGCCCATATCGTGTACGAAACGCCGTCTTCTCGGTATCCCCTTCTTTCACTCGAACTTGATGGTAACCCGACCTCAAATCGATCTTCGAGAAATAGTCGGCCCCTTGAAGTTGATCAAACAAGTCGTCGATTCTAGGCAATGGGTACCGGTTCTTTATAGTCATCTTGTTCAACTCTCGGTAGTCGATGCACATTCTCATTGAACCGTCTTTCTTCTTAACAAACAACACGGGCGCACCCCATGGAGATGAACTTGGACGAATAAATCCTTTGTCGAGTAACTCTTGCAATTGGGACATCAATTCCCGCATTTCGGTGGGAGCCAAACGGTATGGAGCACGAGCTATCGGCGTCGCTCCCGGAACTAAATCAATACGGAATTCTACTTGCCTCTCCGGTGGCAATCCCGGTAAATCGTCGGGAAATACCTCGGGAAAATCCCGAATCACCTTTACATTTTCCACCGACTTCTTCTCTTTCCTTCCATCTAACACATATGCTAAAAAGGACGAACATCCTTTGGCTAAACATTTCCTAGCTTTAACCGCGGTCATAAGACATGGCAAATGGTGTCGTCTCTCACCATACACATAAACTTATTCATTGTCGGGAGTCCTTATCGAGACTATCTTCTTCCCACATAAAATCTTTGCTTGATTCTCACCCAACCAATCCATACCTATAACTATATCAAAACCCGCAATTTCCATGGGTAATAAATTCACCTTAAACTTTCTCCCATCTATTTCCAATTCACAATTCCGACACATGTGTTGAACTATGGAGGTTTTACCATCCGCAATTTCTATATCATAAATTTCATCAAGAAGTTCTAATGGCACATTCAACATCACCACAAAATCATGTGACACAAACGAATAAGTAGCACCCGAGTCAAATAAGATCCGGGCGGGAATAGAATTTACGAGTAGGGTACCTGAAACGACATCGTGGGCCTCCTTGGCTTCTTCTCGGGTAAGTTGGAAGGACCGTCCCTTGACCTTTGTCGGCTCCGCTTTCTTTTGAGCGGTCGACACCATGGTCTCACTTCCCTTCTTCGGGCATGCATTGCTATAGTGCCCTTTTTCATGGCACGAATAGCACTCAATTTCATCCAACGGTTTGACCCGGCAATCCCTTGCCAAATGTCCCGGCCTTCCACACTTGAAACACGACTTTGAGTCCACCAAACATTCTCCCTTGTGGTCTTTGCCACACTTCTTACAAGCACCAACACTCGATTGTTTAGAGAAGGTCGGGGTGAACTTTCCCTTCTTCACCGAACCCGAGCTCCCCTCAAACTTCCTCTTCTCAAACTTTTCAAACTTCGGCCTCTCGTTGATTCTTCTTTGGCCAACCTCTTCAACATTTCTCGCCGCACCGATAGCCTCATCGAGTGTGGCGGCCCTTTTAACCTCCAATTCATACTCCCACGGGAGTCCATTAGCATAACGAACAATCCGGGATCTCTCATCCGGATACAATTTGATCACAAACGGGATTAATCCCGTGAACTTTTTAGTGTACTCATCGACACTCAAACTTCCTTTCTTCAAATGCACAAACTCCTCTTGAAGTTTCTCCAAGTTCCTCTCGGGGCAAAACTTTGCCTTTAACCGCTTCACAAACTCATCCCAAGTCATCTTGTACACCGCCCTTTTTCCCAACGTTTCATACATGGTGTCCCACCACACGAGGGCCTCATCCTTCAACAAACGAGAAGCATAGATTACCATATCACCTTCCTTGCATTTACTAGCTTCAAGGACTTGTTCAGTTTCACGGATCCAACGGATCGTGACTTTCGGTTCGGGGCTACCATAGTAGTTATCGGGCTTAAAGGCCATAAAGTTCTTATACGTGCACCCCTTCCTTTCCCTCGGCTCGGGCTCACTTTCATCTTCTTCCGTTGATGATTTCTCAGTTTGAGCAACACTACTTGACTTGCTCTTTGTGCGGGGTGGAGATTCCTCCCGCCTTTCACGTGCCCTATGCTCATTGAGAAGTCGGTTCACATCCTCGTTCACTATGTCCCTCATTTGATTGAACATAGTTTGGAGGTGTTCTACGGTGACCGGGGTGTGAGTATTCCTTTCAACACTCGAATTTTCCTCCCCTTCCCGAGGTGGAGGACCAAACACCGGTTCGACAATGTTGTTCGAATCTTGCCCTTGATCAAGTGGGCCTCTTGTACTTCTAGTTCTCACCATTTTGCTATAATAAGACATTAATCATTTAGAAGTCAATTTATCAAAGTAACGGTAACATTGACCGTCCCAAAACCAAACATGACCTAATCCTCCAAGGTCAACCCTATTGAACCTACACTTAAGGTCTCAATAGCCATTTCACAAGTATCCTATGGAACCTACGGTCCTACTAGCTCAGTTTAAGTCTAGGATGGTCAACTCAACCTAGTTCACTTAAACTATAGCTCTGATACCAAGTTGTAACACCCCAATTTTCAAAATAACATTTAAATAACATTTAATCCAAAAATACATAATATTGTATCAATGTCAAATACCGGTTTTACAAAAACGAAAAGGTTTCTTGTTCGAGATTATCAGAGTTTACAAAAACGGTGTTACAAATTATATCTTAACCATAGGATAAGGACTCTAATCATCAACACCGAGCTAATCTCAACAAGGCCTCTTCTAAACGGGCCTCCTAGATCTTCGATCCCGAACCTGAGTACATAGCAAAAACACAAACATAGTACGTGAGACAAAATTGCCTCGTGAGATACATGGGTTTTAGACCCGATAAGCAAATAGTCAAATAATATCATTTAATCTTAAAATAATATTACTAAGTTTGTTTTGGGTCACTTTATCACTTTCATCATTGGCCAATGTCAAGATAATCGGAATGCCTCCAATCTATCAAGACCATCATTTCCACGGTAATCGGAATGCCTCCAATCTACCGGGACTCATAGGTATTGGGTAATCGGAATGCCTCCAATCTACCACTAACCTTAAGGTACCGTAATAACCGGAATGCCTCCAATCTACTACGGCCCTAGGGACATCATCATCGTCATCATTACTTATCTTTTATCGTTATGAGCTTATAGCTCCATCATTTCTCAATCATTCAATCATTTCATCATCATACAAGCAATTCATCATAAATCACATAAATGACTAAATTACTTAAAGACTCGACAAATCATTTAATCATAAAACATTTACTAGCTATGTACCCAGTTTGAAAGTTCACATGTACTCACCTTTGCCAAGCTTATCCAATGTTGTGTTTCCTTGAACACCAATATCACTTTCCAAGATTTGAATGCCTCAAATCTTCCAACCGACAATCTATATCAAAACCAATACAATGGTTTGCATTAATCATCTATACTAACTACATAATCTATGGCTAGTTAACTACTAGCACTATTTTCCCCAAAATTACCAAACCCTAAGTTCATAAATCACCATATTTTCACGTATTCATAACATGACCACATTTTCCTTGCTAAAATACCATAGATCTAAGTTATTTCACTTCCATTTAACCATTCATGAACAAATCCATAACTAGGGTTTATGATTCAAGCTTCCATACTCAAATCTAAGACTCTTAACACAAGAGAGATGGAGATTTACCTTAGATCTTCAACTAGGAACAAGAATCACCAAGATTTGATGAAGATTAAGCTCCAAACGACCCTTATGCTCCAGAAATCGTTCACACACAATGAGGGGGAAAAACTAGGGTTTAATGTGTGTAATAAATGAAGATTCCCGACTTAAATGCTGGTATCGCCCAAAGTTCGCGATCGCTACCGGAGTTCGCGACGCGAACTCTTTCCCACACGCATAGTTCGCGATCGTTATGCTGGCGGGAACTACTTCACGATGAAAGGCCAAACTCCCTGGTCCAAGTTCCCGATCGTGACCAATACTTCGCGACGCGAAGTCCCTCAGACAGCAAGGCTGCACTTTTTAATCTTTAGCTCGACCCGGTTTCGCCCATAACTTCCTCGTACGGTGTCCAAACGACACGAAACCAATTCCTACGTTCTTTAAACGAATTATCCTTATTTATCATAATTTTGTACAATTTATTTATTCACAAAATTCGGGTCGTTACAAAAGTTATATGATGAGTGGTTAGGCCACTGATGGATGTGATAGAGGCTCTGAAGCCGGTAATCGAGAATTGCAAGTATGGTATGTGGATGTTTAGAAGGGGTTTAAATGGTGTAAGTACTTGAATGAAAGTTTGGAATGGTAATAGAGATTGGTATTGCTTTAAATGGAAATTTTTAATTGATTGTAGAAATTGAAATTGAGGAAAAGAGGAAACAATTGAGAAAGGAAAGATATATATTGGAATCGGGAATGAAAAGTTGAGTAGTGATGACTCAATTGTAACGGATATGTGAATTTTGCAAAGTAAGTTGACTTTATTCATAAGTCAATATTGGTCAACTAGTGGATTGTTGACTTAGGTCAAAAAATTGGGTTTTGACCTTTGCTTAGTATGACTAGGCGAGAATAAGAACATAATGTATCGCCTACATGTATATGTTAATGGTTAATTGATTAACGAAAATAATTATAGTGTGAGACTTTGACCGTTGTGTGGTCGAGTTGAATTTTGGAAATTAGCATATGATTGTTGATAAATCATGAATGCAAGGTCGATTGTAAAGGGAAAAGATAATTAATGGAACATTTAGTGAGAAAGGAAATTGTCAAAGTATAGTTGACTTTGTGCTTAAGTCAAAGGTTGACAAATTTGGAATATGGCGACTTGGTCAAAGCTAGGCATCGACTTTCGTTTTGATTGATTTAATAATAGTAATGTTTGGGTATCGATCCTTGGTTGATAAAAGGATTTAGTTAAATGATAGAAAGTATTATAATTGAGTTATGGAATTTTGACTCGTTTGGGGTATTAAGGGCTTAAGACTGATTTTTGACCCGTTTGGACATAACGGTGTTAAGTAACTTTAAGTGTATAATCGTTATTTGATCATGATTTGAAAAGGTCGATGGTAATAGATACGAGAGGATGGAAACGGATTGGAGATTTGAAATCTTTGAGTTGATTCCGAGGACGGAATCTTTTTAAGGGGTAGATAGTTGTAACGACCCGAAATTTTGGTAATAAATAAATTCTTTAAAAATATAATAATTATGGATAAATCGTTTAAAAGGTGTAGGAATTGGTTTCGTGTCGTTTGGACACCGTATGAGAAAGTTATGGGCGAAACCGGGTCGAGGCAAAGACGAAAAAGTGCAGCCCTGCTGCCTAAAAGAGTTCGCGACGCGAACCTCGGATCACGATCGGGAAGTCGGGCCAGGGAGTTTGGCATTTGGTCGCGAAGTAGTTCGCAACAACTTAGCGATCGCGAAGAATGCGTGTAGGAGAAAAGTTCGCGACGCGAACTTTGTTCACGTCGTGAACTATGGTCGAGCAGCTTTATAATCGGGTTTTTGGCCATTTGAGCTCATTTGCAAACCCTAACTCTTCTCTCTAAGTGTGAGTGCGAATTTTGAGTGTAAAGGAGCATTTGGAGCAGATTTTCAGCCCGAATCTTGTGGATCTACACTCCTTAGTGAAGATTAAAGGTATATCTCAACTCTTAGCTAGTTGTATGTGTTGAATTTGGGGTAAATGGTTAAGTTTGTAAACCCTAGTTGGAGGGTTTACCATGAATGCCGAAATGAGTGTAATCTAACTTAGATCTATGGTATTTTGTCAAGGAAAACATGTTCATGATATGGATTTATGATAATACCGGGATTTATGAAGCTAGGGCTTTGTAGAAATTGGGGAAAATGATACTAGTAGTTAAGTAGTGGTAAGATATGATGATGTTTGATGATAAACCTTGTATGGTTTCATGATTAGGGCAATTGTTGAAAGACTTGGAATTTACAAGTCTTGGGAAGTGAAGATTTTGTTCAAGGAGTGCAAGAGGATTAAGCTTGGCCAAGGTGAGTACATGAGACTCTTAAAACTGGGTACATAGCAAATGTTTCTTTTAAAATATATATGATGTTTTGTGAGTCTTTATTAATAAATGATTTTTTCATAAAGATATGATTGAAAAGATGAGAAAGTGATAAATAGTAGACTATCTAAGTATGTCTAAAGTGATTGATGATTTTGAAAGAGATCATGATAATGAAAAGTAATTAATAACTAATTATTGATATGACGTAAAAGAGTGTACTTTTATAATGTGCGATTACTAATAAAGAGACTAGTTGATTCGATTATGTGAATGTTAGTTAAGATTAGCATGTGGATAGATTGTATGATGGCCTTATGGCATTGATGATAGATGTGACACATAGTCCCATGAAATAGTTATGACGGGTAGATTGAAATAGGACAGGTACATGGTAGATCGGAGGCTTTCTGGTTATCATGGTATCTTGAATAAAACTGATGAGTCGGAGGCATTCCGATCACCCAACAAGATGTTGGATCTTACTGAACTGGAGGCATTCTGGTTAGTAAGATAAAGATAGGTCACTTTGGCTGAACACTGTGACAATGGGGGTTCTACTGAATCGGAGGCATTCTGGTTAGTAGGACAAAAATGGGGTCTCGTTGGTTTGGAGGCTTTCCGAACAACTTGACGGGTCGAATAGGCTATGAATGAATGTGATAGAATCACCGAAGAGGTGATTGATGTATATGAATGAGCTAGGGTTACCACGGAGGTAACCAAAGTATATAGATATATATACATATATGTCTAATAAATGTGATTAATAATAAATGTGATTATTTATATATATTAATGTCGGGTCTAAAACCCATGTATCTCACGAGACTATTTTGTCTCACGTACTACTTTGTTTTTTGGCTATGTACTCAGGTTCAGGATCGTTGGTTTAGAGGGTCGCGTTAGAAGTGGCCTAGTGTTGATCAGCTCGGGAGCTCGTAGGTAGATCCCGTTTATCCTATGGTTATGATATTGTATTTGTAACACCGGTTTTGATACTCTGATAAACTTTTATTGGTTTTTGTTAAACCGTATTCTGAGAATATTGGACTTGTAATATTTTTATTTAAAAATATGATTTAAAAAGTGTTTTGAAAATTGAGGTGTTACAACTTGGTATCAGAGCTATAGCTTAAGCGAATTAGGTTGGGTTAACCACCCTAGGCTTAAGTTGTAGAAGTAGAATGATATATTTCCGTTAGATAACTAGGTTGACCTTGAAAGCTATAGGGCTAAGTTGTCTTAGGGTCGAACCCTAGGAAGAATTGCCTTATGTGGTCACTTTCGAGATTGAGAGTCGAAATGGACTATGGAATGAATGATTGATGAAGGTATAGTTGTCATCTTATTATAGGAAAATGGTGAATATGGAAAGTGGACGAACTCCACTTATCTCGGAAGAGGACTCGGAAGTTTATGCTAACTACACGCCGGTAACATTAGAAGTGATTTGTGACATGTTTGATCGAATGAGGGAAGAAGTAAAAGGGGACGTGAACCGGATTATTGATGACCGGATGACCAAGGAAAGGGAAGGTAATTCCAAACCGGGTATAAAGAGTAAGTGTTCGGGTAGCAAGGCCCACTTGGAGGAATTCTCGACGGAAAAGGAAAATGATATGAGTCTTGATAAGAGAAATGGATGTTCGTTCGAGGCATTTATGGCATATAAGCCCAAGGCGTATTCGGGAAGTTTTGAGCCAAGAGTCACCGTCCGGTGGATTCGAGAAACTGAGCAAGCTTTGGAGAGTAGCAAATGTAGAAGGGAAGATATGGTGACATATGCTTCTAGAATGTTGAAAGATGAAGCACACGCGTGGTGGATTATGATGTACGAAGTCTTAGGGAAGAAGGCAATATACGAGATGTCATGGGAGGAATTCACGTGCCGTTTGAAAGAGAAATTTTGCCCTAAGAGAAGCTTAGTGAAAGTGCAAGAAGAAGCTATGATTTTCAGAAAAGGAGATGAGTCAGTGGATGTGTACACCCAGAAAGTGGATCAGCGGGTGGTCCAAGAGCTACCAAGAAGTGGAGAAAAGAGAAGAATCGGAGATAGTTTGGAGCCATCAAAGAAGGGAAAGTTCACACCGACTTTGACCAATAAAGTTAGTGGCGGAAAGTGTCATAATTGCGGTAAGGGCCACAAGGGGGTATGCAAGTCGGGTACAGCTTTATGCTTCACATGCGGAAGAGTTGGGCACAGGGCAAAAGACTGTGGAGTGAATAATATCAGAGAAGTGGAGTGCTACACGTGTCACGATAAGGGACATTTTAGTGGCGCATGCCCGAAGAGAAGAACCGGTATGTTGATATCAACTGCTCACGGCGAGGCTAGAGGAAGCCACGATACCGCTTCAGGTATGATGTCTATAAATCTTATGTTATATGATTTGTGAATTACTTTTTGATGAGTCGCTCGAATTGATACCTAATGAATTGGGTCATTGTATTTGTTAGAGGAGCCTTTGTTGCGAAAGTAGTTATTAGAGTTAATTTCCATGGCCTATATATAAGATGAAAGTTCTGAATTAATGACCGGTATTGAGAAAGGAGAAACTAAACTATGTGGAAGGGATTGGCGATGGGAATCGCTCATGAAAGTATAATAGGATATTGAATAAATGATCGATATATTATGGTTGGTAAAAAGAAAAAAAAACTATGGTGTCATGGAGTACCAAAGACGGAATATGAAAGTTGTGAAAGTTCCTAGGTAAGGTTTATAGAATGTGAAAGTGTTATTTTGTGATGATAAAGTCGTGCACAGATGAAAGGCGACGTGAATGAAATTACAAGGTCTGATGTTATTAATGGTGCAAGAATCAAGATAGGTAAGGGAATAACGATATGCTTGACGGTAACGTGTTACATCGGGAAATGATTGAGAATTGTGATCAGGCGATCATAAGTTGATATAAAGGGGTAAAAAGTATGTTAAACTTTTAAGGAAGGTATGGAAACGACGGGGTGTCAGAAATCGCAATTATGGAGATTGGTGATTGGATAGGTGAAGGGTGTGACGTAATGTCGCGGTTGGGAATGGATTTCCCCCTAAGCTCTAGGTGTATGAAGGGCTGAACATATAGGATATCAACGATCTCCTAGTCGATAAATAAAAAGGGTCGAAATAAATGGTTGATCGAATCAAGGTGACCGGGAAACCCGGAGAGTTTTGAACTACTAGAAAGTTTAATGATTACCACAATAGTAACGGGAAGGTTGGAAGATGGATGTAATGGGAAGGCGAGTTAGCTAAGTACTACAAAAATAAATAAATGGGACGGTTAGTAGTATTAGAAACCGGTTATGCGTGAACCGGGGAGGTGTGACATGTATGCTATATGTCTAATGGTCTATAGAAGGCATGTGATGTCGGTAATGACCTTCTGTTTTGGAAACGAGAAAGTATAAGGCATATGATTGGCAGGAAAGGAAATGGTGAAAATGAGTGATGTGGAAGATGAATGCACGTACGGCATGCATCATAGAATGGATTGGTTGGTCCTTGTGGGATCGGAGACATTCTGATTTGCAAGGATTGGTTGAGTCACTTTTGATTGGAGGCTTTCCGATCATTGTGACAGTTTGGCGTCGGGATGGATTGGAGGCTTTCCGATCATCTCGATAAGTTAGTTAAGTATGATTTGACATTTAAAGAATATGAGGTTTGCATCGGACGTATGTAGAACCGTATGGTTAAGTTATTGCTATAATTATATGGTAAGTGAGAAATTGGATTGAAAACACGGGTCGTGTTTAAGTAGAAGTATGTGTAGGAGATGTCTACAAGTTTATAGATTATGAAAGGGGTGCTTTTAGGAAGCAAAGTTTATTAGTAGCCGATGAGCGGTGAAAGTTATATGATGAGTGGTTAGGCCACTGATGGATGTGATAGAGGCTCTGAAGCCGGTAATCGAGAATTGCAAGTATGGTATGTGGATGTTTAGAAGGGTTTTAAATGGTGTAAGTACTTGAATGAAAGTTTGGAATGGTAATAGAGATTGGTATTGCTTTAAATGGAAATTTTTAATTGATTGTAGAAATTGAAATTGAGGAAAAGAGGAAACAATTGAGAAAGGAAAGATATATATTGGAATCGGGAATGAAAAGTTGAGTAGTGATGACTCAATTGTAACGGATATGTGAATTTTGCAAAGTAAGTTGACTTTATTCATAAGTCAATATTGGTCAACTAGTGGATTGTTGACTTAGGTCAAAAAATTGGGTTTTGACCTTTGCTTAGTATGACTAGGCGAGAATAAGAACATAATGTATCGCCTACATGTATATGTTAATGGTTAATTGATTAACGAAAATAATTATAGTGTGAGACTTTGACCGTTGTGTGGTCGAGTTGAATTTTGGAAATTAGCATATGATTGTTGATAAATCATGAATGCAAGGTCGATTGTAAAGGGAAAAGATAATTAATGGAACATTTAGTGAGAAAGGAAATTGTCAAAGTATAGTTGACTTTGTGCTTAAGTCAAAGGTTGACAAATTTGGAATATGGCGACTTGGTCAAAGCTAGGCATCGACTTTCGTTTTGATTGATTTAATAATAGTAATGTTTGGGTATCGATCCTTGGTTGATAAAAGGATTTAGTTAAATGATAGAAAGTATTATAATTGAGTTATGGAATTTTGACTCGTTTGGGGTATTAAGGGCTTAAGACGGATTTTTGACCCGTTTGGACATAACGGTGTTAAGTAACTTTAAGTGTATAATCGTTATTTGATCATGATTTGAAAAGGTCGATGGTAATAGATACGAGAGGATGGAAACGGATTGGAGATTTGAAATCTTTGAGTTGATTCCGAGGACGGAATCTTTTTAAGGGGTAGATAGTTGTAACGACCCGAAATTTTGGTAATAAATAAATTCTTTAAAAATATAATAATTATGGATAAATCGTTTAAAAGGTGTAGGAATTGGTTTCGTGTCGTTTGGACACCGTATGAGAAAGTTATGGGCGAAACCGGGTCGAGGCAAAGACGAAAAAGTGCAGCCCTGCTGCCTAAAAGAGTTCGCGACGCGAACCTCGGATCACGATCGGGAAGTCGGGCCAGGGAGTTTGGCATTTGGTCGCGAAGTAGTTCGCAACAACTTAGCGATCGCGAAGAATGCGTGTAGGAGAAAAGTTCGCGACGCGAACTTTGTTCACGTCGTGAACTATGGTCGAGCAGCTTTATAATCGGGTTTTTGGCCATTTGAGCTCATTTGCAAACCCTAACTCTTCTCTCTAAGTGTGAGTGCGAATTTTGAGTGTAAAGGAGCATTTGGAGCAGATTTTCAGCCCGAATCTTGTGGATCTACACTCCTTAGTGAAGATTAAAGGTATATCTCAACTCTTAGCTAGTTGTATGTGTTGAATTTGGGGTAAATGGTTAAGTTTGTAAACCCTAGTTGGAGGGTTTACCATGAATGCCGAAATGAGTGTAATCTAACTTAGATCTATGGTATTTTGTCAAGGAAAACATGTTCATGATATGGATTTATGATAATACCGGGATTTATGAAGCTAGGGCTTTGTAGAAATTGGGGAAAATGATACTAGTAGTTAACTAGTGGTAAGATATGATGATGTTTGATGATAAACCTTGTATGGTTTCCTGATTAGGGCAATTGTTGAAAGACTTGGAATTTACAAGTCTTGGGAAGTGAAGATTTTGTTCAAGGAGTGCAAGAGGATTAAGCTTGGCCAAGGTGAGTACATGAGACTCTTAAAACTGGGTACATAGCAAATGTTTCTTTTAAAATATATATGATGTTTTGTGAGTCTTTATTAATAAATGATTTTTTCATAAAGATATGATTGAAAAGATGAGAAAGTGATAAATAGTAGACTATCTAAGTATGTCTAAAGTGATTGATGATTTTGAAGGAGATCATGATAATGAAAAGTAATTAATAACTAATTATTGATATGACGTAAAAGAGTGTACTTTTATAATGTGTGATTACTAATAAAGAGACTAGTTGATTCGATTATGTGAATGTTAGTTAAGATTAGCATGTGGATAGATTGTATGATGGCCTTATGGCATTGATGATAGATGTGACACATAGTCCCATGAAATAGTTATGACGGGTAGATTGAAATAGGACAGGTACATGGTAGATCGGAGGCTTTCTGGTTATCATGGTATCTTGAATAAAACTGATGAGTCGGAGGCATTCCGATCACCCAACAAGATGTTGGATCTTACTGAACTGGAGGCATTCTGGTTAGTAAGATAAAGATAGGTCACTTTGGCTGAACACTGTGACAATGGGGGTTCTACTGAATCGGAGGCATTCTGGTTAGTAGGACAAAAATGGGGTCTCGTTGGTTTGGAGGCTTTCCGAACAACTTGACGGGTCGAATAGGCTATGAATGAATGTGATAGAATCACCGAAGAGGTGATTGATGTATATGAATGAGCTAGGGTTACCACGGAGGTAACCAAAGTATATAGATATATATATATATGTCTAATAAATGTGATTAATAATAAATGTGATTATTTATATATATTAATGTCGGGTCTAAAACCCATGTATCTCACGAGACTATTTTGTCTCACGTACTACTTTGTTTTTTGGCTATGTACTCAGGTTCAGGATCGTTGGTTTAGAGGGTCGCGTTAGAAGTGGCCTAGTGTTGATCAGCTCGGGAGCTCGTAGGTAGATCCCGTTTATCCTATGGTTATGATATTGTATTTGTAACACCGGTTTTAATACTCTGATAAACTTTTATTGGTTTTTGTTAAACCGTATTTTGAGAATATTGGACTTGTAATATTTTTATTTAAAAATATGATTTAAAAAGTGTTTTGAAAATTGAGGTGTTACACTAGTCTAGTATCACATTATACCTACTTACTTATCTTTTTAGTCACTATCTTTATCAAAACATTATTTAATAAAGACCCATAAAAATATCATAAGCATTTTCAAAACTATTTGCTATGTACCCAGTTTAAAAGTCTCATGTACTCACCTTAGCGATAGCTAAATCCATATCATGTTCATCAACACGAATCCTTGCTTCCCGCCTTTGGAATATCTCCAACCTTTAGGTTCTTGCAACCTATCAACATAATAATAACATTTTTAGTTATCCTTAATAACTAGATAACACATAATTTCTATTTTCATCTTTAACCACCAAGTTCATCCAACTTGGTGGAAATCCCAAAATCTTAGTTCCAAGGTTTCACCAACGAAACTCAAACCCAATCACAACCCAAGATCGGCATCATTAGTCTCCAATATTAGTCTCATAACACTAATTAGTCACCAACACCCTTTTTCCCTAAATTTTGGTGACATTCAAAACCCTATGTTTAACCAACCTTAAGATTCTTACAAATCTTAAGCATACACTTGTTTTCTTTGTTAAAATACCATCTACTAAGTGTTCAAAACATTTATTTCACCATTTAAGAAAACCCCAAGAACTAGGGTTCGAGATCCAAGCTTTTACTTCCATTGATCTAAAGTAATAAACATCAAGGAGTGAAGATTTACCTTAATCTTCGACAATAGAAGCAAAATCAGTTGATTCGGACCCCAAAATCGGCTTCATATGACCTTTTCCACTCAAAATATGTATAAGAACTTAGAGAGAGAGTTAGGGTTTCAAGTTTGGCACTTAATGGCCAAAGACCCGTATTTAAGGTGTTCCAGATGAAAATCAGCAGTAACTGATCAGCAGTAACTGATCAGAAGTAACTGATCAGCACTAACGGAGTCAGCACTAACGGAATCGGCACTAACTGATCAGCACTAACGGAAATCGGCACTAACGAAATCAGTACTAACTAAATCAGTACTAACTAAATCAGTACTAACTAAATCGTTACAGCAGCCTTTCTTGAATTTCTTTTCCTTCTCGTTTACTACCCGGGTTCGACCCGTTTCGTCCATAACTTTATCATACGATGTCCAAATGACACGAAACCAATTCCTACGTTCTTTAAACGATTTATCCTTATTTGTCATATTTTTAAATAATTTATTTAACACAAAATTTGGGTCGTTACAGATGTAGATCGGGAAAAGGGAGAAATGGATGTAGATGTGGATACTTCTGAACCCAGAGCAGCAGAAATTCAAACAGAAATTCCAACAGAAACCGCAGTCTCAAATATGGAGAGCAGTATTATCTTTGATTGTCGTAGTAAGTATTATGTTATGGTTCATCAGTATTATCTTTGAAAGCCGTAGTAAGTATTATGGTTGATCAATATATCTTTGATCAGTATTATCTTTGATAGCCGTAGTAAGTCTTCGGATTATCCCAACAATATAGCAAACCCACACTTTTAAATGCTAGCCAAAATCTACTATACAAACAAAATACATGTAACATCAAGACTTCTGAAACATTTAATGACATTTTTTACTTATGAAACGTTGGTCTTAATATCACTTGGAGTGTCACCTCTCAGTGAATCAACCAATGTGTTAAAACATGATTCTTGAAGCAGCCAAGATGTTAAATCATGATTTTTGAAGCAACCAAAATATTAAATCAATTATTACAAACCAAAGATGAAGCTCAAATATGATATGATTCTCTACCAACAACCTATTGGACATAAACAACATAAACTACTAAATCAAAAGCTAAATATTTATGTAGATTTAGTAATTAGTACTAACCGCCCACACCTATTGGGTTTACACATATAATTACTCACATTCGTTTCTTCCTTTTACGGATCCCACCATTACCGATCCCGAATCACCACTTTCAGGTGAGTCTTCCACAGTCGTTTGTTCTTGTGTAACCAACCCACGGTTTCTTGATAATTTTCGAATTGGTGTTGTGGGCATGGGTTCATGTTGAAAACAAGTGATGTTGGGTTGACTGGACTCCTATGTGGCATTAGTTTGTCTCCTTCAGTAGCCGAGTCTAGCATTAGCTCGATATTTACGATAAGATCTACGATACGATAAGAGAAAGAACATGTTGATATCATAGTCTTTTTTATGCATTTTATTAAGAAGAGAAAGAATATGCAGAAGGAAAATGGTGTCAAGAACATAAACAGAAGGAAAATGGTGTGAAGAAAAGATGATAGTTTGTAATGAAGGTTAACCATGGTTAAATAATGTAGGGAAAATGTACAACAGTCAATCGCATCACCTTTCTTTTCCTGACTTGTCTTCCTACTATTCAAGGGGACACTTGGGAAGATTTGAATGGAGTCGACAAGTCGACTATATGTGTTTTAAGTCACACGGGGTATTTTGAGAAGATTAAAGTATATCAATCTTAGATGGGAGTCTCTCACTTAAATTGGTCTATTCTGGTAATTATTTCAATGTTTTATATGATAGTTAAAGTTTATTTTTAACTCTACATCTAAGATCATTATTGATACAATTCATGTTATAAGAAAATATATAGTAATACGGATAAAA
This sequence comes from Calendula officinalis, assembly GCA_963853835.1. Classification (NCBI taxonomy): domain Eukaryota; kingdom Viridiplantae; phylum Streptophyta; class Magnoliopsida; order Asterales; family Asteraceae; genus Calendula; species Calendula officinalis. The sequence goes on from OY970828.1 coordinate 38,316,584, forward strand.
TCAAACATATCACTTTCTCTTAATTTAGTTTTTTTTCTTTCGAATGTATTATTAAATAGTAAGAAATATATATTGAAACCTAATTATTATGTAATACCCATTTATTCATATCATTTTGAAATCATGAATACTAATTTTTTTCCCTAGATAAGATGTGTTATTAATCCTCAAATTTTCTCAAATTTGGCATATTAACCCTTTGAATTGTTTGACGCCCATGACAATAAGGAAAACTTAAGCATTTATTTTGGCATATGGAATAAATTGTGTTGCCTAAAATTAGATTGTGTTGCCCATTTTAGAATAATTTGTGGCTCAAGGATAAGTTTAGTTTCAGAAATACATATAGTAATTTTAAGATTGTTTTTTAAACCCTTGTGTCTTAAATTAATTAAAAAGAAAAAAAGTACGATAAATTATTTTGGATAGAAATGATGGCTCAAGTTTTGTTAATTTTTATAAAAATATTATCATTATCATTAGCATATAATATGATCTATGAAAGCCCAAGTGTCCAACGCATTTTTATTATTGATTGTAAACAATATTTGTATTCTACCTTGTTTAAAATGTATTAATATTGCATTCTTTAAATGCACTCTATACACCTCATATTGAAAAAATAAATTATGGCATGTAAATAAAAAACAAATATTGTAAAATTAATTCAATTATTTTACAAAAACATTTTGGGTTACTTGTGTTAAAAGAAATCTTTTAATACATAATTTAATAAGAAAATAACAAATGTCACTTAGACCGCTCCCAATGGTTTGGCAAACTGATACCGTCAGTTGTTGCCAAATCAGCGTGACGTCAGTTCACCTTCCAACCGACACTAAACTGACGTATTCATGCCAACAATACCACTTCCCTTTAATTTTTTGGGACCCACCATTACAAAACACACACACACACACAAAATACCCACTTGGACCCACTCATTCAACCAGCGACACACACACCGCTCGTCCTCAAACCGGCTTGGCTGAAACCGGCGGTAAAATGACGAGGCCGTGCCAACGGTGCCACCAAACCGGCGAGAACCGGCGTTGAAGAGACAGTGTCTGTTGGTACCCGTCTTATTCACTCATTTCCGATCAATCTATTCCACTAGTATTTTCATCAAGCAAAATAAAATTCGGACAATTAGTAAGTACAGTGGATTTGCTCAGTAAGTTTACACCATCTTTATTAAAATAGTATATCTAGGATAAGCATAAATGAAGAGGGAATAGGAAATGGAGAGGAGAGATGAAAAAGCTGTCAGAGAGGTGAGTGAGAGTGAAAGACAGATGAGAGAGGACTGAAGCAAAAAGTCACAAGAGAGATAATGAAGTACGGTAAAGTAGAAAAGAGGGATCCGGGTGTTTCTTTTTTTTTGAACGGCAAGTTAGTAAGTTAGTGGTTCGAGTCTAAACAGTGACATCCATAAGGGGCAGTATGTCTTCCCTCGAACCTTCCACCTATGGGGAATAAACCCCACGTCCACGACGGGACTTGAACCCATGACCTTGGCCATGAGCAACACCTTATCTTTTCCACCAATACCACTAAGCTAGAAGCCTTGGGTAGGGATCCGGGTGTGACCATGTATGATACTATTAAATGATGGGTTTGGCTCATAGTCACACGATAAGCTGGTTAGGGTGTGTACTGCGTACCGGATGCCGCGTACCGAAACGCGATACGTTGGTGTACCGAACGCTACCGGGATCGCTATTTGGTACGCCAATTTGGAGTTCCCGATAAAAGAAGGTAAACGAATTGGTACGTCGTAATTCGTGTTCCCAATAGATGGGAACTTCGTACCCGATTAATATGAAACGCGTTTCCCACGAAGTCAGGAATGTATTGACATAATTTTTAAATTTTAGGATCGATTGTGTATATCTTTATATTGTAGGAATGATTCAAAATCAAATCACCCTTATAGTTCAGGAAGATTACTAGACAAGTGTTTTTGTTGGCTTTATGTGTTCTAATTTTTGGTATATGCTTAAGTATTTTTGTTAATGTCTTTAAAGTTTTATGAATTTTGCGCTATATTTTTGTTATTTGAAGTTTTGAACTTTGAACTTTTAAATATAATTATATACATCCAAAAGAAACTTAATTTAAAGGTAAATCGTTCCAAAACGTAAGGAACACCGTACCGGATACGTACCGAAATGAACCTACCCCCTTGAGTACCGGATACACCTAAACTAGTGAATCGTGTACCCGTACCGCGTACCCGTACCGGAGTGTACCGCACCCTATGTGACTATGGTTTGGCTAACTCATGCCCTAAGGCGGCACGGTACGGGTCCACGGGAGGGCCGGCGTGGGGGGGTGAGGTGGACGGCCACGCCGTGGCATGGCAAGGGAACACCCCCCCCCCCCACGGCGTGGGAGTGCGGCGTGGGCGGAGAAGGCAACGGGCTTCAACGGGGCGTGGAGGGACAATTAATCCATTTTACTCTCTACAAACTCCTATCTTCATACCTCTCTACTTACAATGGATTCACACAACAACTCTCCACAAACACCAACCAACCTTCACAACAAAATATACCATCGAACCTTGGATTTGGTAGCTACGAGCCATATGTCAACATCCTAAATTCCGGTGTTGTCCCTCCACAATATTATCCACAAACCGCACCTCAATATCACCCTCAATTTCAACAACCCCAATATTCACAAAATGTATCTCAATTTGCACCCACCGGCCAATATTTTCAAAAACAAGCAATTTGTTAGTCCCAAGACTAAGTAAATAAGATTTGATGCTCGACAGCCAAGAAGAATAAATAACAGTTGAAGTAAGTATCTCAGCTGAAGCAAGTATATACAATAAACCTTCAGCTGAGTACGTACTTAGCTTTAGGATACAAGTCAAATCAGCAGCTATTAACGAGAGTTCATTCGAAGTCTATGGCCAAAGGACAAAGACAAGAAGAAGACTATTCAGCTGATTGTGGAATCAGCTGATAGTACCTGCTGCAGATGAAGACTTAAAGGAAATGTTCATTGACACCTTGAACATTTCCCTTTCCCGCTCAAAGAAGAAGAAAAAGATGAAGATCTTCTATTTTAGAATGGAAGATAATGTCAGTACAACTTCATCATTTGTCCCTCAAGCATGTAAAGAGAAAGTCAACAACTTCTGTACTTGTGTAGTACACCTTTCACTGTGCGTCAGAAAAGGTACCGGAAGAAGTGGACACAAAGTACACTCGGGACGATAACTTGTGCAATCGCATTTAATGATCCATGGCAAGTCTACATCGACGAATAATATGTTTACACGTCGTCAAACTTGTGGACTAAGGAACATGGATCTTTGGCTATAAATGCAGATGTAAATGCTTGCATTTACAACACACCTTTAGCCCTTTAGAGCATCTTAGAAATCATAAGCACAAGAACATTCTCTGAGAGTTAGTTATTGTCTAAGTATTAACTCCTCCATAGTTATTACTAAGGCATTAATATCAGCTGTTAGTATCAGCTGATATAACTCTCAGTGTATATCTCTTCTAGTTTGAGCGGTCTAAAGTGTCAACTCAAGTATAGAGTTTTAGGTAGTGTGTACTATCTATTTCCGCAAACTCTGTATTGTATTAAGCTGTTTTTAATAAAACTCTTAATCATTGAAACCTTGTTGTTATTTACTTATCATATCTTTGTCACTCGGCCATAACGCAACACGGTTGTGTTGTTGGGATCCAACAACTGGTATCAGAGCGGGTGTCAAAATTGTTTTCCATCAATTTTGAGCATCTGTTATGGCTGAACCTACATCATCAGATCTTCCATCATCTGGAAAACCTCCCAAACTCACTCAAACCAACTACCCCATGTGAAAAAACCCGTATGTTGTCCCACATGGTTACCTACCACCCAAAACTTCAAGATAATATCACGATAGGAAAATATATTCCCAAAACCCTCATTCCTGGTTCTTCTGAAACACCAGAACACTATGTTGTGAAGTCTGAGGCTCAGTGGACAGACGCTGAAAAACGTCTTGTTCATCTTGAGAACAAGGGTAGAGATATGCTTTTTCAAGCAGTTGGTGATGAACTGTATCACAATATTCAGTTTTGTGACTCAGTTAAAGAGATGTGGGAAAGGTTGGCTGAAGTTTATGAAGGCACATCTGTTGTACGTGAACATAACAAAAACATGCTCATACATGATTATGAACTGTTTAAAGCCAAGCCAAGTGAGACTATAGCTCAAACTTTCAATCGTTATAACATTCTGTTAAACGAGCTGAAGTCTCATGGGGTTGATAAGGACGATATGTCCAAAATGTGTAAGTTTATGGCAGCCTTACCCTCTAAATGGGCTACCATCATAACTTGCATGAGTACATCTCATACTCTGAAAGATTATACTCTTTCATCTCTCTATGGTATGTTCTTAAGCCATGAGAGAACCGTACTCAACAAATTTCAACCTCCAAAGGACTCTAAAGTGAGTTCCGCTGGATCTTCGACTGCTCTTGTCTCCTTAAACAAGCCTAGCAGAATCGAATATCCACCATCAGATGATGAGGCTGACAACACTTCAGCTGTTGGTTTGTTCAACATGCCGGAAGTCAGCATTGAAGAAGTCGATGAAGATGAAGACAACGATGCCCTTATATCTGAGTTGGCCTTAGTTGTTAAAAATAGAAAATTCTTCAAAAACAAGTCTGGCTCCTCAGCTAGAGGCTCGAGTAGCAGATCTATCTCTTCAGCTGTTTCTTCCAGACCCTCTGGAAGTACACCTGACATCTCTGAGATAACTTGCTACAACTGCAACAAGAAGGGACACTATGCTAACGACTGCAAGCAGAAGAAAGCTAGTTCATCATCTTCAACTGGTGAGTCCATTGAAGAAAAATACAAAAAGCTACAAGCCTTCACCAAAAAGATTCTAGAAGAAAATAAGGCACTTGAAAGCAGGTCTGCTGACAAGGGTCTAGTAGCTGAGACTCATGATTGGGCTGACTCAGGTGACAGCTCATCTGACGACGATGAACAAATGGCCACAATGTATTTGAAGGCTCGTGCTGATGATGATGAATGCATTATAGCTGATGATGCTAGTACCTATAAATGGGTCAACATTGTTCACAAAAAGGTAACCTCTCTAATCTCCGCTGAGGCTACTAAAGCTAAAGAAATTGTTGACTCTATTATTTGTGACTTGCACTTCATTGATCAGCTGAAAGGTGAATGTTTGGATAAACATAATGCTATTCTACGTGAAAATGCATTCTTAAAAGAACGTTTAATTGACCACAAAACTTTAAAAGAAGAACATTCTGAAACGAAATTTATTAACTCGGTTCTTCAACATGATCTAAGTGAAAAAGTTAAAGAACTTGAAGCAATTAAAAAGATTTATGAATCATGGTCTCGCTCATCCAAACGTGTGAGTGAATGTGTTAACTCACAAATCCCTAGTCAAGTACAAGCTGTACTAGGAGGAGATTTCCTTGCTGCAGTCGCTGTACCTGACAGCAGTACAGATGATCTGTACTACTCGTCAGCTGATGCTTCTGTGCCAGCTGAAGATTTGGTTTTTGGTTCCTTTGTTAGGTCTACCAAAACCTATGCTACTGAGATGTCCTCATAAGATCCTTCTGTGGCTACCGGTGAAGAGTCATCTACTGACTCCTCTGCCATGGTAGTTAGGACACCTACTGTAGTTATTGTTGAACCTAGAAAATCTGTCTCGGGTTCAACACCTGCTGCATCTTCTGCTAAATCTCAGCAGAAGACTAGAAGAACAGCAGGAAAGAAAACTGTTCTTACACCCTCCAAGGGTGAGCCAGTTGGAGTTCGTACTCGAGCTGCAAAGAACAAAGGTAAGAGTGTGTCTAAGAACACTCCAAGTCCTTCTTCAGTCGTGTCTGTCAGACGGCTGAAAGGAAAGGTCGGCAAGCTGACATCACTCGTTCAAACTCTGACTATCTCTGATAATCAGAAAATGAAAGGTATTTTGGGTCCAGTTCCCAATCCTACTGCCTCGCCCTCTACTCCACTGCAAAGAAACAGAAAATGCTATAAGTTTGGAGATCGTGGGCACATGGCAAGCGAGTGTGATAGCACATGCTTGAGACCTTCCCCAACTTCAGTATGTGAGCCTACTGAAAAGCCAACGTCTGTGAGTCCCAGCGGGAAGTCACAAGGACCCACCGAAGTGTGGGTTCCCAAAAAGAACTAACTTCTTTATCTTATGTGCAGGGTGATGAAAGCAAACATGTCTGGTACCTAGACATGGTTGCTCAAGACACATGACTGGTTACAAATCCCTGCTGGAAGAGTTTGAAGTTTGTGATGGCCCCTCAGTAGTTTTTGGTGATAATGGTAGAGGCTCAACTGAAGGTTATGGAACCATTTCTAATGGGTCCATAAAAATCACAAGAGTTGGTTATGTAAATGGGCTGAAACACAATCTTATCAGCATTAGTCAACTTTGTGATGCAAAGTTCTCAGTGAACTTTAACGAATATAGAGGAACGGTGATAGATAAGAATGGAAAGGTAGTATTAGTTGCTCCCAGAACCAAGAATGTCTATACACTTGACATGAATCCTCAAAATCAAGAAGTCTGTTTATTCTCTCAATCTACTGAAGAGCTGAATTGGCTGTGGCACAAAAGGCTATCTCACCTGAACTTCAAAAATATATCGAAGCTGGCGCGAGGTCAGCTGGTGAATGGTCTGCCACAAATCAAATATGAAAAGGATAAGCTTTGTTCTGCATGAGAACAAGGTAAACATCACAAAAGCTCCTTCAAATCAAAGCAATGTTTTTCCATCGACAGCTGCCATCACATGCTCCATATGGATCTCTTTGGTCCCATGAGCACTGAAAGTCTAGGTGGAAAGAAGTATACACTTGTTATCATTGACGAATACTCACGATATACTTGGGTTATATTTTTACACCACAAGAGTGATGCAGCTGATGAAATTATCAAGTTCATCAAAAGGATGGAACTTCTAAATGGGTCTAGAGTCAAGATGCTGAGATCAGACAACGGTACTGAATTCAGAAACAAGACTTTGGAAGATTTCTGTTCAGATGTTGGGATCTCCCAAAACTTCTCAGCTGCTAGAACACCTCAACAGAATGGTGTTGCTGAAAGAAGGAACAGAACCCTTATAGAAGCTGCAAGAACAATGCTTGCTGAGTCAAACATGCCTAAGCAATTTTGGGCAGAGGCTGTTAACACAGCTTGTTTTACTCAGAATAGGTCTCTCTATGTGAAGAGACACAAAAAGACTTCTTATGAGATTTTTCGTCAAAGGAAACCTTTCATCGGTTTCTTTCACGTGTTTGGCTGTGTGTGTTTTGTGTTAAACACAAGAGATCAGCTGAGTAAATTTGACTCTAAAGCTGATGAAGCCATTTTCTTGGGATACTCCACTCTATCCAAAGCATATAGAGTTTTCAACAAAAGAAGACAAACATTGGAAGAGTCCATAAATGTTACTTTTGAAGAACACTCAAAAGCTTTGAACCCCTCCTCTACTGACTCGTCTGATGCCTTTCAGAGATCAGCTGAATCATCTCCTGATGGTACAACTGAAGCATTCTCCGATGCTTTAAATCTCTTTGATGTTCCCGTAAATGAATCAGATGAGACATTCCATGATGCTCCTACATATCTTGTGGACATTGCAGCTGTTCGACAAGAGATTCCAACAGTTAGAGCATCATGCAAGGCTACTTCTAAGCCACCTCTTCATACTTCAAGAAGATCAGTTCAAAATGAAGTAATTCATCCTGCTGAGCAGTCAGCCGCTCAACAAGGATCTAATTCTGCTGAATCTTCCTCTTCTACTGCTGCTCCTCAATCTAAGTGGACCTCAGAACATCCAATTGAGTTAATCATTGGAGATCCACAACAGGGAGTAGTCACTAGGAGTAAAGCATCATGCAATCTGTGCATGTGGTCTTGCTTTCTAGCAACTGAAGAACCGAAAAATATTAAAGCTGCTTTAGAAGACTCAAGCTGGATTTAGGCGATGCAGGAAGAACTTAACCAATTCGAGGTCAACAAAGTATGGCAGCTGGTGCCTCCACCAGCTGGAAAGACCATAATTGGTACTAAATGGGTATTTAGGAATAAAATGGATGAAGAAGGTGTAGTTATTCGCAACAAGGCTAGACTTGTTGCACAAGGATACAGACAAGAGGAAGGAATCGATTTCGATGAAACATTTGCTCCAGTGGCTAGGCTTGAGGCTATTAGAATATTTCTAGCCTATGCTGCTTACAAAGACTTCACAGTTTTTCAGATGGACGTGAAGAGTGCCTTCTTAAACGGAAAGTTGCAAGAGGAAGTGTATGTTAAACAACCACCAGGGTTTGAAAATCCTAAGTATTTAGACTATGTGTTTAAACTGGATAAAGCGCTGTATGGGCTGAAACAAGCTCCTCGGGCATGGTATGATACACTCTCCACGTTCCTCATAGCAAATGATTTCACCAGGGGAAAGATTGATAAAACCTTATTCATTCGCAAAATCAAAGGTGATATCATTCTTGTTCAAATTTATGTGGACGACATAATCTTTGGTGCTACTGATGAAAAACTTTGTAGACGTTTTTCTAAACTTATGTCTACAAAGTATGAGATGAGCATGATGGGTGAATTGACATATTTTCTTGGCTTACAAGTTAAGCAATCTAAAAATGGAATTTTTATAAACCAAGAAAAATATATCAAAGATCTATTAACGAAATTTGATATGAATTCATCATCATCCATGAAAACACCAATGGCTCCTCCAAACAATTTAGATGCTGACATAACTGGCAAGTCAGTTGATGTCACATTCTATAGAGGAATCATTGGATCATTACTCTATCTCACCGCCAGCAGACCAGACATTATGTTTGCTACTTGGATGTGTGCTAGGTATCAAGCTGATCCTAGAGAATCTCACTTAATAGCCGCAAAAAGAATCTTGAGGTACCTTAAGGGTACTCCAAACCTAGGTCTTTGGTATGCCAAAGACTCCGGGTTTGATCTAATTGGCTATTCAGATTCAGACTTTGCAGGTTGCAAAATGGATAGAAAGAGCACCACTGGAGGATGTCAGCTGCTTGGTGGAAAGCTAGTCAGCTGGACAAGTAAGAAACAAAGTACTGATTCTACCTCCACAGCTGAAGCAGAATATGTTGCTGCTGGAAGCTGCTGTGCTCAAGTCCTTTGGATGAAGAATCAGCTTGTTGATTTAGATACGAACTTCTGCAAAGTTCCCATCTATTGTGATAACACGAGTGCTATTGCAATCATCAACAATCCAGTTCTTCATTCCAGAACCAAACATATCGACATAAGGTATCATTTCATTAGAGATCACATTGAACAAGGTGACGTGGAACTCCACTTCATTTCAACTGACCTTCAGCTGGCTGATCTATTCACTAAGCCTTTAGATGAAAAACGATTCAACTTTTTGATCAGCGAGCTAGGTATGTTGAATGCTTGAATCAACTGCTGAAGTACTATCAGCAGCTGATAAGATTCACCTTGTCACTTAGTACATTCTGCTGACTAAAATCTTTTGAATCTATCGGTCAGCTGAATAAAATCTCTTAAATGATAACTTATCAAGTTTTATAAGTTAAAACGTTTGGTTCTCCCAAAAAGGCATCTTCCTACCATGTCCAGTGTCCACACGTTCTCTGTGGTAAATATTTCCACCCGAATGGAAATATTTGGCATTTATGAGGGACAAGACCTCTGACACAGAAACGGCTCCACTACCCTGACAGAAACGGCTCCACTTTCTCACACTGTTACATCCAACCACCTTTGCACGATAACCAACGTGTGTATAGTTGGTTTGTAACTATCCAATTATGACCCAGTTTAAACTCGAACTTTACCCAAACCGACCCATAAAACCCCTATAAATACCCACCTCTCTTCCTCATTTTTCCTTCATCCCTCCCACAATTCTTTCTCCAAAAATCCTCCATTTCTAAACCTTTATCTTTCTTCCCTCTCTCCTCAAAATGTCGAAGAAAACCCCTAAGGTTTCTCTTACTAGGGCTGCTATTGGGTTCAATCAGAGCTCAAACCTAGTAGGCAACTTTTCTCTACCGGATGATCTTGACGATATCTACCGATCGGTTGTGACGTTTGTGCGTCACTGCCCCATTCGTGGTGCCTTTACAAGAGTCACCAAGAGTATCATTGAACTGTTGCATGATTTCTGGATGACCGCCTCCGCTCATGGAGACGACATCACTGCGCAAGTCGGAACTCATCAAATCACCATTTCTCTGGATGATTTCCGAGTTGCTTGCGGATTCGATTATCTGCAACCTGGTGAAGAATATCAGCAGACTAAATCTGCTGATGAACCTAAAGCGAGTCTAATCAGTATCTCTGGATACAGATTAGAAAATGAAAATGATCAGGTGCCGATCTTCAAAAAGTCTCAGCTGACGAGACCCTGGGCCTATTTCTTTACCCACATCATTCAGGGTATCGGAGGCAATTCCGGGTCTCTCAACCAGTGCAACTCCAGCATGCAAGCCTTTGCTGAAGCCCTAGTCACTGGTCAGCGGATCGACTTTGGGAAACTGGTGTACGAGGAGGTCAAGACGAAGCTGAAAAGCAAGGGAAATAACATTCCCTATCTTCGCTTTTTCACATTGTGCGTTGCACATGTGATGCTTAAAAAGCTGGAGATAGATTATGATGACATCCCTGGGGAATCGGTGATGGTCCGTTCCATTTCCAGCCTCATCTTCCAGAAGAAGGATGATGAGAAGGCATTTCCCCTCACCTCGTACATGCTGAAGATCATAGATGATCGAGTCAGATCCAGAAGGGATCGAAAGAAGGGCGCAACATCGAAGAAATCTGCCCTCCAAGAAGGTAAGTCCTTTTCTCATCTGAAGAGATTTCCATCAACTGATCGCACACAAACTGTTGATGGAAATACCACCACTTCCACTGGGATCTCAATGCCCATTAACGTGGAAATTGTGGAAACGGGTGATATTCCACGTGGTGGAAAGAAGCGTGTGAAGCGATCTGCTCACCGCACTGAGTCTTCCTCTTCATTCTCTTTATCATCTTCTCCCACTACCAGCGCCCCTTTTTCTCCTCAGCTGAGGAGAAGAGGGTCTGCTACCTGTGGAGATGATGATGTTGATGATGATGTTGAGCTGGCGATCGCATCATCATCAGGATTCAGCCGGAATCCGTTGGGTTCTCACTCGAGATCCCAATTGGAAGGATTACAGTCAGAGGTGGTATTAGCTTCTGAATGCAGTCCTTCTCATTTTCACTCTTACAGTTTTTTTCCAGGAACTCTACCAATACTTGGAGTTCCTGTCCAGACACTTTCGGCTGTCTCTCTTTTTCCCTTCCCTTTCATCCACTCTGCTGATTTCTCAACAAGTCAGCAGACTTCAAAACGGCAATTTCGTTCTTTAGGAGTTAGTGCCGACTCCACACCTCTGCGTAGCTCCTCGACCGATTCATTATCTATCGTTGTAACAAGGGAACAAACTCCACAAGCAACCTCAGTCTCTCAACAGACTGCTGGTGAAGTTTTTGGCTCATCCCAAGCCACCCGAGTGTCAGCTGCACACACAACCCCCAACTTCTTCATCACTTACTGAGTCATCAGCTGATGATAGACTGACTAGAAACCAAGTCAATCTTGAAGCTGTTCTTTCTGTTTCCCACAACGTTACCAGCGTAAACCAGCTGGTGATCGAGGAAGCCACCACCGCCAATAAAGAGACAACTCTAGACCGAGTTGTTACTGAGGCAACTACCCAAGCTGCCAGTGATCGCGAATGTATTCGCCAACTGAGCTGTGAGGCAGCTAACCCACCACCCAGAGGAACTCTTCCTCTAGTCTCCATAACAGTTTCGCCGACTGTTGAGACCGAAGCACCAGATTCTCAAACAGCATTTCATATGATGTTTGATTCTGCTGATATCCCCATTCAGCAGTACATCTTTTCAGATGATGAAGAGATGCAAGAATCTGGGCTTCAACCAGTTTTGACAACTGAAGTAGGCACTTCTGTTTTAACCCCAGTAGTTTCAGTTGGACCCAACCCACCCCCCATAGTTTCTGAGGATCCCATAGGAACTCTTCTTCCTACCTCGGGAACACCTTCTTCCACAGCTGAGGTTACCCCTCAAGTTGGAGACATGCCGGACCCCCTCCCCAAAAGCATCCAAGTGTCCCATGCTGAATCCAGCAAAGCTGGAGGAAGCATTCGATCAGAGCCGCTGCTGCTCTGATGTCTAGTGTTGTTACATCCCAGATTCGACCTGGGATGGCCACGCTGAGGAAGCAGATGGACTCCCTTCGCAGGGATGTTCCAAAGAAGTTTGCCAAAACTGCTGAGAACCTCTCTTCCAGCATAACTTCTCTGCACGCTGAGGTTCACACTCAGACTCCTCAGCTGGTTCTTCTTTCTGATCAGATTCGCCTCAATACCAGCGAGTTCATCTCTCTCAACGACTACGTGCATCAAGAGCTGAACTCCCTTCGCGAGTCTGACAGAGTCGAAAGCGACAAACTTCTCTCCGAAGTTCGGGACAGCCTGGCTCTTGCCCAATCAAAGCAAGAGTCCCTGCTGACGCTCACTCATAGCCACCTCTCTAAGGCTATCGATGAGTCAGCAGCTGCTATGTCCACCAGGTTGGACAAAATGGAGACTGAAGTCAGCTCGCTGACTTCCCAAGTCGTTGATCTCCAAGGCACCCTCAACCTCATTCTTGCCAAGCTTAATGAGGGTGCTGCTGTTGTCCATCCTGCTTCAGCACCAGAGAGTACCCCTCTTCTTCGGGCACTCTCTGAGGGGAGAAAGTGGCCACTTCAGCAGGTGAACAACATGGTGAACAAGAAAGTTCACAACTTATAATCACCTCTGCTGTTGGAGCCAATACTGAAGACGTTCCAGTAGGTGAAAACTCAAGAAATCCACCTATCACCTCTGCTGGAACAGTAGAAGAAGAAGCTGAAACCTCAACTGGTTATACTAAAATCGTCGATTCTTTTGAATCAGTTGAGGTCCCAAAAGTCCAAGCCCCGCAAATCCAAAACCCTCAGCCTATTTCACGGGAGATTCCTCATCCTGCTGAGGGGGAGCCTACATATGCTTTGGTTGAAAACCTCATTTTAAATGAAGTTGGAACCACTGCTGATCTTGATACAGCAATAGCCCTTCAAAGTATAGCCCATGAAGAGCTGTATCAACAAGCTGAAGCACAAATAGCTGAGAACATTAGGTTGTTCAAAAAGATTCTTGATCAGCGTAGGCAGGAAGCAAGATCACCAGCGTAAGAGCCCCCAAATTCGATCCCAGCTGCCCTGATGAAATTGTAATAACAAGGGCTGGGAGTGCGGTGCTTCATGAAAAGTTTGCTCTGAACAAGATCAGCCTCATTCTCAACTACGATGAATGGAAAGAGGCTGAAGCAGCTGCCAGAACTGCGAGACCATCGCGGATTATAACAGAACTGGTAGATAGGATTCAAGTCGCAATCCACTCCTTCAAGAATCTATGCGATACAATCAGGAAACAAGCTCCTGAGTTGGCATATCGTATACCTCCTGAATTATGTGAATCTCAAGCTGCTATTGTTAGAGAAACTGCTGGTGAAAGCTCCTCAGCGAGAGGGGAGAAACGTAAGTCCGTTCTCCTTGAGCCTCTTGCTGACTCCAGATCACTGGATATTGGGTCGTCCATCACATTTGCAAAACGACCAAAACCCAATATCACAAAAGCCATCCCCGAGGGAGTTAACTTTGTCCCTGGGCTGATCGTAAAAGAACCAATTTATGGCTTTTGCTATCTGGAGAAAAAGAAGCTGCCTTGCTTCCAACGGGTAGATGAGTTGAACTTATGTGATGTGGATCAACTATTGCTCTATCACAAGGTGCTGAGTTCCTCTACTGAAGAGGGAAGAGAAATGAAGAAACTAATAAGCTCAGCTTTCAACTCACTGTGTCACAATGTCCTTGGATCGGCTATATCCAAGACATTATAGTTTTTTTTTATTTTCCTTGTACTTTAATTTCATTATCAATAGAAAATCAAAATTTTGTAATATACTTGTAAAAATTGTAAAAAGATAAACATATACAAAAGAATCCTAAGGGTCAAAGTACATAAGTATTCAGCTGACTCCTTTCAGCTGAATCATTACAGGGTTACACTTATATGACTATTCGATTGCATCAAATAGGGGGAGATTGTTAGTCCCAAGACTAAGTAAATAAGATTTGATGCTCGACAGCCAAGAAGAATAAATAACAGCTGAAGTAAGTATCTCAGCTGAAGCAAATATATACAATAAACCTTCAGCTGAGTACGTACTTAGCTTTAGGATACAAGTCAAATCAGCAGCTATTAACGAGAGTTCATTCGAAGTCTATGGCCAAAGGACAAAGACAAGAAGAAGACTATTCAGTTGATTGTGGAATCAGCTGATAGTACCTACTGCAGATGAAGACTTAAAGGAAATGTTCATTGACACCTTGAACATTTCCCTTTCCCGCTCAAAGAAGAAGAAAACGATGAAGATCTTCTATTTTGGAATAGAAGATAATGTCAGTACAACTTCATCGTTTGTCCCTCAAGCATGTAAAGAGAAAGTCAACAACTTCTGTACTTGTGTAGTACACCTTTCACTGTGCGTCAGAAAAGGTACCGGAAGAAGTGGACACAAAGTACACTCGGGACGATAACTTGTGCAATCGCATTTAATGATCCATGGCAAGTCTACATCGACGAATAATATGTTTACACGTCGTCAAACTTGTGGACTAAGGAACATGGATCTTTGGCTATAAATGCAGATGTAAATGTTTGCATTTACAACACACCTTTAGCCCTTTAGAGCATCTTAGAAATCATAAGCACAAGAACATTCTCTGAGAGTTAGTTATTGTCTAAGTATTAACTCCTCCATAGTTATTACTAAGGCATTAATATCAGCTGTTAGTATCAGCTGATATAACTCTCAGTGTATATCTCTTCTAGTTTGAGCGGTCTAAATAGAGTTTTAGGTAGTGTGTACTATCTATTTCCGCAAACTCTGTATTGTATTAAGCTGTTTTTAATAAAACTCTTAATCATTGAAACCTTGTTGTTATTTACTTATCATATCTTTGTCACTCGGCCATAACGCAACACGGTTGTGTTGTTGGGATCCAACACAATTCATCAACAAACCCAAACACGAGAACTACAAGCGGGGGGGAGCAAGGGAAAGGGAAAGGAAAATGGAAAAGGAAAGAAAAAGAGGTTGTTGAAGAAGTTGGGGAAGAAGATGTGGAAGAAGACACACAACTTCCATGGACGGAAATGGAGGAACTTGCGTTGTTCCGAGCTTGGTGTGGCACCTCTAAAAACGAGAAGGACGGGAATGGCATGAGAATTAAAAGCTATTGGGAAGCCATTCTTTCTAAATTTCATAGCTTCATGGGAGTCCGCCATACCGAAAAGACAATAGTCTTAGTTGCAAATGGCGTGACATAAACAACAAGGTTACAAAATTTAATGGTGTATACAACAAACTCTCGTCGGAAAGAAGTAGCGGAATGACCGAGTTTGATGTTTTGGAGGCCGCCAAGAAACAGTACAAAGTTGAAAAAAAGGGCCATAATTTTGAGCTAGATCGACATTGGTTGATTTTAAAAGAGGATCCAAAATGGATCGGCACAATTACTAAAGATCAACAACAACCGAAGCGCTCAAAAAGTTCACAATCGGTTGACGTTTCTGATGGTCGTTCTCGTGTCGACCTTAATGCTGGGGACAATGAATTTCCAGATGACCTATTCGACGACATTGATGAAACCCCAATTCCTCTTCAACGACCAATTGGAAGAGACAAGGCTAAACGAGCGGGTAGGCATGCGGCGGATAACGCAGCGAAGAGCAAGCATAGGGAAGAAATTCAAAAACGATTAAACGACCACGTTGACGCAACGAAAGAGCGCATAGAGATGCGTCGTCAACAAGTTGAAATGGAGAGGACGCTTCAAACCGAACAAAGAATGATCAATAATTTGAATATTTTGAATATGCAACCGACGCCAGGCATGACGCAAGAAGATCTTGAACATCTACTTGCCGCGAAGGAAAGGGCCCGAAAAACCATGAGCAGGTTAGGAAATTAGTTTTTAAATTTTTAGTTTTTTAAATGTTTAAGTATTGTTATTTTTAATTTTAAGTATTTTGTATTTTTAATTTTAAGTATTTGTATTTTTAATTTAATGTATTGTTATTTTAATTTTAATGGAAGTTTAATATTATGTTTAAAAAATAAATGGAAAATAAAATGGTGTGGTGTGGTGGGTATTTCCACCAAATGATGTGGTGTGGTGGTGGTGTGGTTGCTTAGGTGGCGTGATGTGGCAAAAAATATGGGTACCACATGTGGTACCCATACCTAGTAGCCTAAGGGCATGAGATTAGAAACATTAAATGAACAAAACATTTCCTAACAAATCAAAAAATGCATTAAATGAAGTCTAATTTTTACAACTATTAAATGTAATTTTCAATATAAAAGGTAAATATAACTTCAATCAATGCTTCTAATCTCATGCCCTTAGGACATAAGTTAGAAAAACCCTTAAACGATTACAAATCGGTTATGGGTACTTCAATTCAGACTTCAAACTGGGTATATG
This sequence comes from Calendula officinalis, assembly GCA_963853835.1. Classification (NCBI taxonomy): domain Eukaryota; kingdom Viridiplantae; phylum Streptophyta; class Magnoliopsida; order Asterales; family Asteraceae; genus Calendula; species Calendula officinalis. The sequence continues at coordinate 38,333,271 of OY970828.1, forward strand.
GTCTCCGGTGACAAAAAGCAAACGGGGTATGGGTTACCTTTTTGCACCAAAATCGGGTATGGGGTACCCCATCCCCTTGAAAAGCTGTTGGAGGAGGATGTCATCTCGTAGGACACGTGTCGCCATTTGGTTCAAACCGGGTTTGCCATACCCCTTTAGTATTATTTTTGCAAAAGGTTGAAAAACAGCATTATTTGTGCAATTTAGAGGGAACAACATTATTTCAGTAAATTGCTCTCTTATAGGCAAGCATATCATATGCTTTTCAAAATAACTCATTAAAATAAAAAAAGTAATAAACTTTTATTTCTTAATTTTAGCATTATAACAAATGAAAGAACACTTGAAGTCAAAGGCAAAACTATTTCTTCCAATAAGACAATGAATGCATTGTAGCTTCATCAAAAACTGGAAAATTAGTAGATATTGTCACTAATGCTGTAAAATATGTGGTCCAAATATTCGAGATGCCATTTACATCGAAGTTGTTAATATGAAGCTCCATATGACACATTTCTAAACAAATTAGTAGGGTTTTTCAAGTTTTTGGCAAGAAATTAGTAGCATTTTTCTTAAGAGCTAAAATTCACCGTTCCATACTCATATAACGGGTCAAACTCACTACTTTGATTATTAAAACTGAGGTACTTGCTTTAGTTTTGTTTACTTTTTTTTTTCGTTCTTCAAGATAGAGACCAAAACGATTGAAATAGTTTTCTTGTACATGCTGAATTTGTAATTTTTAACGTTTTTGGTTTTGATTTCAGTAAGTAAAAAAAAAAACAGTTTTCCAAATCAACCACGTTTACCAACCACATAACATTTAGCAACAGAACTTTCAACTAACTTAAATTACTTTTTGATGAAATCTTCTTGAAAATTTACGGCACATTTTTATTAAATAACATCTGCATGTGATTTATTTTTAATGTCATATACACTAAAAAATATTAATTATTTTAACATTATTCAGAATATTTTGAAGGGGTTGCACGGAACACCCCAATGGGTCTTGTGTAGCACTTTTTCTTATGCAACAGTTCCATAAGTTTACTTATGCCGAGCGAAGATTAGCATTACAAATACAAAATTCTAATACGATTACTAATAAATAGAAAATAAAAAACTTTCAAAAGAAAAAAACAATAGGCAATACACATACCAAACTTACCGGCATTTCAGAACATCTAGACGGCCTCTCTTTCTCTTTTCATCTTCGCAAGCGACTGCAACATATATCTTGTCGACAATCACCGCAGCAAACATGAAAAACTTATGTCTCCACTGCTTCTTGAACACCAAAATTCCAATAATACCCAGTTGCAAAACCACACATTATGTCTAAACCAAACAACCATACCCTTGTTGTCTCTTTAGTTGCTCTGTCTTTGTTATGGTATGTTGTTGTTGGGTCTTCATGAGGAGAACACTTCTTCGGCAATGGATCTCCGCATAGATATTGGTTTCCAATATATATTGATGATGGATCTGTAAGGACCTGCAATTGATTTCCTGTTGTCCTGACAAGTTGTTGTATGACAAATTCAAACTGGACAAAAAGTTTAAAGATGCAATGCTTTGAGGGTCAACCCATTTCCTGAGAAATCGAGAGAAACTAACGCTCCCATGTTTCCAATGTTGTATGGAATACGCCCACTAAGATGATTATGAGACAAATTGAGACCCATTAATGCAGTTAGCTCCACAGGTATTCCTCCATCAAGTTTATTGCTTGAAAGGTCCACAAACTTTAATGTTTTTGTATATTCAAGTTCAACACCTTTTATTACTTGAACCACTATCATTGTTATCTTCAAAGAAAAATTTATACATTGACCTATCTTGAACCATGCCATTCAACTCTCCTAGGCAACGAGCGATGGGACCCGTTAAGTTGTTGTGTGCAACATCCAAAATTTGAATTTTTACATAAAGATGTTGGAATTCCTCCCGTGAAATTATTTTTATGTAACCTCAAAACTACCAAGTCTGCAAGGTTTTCTCCAATCCATTCTTCCAAACAATTCATTATCACCCAAATCTAAAACATATAGTTGTTTTATATTCCCTAATTCTCGAGGAAGCTCACCAATAAACTTATTATCATTTAGGTTTAGCGAAACTAAAGATGAAGGATAACGTCCAATTGAACTTGGAACAACACCAGATTTGAGCTAAATAACATGGCTTCCAACAATCGAAGATTCCCGTAGGAATTGTCCCGGTTAACCTATTTCTGGAAAGATTAAGAATTTTCAAAACTGCACAATGAACTTGGAATCGACCCATTGAAAATGTTATTTTGCAGAAGAAGAGTTAAATTTTATAACTAAATTTTCCCCATTAGGAAGATTTGTCAAAGTTCCAGTAAGATTGTTGTGAGATATATCTAATAAAGGAACGATGGGCATCTTCCGCAACCATGTGGGCTGAAATGGTAGCATTTGACAACACTAATTCCACAAGTTTCCTTTGATTTCGAAGCCACCATGGAAATCCATCTACTATCTTGCATGAAGTGAGATCAACCTTTTCCAATTGGAATGGAGGCATCCACTCACGTGAAACATTGAATGCCAACTCACTGTTGTGAGCTAAATACAAGTACTTCAGCTTGTCAAAATGGGCTTCAGAAACTACTCCTTGTAATGAATTATTTTGGATATCTAGAGTGCTGAGTTTGGTGAGGAAACTGGAAGAGTCTCATTTAACATATTTGAATACAATGAAATATGTACTAATTCTTCCTATAGTTGTTGGAATTGGACCAGTTAAGTAATTTCCATTTAAAAACAAATATTTTAAAGATGTTACAAGTGATTTTGGAATTGATTCGAAGAAAGGTCAAGTTTCCCAATGAAATTCGGAATTGAACCTTTCAATTGATTATAAGATAGATCCAACTCCTCTAATAATCTTAATCTTCCTAGAGACTCTGGTACTAGACCTGTCAAATCGTTGCTCCATAGATGTAAGTATCTTAAATTCAACATTCTTCCGAGGCATTCTGGAATTGGGCCAGTCCATCCATATTCAACCTCTCTAAAGCATCCGATATGTTTGTTGTTGAGTCAATCAATTTCATACGAAATTGATTGTTTGACACAGTCAATCGTTTCAGATGACATTGTCTCCAAATTCCAACATGATCAATATGGCTAAAGTTGTTGTAAGAAAGGTGAAGCTCAAGAAGGTTAGGCATAATGAATTCAAATTGTTTCCCGAAAGGGAAAGGGTTCTTAGAGAACTCAAGTTTGTTAAAAAAGATGCCTTCAATAAAATTATTACTAAGATCGAGGAGTTGGATGTTAGAAAGTCTACTAAAATTGAAATGAGTGGGAGAAAGATGGTCCATTTGGAGGCTACAAATATAGCTCTGGTACAGAAGGAATCATGATAAACTAAGATTAAATCCCGAAAGATTCAGTGAGGATGTCATGTTTTGGAAAAAGCCAGAGAATTGACCTTGTTGCTAAGATCCACGTATTTGATGATGGGAAGTTTTGTACTCGAATTAAAAAGTGGACCAAGATCGGAATTGAAAAGACCACAATGTGACACCTTTTAACAAAGGAATCATGTAGAGCACCATGTCACGGTTATGTGATCTACTAAGATCCACACCACTCAAACCAAGATAGACAATAGGCCAGATATCCATGATACATCATCTACCATAATAGGATTGTAAGGGTTATAATCAAGAGTAAGAGAGATCAAGAAACTTTAAACTAGAAAGATTTCCAATGTGATGAGGAATATTACCTGAATTACAGAGATTGAGGTAAATAAGTTGTTTAAAGGATCCGATGAAATCAGGGATGTGGCTTCCTTGAAAATCATTGCCACTCAAGTCCAAGTATTTTAGCTCTGCCAAACAAGAGTTCAACTAATTAACTGATTTTTACTCCTGTAATTGATTCCACCGGAAAAAAAATATTCAGTGACTCCTGTGAGATTAAGGCATACCCGGTGACACGGTCACAATGGACTCTTTCCCATCGGCAACAATCATTCCCAACCCATGACAACAACATATTAGTCAATAACACTTTGCTTGAACTTGAGAAGAGCTAGCTTCTCATGCTCAAAGCAAGACACCGTGGCATTTTGAGCAACAACAAAAGGCGCAAGCAATAAAATACTTGCAAAAATGAGATGGAGACCCAAACCGAATTGACATCCCATTCTTGGAGTTTAAGCTAGTGAAAATATGGAGATTTTATGATGCCTTCTTATGATGAAAAACTACTTCACTTATAAAGCCAGAAAAGACATTAAGTTATTGTCATGGAAGTCAGGCTACTAGTAAATGCATTGGGCCCTAAAAGACTTCAGATAACGACTATAAAGTCAACAGATTAATCAAACTCCCTAATCAAACTCCCCTTACGTGCCAAACACGGAACGATATTTTGGTCTTTTTAATTGCACTTCTTTTTCCCCCTGCACTCCCTCTTTCGTCTTCATCCATCATCACATCAAAGTTGTTCCCAAACATGCCCTAAATATCCCAATTAATATTTGATTCATTCATCATCACATCAAAGTTGTTCACGTAAAAACGTTTATCCGTATTTACTTATGGAAAGAATCAACAACACATTACAAGAATTACATAAACTAGAAAAAGTTCTCAAGAATATGCTACCATTATTATATCGTTAGTCATTAGTTGTGTAAGCTCGATATCTATCATGCAGTCTCCAATTATAAGAAATCTGCTGCAAAAACGTTGATTCGATAACTGAAATTCTATTACAAAATGATTGAATTAGTAACCTTTATTCCCACGAATCCTTGCTCTCATGTCAACCTGCAAAACAAGCGCGCAAAGTTAAGTTGGCATTTGTATTTGGAAAGAAAATGGAAAACACCAACGTACAAACACAAACTTGACCATTACTATTAAACCTAAAGAATGACATTTTAATTCATATAACTACATACTATTAGGTAGGCAACTAGGCATGTGCACAATCCAAGATCCGAACCGAACCGGGAACCGAGAAAATGGTTACGACTAGACCGAGGACTGAACCGTTGACGCCTTGGACATCAACGAACCGAACCGGACAGAGAATCGGCCGGAACCAAAACAAACCGAGAAAGTTTCTTTGGCTTTTCGGTTTTTTTCCGGTTTTGGACCGTAACAAGACCAAACTGAGAACCGCTTTTGCATGAAAGTTAAAGCCGGTTTTGGTCCCGTTCTCAGTCCAGTTTTGCAAAAGCCTACTTTTAGGGTTATATTTTATCTATCTCCATATGAAACATGCCAGAGGGGTCGAAAGGACGTATCTTCTAATGCCTACAACCTCCATTTGGATATGATATTCTATTTTTAGTTTTTTACTAAGAGTCAAGTTTGTAGTTCTTCTTATAAATATATAAAATAATCATTTCATCGAATATAACTTTTTGTTTATCGAAAATAACATATATATAAAATACAAGCTTTTTGAGCCCTACTCAGAGTGTAAATGGACTTTTCTTGATGACAAATTAGCTCATCTTATTAATAACAAATTGTAGCAAGCGAGTTTTTTCTTGATTTTGAGTAATTAAGAAACAATTAAAGAGATACAAGGCATTTTAGTCATTCAAATTTTGAAGTAAACACAAGACACAAAAACGTAAACTTCTACCAAGTTTTTTCCATGAAATTAATTTCCTTAAAGTATGTAATAAATATTCAAATAAATAACAGATAGATATAAGGAAAAAAAAATCATACCTGGCCTCTTTTGCAATTAAAATATGTTTCTCTTAATCCAACACATTCACTAGAAATGAGGGGACTCTTCTCTTTAGCACATTCTCTATAAGAACGATTCTCAACCTGCAAAACGAGTTCTTAAAATTATTTTTTGTAGGACCAATACAGTTCCTATAACCATTAACCACAAGCCTAATTTTATGGATAAACTTCTTTCATGATTCTGTAACACTTCCTCCATTGAAACGCAGAAATTAACTTCACACATGAATTCAAGGAAGTGTTTAATTTTCTGTCTTTTCAAGTATTATCACTTCGATTTTTATAGGAACACATATGGTACTATGCATTTTTCATTGTTAAATTCAATAGGCGTTGCATCTAGTTCGAATTGTACAGCTACTAAAGCATAATTTTAAATCGATCAATCAACAAATTCAACATGAAATCGAGCATGAATTTTACATTTCATTGAATCAATCGACATAAACGCGTATAAAAATGCTTAACGAAATCGAAGCCCTAAGAATTTCGCCGGACGGAAAGCTAACGAAAATCATTCCATATCCACGGGAACACAGACCGAACTATCATTTTTCATCGTGAATCCAATAGGTTTTGCATCTCGTTACAGTTTTGTAGCTACTAAAACGTATGTTATATGATTCAATCGATCAATCAACAATTTCGAACATGAATTTTACATTATAAATAATCAATCGACATAATACAGATGTAATAAATGTTTATTGTAAGATGAGTGATGATCTGAGTACCTTGATACAATCAGATTCACTGAGACACTTCACAAGCTCCATAGCCAGCCCCTTGCAAGATTTCGACATGCTCGTAAACCCTCGCAGAGTTGCAGTCACGGGTTTCTGTTTTCCGGTTTTCGTCTTGATTTCTTAGACTGGGCTGGGCCTGGGTTTGTATTTTTTAAACTTAATTAGCCCGTTTAGGTGTTTGGGAAGGCTTATATACTTATTAATTTCTACAGACTTTAATTTAATATTAATGTTCTTATTTTATTTTTATTACTTACAAGGGTAGAGATGCTCAAACCGAATCCGGTCCAAATTCTATTAAAGTTGGCCAAAACCAAATTAAGTCAAATCCGGATCATATTGGAACCAGTTGCGAGCCGAAAATTTAGAAATCGATGATACTTGAATCTGATCAGATCAGATTGAACCAGATTAGCTTAAAATAATGTATGTTTTTATCCAAAAGTGGTTATATCCCAATCTGAGTTCAAAAAGATTTCCTCTTATTCGGTTTTCAAATAGGTTTTTCCTACGGATACTCAAACCAATCTCAATCCAATAGATTTGGATCTAAACCGATCCGATTGGTTTCAATCTAGTTCAGATCCTGGAAAGTGGAACCGGTGTTTTTGTGCACCTCTATACAAGAGAAAGAGTTCATCAAATTGAAATATATAATTCTCGTGTTTGATAATTATCTCTCTCGTGTAAACAAAAACTTTATTGTTTTTCCAACTAAGTAACTAGTTTTTATCAAACGAGTCATTTATATAAAATAATTATCTAGCTAAAAATGTTGAATGACAAAACGAACTAACAAACACACTATACTATCTAGGGGTGAATATGGTACAGTACCATAAATATTTTCCTCATACCATGTACCGTACCAACTATAGTTGGTACACTAATTTTATTACCAGTATCATACCAACTATACTTGGTACCAATTTGTTTGGCTACCAACAATGTTGGTTGGTACGAATTGGTACTGTATACCAATATTACAAACTAATATGAAACTAAAAAATATTAAAAACAAGATATATTTTACCATCATCCATCATTTAAAACATATTAACAAATTTTCCAAACTCGAAAACAAGATAAATAAAACGATGATTTATTAATGCTATATAAAAATTATCTATTTTAAAGAATCAATTATATATATTGTATGGTGGAGAGATTTTTAAAGATATAAATTAGACCACAATTTATGTAAGTGTGTATTGTAAGAATAAATTTATATATATGTACATATATATTGGTTGGTACGGTATTACCATGGTATTTAAATATTTGTACCATTACCGTGCCATGAATACTCGATTGGTACGGTACTACCAACCAAACATGTTGGCTACTAACATATTGGCTACCAACTTGAAGTGGTATGGTTGGTAGCATGTTGGTTGGTTTTCTTCGGTACAAATTTGACACCCCTAATACTATCACTATTATAATAATACAGACCTTACATATTTTATAAACAACTTCATATAAAATAACTACTAGCTTATAACCCGTGATAAATTACGGTTGACTTATATAAATTTTCATAATTTTTATTTTTTTTAAGAATACTCCAATCATCTAAAAATATGTAGCTTCGAAATAACTTCGTAATAAAACAAATATCCTCATATATTTTCAGAATATCAAAAGACAGGAAAAAAACTTTCTTAAATCATAATTATAAGTAAATCTTTAAGTAAGTATCAAACAATTAATTCTCGAACTATATTATGCATTTTCATAAATTAAAATTAGAAAACATTGAGTTGCGAAAAATAGTGCAAACAATGAGCAAAAGATTAAAAAAACAAATAATGTGAAATTAAAAGTTGGTACATTGTTGCCCCTTCAAATTCAAAGATAAATTCAGTGGAAAAAGAAGTTCGTAACTATGATGCCGCCTGTGGGAATTGAATGTGAATTAGGTTTTGCATAATCTTGTCATAATATATGCATTGTTTAAACCAAGTAAGAATGATGGAAATATACACTGTGATAATATAAAATCTACCACCCCATATAGTAGAAACACTTTAAAGTAATACTGTGTAAATTAATAAACTCTCTAAAATAACTAATGGCTCCCGTCCCGTCTTGGGCCAATGTAAAAATTGAAAAAATCGATAAAATAATAAGATAATAATTTTTTATGAGATACCTTTATAATTTTCAGTATCAAGAAAACCATAAATTAATTTGCATATTTGATGATGTTGTTGAACATCGTGGAGAATTTTAACTACCAATAGCAACATCATGACGAAAATTATAAATCGAAAATTCCCCAATATGATTACCAATAGCAACATCATGACGAACCCTGATTCAAAAATCGAAAATTAACTACTTACACATTACACGGACATAAGGGTATGAACGTCTTCTCCAAATATAAGGGTGAAAACAGTTCAACCATAAGTACTTCCAAAATCACCGCCTGAAATGACGAGAAGAGATTGAAGCACAACTGTAAAAATTGTAACACCGCAAAATTTAGAGAACGTTTTTTTTTTAAAGGTGTGCGGAAGCATAAAGATACTAATAAGTTTAGGTTTAGGTTTACAAACCAAATGTCCCAAAATAAACTCCAAAACATTAATATTTAAACGGTGTCACTTAATGACATGGCTCGATTTACAAAACATGACCAATTGAGCTTGGTCACTCATTCCGTCCAAAGCACCGATCAACCTGAAAAGATTCAACGAGAGAGGGATTAGCACAAAGCTAAGTAAATGAATATAATCTACAAATTCTGTAAATCCCAACAAGCTAGCATAGACATCTCTACTATCTATAAGCCACCTAACCACGTATCACTGTTCACTAAAACACGGAAGTTATAAAACATCTCCGGTTGGGGAATCACTGGAACACGGAAGTTATAAAACATCTGCGGTTCATTCGAGAAGATCGGGGTCCTGCCGGAGCCTTAAACCATGGTCGGCCAAACCACGGTAACCGATAGCGGTTCGTATCCAACACCCGGGCAACTCCCTCCCCTTGACCATGCAACAAATACAGGTAAGGTCGGATACCCTTTAGTCGATACCCGATGCCCAGCGCACTGACTTCTCAAACCTCGGTTACCAATCAAACCGAGTTGTTGCTACCAATCGAGCCGAGTCTCTTCACCTTGTGCACATAACCTATTTGGTTCAACTCTAGCAAATAGGTACTAAACTAGCAAGCAAGATACGAAAGAACTGCATCAAAAGTATCACTGGCAAGTTCACGTCGCGAACTTGAGTTCGGGTCGTGAACTTCGGTTCGCGTTCGGGAACTCAGTCGCGAAGTATTCACGATCAACTCCATCCTTCACTGTCTCGAGTTCGCGTTTCGCGAACCCTAGTTCGCGTCGCGAACTACTCAAAGCTGGCACATTTCCTGCATTTTTACCAAGTATGCATATACCGAACCAATTGTAACCAAACACAAGTTGGAGGTTAAATCCACTCACCGTTACTTACACTTGTCGAACTCAGAGGTCTAATGTTTCTGAGTCACGATCCCGATTCCTGTACACCAAGGAATACCGAATTAGTATATAATTCCACAAAATTATAAACAATGTTAAATATGCATTTAACACTAATACTTGCACTAACTAGATAACCAAACACTGGAATCATCATATGAACATGTCATGACCATTTACACTTACACAACAAGTCAACTAGTCATTTTGCAAGACTTACATCCAAACGGGTCAAACCGGATTATTAAACAATAATACATCCTACAACTATAATCATATCATCAACTTACAATTTACCAATTGTTATCTATAACATTTCTAACGAACACTTATACTTGCACAACCCGAGTTTATTAAGTCACTTTACTACCCATTGGCCCAAACGGGTCAAAACCCGAACATGACCATGACACTTCCAATTTCCATCAATTAGCACAAATTTTCTATAACTAACAAGTCATAATCATGTAGCAATTCATCAAGTTCCAAGTCACCAACAATTCATGTATTTTACTTCCAAATTACTAGTTAATCATTTAACCAAAAACATCCAAACACTAGTTAGCATTTCAACAATCTCACTAATCTTGACATACTTCAAAACTAACACATCCAATCTATCATGTTAACATATCCAAGCAACAAAACCCGCAACAACACATCAATGTCATGTTTCCACCAACTAGTCATTTAACACAATAATTGGTTCATACTTTCTACATAACCTTAAACAATTGTTTTTTTAACTAACAATCTCACCCAAATCAAGTCATAATCCACCAAAACATCCAATACTTGATTTCTCAACATCCATAACTTACTAAACATGTTTTCTCAACCTAATGAACAATTCCAAGCATTCAAACCACAAGAAATCTAAGGTTTGACAAAACCCATACAACCTACTTTTACATAAACACACCAACTTGTACACTTTGCTAAAAAGGTTGTACCTTGTGCTAAATTACTTGTACTCAAACAACAAAACATGCCAAACTTTGTATAAACACTTAATATACCATCTAACACAATAATCACCAACAAAATCTCAAGAACACATAAACCCTAATTTATCAACTATCATGAAATCGAAAACGAACACATATAGGGTGAAGCTTACCTCAAGAGCTACTCAAAAACGTGTTCGGATTAAAGATTGGCCAAGAACCAAGCTATGGATCTTCAAAATAACTCAAGAACACTAATGGGGTTTTTATTTTAGAGAGATGTTAGAGAGAGAGGGAGAGAGACGTAGAGAGAGAGTGAGATGGAGAAAATGACCAAAAAGATGGGCAACTCCCCATCTAGGGGCCGGTCAAGGGAGGGGTGGGACCCACTTGGCTTTTTTTTCATTTTTTAACAAATATAACACAAAAGTCCCTTTCGTAGTTAATCTATTTAAAATAGCAAACGGACTCCAATTTTAAAAACGAAAGCATTTCTGGAGACGATATTAAAAGGAGAATACAAAGATATAAAAATCACATTTTCATTTAAACATTTCAGAAAACAGATATTTTAATCCCTTGATTAAAATATCACAAAAGGACAAAAAGTCAAACAATTCATTTAACACTTAATCAATTTATTCCACGTATGGTCAAATATATATTTATCAAATATCATTATATACCTAAAACAACTAGGCCGGTTTTAGGATGTTACAATTCTACCCTCCTTAAAGAGGATTCCGTCCCCGGAATCCAACAACAATATTCAATTAGCACGTATTTATCACAGAAAGTTTACGACATTATTCCAATTAATTTCATACATACATGCTCAACAAAATCACATCCAATTTGTCATACAATTCATATAGCATTTACCATTCATAACAAGATAGCATTCCTCATGCCATAAAAGTTAATCAACTAGCATAAGTTACAACATCATTTCCATACACAAGGTCACACACTTATTTCAAGTCTCAGATACCTACTCGTTTTATTCTTTATTCTAACGAAAATTACAATCATGCACAGTTTAACTCGTTAACCGACCCAAGATTTTACGAATTTCCAAAACAAAATTACCGGTCTTAATCATTTAATTCTCAAAACTACCCTTTCATAACATAAAGTCACACCAATTTTGCATACTAAGCACAAACAGGTCAAAAACAAGCAATTCTCCGTGACACTATCCAAGTCCCTAGTTAAACATACTTCTAACAATCATATAATATTCCATGCTTAATTGGCCATATTACACGGGTGACAAAATTTTATAAAGTCAAGTTGCACGTTTTGACAAAACTAGTCACAGTTTACACAATCCAAGTCTACCCCACATAACTCATTACAATCATGGCAATATAAATAGCAACATCATTTATACTAAATTAGCCATACTCGCGACCTAACGGATCAAAACAAGTTTTATTATCCAAAAATTGTTCTTATTACTTCCATAACATGACAAGCTACTCACCAAACCGACTCATGCAATTGTCAAACGATTATCATCATGATCAAGATTTAACAACTAAAAGCATCCAATCCAGTCTTGACACTAATCACCTTAAACGGGTCAACATTGAGGAACTTATCATAACGATATCAAACATACAATTCACAGTTCATTAACATGTCAAACTCATGTGATGACTAATAAGCATTTTCAATACATGCCAACTTTTACTTAGACTTCAAATCAACCAATCACAATTCAACTAGTTCTTAACTCTTACCTATTAACATCCAAATAGTAAGGTAATTTCATCAATTCAATTCGCAAATACGCATAAGCAATAGTTATCGTTTCTAACACAATATTTCATTTAGAAACATATCTCTTAAGACATAAAAGCTCAAAGTTTCAATTTGACAACCTTCATTACAATCCATAAAACATCATCATCACCTATTTAAATTATGATAATTTCCATTAACATAAATCATTTCGATACAATCACTAAATCTAAATACTAGATCAAAGTATAAATCACGTTTTCAAAGCCTTCTCAAATATTTCCATAATCATTGCAAATCATTTAACAAACTCATTTATCTTCCACTATTACTATCACAAGTCATCTCAAAAGGTCTACACACACAATTCCTTAGTCGCATTTCAGATTTCAAGTTCGACATATGAAACAATTCGGTAGTTTATTATAAGCATTTCAGGTCATTCAGATAATTAACACTGACTAACCGTCATAATTAATGTCTATAACAAAATTAAACATTAATCTATTCACATTGCGCAAACATTTCTGATTCTCACTATACAAGTCACTACATGTGACCCGGCATGTCACAAAAAGTTTCACCCCTTTTTTTTCACATAACAAACACTAGTCCTACTTGGACTATTCAATTCACGCATGCAATTCCATCCATTTTAATTACAAGCATCACATTCACGAAGTTTATAATAATTACTATTATACTCAATTTGATCCATGGTCACATATATTGTAACCGAACCCGACATACACTCGATTCTTTTCGCTTCTCCTGAAGTGAAGGAACAACCAAAACAATTACAATCAACTTGTCACCAATTTGCACAATATGAAAACGAGTAACTCTAACCACCGAGACACTATGTGTCTCCCAACAACAAGAAAAGAAATAATCTTTTATAACTTTTAATTCATAACTTTAACTAACTAGAATAATCCATACATCATATCACACTAAACTCAGTCCAAGTTCCAACAGTTAAAGACATGAAAGCATGCATCATTTATATCCACAAAACTCCCGACATATATGATGTATCCCAAATCAATAAGCAATCAATTATTCTAATTCAAGTGACAGAACACACCGAAGGTAATCAATTCAGTTCATCACAACATTTCACAAATCTTAATTAAGCAATCTTCTCAATTAACAATTTTACATAAACACAAGTATTGAGTTTATTAGAGCATACCCGAGCTATCATTGTCGGTCTAACGTTGGTGAAGATCCCCCGACCGCCCCCGTCCTTGACCCACAACCCATTCTCTTTTCTCCAAGGTCAACTCCCATCTTGCCCAAATTGACCACCTCTAATGTACTTCATTTTCCCACGTGCGTATATATGCTCCTCGGGTAGTTCCCGCATCGTTAATTGATGTGCCAACATTTCCTAGGGCCAAGGGGGTCGGGTTCTCTTTACCTGTCATATCTATAACAATCACAACAACTCACGAAAGCTTAGTTTAAATCGTTAGTAACTACATACTAACTATAAACTAACTTCATTCACACCACTCGTCCGGAATGCTTGACCAAACTCGAGCCACGATTTGGGAATGGAACACCAACCCCGTGTATCCATCGCCAAACCGAGGCTCTGATACCAAGTTGTAACACCGCAAAATTTAGAGAACGTTTTTTTTTAAAGGTGTGCGGAAGCATAAAGATACTAATAAGTTTAGGTTTAGGTTTACAAACCAAATGTCCCAAAATAAACTCCAAAACATTAATATTTAAACGGTGTCACTTAATGACATGGCTCGATTTACAAAACATGACCAATTGAGCTTGGTCACTCATTCCGTCCAAAGCACCGATCAACCTGAAAAGATTCAACGAGAGAGGGATTAGCACAAAGCTAAGTGAATGAATATAATCTACAAATTCTGTAAATCCCAACAAGCTAGCATAGACATCTCTACTATCTATAAGCCACCTAACCACGTATCACTGTTCACTAAAACACGGAAGTTATAAAACATCTCCGGTTGGGGAATCACTGGAACACGGAAGTTATAAAACATCTGCGGTTCGTTCGAGAAGATCGGGGTCCTGCCGGAGCCTTAAACCATGGTCGGCCAAACCACGGTAACCGATAGCGGTTCGTATCCAACACCCGGGCAACTCCCTCCCCTTGACCATGCAACAAATACAGGTAAGGTCGGATACCCTTTAGTCGATACCCGATGCCCAGCGCACTGACTTCTCAAACCTCGGTTACCAATCAAACCGAGTTGTTGCTACCAATCGAGCCGAGTCTCTTCACCTTGTGCACGTAACCTATTTGGTTCAACTCTAGCAAATAGGTACTAAACTAGCAAGCAAGATACGAAAGAACTGCATCAAAAGTATCACTGGCAAGTTCACGTCGCGAACTTGAGTTCGGGTCGTGAACTTCGGTTCGCGTTCGGGAACTCAGTCGCGAAATATTCACGATCAACTCCATCCTTCCCTGTCTCGAGTTCGCGTTTCGCGAACCCTAGTTCGCGTCGCGAACTACTCAAAGCTGGCACATTTCCTGCATTTTTACCAAGTATGCATATACCGAACCAATTGTAACCAAACACAAGTTGGAGGTTAAATCCACTCACCCTTACTTCCACTTGTCGAACTCAGAGGTCTAATGTTTCTGAGTCACGATCCCGATTCCTGTACACCAAGGAATACCGAATTAGTATATAATTCCACAAAATTATAAAAAATGTTAAATATGCATTTAACACTAATACTTGCACTAACTAGATAACCAAACACTTGAATCATCATATGAACATGTCATGACCATTTACACTTACACAACAAGTCAACTAGTCATTTTGCAAGACTTACATCCAAACGGGTCAAACCGGATTATTAAACAATAATACATCCTACAACTATAATCATATCATCAACTTACAATTTACCAATTGTTATCTATAACATTTCTAACGAACACTTATACTTGCACAACCCGAGTTTATTAAGTCACTTTACTACCCATTGGCCCAAACGGGTCAAAACCCGAACATGACCATGACACTTCCAATTTCCATCAATTAGCACAAATTTTCTATAACTAACAAGTCATAATCATGTAGCAATTCATCAAGTTCCAAGTCACCAACAATTCATGTATTTTACTTCCAAATTACTAGTTAATCATTTAACCAAAAACATCCAAACACTAGTTAGCATTTCAACAATCTCACTAATCTTGACATACTTCAAAACTAACACATCCAATCTATCATGTTAACATATCCAAGCAACAAAACCCGCAATAACACATCAATGTCATGTTTCCACCAACTAGTCATTTAACACAATAATTGGTTCATACTTTCTACATAACCTTAAACAATTGTTTTTTTAACTAACAATCTCACCCAAATCAAGTCATAATCCACCAAAACATCCAATACTTGATTTCTCAACATCCATAACTTACTAAACATGTTTTCTCAACCTAATGAACAATTCCAAGCATTCAAACCACAAGAAATCTAAGGTTTGACAAAACCCATACAAACTACTTTTACATAAACACACCAACTTGTACACTTTGCTAAAAAGGTTGTACCTTGTGCTAAATTACTTGTACTCAAACAACAAAACATGCCAAACTTTGTATAAACACTTAATATACCATCTAACACAATAATCACCAACAAAATCTCAAGAACACATAAACCCTAATTTATCAACTATCATGAAATCGAAAACGAACACATATAGGTTGAAGCTTACCTCAAGAGCTACTCAAAAACGTGTTCGGATTAAAGATTGGCCAAGAACCAAGCTATGGATCTTCAAGATAACTCAAGAACACTAATGGGGTTTTTATTTTAGAGAGATGTTAGAGAGAGAGGGAGAGAGACGTAGAGAGAGAGTGAGATGGAGAAAATGACCAAAAAGATGGGCAACTCCCCATCTAGGGGCCGGTCAAGGGAGGGGTGGGACCCACTTGGCTTTTTTTTCATTTTTTAACAAATACAACACAAAAGTCCCTTTCGTAGTTAATCTATTTAAAATAGCAAACGGACTCCAATTTTAAAAACGAAAGCATTTCTGGAGACGATATTAAAAGGAGAATACAAAGATATAAAAATCACATTTTCATTTAAACATTTCAGAAAACAGATATTTTAATCCCTTGATTAAAATATCACAAAAGGACAAAAAGTCAAACAATTCATTTAACACTTAATCAATTTATTCCACGTATGGTCAAATATATATTTATCAAATATCATTATATACCTAAAACAACTAGGCCGGTTTTAGGATGTTACAAAAATAGGTTGGGATGATGCAGACGTGGTATGCAGAGGTAGAAAATCCGGAATGTTAACCTCACATAACCGTTGAAATTTTAGGAAATAATTTATCTCCCGTAAAAGATTTTTTTAAAAAAACTAGAACTTAATGAATTAAAATAAGGTAACCAGAATTAGGTGATTATGCAGAATCATAATCTTTTTTAAGAGATTACAAATTAATCATCATATCATAACCATTTCCATATTTAAATTTCTATTTTAAAAAAATCAAAAAAGATAAGATATTATGAGCTGGCATCTTACATGGCAACTACGTAGCAGCGAATTATGACGTCATTATGACGGGGAAAGAGTGACGTGGCAAGATTCAAAAACACTTTCTTTTATTATATATAAAGATAAAGATATGAACATCGTTTGCGAAAAACGAAACAAAAACAACAAACAATTGATCGAAGGGAAACTTGTTGTCGTATTCGCAACCAAGAGATTTGTTACGTCGTTATGTTAGGTAGATAATTTGATACACAAAAGATGAGGGGTTATGTCAAATGTGGTCCTGCTCCATTTTCTTTTGTCCTATTTTGAAAACAACGTTAACTTAGGGGTCAATTATGCAACATTATTGTTTCTTCTTTTTTGAGTTTTTCACAGCCCCGGCCTTCCGGATATTTTGAGTTTGGCCACCTAACTTTAACATTCTCTTACAAGGCTAGCCCACTTGGTTAATATGGAGATAAACTAATAAGGAAGTCTTGGGTTTAATCCTAAGCATAGGAGATTTATATGTAATATTTGCCGGTTAAAAAAAAAAAGAAACTTTAACATTCTCTTAAACTGAACACCGTTGAAACTCTTTTCTAATTAATGCAGCTACGTATTCTTGTATTTTTATATTAGGCCCATTTAAAAATGTATGGGTGCATAACTGCTGCTGCATATGGTAGACCCAAATTTATTGTTAAGCGAATTACATCTAAGGTCCCCGTGGGTAACTACTTATTGCAATCACAGTCCCTAAACTTCATTAAGTACACTGAAAGTTCCTGGTGTTGTCACTTTGTTGCACCCGTAGTCCCTGAAGCAAACAGACGTTAATTAAAGCCGTTAAATCCCCCATGTGCATATCACATGATGGGGAGTATGGTAATTGTCCACCCCTTCCTCATACTTAAACCCGAGTAAATTACATGGAAGGTCCCTGTGGTATACTACTTATTACAGTCTTAATCCCTGAACTTCATTTATTACACCGGAAGTCTCAGGTGTACACACTTTGTTACACACATGTAAGCCTGTAAACGAACCAAACGTTCAACAAATCGTTCGCGAACCGTTCGGCGGGAGTTCGTTTATGTTCGTTCGTTTAGCTAAACAAACGAACACAAACAAGATTTTGTGTTCGTTTAGTTAAACAAACGAACACGAACAAAGGCCCGTTCGTTCGTTTATGTTCGTGAACATCCGTTCGTGTTCGTTTGTTTACGTTCGTTTGTTAGTGTTCGTTTGAGTTTGTTTATGTTCGTTTGTGTTTGTGTTTGTGTTTGTTTCGTGTTCGTTTGTGTTTGTTTATGTTTGTTTGTGTTCGTTTGTGTCTGTTTCGTGTACGTTTGTGTTTGTTTATGTTCGTTTGTGTTCGTTTATGTTTGTTACCCTAGTTCACGAACCGTTCGTGAACACTGAATTTTCTTAACAAACATAAACGAACACGAACGAACATAAACAAACACATCTTTGTTACCCTACATGTGTGTAACAAAGTGTATACACCAGGGACTTCCGGTGTAATAAATGTAGTTCAGGGACTAAGGCTGTAATAAGTAGTATACCACAGGGACCTTCCATGTAATTTACTCGGGTTTAAATATGAGGAAGGGGTGGACAATTACCATACTACCCATCATGTGATGTGCACATGGGGGATTTAACGACTTTAATTAACGTTCGTTTGCTTCAGGGACTACGGGTGCAACAAAGTGACAACACCAGGGACTCCTAGTGTACTTAATGAAGTTTAGGGACTGTGACTGCAATAAGTGGTAAACCACAGGGGCCTTAGACGTAATTCGCTCTTTATTGTTTGATAACATCATTGTTATCGTGATGATAATCATTAGTTATACTAGCTCTCGGATGACTTTTTAAAGGTCAATATTTATTAGATGGTCAGATCAGTGGAAGGTTTGAAAATAACTAAAACAACAATTAGGTTACGTATATCACGAGCAAAATTCGATCACCCGGAAATCTCTTATAACAAAAATACCCTTTTTTAAAATTGTTATCTTGATGATATTTTCTTTTAGCAAACATAAATTATATATAAATCATAAAATACTATGTGAGAATTCAACCAATCAATCAAACTATTAATATTATCACATAATTCTTCCGTATCACAATAAGTGATACATTTTTCATTTAAGGGTGTTTCATAATAAGTGATACACTTCAAAAGTTATCTTATTTGGTAAAAATATGAGACGCGTCCTCCATTAACTATCCATTTTAATAAAGTGAAATTACCTTTATACCCTTATTTTTACTTTTAAAACTCATTAATATTACTTTATTCAACAAAAGTGGGACTCAACCGTCACTAACTATCTACTTTAATACTTCCTCCGTATCAAAATAAATGAATCACTTTCCTTTTTGGGGTGTATCAAAATAAGTGAATCACTTTAATAATTTACCTTATTTGGTAAGTTTTTATATTTAAAATTACCCATTTACCCTTACTTATATCTTTTTAAACATCATTAAAGGTGTGAGACCTCATCTATTTTTGTCATCTTCCTATAAAAGCAACAAAATAGTAAAAAGTGTGGGTCCCCATCCATTCTAAATACCCATATTAATTTCACTAATATCTCATTACTTTATTTTGCCTGAAAAAACGTGAACTTCAAAGTAATTCACTTATTTTGATACGGAGGAAGTACTATTTTACCCATAATTTAATTTTTTGTCTAAAAAACTGTGAAATTCCAAATGTATCACTTATTGCGATACAGACGAAGTATAAACTTAATCCAATAAAAAGAAATAAACCAATGACATTTAAAATATCACATTTCCTCATAGAATGGGAGTTAAAAATGACGCTATTTCGATAAAACCAAGCATCCATGAAGAAGAAAAAATAATGACAAAAATGTGATGTTTCTTCACCAAAGAGGCAAACCAATAATTCAACCAATCTGGGTAATCGTTGTTTGAGCAAAATTAAGGCATAGATTTATCCCACCACACACGAACAATACGTCAAATACTTCAAGTAATAATATCATAATAAGAAAAAATATGTTGATATGAATCCACACTTACAGTGCATTACAAACATGAAATTTCCTGAATTTCCATATATCAGGATGAAAGATTCAACCGATTAGTAAATCTATCCAAAATCAACCGCCATAAAAATATGTTAATTTTACTAAACAACACTTTTTTCTCAAGTCGTTGAAGGAGTCAAAGATGGTAAAAATTTGATTAATGTTATAATTAAGTCATATTTTATTGCAGTTACTGAATATATTTGTTACACAAAATTTTGTTAAGAAAAACCACGATTTTTTTTAAAAACGTTTTTACATAGTTCTATAGATACAGAACCAAAAGGGCCAAAATAACTAAGTTTTTTTTTTTTTTCTTTCGGATGTGCAACAATAAGGCATCGCATCCAGAATGTTATGTGCAAGCTAAATAATTGTTGGTTGAAGACTTGAGCCATTAACCGATTTATTTTATTGTTGACAGTTGGTATGAATGGGCAAAATGGATAATAGATGACATGGAATAGTTATCATCATATCCTACTTTCAAGATATATTTAAACGTAAATGAACACGTTTAAGATTACTATAAATTTATGAATTTAACGAAGTTGAATAAAAAATGCAAATATATAATAATCATACTTGGTATGTATTATTGAAAAGAAATATGTTATTTATCATGTAACTCGTCCCTTTAATAATGAAGATGAACAATTTGACTAGGTCGGTGCAAATTGGACTGGGAATCGACCCGAACTGAAAAATCAGACCGAACCAAACCGAACCGAGCTATATAGGTTTGGTTCTCAGTTCTAATTTTTATAAAGAATCGGTTCTCGGT
Organism: Calendula officinalis; assembly: GCA_963853835.1. Classification (NCBI taxonomy): domain Eukaryota; kingdom Viridiplantae; phylum Streptophyta; class Magnoliopsida; order Asterales; family Asteraceae; genus Calendula; species Calendula officinalis. The sequence continues at coordinate 38,354,330 of OY970828.1, forward strand.
TCCAAATGGTTCGATTCGGTCCAAAACCGAGAAAAAATAAAAATAAAAAGTCAAAGAAATTACCTCATTTCTCGGTTCGGTTCAGTTTTGGCTAGTTCTCGGTTCTGTTCGGCTCAGTTCTGAGCATCATCGGTTCGGTCCTCTATCCAGGCAAAACCATTTTTTAGTTCCCGGTTCTAGTTGGTCCAGACCGGTTCTTGGAGCATGCACATGCCTAGATTTGACTATTCTAAGAAATATGTTATTTTCTTGTGTATTGGTATTTTGAGTGCATTTTATGTATAAAATATTAAGAGAAGATCTGTTATTAGCATAATTATGTCAGTTAAGTGTTAATTAGAGTGTCAGTTGATGTTACGCTGATTTATAAAAACTAAAGTATCAGTTGTTATAACATTTCAGAGCGGTCTAAATCTTCCAGTCTTATATTACTATTCTAAAATGATTGATTTATTAAATGCAGTTTTATATTATTATTATTCGTAAATGATTGATTTATTAAATCCAGTTTTACACGTCACATTTATAATAATTAAATAAGTAAGAATTTTTAATAGAAATTAATAAATAGTCGTACTAAACTAAAATGTAAATTACATTTTGGATACCAAAACTAGTAAAAAGTGACATGTAAAGACAAAAATAAAAAAGAAATAATAAAAAAATATCTTCAAGCCCATAAAAACAGACATCTTTACAAATGGCGGATATCACTAGACCCAAAAGTTCATCTATCCTTCAACTTCAATTCATAATCTTCCATTTTTGTCCTTACAATATCCCCACCCCATATTCTTCATCTTCTTCTGCTCTCAATCCATTATTCTTTCATTTTTTTTCTTCTGGTGATTATGGCTGTCGCCATGGCTTCCTGTGGATGTACTCTTGTAGCTTACTCTAAATTAATTGCATTCAAAAAGCAATTAATCACCAAAACTGCATTCTTCGGTTGTTCGTTCAGTTCAGATCATGTTAAACATTTATGTACTTCAACAAAGCCTAGGTACGTTCCTTAATTTATTGTTTTGTGATTGCGTTATGTTAAATTGGGGGTTAGTTTTGGGATCAATTTAGTACATGAATTAAGTTACGGATTTCTGTAGTGATTGGTAATGTTTTGATCGCATGCAAGGATAATTGATTAATGCGTGGTTATTTGCTGTAATTGATCAGTCGTTGATTGAATTAGAGCTGTAAGAAATTGATAATTGATCAGTTTCTAGTGGTTGGATGTGCGATTTGAGCTCGAATTGAAGTTGCAATGATCATTTTTGAGAAAAAATTATTATGATTCTAGATTTTTATCAAATTTGGAGAAACCTGTTAGAAGAAGTTGTAAGAGATTGATAATTGAATTTTTTATTTTTCATATCCTTTGTTCTGATTATTCAAGTAGTAAAATTGGGGGGTTTCGTAATCAATTCAGTATACCAATTAAGCTCTAGATTTTTGTTATTATAGGTGACGTTTTGTGAATTTTCTGTTTGCATAATTTTTAGTATTTCCTGTAATGATTAGTTGATTGATTGAAATAGAGCTGATCTAGTTTGAAGTTACAATGATCAGTTTTGAGTGATTTAATTAAAAGTTATTATGATTCTAATTTTCGAATCAAATTTGGAGTAACATGTGAGAGTTTGTAAGAAATTAATAACTGTAAAAACAAAGTAAATTTTCACTTAGATTATCCTTAATTCTGATTTTGATTATTAAAGTCATAAATCATAACAATCACCAAGAACCTTGGAGAATTATGTAAGTAACATGTATCTAGATTTAGGGTTTTGTTCTAATTCTTGATTTGGGGTTTTTACCCAGATTATCATATTCATTGAGTACTATGATTCCAAAAGCATCAGCCACAGCTATTGAGGTATCATGCAAGGGATTTAGTACTGTTTATTGTAAATTCTTTTAATTTCTATTTATAATTTTTATATATTTATTTTCATATTTATAGGATGGAAGTTATCAGGAAACCGATGTGGTACCTACACCCAAAGTAATAATCGATCAGGACTCTGACCCGAATGCAACTGTAGTAGAAATTACCTTCGGGGATCGTCTTGGAGCTCTTCTAGACACCGTATGAAACATTTGACTTTTTTAATTATTATTATTTTTTTCTTTTTATGTTTATGATTTTCTAAACGGGTCCATTTAGGTTATACTTCGTCTCTAACCAGTAAAAAATGTAATTAGCTTTAAAGAAACGGGTTGAAAGCCCAGATTGTTTTTGAAAACCATAAAACCTCTTAAACCATTTTCGTTAGAAATAAGTTTTATTTAATTGATTTTTGTAAATTTTATATCATGTTTGATTTATTTAATTATTTATAAGGAAATGTATGTGCAGATGAATGCTCTTAAAAATTTGGGACTGAATGTTGTTAAAGCAAATGTTGTTCTGGATTCTTCCGGAAGGCATAACACTTTTTCAATCACTAAAGCGTAAGTATTCACCTTTATTATTGTTATTTTGTTATTTTATTTATTAATATTTTCTTTTGCAGTTCAACTGGACGCAAAGTTGACGACCCAGAGTTACTTGAGACGATCCGTCTAACAATAATCAGCAATCTTCTTGAATATCACCCGGTATTATACTAACTTAGTGTCTGTGTAAAAAGACACTTTTACCCCTCGTTATGTAATTTATTAATAATTAATGTGATTAATGGTTCAGGAATCAAGCGCCCAATTAGCAATGGGAGAAGCCTTTGGAGTTGAAGCACCAAAGAATAAGGTACTAACCACCACCCTTTGATATCTAAAACTAGATATGACAATTTTGACCCGTTAACGGGTCGATTCGGGTTTAAATTATTTTTCTTTTTGTAGTATTATTGTTTTTTTTTTCAAATTATATTTAATGAGATTTCTTCCCTCTCAGCTTGATGTTGATATTGCAACCCGAATCCGTATAAACGATGACGGCCCTGAGCGAAGGTAATCCTACTAATTTCAAGATTTGAAAAATGAAGGCTACTTTTGTCTTTTTCCCATTGACCTTAACATCTTTGACCAACTTTAAAGTCAAAAAACAACCCATTTGACATATAAAAGTCAAATACCGACCCCTTTTACCAAAAAGAACCCTAAAAGTTCTGGCTTTTGATGTTTTTACAAATATTTAAAGTTTTATTATGCAGTTTACTCTCAGTGGAAACAGCGGATCGACCCGGATTACTGGTGGATCTTGTGAAGATTGTTACTGATATAAATGTTGCAGTAGAGTCAGGAGAGTTTGATACCGAGGTAACGCTATATATATTATTATTATTATTTTTATAACAATATAATATATAATATTTTGAATAAAATGATTTAGAAGGTTTTATGCATTAAGAATGCACTCGAACCGACTTTTGACCCATTAGAGATAACATAACCCGAATTCATACATATATAAATAAATAAGTCAAAATTAACTCTTGTGTTTACAATGGGCTTTTCATTATCATGATGCAGGGTTTGTTAGCCAAGGCCAAATTCCATGTCAATTACAAGGGCAAAGCTCTTATCAAACCACTTCAACAGGTAGAATCCGAATCCATAAAATTGTAACGAATTTTGCCAAATTTATTAATAAAAATAATTTTTAAATCAAACGTTTTGGCAGGTTGTTTCCAATAGTTTAAGGTACTTTTTGAGGCGGCCATCAACCGAAGAGTCGAGTTTTTGAAAATAAGAACGGGAAATGCAGTTTTATGACTGACAGATGATGTGTTGTTATACCCTTTTTATGAAAATATTTGGGAGATTACATTACAAATTGTAAAGTTATTTACATTTATATGATACCAACAAATCTACATTTATGGTGTTACATTTTTTAACAACACGATCTGCCTAGTTTCGAGAAACCAGAACCCCTATTTGAAAACCTGTTTAAAAACGATAATCACATGGTTTCATTTATGAATATGGATCAAGAAAGAAGTTGGCTTATTTAGAGAAGTTAAAGAAGCAATAAAAAGCCTTGATTTAATTAGAACATTCAAGGGGGCGTAAGGGCATGATTGTCATTTTACCCCCTCCTACAACAACACATACCGTCCCTTTCAATTTTCTCATTCTTTGTGTGTTTTTTCAATTCCCTTGCCTCATCTTCTTCACATGTTCTCCACATCTCCATCAATGGCTTCTCCTGAATAGAACCCTGTGAGATTTCAACATTCTGCATATATCATAACCACCAAATACACATTCGTTTGTTTAATTCTTAATGTACAAATACCCAAACCATTATTGACAGCTCCAATTTCAAATGCCCATACGCATATATCTGCTTATTTTAAATACCCTAACAATCAATGGCAGCTCCAATTTCTTCATGTGCATCATCAATGGTAGCTCCAAATACCGATTTGAACCCTAAATCAGCTACTTCAATTTCAAATACATACACAATTTGAATCAGTAATCAGCTGAGAAACATAAATCATCTACAAACCCAAAATCAACTCCTATATGAACCCTAAATCAGCTATGAATGAGGAAATCAGATTAAACTCCAGGTAGGTCAGATCTAATTCATCTAATTCCTGCTGATTTCTATTCTTTATATTTTTTCATGCGATTCATTAGCTAATATATCTCTAAATTCTACTTCAATGGCTACGGAATCTGATATCCAATTGGATCTAGAACTACATAATGATGATGATTTGTTGAAATTGGGGAAGATGTTGAAATCAATGCTCAATTGCATTTTCATTTAGTTGTATTTGTTTTGATGATTTTGATATTGGGGAAGATGTTGAATCAATGTTTAATTGCATTTTCATAATTTTTTCTATAAATATCTGTAAGGATTATTAGAAGTATTTGTTTTAAGTTTTTGAATCTATGAAGATGATGAATCATTGTTCTTATGAATTTCTTAGTTTTGTTGCTTTTATGTTTTCTTAGTTGCTATGTTGAATCTTTTAAGTTTAAGAATTTAACAAAATTAGGATACATAATTCTTCGTTTTCATTTTGATATTTGCAGTTGGATTTGCATTTTCATTATACATAGTTATTCCATAATTTTTAAACGCATGCTTTTAAATACTAACATTTTTTTAACAGATTAAATACTAACATTTGCATTTTCATACTTGCAGTTAGGGGTGTCAATCGGGTTTGTCGGGTCGGGTTTGGCTCTTATCGGGTCGGGTCCGTCGGGTTTTGAGGTAAAAAATTCTAACCCGAAACCCGACCCTATAAGGAATCGGGTTAGTCGGGTTCGGGTTGGTCGGGTTTCGGGTTTGTCGGGTTGACCCGATCGGGTTGGTCGGGTTAGATAGTTCCACCTACACGAAACACAAATTTATAAATAAAAAATGTCCTTGTACAACTTTTTATATATATAGTACATGTTTTACAAGGTACATGATAATCGTATGTATATAGAATTACTAATTAGTCAAGAACAACATATATTAGTTGTTAATTTCGTATTCTTTAAATCAAATATAATTAGTTTCACGATACTTACGAACACACTTACTTAGAAAATGAGTCCATAAAACCGCCCAAAACTTTATTACTTTATCATATAAAAAGTTTCTTAAATTGTTTACATATTTTAAGATATCACATTCATTTTATCTACTAAATGTTAAAAAGAAAAAAACATTTAAACTTGAGTCGGGTCTAATCGGGTCAACCCGAAACCCGATAAAAGTAACCAATCCTCACCCGATACCCGACCCGATATTAACGTCGGGTTTGTCGGGTCGGGTTTAAAAAACCCGATATCAACATATGACCCGAATACATCCGACCCGACTAGCATAATCGGGTTCGGGTTCGGGTTTGGGTCGGGTCGGGTTGACCCTTTTGACACCCCTACTTGCAGTTGCATTTTCATTTTATGTAGTTATTTTCTGAACTTTTAACCAACTGTCTTGAATGCTGGTTTTTGCATTTTCGAACTTGCATCTGCATTTTCGTTTCCATTATACCTAGTTATTCTCTGAAAATTTAACAAAATGTTTGAAATACTTGCATTTACATTTACATTTTCATACTTGCACTTGCATTTTCATTTATGTAGTTATTTTCAGACGTTTCATCATGTTTTTTTTATTTTATACATTTTTTTATAGATTTTGATGATGTTCCAACTTCTCTTTGAATTGGTTTTCAAAAAATATCTTCTCTGGGTGATAAGTGTTGGGTTCCTAATTCTAAAAGCCAATTAATGGTATGCAATTTGATTCTTTGGTTGATGCTTGGAATTTCTATCGATATGATATGGTTGTTAAACCATTTACTCATATAGATAACGACACAAAATACGTTGTATTTGGTGCTGCTATGTTGAGCAATATGAATGTTGCATCCTACAAGTGGTGATGCAATGCCTTTATTAAAGTTGTCCTTCTCGGCCTAAGTTTGTATTAACAGATCAAGATCCGGCGATAAAAATCGCAATTGACTCTTGCTTTACCATGACGAGACATCGACAAACTATGTATGTGGCATATAATGAAGAAAGTTACTACCAAGGTATCCTTAATTATTGCTTTTAATGCATTTTAAGATTTTCATTTACTTTTTGTCGTTTTAATATATATATATATTTTTTTGGTATAGGTTTCTCTTGTTTTGTGTAATGTTTGTTTTAAGCCGAAATTATGTTGAATTGTATGGACAAATAAGTTGGAACATGAGGCTTTCGAGACGCATTAATATTTGCACTTGTCCAAAAAGAAAAAAAGTAGGAGATGCGCAGAAGAACGTAACAAGCAGATGACACATGATTTTCTTGAGTGGCATGTTGTTTTTAATTGGTTATGTTTTATATTCTTACCAAATGTAATTAAACATAATTTGGGATTTGCGTTTTCAATATATCTAGTTATTCGCTAAAATTTTAAATAACGGTTTTGCTTCAAATAATGCCAGTTGCATTTGCATTTTCATATTTACAGTTTCATTTTCATTTTATTTAGTTCTTCACTGAAATTTTACAGTTGTTCTGTTTAAAAATTTTGTTACTTGCATTTGCATTTTCATTTTATGTAGTCCCTGAACTTTTAAATATCGATTTTGTTTTAAATACTTGTAATTGCATTTGCATTTTCATACTTTCAATTGCATTTTCATATTTGCAGTTGCATTTCATTTTTTGTATAGATTTCCTGAAATTTTAAATACTCATTGTGTTTCACATATTGTCAATTACATTTGCATTTTTATAATTGCATTTATTTTTTCACTTTACGTAGTCTCTGAACTTTTAAATACAAATTCCATTTCAAATTCTGATATTTGCATTTGCATTTTCAAACTTGCAGTTGCATTTTCATTTTGTGTACTTATTCCTCGAAATTATACATACTGATTCTTTTTCAAATACTCAGTTACACATTTTCATTTTCATTTTATTTTGTTCTTGAACTTTTAAATATTGGTTATGTTTCACATATTATTATAAATATTGACATTTGCATTTGCATTTACATACCCGCACATGTATCTACATTTTCATTACGTATAAGTTTTTCGAAATTTTATTTATGTTTACTTTTTCATGTATCATCAATACTTGATGAAATTTTATGTACCGGCACTTGTTGAATTGAACTTTATAATCAAAACAAACAAAAAGCGAAATGAATAACAATCTAAATTACTTTTATGACTATCCATCAATCCATATCAACAAAAAACCACCAACCATCAATAACTTGCAAAAACAATCAACCTCGAAAATACATTTAGCTGCCAAAAAAACAACCAAGCACCTAAATCCAACAATCCATATGATAAAAAAACATCCAACCACCTATTGTAAAGTTATACATAAAAACCTATTGTATAATTAGACCGACATCCATCTTTTGCCGGTTCATACGTTCACTTCAGCTTCTTCTATGAGTTTAACTTTTTCTTCCTTTGTTAGTTTTTGATGCTCTTCAACATATTCAATAACCTCATTCTTTAATAAATCAAAGCTTTTATGTTTTGATTCCTTCCTATAAATACCCATATCTTCAATCTGTTATTAAGTTTATCAATTTGAACTTTTCAGTAGATAAATACTAAAAATTGACAACCATAATTGAATTTTCATCATTTGTTTTTAAATTCATCTATTTGTCTACTTCATATTTCATACAAACAAAAAATGCAAATGATACATAGACTTTTACCTTCTGGTTCATTCTCCTTTTCCGTTTCCTTCTCTACTACCTTCTTCTCCCTTCTTTTTGGTAGCTCTGCATAATAAGTGCCACCCAAACATCATCTGAAATATCTTGACTTTCCTCTACTCCTGTAATGCATAATTTCAGATGTTACATATTTATTTTTTCAATAATGAAAAGCATATACACACACATACATAATCACCTCAAATTTAAAAAAAAAAACATTTATTTTTCTTTTTTACATAAACTCTTAAACTCCCAGAAATGCAAATGCATACACATATACCTTCTTAAGTTCATAATTCTTAAATATTATGTACACCTCTCGATGTTGAAGCATATTGCTTTCTCCAATCTTTCACTTTAGGTGTGTCGTTATGTCCAGCCCTGTTTACTGATTTCACTTTTTTCTCTCCGAACGGGAATCCAAGTGTTTCATGCACTTTCTCTCTGTCTATTTTCACTCTTTTTTCTCCAATTATCATTTCCATTTCGTTAGGGTTGAAATGGTCTACTACCCAATAGCTCAGCATTCCTGGGATTGTATCAATTTGGCATTGTAGGATTCCACCAAACCCAATTTCCTTTATCTTGTTACTTTTTTCATCAGATAATTCTTTTACTAACATAACAAGTTGGTAAGGTGATTGTATTGTTTTCAACCATCTTCCTGCAATATTACATATGTTACAAAATGCTTTTTGCAATAAGGGAATGAATTGAACACATACATAAACACTTTCAATTTTAAAACAATTATTATTTGAAGGTTGCATTTGCATTTTCATTTTATCATGCCTTTTCTACACTGTTTTTCATGTATTACATAATGTCAGTTGCATTTGCATTTTTATTTTATGTAGTTATTTCCTGAAATTTTACGAAACGGTTCTGTTTTCAATTACAGTCCGGTGCATTTGCATTTTCATAGTTGCATTTGCATTATTCTTACTTTTAGCACACATAAAATGATAATGCATACACACATACCTTTTTCTGAAAATTTAAATGTTTTTTGCAATAAGGGATTGAATACACACCTTCCGTTTGCTTCTCCGTTGTCGCTTTCTTTTGATTACTTTCTTCCTTGTCCTTTTTTTTTATCCTTTTCCTTTACTATTTCCTTCTCCTTTACTACTTCGTTGTGTACCGGCATTCTTTTTCTTATTTTAGGTAGATTTGCATAACACGGTGACACGCAACCATCACTATCACCTTCTGTTTCTTCACTATCACCTTTTGTTTCTTCTCTTTCTTCACTTTCCTCTATTTCTGTAACCCACATGTTACATATGTTACATAATTCTTTTTCCAATAATGCAATATACACACATACATAATCACCTCATATTTAAAGAATTTAACCTAAAAATGCATACACAGAAATGCAAATGCATAAACAAAAATGCAAATGAGTGATTACCTTCAAAAACTTCTTCTATATTCTATCTTCTTTCTGTTTCTACCAAAAAATCATCATCATCGTCATCATCTATGTTATTATTCTTCTTTCTTTTACCTTTGTTAACCCTAGATTGCATCGATTTCCATCGTGTACTATCTCGTGTTTGTGATCTTCTCATCTTGTATCTGTTGATGAAAGTATTGAATGTATGTCTCATTCACAACCTTATTTTTACCTGCAATTTAGGAAGCATATTAGCATTTTGTGTCAATAAACTTTTAATAGATATATGTCTCTCGGTCACATAAGATTGCATACTTGAACTTGTTTATGCATTTTCATTTGTGTGACTTGATTACAACCTGTGTTTGGTTAATACATACGTATAATGTGTTACAAAGCTGTGATTAGTGTTACATAGCTGTAATTTTCGAATGTATGCTCATGTTGGGTATTTTGTGTACGCATTTGCATTTTCATATGAGAATCCATCAGTTGCAGCAGCCCTATTAAATAAGAAAATGCATATTGTTTGTTTGGTCCAGGGCATTTGCATTTTCGCAGTTTGCAATACCCTGGACCAAACAAACAATATGCATTTTCTTATTTAATAGGGCTGCTGCAACTGATGGATTCTCATATGAAAATGCAAATGCATACACAAAATACCCAACATGAGCATACATTCGAAAATTACAGCTATGTAACACTAATCACAGCTTTGTAACACATTATACGTATGTATTAATCAAACACGGGTTGTAATCAAGCCACACAAATGATCAAAATGCATAAACAAGTTCAAGTATGCAATCTTATGTGACCGAGAGACATAGAATCGGTCAAATCACACAAATTAAAAGATGAAAAACCTTTTCCGTTCTAAAACCCTAGCCGAGAGACAAAGAATCGGGTCAAATCACACAAATGCAAAGTTGAGAAACCCTAGCCGAGAATTGTTTATGATAGAAACCTAATTTCAGATTTACCTGATAAACCCTAGCCGAGAATCGCGTCGATTGGAAACGGTTGATTGGAAACGGTTGATTGAGAATGGCGTCTAAATTTCAGATTTCCGTTCTAAACTTCGATTAAGAATGGCGTCGATCGGTTGATTGAGAACGAGAAAAACCCTAGGGGAAGAGGAGCGTACAGAGAACGAGAGAACGAGCGAGTGAATCACGTGTTTTCTTGTTTAGGTGAGAGAGTGGTCCTTTTACAATTTTACCCCTCCATGCTTATTTTTCATCCGGATTCCCCCATAATTTACTAATGCGCGTGTTTTTAAAATCTTATAATCTGGGCCTTTCAATTCATGATCTAAGGGCCATAATCTATTCTCTATATTCTTTATTTATTAGTGGTTTTCTATGGATCCACACTCTTTATTTATAACCCGATAACCTATACAATGGTTGGTTCTTCAAATGGTTGTCTTTAAGACTTTAACAACCCGATAATTAATTTTTTGTCTAATTTAATTATTTACTTTTCAATTTTTGTTGTTTAAGAATTTCTAAAACCTATTTAAAATAGCTACACATATAAAAAAACAACATATTATATCGAGAAAACTTAATAACACTATGTATTTCGAGTTATATTGACTAGTCGTTTTTCAACATGCGTCATAGCGTATGCAATTTGGTTGAAAAAGGAATCCCCCAAGTAGTTTGGTCGGTCTTAGGAATATGAAATTGATTAGTCACTTTGAAATTACCAACTTAAGGTGAAAAATCATACCTTTTCACCAAACGAAGCCGTATATAGTAATTGAATTTTAATATCACTAATATAAAATCACATTCGTATCTAATCATGTGGTTAAACTTTACTACAAGTGTTATAATCACTTGCATTATATTCCCTTATTTTAATCTAACAAAAATCGTTCAAGCAATAATAAACTTATTAAAAGTATATTTAATTCATTCAGGACATGTATTTTAACATTTTCTTTTCTTACTATTTTATTATTTAAAGAGGGTACTTCCGTTATCACGACTCCTCTAGATGATCGAGTTTTTCGTGTGATTGACACAATTTAATTATCAACGTGACCATATTTGAACCTTATTACTTCCTCCGTATCAAAATAAGTGATACAAATTGACTTACACGTTTTTTGAGGTAAAAGATTAAAGTAGAGGTTAAAATAGATTAAAGTACATAGTTAGTGGAGAATGAGCCCCACTTTTCTTGAATAAAGTGATATTAATGAGTTTTAAAAGTAAAAGTAAGGGTATAAGGGTAATTCCACTTTATTAAAATGGATAGTTAGTGGGTATGGGTCCCACCATTTTTACCAAATAAGGAAAGTTTTCAAAGTGTGTCACTTATTTTGATACACCTTAAAATGGAAAGTGTGTCACTTATTTTGATACGGAGGAAGTATAATAATCTAACAAATGTTTGCCCAACGAGGAATCAAACTCATGACATGTACTTCCTCTTATTCAAAATAAGTGATAGACTTTGAGTTTTACGGGTTTTGAGGCAAAAGATTATAATGATGGTTAAATTAGATTAATTGAATGGTTAGTGGATAATGAGTCCCACACCTTTTGAATAAAGTGAGGTTAATGATGTTTAAAAGTAAAAAGTAAGGATAAATAGGTCATTTCACTTTGTTAAAGTAGATAGTTAGTGGGTGTGGGTCCTACTATTTTTTGCCAAATAAGGTAATTTTTTAAAATGTAGCACTTTTTTTGAATCACCCATATAAGGAAAGTGTGGCACTTATTTTGAATCGAAGGAAGTATAAAGTAATTCAGGAGCCCTTACTATTAGGATAGTCGTTTTATTTTCTTACCAAAATTTTAATTTTGACTCATATGGTTTTTGAGTAGGCACATAATAGGACCGAGAATCGATCGAAACCGTCAAACCGAACCGGATTGAACCCGGTTATATCGGTTCAATTTCCGGTTCTAGTTTTCATACAAAATCAGTTATCGGTTCCAAGCGGCTCGCCCCCGGTCGGTTCCATCCGGTTCAAAACCAAGGAAAACCCGAGAAAAGTCAGAATAAACTATCTCGGTTTGGTTCCCGTCGGTTCAAGGTCCGATTCAGTTCCGAGAGTTATCGGTTTAGTCATCGGACTGATCGAAACCATTTATGTGGTTCTCATTAGGGGTGTGCATGGGGCGGTTTGGGGCGATTTTAGGCTCAAACCGAACAGAATCCGCTAATTTCGGTTTTAGGATTTTCAAACCCAATGGTTTCGGTTTCTATCAGTTTCGGTTATAATGGTTTTTAGCCATTAACGGTTCGGTTTCGGTTTTAAAACCGAATCCGCCTTATTTTGAACATAAAATATATAATATCATACACTAATCTTCATATTTCCAAAATTACATACAAGTTCAACAATGAATACCATATCTAGCCCAAAATTCAAACTATGAACATATTTTGTAGCATATAATAGCAATACAAACATTAATAAACCATAGTAGATGAACTTTCAAATATTTAAATATGTCGACTTTTATTTAATAACTATAAAATAAAATAAATAAATATATATAATATTAATATTAGCGGGGCGGTTTCTTAATGGGGCGGTTTGTAGTTAAAACCGAAACCGAAACGAATCTAATGGTTTTTTCAAAATCTAAACCGAACCATCGCTTTTGAAAGGGTTTCGGTTTTAACAGTTTGGTTTTGTCGGTTTTAACGGATTGGTTTCGGTTTTTCGGTTTTTGTGCTCACCCCTAGTTCTCATTTAGTTTACTTCCGAACAGTTTGGTTCATTTATTGTACCATGTACAAACCTATATTCGAGTAGTGTGGTAGGTAGGCTAAAGGACGAAAAAGAGGGGCTTGGGCCTTAGGCCATCCACATCCGTGATATATTATTTAACTTTCAATTGTGCCACGTCAGCTTTGCAACTACTTTTCACATCACTGAAATTGAAACACACTTTCAAAAGTGGTCCCCATTGACACAACATTTTTTTATTATATATTTTAACATCTCTCTTAAATAATTAAATATGATAATTAACTAAATTTTTTATTCTTTTTCTTGTGGAGTCTCGATGTTAATGAGAGTACCAGGCTAAGGGTGGCCCACCTTTTGCCTTTCAAATAAAATTTCACAGTTTGCAATTGAAATGCTTAGGTGGATTCCTTAGATCACTACCTCCGTCAACACCCATTTTGAACCCGTCAAGCAAGGATGCCGTTGGCACCAACCCGTCGAGGGTCACGTCGGTAGAAACCCGTCCTTGTGGCGACGGGTTTAATCTCTGCGTCGTGGGGGCTGTGTGGTGGGAGGGGTTTGGGGGTAATATTTTATTATTCTTTTTAAGGGGAATGAATTAGTGATGGGTTTAGTGATGTGTTACTGTTGACATGACCGTGTCAGTAGCGTGTCAGTAAGGATGTGTTTAGTGATGGGTTTAGTGATGCATCATGATTGGGAGAGGTCTTATAAACTTTGCAATTCATTTGAAACCCTTGGTGTGGATGCCCTTAGGTCCTACTCCCTCCGTCCCTAAATAAAGTTCCCATTTGTGTTGGGCACAACATTTTAGGAGATAGTTAGTGGTGGGGTATTTGGTATTACTTTTGAATAAAATATAATGTTTGATTGGAGAGAGAAAGTGTTTTAAGAGATAGTTAGTGGTGAAAGTATTGGTAATAATATTATTATATTAAGTGAGTCCCTTAAGTGTGAGAAATGAGAACTTTATTTAGGGACAAAACTTGAAGGTGAAATGAGAACTTTATTTAGGGACGGAGGGAGTATTATGCTAATTTTATCAAGTCAAGTCAACTTGATCAATCTCCACCCAACTTGTGGATCCCACTTCACCAAAAACACTCAAAACACCTACTCTCTCATTTCACCAACCACACATACAAAGTTCCCATTTTACCCCTTCAATTAACCCTTAATCTCAATCTTGTCTCCCTTCACCAACCCCGCCATCGAACAAACCACCATATAAGCATTTTTTTCTCATCAGCGATAATCAGGCACCCTAAACAAATTTCAAACTTCAAAATTCCAATTTTACCCCTTTAATTAACTCTTATTTCCAATGGAGTCTAAACCGGAGAAAATTTTCCGATCAAAGTTGCCGGACATTTACATACCAAAGCATCTCCCTCTACATTCGTATTGTTTCGAAAACATTTCAAGTTTCAGTCACCGGCCGTGTTTAATCGACGGTGGAACCGGTCATGAATACACCTATGCTGACGTGGAGCTTACCTCACGAAAAGTCGGTTCTGCCCTTCACAAACAAGGCATTAACAAAGGTGACGTCATCATGATTCTACTCCCGAATTCGCCGGAATTTGTGTTCTCATTCCTCGGCGCGTCGTTCATCGGAGCCGTGTCCACCATGGCGAATCCGTTCTTCACCTCTGCCGAGATCATAAAACAACTCAAAGCCTCCGGCGCTAAAATCATCGTCACTCAATCGGCACACGTTGTGAAAGTACAGGATTTCGCATCGGAAAATTCAATCAAAATCGTTTGTATCGATTCAGCTCCGGAAGGATGCCTACACTTCTCGGAGTTAACTTCCGGCGACGAAACGCACCTACCGGAAGTCGATATCTCGTCGGACGACGTCGTTGCGTTACCGTATTCCTCCGGCACCACCGGATTACCAAAAGGAGTCATGTTAACTCACAAAGGACTCGTAACGAGTGTAGCACAACAAGTCGACGGAGAAAACCCTAACTTTTGGGTTCACAGTGAAGATGTATTGATGTGCGTTCTGCCATTGTTTCATATATACTCGTTAAATTCAATTCTGTTATGCGGATTACGAGCAGGTGCTGCGATCCTTATCATGCAAAAATTCGATATCGTTCCGTTTCTTCAGCTGATTGAGAAATATAAAGTGACGATCGGACCTTTCGTTCCGCCGATTGTGTTAGCGATTGCAAAGAATGAGGAGATTGTGAAGAATTACGATTTATCGTCGATCCGGACGGTGATGTCCGGTGCGGCGCCGTTGGGGAAAGAGCTTGAAGATACTGTTAGGATGAAGTTCCCCAATGCAAAGCTTGGTCAGGTAATGAATTCATTTCTGAATTTAACATTTCTGTTAGGTGAGAAAAAACTGAACTGTTAACCATAAGGCCTCTCCCAACCCTTCCCATCACTAAACCTATCACTAGCGCCACGTCATCGCATCCTTACTGACCTGCTACTGACACGTTCGTGCCAACCCTACCCATCACTAACCCATCACTAAACTCATCCTTTCCACATCATCATTTCCACATCACCATTTTAATTAATAAAAAAACACATTACATTAAATAAAAAAACATTACATTAAATAAAAAAACATTAGACATAAAAAAAAACATTAAACTTAAAATAAAAAAAAAAAACTACTCGTCGTCCTCGGCGTCATCTTCTCCCTCATCGGATGAGTCCGGATCGGCGTATTTGTCCAATAAACTCTTGCGATATTTTAAAACCGCTTTTCGCTCTCTTCGGCTCAAATTATCGGGAACCGAACAATGAAGGACTCTGAAAGCATCCGATATCTTTTTCTCCACAGTCGCTTCTTTGATAGTCTTCAAAGTGTCGGCTTGCAGTATGGCGTTCTCACATATATGGTCACGAGTTTCGTCACTTGAATACCGTGACGAAGTCGCATCCGAGGAACTTGCCGTACGCCGGCTAACGTTACGACCGATTGGTCGACGGATCGGGTCGTCACGGAAAAGACCTTCCATATTTGCGGAAGGGAGCGGGTTGGTGTTGTCTTCGCCAAGGTTCACCGGGTTGGGCACGGGAGTGGGTTGGGGATTCATCACGTTGTAATCTACCCAAAACTTGGGGTAATCTTTTAGTTCGTGCCAACACTGTTCGTACAAAAAGTTCCTCCTGTTGTTGTTGTCATAAAATTGTTGTTTTGCGGCGTTGATCATGTCTTGGTCACCGGCCCCACTTTGTCGACTAGACTCGAACCGTTTATAGATTTCCCCAAATTTCCGAACGTCCATTTTTATCTTGTTCCACTTTCCTTGGAGTTGACTTCTGGTGCGTTTTGTATCAACTAGTGAGTTGTACTCGGCTTCAATCTGCCCCCAAAGTCGTTCGCCGGATTGTGAGTTCCCGCGTTCTGCGGATTCTGAAGCATTTATCCACCGCTGGGATAAAATAACGGCTTCCTGGATGGACCACTTCTTCACCGAACCAGCCTCCCTAACCGCTGGTGTAGCTCTTCTTCTTCTTCCTGTTCCCCTGCTTGGTTGGACCGGTTCGGGTACCGGTTGTGGGACATCTCCTTCGTCTTCCTCCGACACTTCGAGCGGGGTTTCAGTTTGCAAATCGGGTTGATAGCCAGAACCCGAACCCGAACCGGGATAATAACCGCCGCCATAGAAACCGGGGTGGAAACCGTGTTGGTAAGCGGGTTGGTAACCGGGTTGATAACCCGGTTGATAACCGGGTTGATAACCGGGTTGATAACCCGGTTGATAACCGGGTTGATAACCGGGTTGGTAACCGGGTTGAACAGCGCCTTGGTTCGAGAAACCGCCGGGGGTGGATTGGAACGGCATAAAACCCGAACCCGAACCAGATGCGACGTTGCTCGGGCTGGGCTGGCTAGTCTGTCCAGCATTTGACGAATATGCTGGTGACGGGATACGGGTGTTTAACAAATTTTGGAAGTGATCATTTGACGGGGAGGATTTCGATCTACGACTCATGATGAAAATCTGGAAAATAGGTAATGAAGGTAATGAAGAAGTGGGAGAAGTGGTGTAAAATTATGAATGTGAGGGTGTTGTATTTATAGGTAAAAAATAGGATAAAGGAAAAAAAAAAAAAAAAAAAAACAAAAATTAAATTTTGAATTTAATTTTACACGCTCCCTCGATCCACGCCCCCCCCCCCCCCCGACGGATTCTCTCCTCCGTCGAAAAGACGACGTGTTCGCCACGACGCCGGCCACGACGGCTCGGTGCCAACGCCGTCGTGGCTCGACGCCCCGTCGACGCCCCCCGACGCTAACCGTTGGCAGCGGTCTAAGTGACCAGAAAAACTTAGTGTAAATTATGGTTTAGTCCCTAAATTCTCACGAATTTGAAATTTTACCTCTTTAGTTTTTGTTTTCTGCAAATCGCCTTATTCTAAAGTCTGGTTGAGTTAGGGTTTAGGGTTTAAGATTGCAGTATATCATGTCATTTAATTACTCGTATAATTTATGTTTACATTTCGTGAGCTTTTCAAGAATTAGATTCGTCACACTCTTGGGCCAGAAAGAGTTATTTTGGTCACTATATAGTGCACAAATGTGTCACATTTGGTCAAAACCGATTAAGTGATTAACTCAAAACCGCCTTATTCATGACCCATAACCGAATTAACAGAAACATATAGGTTTGGTCTCTTCATAGGCCATAATTTCATTTTTAGGTTCATTTTTGGGTCATAAGTGGCCCATGATCACCCCTAATTTTCCTAATCGCATATAATTAAGGGTTCATATTCTTCGCAAATAATCGTGTATGTATTATCGAATATAGGGTTACGGGATGACAGAGGCGGGACCCGTGCTAGCGATGTGTTTAGCTTTTGCTAAGGAACCGTTTGAGATCAAATCGGGAGCATGTGGCACAGTCGTCCGAAATGCCGAGATGAAAATCATTGATCCGGAAACCGGTGAATCGCTTCCTAGGAATCAACGAGGTGAAATTTGCATTCGCGGTGACCAAATCATGAAAGGTGAGTATCGTTCGGAAATTAGGAGTGCGTAAAACCAGGGACAAAATCGTAATTATAACAAACCATATTGTTTGGTACTATATGGCCGGTCTAGTATTCGATACACATATTTTTAAATTTTGAGTACTAGTAGGGTTTCGTACTATTGCACACCCATATTACTTATAATAATAATTTTCAGTGATAAATGTTACCATTCATCAACTGTTTATAAATAGTGTTTTTTTTAATAAATGTTGTGTTATAAATATGTTAGTTTATAAATATGATGTGTATCCTTGCAAACATGTCGCGAAACGCGCGCACATGCTCCTCGTTTAAAACATCATAGGTTTGAATTTTAGTTTCTCTTACCTTGTTATTGTTACCATGAGATTAAACCTCCCGATTTTTTGGAAATTGATAGGTTATCTTAATGATCCGGAAGCAACAAAACGGACGATCGAAAACGGATGGTTGCACACGGGAGATATCGGGTTGATTGGTGACGATGATGAGCTTTTTATCGTTGATCGATTGAAGGAATTGATAAAATACAAAGGATTTCAAGTTGCTCCTGCAGAGCTTGAAGCGTTGTTACTTACACATCCTGATATATCCGATGCTGCTGTTGTCCCGTAAGTTATAACAAAATTTAATTTTTAATTTATATTTTTTAAGTTATGGTTAGAGTTTAGGGTTTACGGGTTTTAAAAGCTTACAAATATTTGTATTTCAGAATGGTAGATGAGGGTGCTGGAGAGGTTCCCGTTGCTTTTGTGGTAAAATCGAAAGGCTCAACCGTCACCGAAGCTGAAGTCAAGCAATTCGTCTCGAAACAGGTAATTTTAAAATATTCATTTTCTTCCTTCATAAAACAAGATATTTATTATTGTATAAATTTATGTTCAATCGGGTTATTAAAAAGATGATTTTGAGTCCTGATTGGATTAACGTCCTAATAATTGAGTGAGAAACTGATATGTCATTCTTGTGTGTTCGGTTACTGCAACGTCATCGATTTATCATGTGATCAGATAGATTGTCGAATAATCCAAACAGTACATAAAACTATTTTTTTAATGACCTCAAAATTTTTACACCGGTTAAAAATACACAAATATGAAACTACAGTGTTATTTTAAGAATTACTAATTTTTTTTAAAACGTGGCTTTTGTTTAGTACTACTTGTCAAGTTGAAGTCAACCACAATTTGTCTAGATCATCTTTATAATTACTATAATTTTTTTTTTTATCTACCTAAGTCTCATTTTGGCTCGATCTAAAAAAGTACACATTTTAATCATTACGTCTTTATGAAATGCAGGTGGTATTCTACAAGAGAATTAACCGCGTGTTTTTTGTCGACACAATCCCTAAATCACCATCCGGGAAAATTCTCCGTAAGGATTTAAGAGCGAAGTTGGCCGCTGGTGTTCCGCATTAATTTCTTTATCCGTTTATATTTACAGTTATTTAAAAGTGTTCTTCGGATTTGAAATGATTGAATAGGATACAAATTACAATTATTAGTTTGTAAAAGTACAAAATATAAGAAGTTTTTGTGCCGTATTTAATCGATTTTAATCTGTAAGAAGTATGTAATTTTAACGTGAAATTTGTTCGTGTATTTGGCTTCAATCCAATGTGATACGATTGTTTAGAATCAAACTACTAATGGTAGCATGTGAAAGAAAAAATGAACAAATGAAAAAACTCTTTCTTACTTTATTGATTTTTGCTTTTTTTCTTACATCTGCTTCTTGTACAGTCATTAATAGTTTTATGTTATGGCAGATAAAATGATGATATGATGTTATTGTTAACTATGCCAACTTAAGTATTTTCTGTATAAATTGACAACATATTTTGGATTTCATTACTTAAATTTAATACATGTTTCCACAATAAAAGAAACTAGTAGGTTTTTACTCCACGCGATCCAGCGGAGATTTTCATATGATATTTGTAAGAATATTTACTGATATTCATATGACATCTAAAAGATATTTATAATGGCATGATTTTTAAATAAATATACTAATTTTATATTTGATGTTTTTTTATACTAAAAAAACATAGATTCCAAGGTATTTTTGATGAGGAAGACAAATCATTTTAAGGCCATAGAGATTTATATGCACCTCACTTCAAACTGCCCACAAAGCTTTTTTGATATTTTGAGTGTTTATAATAAACTTAATATTCCCTTAGTTTTTTATGTAGGTCATTCGATGATAAAATAAAAGCTTAAATAAAAATGAATTTTTTTTTGCATAAAACTAATGGAGAAAAAAACTTTAATGTTTAGCATGTCATCAAATTGACATATGTTACTACAAATATATGGGAAAAAAATTACAAATTAAAATAGGAAATAAAAAATAATACTCCCTCCGTCCCACAAAAAACTTCCCATTTGAGATGGGCACAAGTTTTAAGGTGATAGTTAGTGGTGGGGTCATTGACAATAATTTTGATTAAAATATAAGATTGATTTGGAGAGAGAAAGATAGTTAGTGGATAGTTAGTGGTGTGGTCCTTATTAATAATAGTATTTTATTGAAATGGGAAGTTTTTTGTGGGACAAAATTTTAGGGTGAAATGGGAAGTTTTTTGTGGGACGGAGGGAGTATTAATTTAGGTTAAAGAAAATATACAATGCATTCTGTATGTGGCGCCAAGCGCTCCAAACTGATTTCATAACGATAACGTCAAGAGCCATAAACTCACTCACGCCAAAGAACGAAAGGAACTCTAAATTCAATGGCGGTTTACTGCAATTTCAACAGCACAGATATCTCATCATTAACCCTAACAAGATGCCCCAAATTCAACTGCAAAATCTCTTCTCTCTTTCCAAAATTTCAATCAATTCATAAAGTATCGCCGTTTGTTGTACGTTCAATCGCTACTTCCAGTGATTCAAATAGCGACGGTGGAACGTCGCCGGAGGTTGGGTCGAAAGTGAAGAAACTGTCGGAGCAATCGTCGTGGGAGGCGAAGGATGCAGAAGGCAATGATTATTTGTACAGGCTTGGTAAAGAGTCCGATAACATGAATATAGCCGTCGGAGCTAGGGCTGGCGTTATTGATGATCTCTTCACCGGAAATTTCCTCGGAAAGGTGATACACTTTAGTAGTATCGAGCAATCAATTGAAAGGAAACGATCAAAGGAAATGATATTGATTGTTGAAACGATTTACCGAAATTGAGAAATCTATAGGAAACGTAAATTGACTAAGTGAGAGAATCTATTCTACGGTTAACTACTCCTAATTTTACCAAATCCAAAACATGCCTACACTATTCCCTAACTTCTTTATTTATAGCAACCCTAACCTACTTCTCATGTGAATTACCCATACTACCCTTCTCCCTTCCTTTCTTCTAACATATGTGAATCGTATTGGATGAGGGGAAAGTGTATCAATACCCCCCGGTAAAACTTCCACCTTGTCCTCAAGGTGGCAATTAGTAAACTGCACCACACAATCATCCAACAGCTCATCACTTGTATCAACTTTGCAATGTCTTCTTTTTGATAATGTGCAAAACGATATGGTCCAACATTTATTGGTCCACTATTTTCTTTCAATATAACAGTTTGCTCTTGCCCACTTGAAGGATGGAGACCAATTAACATTTCAGAAATAGCTTTGTATGCATTCAACAGCTCATGCTCTTCTTTACTCAACCCCTTGTATGCCTCTTTCTCTTGAGTATTTAGCAGTCCGAATTCTACCAATATCTTTTGACCCGAATTCAAGTCAACCGAAACTTTTGACCCGATTTCAACAGTCTCAGCTACCACCACAGCCCCGGGTATATCATCTCCTGTTTGGCTCTCAAATTCCTCTTTATTTTCATCTCCCTCAATTTCTTGATATACAACAGGTCCAATCGCTATTGTTTCCATAGTTACATCAAGAGGTTCATCTGGTATTTGTAATTCTTCTACCTTAACATCATGTTCACTCCCAATCTCATCACGCAATTCAGGTTTATTGACCTTTGAATCAGTGACCAAATTGGTCACCGGAGTATATTTCCGATAAAAAGATCCGGCCAACAATCTCACCTTATTTATCACCTTATTTCTCTCTTCTGCTTTAGTAGACATTTCTATAGCCACATTCAAATTAACTGGATTCAATATACGAACCTCTGCCCTAATTAAAGGATCCAAACCATTTATGAACTGAGAAAGAAGTACCTCTTCAGAAATTCCTTCCAATGGAGCAGCTAAACTGATGTA
Source organism: Calendula officinalis (assembly GCA_963853835.1). Lineage (NCBI taxonomy): Eukaryota > Viridiplantae > Streptophyta > Magnoliopsida > Asterales > Asteraceae > Calendula > Calendula officinalis. The sequence continues at coordinate 38,376,833 of OY970828.1, forward strand.
CTGTCCAACATATTCAGCAACTGTACTCTCCTGCTTTAAGGCTAGAAACTGCTCACATGAAGTTCTATTAGCATCAGAACGAAAACGTTGCAATAACATTGTCTTCATGTCTCTCCAATTTCGAATTGGAACACGTTTATTCTCCCATTCATACCGGCGCAAGGCATCACCTTCAAAAGCAATTACAGAAACTTCCAATTGCTCTTCGTTCGTTAATCTGTTCAATGAAAAATACCACTCTGCACGCCAAATCCAGCTATATGGATCGTTGCCATCAAAAATCGGAAGTTCTAAACGTCTTCCTTTGAAGAAACCAGAACCATCCGATAAATTCTTATCAGAAAACGTACCTCCCGATGGTGACGCATCGAATGGAGCCTGTCTGAACGTCGTCTCATGAGTTTGAATCAATTCCTCAATTCGTTTCATCATCAATTCATTACGCTCATTCTGCGCCTGTGTTGAATCACGTAATTGCACAACTTCCGCTTGAATTGAATTAATCGAAGTTTCCAATTTGTCTAATCGAGCGTTATTTGACCTGGTCGCCATCGTCAAACGATCTCAAAATCGAATTTAATTTCTTGTGATTGAATCGAGTGATTCAAATCAAATCACGTAGCTGATTGAATAGAATGAATCGAAGCTTCAATTTCATCAATACACACACCTAATTGCTTTACTGCCGATCAAAACACGTAGCTCAAATACTTCTGACTGAATCGAGTGAACTGATTCAGTTTCGATTACAGCAATTCGCGTACACAAATCGTATGAAGAAACGAAATCGAATTAAGAAACAAAATCGTGAGATTCAAAATCATTGCTCAATTTCTCGTAGCTGAAACACATCAGATTGAAATGCGATAATTGAAGTTTCAATTTTACACGAACTAATTGCAGCTGCCATGGATTAGGGATCGAAGTCTCTGATACCAATTGATACACTTTAGTAGTATCGAGCAATCAATTGAAAGGAAACGATCAAAGGAAATGATATTGATTGTTGAAACGATTTACCGAAATTGAGAAATCTATAGGAAACGTAAATTGACTAAGTGAGAGAATCTATTCTACGGTTAACTACTCCTAATTTTACCAAATCCAAAACATGCCTACACTATTCCCTAACTTCTTTATTTATAGCAACCCTAACCTACTTCTCATGTGAATTACCCATACTACCCTTCTCCCTTCCTTTCTTCTAACATATGTGAATCGTATCGGATGAGGGGAAATTGTATCAAAAGGATTGTATGTGATTGTTCCACTATTATGAGTTTTGTTTTCTGTTTGGTGTTTTGCGGTAACAATTTAGGAAATTGAGCATTTGATTTACCATATATCTACACTGTACTTCTACAAATAGTGTTTGAGATCATGAAATCGAGGTTTGAATATTGTTTCTGTCTGTTTTGGGGGTACCAGTTCATGAATCTGAATGGCAATTGGGGTAAAACCACTTTCTGTTTGACCTAAGTGTGCCTCAATTTCAGTTAGAACCTTTGTATTGCTTGCCTACTGGCATTGCCAATCAGTTCAATTACAAAGCTGGTTTTTACATTCATAGACATGTGATGAATGAAGGAAATATGACAGATTGATGAATCAGTTCAATTTTCTCTGCATGAATATGAAATTTGTGGAGAGAAATAATAATTTTTATTTATTGGATTGCAGCTGATATCGTGTTTGATTATCGTCAAAAAATAACCAGATCATTTGAGTACCTTCAGGGTGATTATTACATTGCACCTGTTTTCATGGTATGATTTAGCTTCTGCTTATCTTTGGTTAAGATTAATGACTGTTCACCTTCCGCCTACAATTTCCGTTTTAGATACTTGAAATTGTTGCATCCATGATTAACGTTTCAATGTGTATTTTGCTTTACAGGATAAAGTTGGTAAGTTCTATTCAAGATGCTGAATGTTTCGCTTGGGAATCATAGTAACATTTAATATTGAATATTTTATTACATTTATGCTATTCATATCAAGTATTCTATGATTTTTTAGTAAATACTTAATCATACGTTCTCGGTGCTCATATTTAATTTTCCACTTATGCAGTGATCCACATTGTGAAGAACTATTTAGCTCATCTTCTTAATACTAGTGTTCCTCTAATTTTAGGTGAATATTCTTATTAGTTAAAGAACAAGAATCACAGTAAAATAAATTAATTAATAATTATATATATAATTTTTATAAATATTGCATCTTTTTTAACAGGTATTTGGGGAGGAAAAGGGCAAGGAAAAACATTTCAAACCGAACTTATTTTTCAGGCCATGGGAATTTTGCCTGTGATTATGTCTGCTGGAGAATTGGAATCAGAGAGAGCTGGTAAAACAGTTACAAATATGTTTTGCTTGTATGAATTGTAATCATTAATATTTTATTTTTTTGTTATTTTATGGTTAAAAGAATGAAAACAAGATTTTTTTTTTAACATTTCTATATATCAAATATTCAAATTCATGTCTTTTATAGGGGAACCAGGAAGACTAATTCGTGATCGGTATCGTACTGCATCTCAAGTAGTTCAAAATCAGGTGTGGTGAAAATGGGTTGTAGTCGAAACGGGTTGTTATATTTGACCCGTTTTAGATTAAATGGGTCGAAATGTTATTCTATTTTTTATTTATTTATGGTTTCTTCAGGGGAAAATGAGCTGTTTGGTGATCAATGATATTGATGCTGGTCTTGGTAGATTCGGTGAGATACAATTTAAATTGGATGGAAATCTAATTGGATGAAAATATGGTGTCACGTTAGTTTTCCGTTTCACTTTATTTAATACTTTAAATATGTCCATAATCTCTCCATACTTAATCTTTTTTTAGGGTTAATTATGTTTTAATCCTCAACACTTTCATCAATTTGGCGGTTTAACCCTTAAACTTTTCCCACGCATGATTTAGTCCCTGAACTTTGGTCAACTTGTTAGTAAAACCATCGTGACCTGTGATCCCATGTTAATCACAAGTTAATAGTTACAAAAACCACTTTAAACCATAAACTTTTCCTTTTTCACAATAGTTTAGTCCCTTAACTTTTATATAAAAATATTAAGTAAATAATAATATTGTTATTAAGTTAAAGGATAGGTGAAACATTTAGAATAAAGTTTGAGGGTTAAACCGTCAAATAGCTGAAAGTTTAAGGATAAACCATAAATAACCCTAAGAAAAGTTACACCTCAACACAAAATGACCGGTAACATGTCAACTAAAGGGATAAAACACCAAGTCAACTAAGTCAACCAAAAGTTCAATGGATAAAACGTGAAATGAGTGAAAGATTAAGGATTAAATCATAACTAACCTCGTTTGTTAAATAATCAACCGGCATTAAAGATTCTTATTATTGATTTACTTATGAGATTTTTTTTTTCTTTTTTTTTTAAATTTTATTTCAGGAAACACTCAAATGACAGTGAACAATCAAATAGTTGTTGGGACATTAATGAATTTATCAGATAATCCTACAAGAGTTAGCATTGGACAAGATTGGAGAGAATCAGATATTACCAACAGAATCCCAATTATTGTTACTGGAAATGATTTTTCAACATTATATGCTCCTTTGGTTCGTGATGGACGCATGGACAAGTTTTATTGGTGGGTCCCACTTTTCTACATTTTTTTAATGTTAAATTATAATTTACAATATTGGAATTTTATGCTCTTGTTGTGCATATGCCATTAATTATATAAACTTTATAGTTTTTATTATTGTTAGAAATAAGTAGAGATGGGAATTTGGTAATGGACGGGTTGGGTTGACTCAGAACACTTTTTGTCTAATTTTGTTATGATTACAAAATTTGTAATATTTCACTAATAATCTAAATCCACTTTGGGCAGCTTTTGACATGTTTCCATTTTAGCTGATTGTCTTGCTTTTAACCGTTTGACCCATAAATTGGTCGATTTTTTACCTCTTTCCTGTTATATAATTGTTCCATAATATTTATATATTTTATGCAATTTATAAAGTATTACATTTTTATAAAAAAGAGTATTGTTTGTGGCACAGGCAGCCTAACCTCGACGATATCCTAAATATTGTTAACAGAATGTATGAAAGACGGCTTATCAAAGAATGATGTTGTAACTGTAGTCAAAACATTTCCTAATCAAGGTATGTCAAATTATACAACTTTTACTCTTTTATTTTAATAATGAATTTATTTGCTGAAATATTTCTCTGGTTTTTTTTAGAAAATAGGTGTTTTTCATCTACAGAAAACTACTAAAAACAGTTGAAATTTAGTTATAAGATTGAAAATTGATTTACTATTGGCAGCCTTGGATTTCTATGGAGCCCTCAGATCCCGAACCTATGATAATTCGATCTTAAAGGTACTTATTGTGGTTGCTTTTATAATATATAAATGTGAGTGATACTTTTATATAATTATAATGATAATTATAGGTGAATTGGTGTTACATTTGATATTAAGTTTGACTTTGTAGTGGGTCAATGATATTGGTGGTCCTGAAATTCTTGGAAGTAAACTTCTCAAGAGGAAAAAGGACGAAAATCTCCCTGTGTTTGTGCCCCCAAAGGTATATATATATATATTGCAAAACTTTTATAAATATGTACTTACAATTTCTGTTATTATCTAATTTCTGAATTAAATGATTTATGAGGTTTTAGGTGACCTAATTAGATACAAAACATCCAATATTTCATATATATCCTTCTAAAATTCATAGTTTCATATATGTCCCAAAACTCAAATGAATTTTTAAATGTTAGTTATAATCAGATTGTTCATTTAGGTATATTGATTTGTATACTGAATTTAGAGTGAGCAAATACTGAGTATTATAGTTGTTTGGAAGGACAAATATGATAATATATACAAAGTCTTGAATTATTAGGACATATGTGAAATTATGCAATTTGCAAGTACATATATATGAAATTTTGAGTAATTTTGAATTTAAAGCGTATAATAATATGATTTGATTAATTCAGCAAACAGTGGAATCATTACTTGAATCGGGGTATTCACTAATCAAAGAACAACAACTGATAATGGAAAGTAAACTTTCAAAGGAGTACATGAAGAACATGGAAGACTAACAATACCGGTATGCCTTTAAATTCAACTTTTATTTTTGTTACTTTTAAAAAATCTAATGATGTTATTTGGTTAATTAAAAGTAAAAAAATATGATGCATGCTGGTTACATAAAAATGTTTAAAATAAAATAATTACATCAAAATGTAAGTTTTGGAAGTTTAGTACAATAAAACATGTATAGTTGGTTAATTAGAGAAACGTTCAAGGAGGTTCATCATCTTTATAAAGTCCCAAGGAACAAATCTTAACCATTGATCAATAGGATCTAATGGTCAAGATTAATCAAATATTTTATATACTGAGGGGTATTTTGGTCATTTTTTTAAAAATAAAAATATTTTTTTGTTTTTTTTTATTTTTATTTTTTATTTTTTATTAATTTTTTTTTATTATGAAGGGGTATTTTGGTCATTCGGCACTTAAAAAAATTTCGATTTTTTTTATTTTTTATTTTTTTATTAATGTTTTTTATTAAAAAATAATATTTATTTAATAATTACGTGTATAACTTAATCACGTGTGATTTTAGTGTAATTACATGTGATTTTAGTGTAAAATCAAATGTGATTATATATTTAATCACATTTTATGTTTTAGTTAAATCACATGTGATTCATAATGCAATCACATGTGATTCACTATGCAATCACATCTAATACATTATGCAATCACATTATGTGTAATTAATGAAAAATTAGTAATTTAAAAAAAATGATAATAAATAAATAATTTTTTTTAAAAAAGTAATATTTTTTTTAAAAAAATAAAAAATTTTAAAAAATAAATAAAAAAATATTTTTTTCAAAATGACCAAAATACCCCTCAATTAAAATTAAAAAAATAAAAAATTTTAAAATAAAAAATAAAATAAAATAAATTTTTTTTAGTGCCAAATGACCAAAATACCCCTCCATGTATTGATTAATGGTTGAGATTTATTCCTCCGGACTTTGTAAAAATCATGAACCTCCTTGAACGCAACTCTAGTTAATTAATAGTAAAAATATATGATCTTGATTTTTGACCCATTTATATACAAGGGTTAGTTACTCAATTTGTGTTATATTTTATGATTTTATCTCCAACGGGTTATACTAGAAGATATATAAAATAAAATGGATTATAGTTGGATAGACTAGGGTCCGAGCATTTTAAAGGATTTTTGCCCTAAAAGAACAAACATTTTAATTGATTTGTGAATGTAAATTTTGTGCTAGGTTGATTTGGTGCAGACCAAAGATGCAGCTGCAAATTATGCAAACTTTGATGGTTTGGATCACCAAATTTTTTGTATGATAATATAATTTAAATCAATGAGTTTTCTAAAAGTTCGTAACATATTAAATCGTTCCTTCTTATTTGAAGTGTTTAAAGTGCTTTATTATATTATACGAGACAACATGGCCCGTGCGATGCACGGGCTTCGTTCATGATAAATTGTTATTTGCATGTAAATCATATACATTGTATTGGTGTAACAAACAAAGTACAAAAAGCAAGATCGCTAACATGTTTAGGTTGATCGCGAGTACTCCACTAAATAAGCAAAAACATGTTTCTCTCTAATAAAAATGCTAACAAAATCTTTATGTAAAACAAAAACAATAAGAAAACTCTCTCGTGTGTAACAAAATCAAAGAATAACAAAATCTTTTTGCATCATGATCATAGTGTGTTATTTATATTTATAATATAACTTCTAGATAAATGAAAAGACTATTATTTAATTGAATTTAATACTATTATTTATGATAATCTTTAATTATATTTATGATAATCTTTAATTAAATTTACAAAGTAAAAAGACTATTATTTAATTGAATTTTCTACAATTATTTAATTAAATTTACTAACTATTGTTTAACATAGGATTCAAAAAGTACTCTATGTAAGATCACTAACATGTTTAGCGCTGATTGCATGTACTCTACTAAATAAGCAAAATGTTAAAAAATGCGAAGTAACAAAATCATTACTGTTTTTTATTAGCGCAACACAAAACATGTTATTCATAACATATAAGTGTACTATGAATAACTTCATGGTTTGTCTTTTATAAGCAAAATTATGAATCAACAACTAATGCCGATTAATGCAAACATGATGTCATACTTCTTATTGTACCTTTTTTTATCTCCAAAAGTACATAATAAAAAATATAAATCCAAACATGTTTAGTGCTGATTGCAAGTACTCTACTAAATAAGCAAAATGTGATAAAATTGCAAAGTAACAAAATCATTACTGTTTTTATTAGCGCAACACAAAACATGTTATTCATAACATATAAGTGTACTATGAATAACTTCATGGTTTGTCTTTTATAAGCAAAATTATGAATCAACAACTAATGCCGATTAATGCAAACATGATGTCATACTTCTTATTGTACTTTTTTTTATCTCCAAAAGTACATAATAAAAAATAGAAATCCAAACATGTGTCTATCTAATAAAAATACTAACAAAATCTCTATGTGAAACAAAAACAATAAGAAAACTAACTCAACTTTTTATCATATCTATATATAATAAAAAAAATTGATACCATGAAGAACATTATAAATCATAATTATTAAATTGATACATGATTAGAAAATTTTTTAAAATTATTATAATAAACATAATTATACAAAATATTATAAAACATTATTAAATTGATACATGTTTTAATTTGTAGGGATTTTTACCTTTATTTTAAATGCAAGATTATTTAATTTGTATTAAATACAAGGTTATTAAATGCAACTTCAAATTGGAACTCAAATTTTTATTATATATAGATATAGATTACCATGAGTAATAAACATTTGTTTTATAAATTGGTATACTTAGCAAACAATGAACAATAAAACAAAGGAGAACTTGGAATGCTCAAAGGCAGGGCTGTCTTTGAGGAGGTGCAGCCGCACAGGGCCCATATTTTATAGGGGCCCAATTTATATATATATATATATATATATATATATATATATATATATATATATATATAACATTAAAATTTAAACCAACTTAATAATTTAATATAAAAAAATTAGAAAGTCCAATTTTTTATAAAAATTTGGTATTCAAGGGCCCATTTTCGTGTTTTCGCACGGGGCCCTCAAAATCTCGGAGATGCCCCTGCTCAAAGGTAAGTAAATTTATTTGAATGCAGTTTATAGGTTATCAGATTATTTTATCTTATCTTATCTTACTACTTTAAAAAGCATGCTTGACATTTTTAAAAGAGGAAGTCTGGATTTTCAACACTTCCATTTTTAGCAATGTTCAAACACCCTTTAAATTCAAAATAAAAGTGCCTTACCCGAGATTCGAACCCCCAAGACCTTATGGAAAACAAGCAAGGTGATAACCACTGGGCCATGTGGTTTTTTGTTATCCTTTTGATAACTACAATTAATATACAATTAACTAACCTATTATACGTAACAATTAAGAGACAAATGCCTTAACAGCAATTTCGCATTTATTGTCCTTCCAAAATTATAAAATCGTTTACAAACTAAACACACATTAATTTACATGTTGACATCTACGTTTTTTTGGATGTACATTTTTTTAAATATTAAATACATATTGAATATTAAATAGGCAGATACTAAATATTTTGATTTACGTTTTTTTAAATATTATATACATATTGAATTCTACGTTTTTTTAACCTATATATATACTCCATCAACTATAGATGGAGTTGTTGTGCAGCATACAAACGAATATAACCCAAAAATGTCTTTAATCACCCAATATGGTACTTCAGTGCTTCAACCACTTCCACGACCTACACAAGAATTAGAGGTAACTCGTCTATTTACCTAAATTCAGACTTACAACTACTTACTGTACAATCATAAATTCAGTGTTAACTAAAATTTTGTTTTTCCTCTTTCAAAGGATTTTGATGGATACGAACCTATTGAAAACTTTGAAGACCTCTGGAATCCACATTTGTGGTACAAATGCAAATTTGTTCGCGTTGAATATGTTTGGCTTGACATCAAACATATCAAACTATATTTGTTCCTGCTTGACAGATTTGTAAGTTCCTACTAATTAAGATACTATTTTTTGTTTTTGGTTTTAACTACTAATCATTTATTTTCAAAGACACAAATTCGCAGCCATTATCCCCCCATCTTATTTTCTGCATACCAAAACCGAAAACTAAAAGGCGGTGTCTTCTCTTTAAAGTATTTCAAAATTGATTACACCGATGTCGAATCCTTTCCTCGCTTCGACAACTATAGCTTTATTCGTAATGAATGGGCAATAGTATTTAACACTAAAACCGAGCTTGCCGAAACTACGAATGGAGAAGATGTCTGGTTCCCCAAGTACCCATTGGTCAGATCTCCGACATGGCTATTGCAGGATCAAACAACTCGACAAATGTTGATTGGTACGTCTACGTTACATTTTTAGATGTTTTACTTTAAAGTAATAATATTTTACTATTTTTCGTAATTAATAAACATTTCACAGACGTTGCTGGAAACATGTCGAACGATTGCTTTTTTTTTTTACATCCAGTCGGATATCGTGTGCAATGCTGCTGCATGACTGTCTGAGAGCGCGAACGGATCCATGGTTTTCCGACTTTCTTTTACGAGTGGGGTATGGGGACGAAGAAGTTATAGATGAAAAGTATATTCGCATCCCAGACGGCATGGCCATTCCGTACATTGATAATGAGGCGTCCAAGGAAGAGTTGATTAATTCGATATTTCCTTGTATGGACGTCAATGGAAGATCAGCTGATTATATCATTTCTAGGGCAATATTATCGACAAAAAACGACCATGTTGATGAACTTAACGATAAGTTGATCAACAGATTTTCTGGTGAAGAGAAAACGTATTATAGTTTCGATGAAGCAGAAGACGACAGAAACTGCTTATATCCTATGGAATTCTTAAACTCGCTTAGTGTGAGTGGTCTGCCGCCTCATGTTCTTCGGCTCAAAATTGGGTGTCCGATTATACTTTACGGAATCTCGATCCCTCGCATGGATTATGTAATGGCACGAGACTTATATGCAGAAAGTTTGAGCCAAATCTGATTGATGCAGAAATAGTTGTTGGTCAGCATGCTGGAAAAAGGGTTTTCTTGCCAAGAATACCTCTATGTCCGTCTGAATCCGACATGTTTCCTTTCAAGTTGAAAAGAAAACAGTTTCCGGTTCGGCTAAGCTTCGTTATGACAATCAACAAAGCCCAAGGACAAACAATTCCAAACGTCGGCGTTTATCTTCCGGAATCAGTGTTCTCGCATGGGTAACTTTACGTTGCCTTATCAAGAGGAATTTCACGGCACCCGACAAAAGTATTGGTAACTCCAGCAAAACAATTTAATGTTGACGGCGTTTACACAACAAATGTGGTGTATCGAGAGGTCTTACATGATGGATAATATTAGTGATAATTCTTCCCCATGTATGATTTTTTTTTTCTTTCAAAACATGTAATTTAACAAATTTTAAACGCCGATAAGTTTTCAATGTAGTTTTATACAAAAACATGTACACGAACACCATCAACATCGTCGCGGAATAGATGTATCAGTGTACCCGCCGCCTCATTTGCGCGGGTACCCTACTATATATCAAAACATGTAACCAAACAACATTTCAACGACAATGCTAATTCTTGCTTTTTACCTCTATTTTATACACATTTTATGATTATGTACTGTATTCGTTATAAAAATATGTAACCAATGGACTTTTAATCGCCATGTTTATATATTTCGCAGCCCGCCGCATCGCGCGGGTTTTATCCTAGTTCCTTCTTAAAGCATTTAGACCTTCTAAGTTTAGAAGGTCTTAATCTTAAACTTAATCTTAAATTTCTACTTTGGGAAACATCTTAAAGACCACAAAATAATAAAAAAATATTGCTTATGGGATTCGAACCCAAGACCTTTCGCGAGTACCGACTGTGTGTTAACCAATTAATCTACTTGATAATTTGCTTTATCCCAAAAAAATCCAACATAACGCATAAACTTAAAACGCCCAGTCAACCAAAAACCACTATCCGCACGACCACAACCAACAGCCGCTATCACTAGGGGTGAGCATTTGGGCCCGAAAAACCGAACCGAAAATTACCCGAAACCGAACCGATAACAGAATTCAGTTCGGCTTTCGGTTTATAAAAATTGGCTTTATCGGTTTCGGTCCATTTTTTATCGATTTTTAACCGAACCTATAAGTAAGTCCATGCAACAAAAAACTAGGAAACTCCTCAACTACCTCCCCTTGCAATCAGGATTTTTTGTTAAAATGTTTATTTTGAAAGTTGGTCACTTGGTCTTTGCATTTGTTGTGTTGAAACACTTTGACAACTTGGTGAGTTTAGGGGTGAAATCTGGAAAATGGAATGAAAATAACAAAAAAATAGTTTTGGAGCTTATTTGACCATATCGATTTTTAGACCGAAAACCGGAACCAAAACTGAACCAAAACTGAAACCGAATAAGTATTAACGGTTCGGTTTTCGGTTTCGAATTTTATGCTTAATCGGTTATTGGTTCTTTCGGTTCGGTTTGGCCCGATAATCACCCCTAACTATCACTGCCGTCATCACCACCCACTACTTGATCGCCGTCAAATTTAGTCACAGGGTACCTGCCGCCGCATTGCACGGATAACCTGCTAGTTCATACGAAACGGCTGTGGATATGTAAAAGATTGAAAACTTAAAAGTAAGTTTCAGAATCTTCATGTTATCTTACTACTTACTAATGCATTTAGGCCTACCTCTTTTAGTAAGTTTAAGGAACTCCTTAATTTTAAGTTTATGGAGATTTCCACTTTTAGTAAATTCTTTAACTACAAAAATAAAGTGTTGCTTACAGGATTCGAACACAAGACCTATCATAAGTAGTCACTGTGTGTTAACCACTTCAACTACTTGATTATTTTGATTTATTCCAGATACTAATATATATAAGCTTTAACGTCACCAGAACTCAACCATCATTTCTCTATTTAAAAGGCCCATATTTACTTTCACAAAAAAGGCAAATTTCGGATCTGATCCTACCATCACTAATGCCAGCACCTACCATCACTACGCACCACCACTCATCACCATCGCTATTGTCACCACCACCAGTACTGTCGTCACTTCGAAATATAGTTACGGGTACCCGCCGCCGCATTGCGCGGATACCCTACTAGTATGTTATAATATCCATAACTTATTTAGTTTAGGGGTAATTCACATATGAGTAGACTAAAATTCCATTTGGCATATGACTCATTATTTGATATATAACTTGTATTATTCTTTTTTCTTATAATAAAAATATTAACAAATTAAATTTTGAGTAAGGACAAGTCTTAATCTTTAACCCGAAACTCTGCGGCGCTAAACCCTAGCTAGGGTTGTCGTTGTTTTTTTCCGATTCTGATTGCCGGAGCTCTCCCGTTAATCGGGGAGGGGAGGGTTGAGAGTTAGTGTGGTGATGACAGGAGTTCGTTGGAACTCAGAAAAGGAGATGGCTTTTTTACGTAATAAAGAATTGAATCTCTAAAGTATTGCTACATCTTTCTATGTCTCGAACTTCCCTACTTCATGGGATACTAGGGATCTATGGAAGGCCATGACGGCCTTTGGGACGGTAACTGACGTCTACATTGCACGGAAACTATCAAATATTGGCCGGCGATTCGCTTTTGTCAGGTTCATTAGGGTTCGCAATGTGGAGGCGCTGCTTGGAAAACCTAACGGTACATGGTATAATTCTTACCACTTTTTTTCATCCCTAACTAGGTTTGATCGTAAAGATGTGAAGGAAACAGTGGGTAACTTACAGCAGCCACATAGGATTATGTCGTATAAAGAAACGGGTAGAACTACGGACAAAAAGTTCGTTGATCTTTTTAAGGCGAACTCTAGGGAAACAGGTGGTGTTTCGAAGGAGAAGCCTATAGTCATTGAGGGGGAGAAAACACCTATCACGCTTGATGATAATGATCTGATGAAAATAAAAACTGAAAGAACAGTGTTGGTAGGAAAGGTTCGTGATTTATCTTTAATTGAAAACATTAATATGGTTTGTGTAAAAGAGGGTTTCCTGGAGGTTGATGTGCATTATATTAGTGGGTCTTGGTTGTGGTTGGAGTTTGATAGCGTTCTTGCATGTGATCGGTTTAAAAATCATGAAGACATGCAATTTTACTTTACTCAGTTAAAGCCATTGGACTCTTCGTTTGTTGTTGATGACAAGGTAGTTTGGATTCGCTTTGATGGTCTACCCCTTCTTGCGGGTACCATTAATGCGATTAAAAAAATAATGAGTCATTTAGGAGAGCTCATGTTTGTGGATGGAGATAATGGGGACAGTGGGAATGGGAAAGTATGTTTAAAAACGAAGATTGGAGGTAAGATTGAAGAACAGTTGGAGGTAATAATTGAGAAGAAAAAATATAAAGTTTGGATGTACGAGTTGGCCTTGTGGGAACCAGGTATGAAGAAATTCGATAATGCTAGTAACGGTGATGATGGTATGTCGGATTTAGAGCATGATAGTTCGGATGATGATATCTCTGAAGATGAGAAAAAGGGAGAAGAAGAGGACAAAGAGGAAACGGGTAATCATCATATAGTGGTTGAACAGGTGGAGAACTGCCATATCCCGGCCAACGAAAAACCTAATAGTACAACAGTTGACATCGGGTTAGGTGAAAAGGAGAAGGAGAGTAATTTACATCATGGTACTCGTGAAGGTGAAGACGTTGATGAGTCTTAATCAAAACCGTCAGGTTTTGAAAACGGAGGTACTAATGTGGTGGGAAGAAGTTCGTTTTCAGCAAATTCAAACTCGGTGGGGGACGCGGGAAACAAGAAGGTAAAAACAGTGTCTTTGATAGATGACCTTAATAGATTTATAGATATTGGAAGTGCTATTGGTCTTGATATGGAAGGGTGCCAAATTTCTCTTGAAAAAATGAGAAGTAGTATGGGAGAAGAGAAGGGTTGTCCATGAATATTATGTCCTTTAATTCATGCGGTATTGGTGATGTGATTAAAAGAAGACGTATTGCGGCGATTTGTAATAAAAATAAGGTATCTTTTTTGGGGATGCAAGAAACGAGAGTTACAAAAATTGATATGTTCATGATTAGGCAAATGTGGGGTAATATGGTCTTTGATTTTGCTCTGAGTAGCGAGGTGGGTCTATCAGGGGGTATTATTTCTATATGGGATACCTCCGTTTTTGAAAGTACGAAAATTGTTAGTTGTCGGAATGTTTTGTTTGTTCATGGGGAGTGGAAGGTTAATAAACTTAAATGTATTATGGTGAATGTGTATGCCCCTCAAAGTAATGTTGAAAAGAGAAGACTTTGGGATTATATTGTCAATTATATGGAAGCTAACGACGGTAATTATTTGTTATTTGGAGACTTTAATGCGGTTAGGGAGGAGGGGGAGCGTTGGGGATGTGACAAAAACGATAGAGAGATGGAAGACTTTAATGAATTTATTGTATCGGCACATATTACTGAATTTCCCATGGGGGGTTCGGCGTTCACTAGGTTAAGTAGAGACGGTCGGAAAATGAGCAAATTAGATCGTTTTTTCATGAATGAAGGGGTAAATGTTGCATGTGATGATTTTGTTGCAATTGTGCTGAATGATTCAATTTCGGATCATAGACCTATTTTTATTATCTCAAGCTATTGTGGATTATGGTCCAAGAGTGTTCCGGTTTTTTAATTCTTGGATGGATGAAAATGACTTCGAGCCTTTGGTGATAGATGTGTGGCGGAATTCTGTTATGCAAAATGATAATGGTAAGATGATTCTTTTTAAAGACAAATTGAAACTTCTAAAAGACAAATGTAAAAAATGGTGGTTAGTGTAACACACCGATTTTTCAACCCAAATTAAAACTTTTTAAAATAAAGATTTAAGTCTTTACAAACCGAACATCTAAAATATGGTTTAACTAAAACATTTGGAATAATTAGAAAGTACCAAAACCGGTGTTACAAATATATCAAAACTATAGTCTAGGGAATTAAATAAGTACACCGAGCTAATCCTTCCAAATGCTAACTACGGGCCGCCTAATCTTTAGCTCCCGAACCTGAGTACATAGTCAAAGTAAACGTAGTACGTGAGACAAATATTGTCTCGTGAGAAACATGGGTTTTGGACCCAGTTAGAAATCATTTGCAATAAAATAATAATTAAATAATTATCAAATTGCACATAGTCAATCAAACTCTAAGGCTTGCCATAAGCCAAACACATACGTAACGGGCCTCCCCGAAACAACTCCCCCGATATGGGTTAACTAGGTAAACTCCCCCGTTTCTGGGTTATCTATTTGCTCCCCCAATTTCCGGGTTATCTATTTGCTCCCCCGATTTCCGGGTTATCTATTTCTCGACACACTACCCTTGCGCAGGGTGGTACCGCCCCAAGTAGGTGTCACTAACTCCCCCAACTTGTGTGGGTTATCTAGGATCCAATTGATTAGCTACCACATAGCAAATCATCTACTCGGGTCAAAGCCCATATCACAACTCAATCATACTAGTGGTAACTACACAATCAATTACAATTCAATTCAATTCAATGTAATTCAATTCAATTACTTACTCTATCAATTCAATCTTTTCTTTATTAAAACAATTATCTAATAAAGACTCTAAAAATCATTTCAATTATAAAACGTGGTTTACTATGTACTCAGAAAGATCACATGTACTCACCTTAGCAATGCTATCCAAAAATTGTGTTTAACAACACAATCCTTACTTCCGAATTGAGGAAGTACTTCCAATCTCAAGGTCTTCTTGACCTAACATCAATACCATCACAAAATCTAGTTATAATCCATAACTAGCTACTAATTAATCCATTTAAACATTCCCAACCACCAAGTTCATACAACTTGGTGGAATCTCAAACCCTAGTTCAAGATTTTCCATCATAAATCCCAAATCTAACTTGTACACATTGATTAAAAGTCTACAAGGAGTGTTTTACACCCATGAAAGTTCATCTTCCCCAAAGATGATATGGTGGGTTCCCAAAACCACCATTGTTACCCATACTAAGCTCAAAATGAAGGTAACTAAGCAAGATATGCAAGAATTCTTACCCTTGATGCTTGAATCCTTCAAGAAGATGAAGATTTGAGCTCTAAGACTCCAAAAACCGTCCAAATGCTCTCAAAAATGGCCGCACTAAGTCTAGGGTTCGTAAGTGTTATGAGCCCTAGCTTCTACTCAACTTTATATACTCCAGACAGCCCTCGCGCCCCGCTCGCGTTTGCCTCGCGCCGCGAGGTGACGCGGGATGTCTTCTTGGTCGCCGCAGAAAAACAGACCTCGTGTTTCGCTCGCGACTGGCTCGCGCCTGGCTCGCGGCTCTTGTCTCAACTCGAGCTTTTCGCGTTTTGAGCTCTGAACCCACTGTTCAATCTCGCGTCTGGCTCGCGCCTGCCTCGCGCCGCGAGGGCTGTTTCAGCCAGATTCTTGGCCTTTAAACTTGTTTCCATCCAAGTTTTGACCCATACTTGGTTATACCAAGTCCCAAACATTCAAACATTCGATAAAACACAAACCGAAATGTAAACTAACATAAATAACGAAATTCACATAAATCCTGAATAAATACACGAAATGAAAAACGTAAAATTACGGTCGTTACAGTTAGAAAAAAAGATGCAACAACAAAATGAAAAAGCAAAGTTGGTGAAACATATTAGCAACATTGAGAAGAAGATGGAGACTGGTTCGGTATCGGTTGAAGAACGGGAAGAAAGATCTCGAGCTAATCAGTGCTTATACAAATTAGATGTTAAACAATGGCGGGACCTGTCGCAAAAAGCAAAAGTTAGTTGGTGTTGAAGGTGACGAGAATTCCAAGTTTTTTCATGGAATTATCAATAGTAGACGACGGTATTCAATGATGCAAGGTGTTAAACAAGAAGGGTTGTGGGTTTTATCGCCGCGGGAGGTTAAAGAAATTTTCTTTAATTTTTTCGCAAAGAAGTACAATCGTGTTGATGCCATTGATGTTGTAAATCGAAGTGATAAATTCAAGTGTTTATCTGATGCTAGTGTCCAGCTTCTAACTTCGCCCGTCATGATGATTGAAGTTAGGCAAGCGGTTTGGAATTGTGGGAATGATAAATCTCCGGGCCCTGACGGATTTACATTTTCCTTTGTTAAAAGATTTTGGGACATTTTAAAGACTGATATTTTTAACTTTGTTGTTGAGTTTTTTTATACAGGTTTTATTCCGTCAGGATGCAATTCGTCGTTTATTACATTGATTCCGAAGGTGCTCAATCCATTGGTGGTGAAGGACTATCGCCCCATTAGTCTCATCGGTCTTCAATATAAAATTATCTCCAAGATTTTAGCGATTCGGTTATCGGCAGTGGTGGATTCGGTGGTTAGCTCGGAGCAATCGGCCTTTATTAAGGGTCGTCAGATTTTGGATGGCCCCTTAATTGTGAACGAGAGGGTTGTTTATTATAAAAAATTAAAGAAGAAAGCTATGTTTTTAAAGATAGATTTTGAAAAAGCATACGATTCATTGAATTGGCGATATTTGGATAAAATGATGGAGTTTATGAACTTCCCGGTTAAGTGGAGACATTGGATTAGGGCGACTCTTCACTCGTCTAAGGCTTCTGTCTTGCTTAACGGGAATTCTTCAAAGGAGTTTAAGATTGAAAGAGGTCTCAGACAAGGAGATCCGCTTTCAGCGTTCCTGTTTATCTTAGCGATGGAAGGGCTTCACGTGGCAATGGAAGAAGCGGTCTCGAGGAGGATATTTTCCGGCCTTAAGGTAAAAAATGATGACTTGAACATTTCTCATTTAATTTATGCGGACGATGTTATTTTTATGGGTGAATGGTCGGTGAAGAACATCCAAAGCCTTCTTATCATTTTACACCATTATTTTATGATCTCGGGTTTGAAAATAAATTTACATAAATCGAATTTGTATGGGATTGGTGTGCAAGATGATGAGTTAAGCTACATGGCGGATAGGGTTGGCGTGTGTAAATAGAAAATTCATTTTATTTACTTAGGTCTCCCGGTTGGGGAATGCATGACCCGGAAGAAGAATTGGGATGGTTTGATTCACCGTTTTAAGCATAAATTGTCCAAGTGGAAAGTCAGTACTTTATCTAGTGACGGTAGATCTTTACTTAATAATTCGGTGCTTGGTGGGTTAGGAGTGTATTTTTTATCTATGTTTGTGATGCCGAGAAATGTAAATAACATGTTGGAAAGTTTGAGAGCTTCGTTCTTTTGGGGCGGGTCCGAACATTGTAAGAAAATTCATTGGGTTAAGTGGGATGTTGTTTTAGCATCTTTGGATAATGGTGGGCTTGGTATCTGTAGTTTGCATGCATTTAATATAGCCCTTATATTGAAATGGATTTGGCGGTTCGTTAATAATCGTCATGTGTTGTGGGCGAGAATCATAGCTAATATATACGACGAGGATGGCGGGTTAGCTCGGAATAATACTCGGGGGCATAATGGTGCACAGCCATGGGGTCAAATGATTAAAATGATTGTGAAATATAAAGCCAAAGGTATTAATCTGCTTGATAACGTGTCGAAACGGGTCGGTAATGGTAGAGATACGCTATTTTGGAAGGATGTGTGGGTGTCTAATGACAATCTAGCAGCCTTGTATCCTCGTTTATTTCGTCTCGAGAGGCAACCAGGTTGTGTGGTGGCAGACCGTGTGGTGGGTAATTCAGTGTGTTGGTCGTGGTCTAGGACGATGAGGGGTGGTCGATTGGAGGCGTTAACTACTCAACTCGAGACGGTCTTGGAGGGGGTAGTGCTTAGCGATGAGCATGATAGATGGGTTTGGAAGATCGGCCCATATGAGGTATTTGAAGTTGGCCCTACGAGAAGGTGGCTCGATAGTTTGTTTCTTCCGTCCACGATCGCACATACTAGATGGAATCGGTTTGTTCCCCGAAAGGTAAATATCCTTCACTGGAAGATTGATTTAAATCGTATCCCCTCTAAGGTAAATTTGGTTATGCGGGGAGTTGTGTTAGAAGATAGTAAATGTGATATTTGTGGTCATCCGGTGGAGAATATGGATCATATTTTTTGGAATTGTGAAGTAGCAAAAGATGTTTGGTTATCGATTAGTAGGTGGTTGCAAGTTCTTGATATAAATGTTGCGAGTTTGGAGGATTTGTTGTACACGATGGACGCAAACTGTTTAAATTCTCGGGTAAAGTGCATAGTGGAAGTGGTTTGTTTAACTTCTATTTGGAATACATGGAGGTATAGAAACGCGGTGACGTTCAAGAATGGTGAGACCCGGAAGAATCTTTTGGTGGACGCGATTAAAGAAATTTCGTTTTTTTTGGCTTAGTAATCGTAATAAGAAGTTTAGTCTTAGTTGGGTAGAGTGGCTAATTTTGCCTTGTAATGTTTGAATTTTTGTTGTTCTAGCCTTATGCTTTTTTGTTTAATGAAAGATGTTAAAAAACAAAAAAAAAATTGAGTGAGGAGATTTGAGAAAGAGTAGCATTTGCAACCTTAGGCTTGGCGGTATGGGTCGACGCCCACAATGGCGTGGGGGGTGAGGTGGACGGCCACGCCTTGGCTTGGCAAGAGAACACCGCCCCCCACAACGGCGTGGGGGGTTGGCGTGGTGGGGAGGTGCAACGCACAACGGGGTAAAACGGGCGTGGGAGTTGCAAATTTTGATGGAAAAGAGCTGTTGGGGGATATTGGAGCTTGGAGACTTGAAGAAAAATGGAAGAAAAATATACCTTGGCCGGAAATAGCTGCCAGAAATGATGGAGGCGTCCAAGTGAAGAAGATGACTAATAAATTAGGTTTTTTTGGTTTTTAGTTTTGGCTTTTGGACATTTTTCCTTTTCTTGGGCTTAAAAAAATAGTGTTTTTTTGGGCTTAAAAAAATGTGCGTTAACAAAAATAGTTCCTGATAAATCTGCTTTAAAATTTTAACAATATGCCTTAATAAATTAATTAATTTTTAAGTTATCTTTTATAAAATAAATAAAAAAGAAATGGTGAGATGGAAATTAAAATGGTGTGGTGTGGTGTGGTGGGTATTTCCACCAAATGATGTGGTGTGGTGGTGGTGTGGTGTATGAGGTGGCGATGATGTGGCAGAAAAGGGCACCACCACATGTGGTGCCCATACCCAGCAGCCTTACGTGACTGCCACTTTTCAAGAGTCTTGATTTGTTGGAGTGTACCCGATATTAATGAAACCTATAGTGAATCTCATAATAATATTATACTATTTGGATACTCGCAATAGTTTCATAATATTAGGCTATTGGGTGTGGGTCAACTACTATACTGTTGTGTAGTCTTAGGTGACAACCACCAAACCATGCTTCACATGAGAACGCCGCCCTCTCTACGGTGTGGTCCAAAATGTGAAAGGGACCCACCATATCAGCTTTTGCCTCTCACATTTACCTCACCACACCCGTAAAGCTTTATGGCCGTGGCCACTACCTTTCCATGATTTTGGACCACAATGTGGTGGATGGTGGTGTTTACTTTTTGTGGTTATATTCTAATTGATTTTTTTGAAGAATATTTACGTGTTGCCAATAATTCAGTAGCATTTTAATCTGTTGATAAGAGATCAATAAAAATCAAAATCCAAAAAGAAATATTGAATCTATACTATATATAATGCGTTTAGGGCTTTCCCAATTAGCAAGGCTTAAAAATTCAGCAACACACTTGCTAATTCGAAAAATATGTGCTTTTATAAACAATGTGCATTTTACAAGACTTGAACTCGAGGCATCTATATTATTAGCATAATCCCTAACCAACTAAGTTAGTAGATCATATTTTATTTGCTTGACTATAGTTATCTTTATTAATCCCGTCAACTTTAAAAAGCTAAAATTATAACCACCACCCACTACCACAACCATCACTACCGCCACCAAAACTCACCATCATTATCACCATCACCATCTACCACACACACCTATTCATGCCCACCACCATCTACCAATTCGTCGTCATAAAATATAATTACATGTGCCAACCAACGTATTACACTTGTAACCTTCTAGTAGGATATAAAAGCTAAACCACGAGCATCCCCATAATTACTTCTCTACTCCACTAAAGATGCAATTATATGTTTAAGTGCATATGAGGTGGATCCATAATTACTCCCCACTTCACCTAAGATGTCAATGGATATAAGATAACTTCTCATAATCACCATTTCCTTTCTGTAATATCAGTGCAATGTCTGCACTTATAAACTAACCCACATTGCCACATCATCTCTTCAATATCTTCGTCATTTTTACAAAGTACAAAATTTAACGCAGGACGTACAAACTCTCTCATCCTCTCATTAATCTCATTTTTTTTTCTCTCCTCTTCACTCTTGTCATTTAACTGAAGAAGAGCAAAGTGAAGAGGTTGTGACAACAATGTTAGTTTAGGGAAGAAAGGAACAACCAAACGCCTAAGAAAGAAGCTATTAGTAGGGGTCTAAGCTTATTCTTTTATAAATGTTGTTTTTGGATTTTCTTTTGGACCCTTTTTTCACATTTCTATTCATTTATTAGAAAAAAAGATACATCCTCTTAATAATGCATTTACACATCATCCCCTAATGCCAATTTAGTTTTTTTTTTTTCCTTTTCTTTTATTTGGACTTTCCTGTCTCTCTTTCTCACAGACTTGGTGAGGAAGTGGGCTTACTTGTTTTGAACTTTGTTCGGGTTCAATATTTAATGTATGTTTGTTTTCAGAAAATCAGAAGAAATAAAAAAGAAGAAAAAGTATTTTTTTTAAAATAACAATAAAGGAACTCATTGGCACATGCCAAGCTGGAAAGAAGAAAAGAATCAAAAAAATTGAAAAAACAAAGAAGTAGAATTGAGAACTAGCCTGAAAACTGTAAACCAAGTCTAGCAAGTTACGATTCTGAATCATTTCAGATATCGGTTCGATTTTGGGTAAAAAATATAGGGGGTGATATTAATAATACACAAATTACTTCCTATACCATAATTTATGTTTTGACATATTTTAACTTTATTTCTTATAAAGTGTGATATGACAAATACTTTTTGTGGTGCTGTGAATATCAATTCATAAAAAATATCTCATCCTACTCTATAAGACCGTCCGTAACGGTGACCGAACGAACGGTCGTGACCGGCCAAATAAGCATGCCCGACGCGTCCCCCTCCGTTACGGGCAAAACGCCCGACGCGTCGCCGACCCCCCAACGGTCGACTAATCGACCGTTCGAATCCGAACGTTGCAAGCCTCAACGGCTACTTTTTACCCCAAATAAATTTAATTTTTACCCCCCTTTTACCTTATAAATACCCAATTCTTTTACCAAATAATTCACAACTCTCATTTCTTTCTCCACTCAAACACACACTCAAATCTATCAATCACCCTCTCTAAAAAATTTCACACTTCTCATTTCAAAGAAATTTAATTATGTTTAATGTAATGTTTTAAATTATTTTTAATGTAATGTTTTAATTATTAATGAAATTTAAATTAAAAAAAAAAAATCCGAACGGTCACCCATTACGGGCATTTGGTCGCTGTCTGGTCGTGTGTTTGATCAGGAGAGAGAAAGCTGATGTGGCGCAGATGTGGCAGGGGTGACCAAACTCCGAACGGTCACCCATTACGCACAGTCTAATCGGTCTGCCAAAAGGGCCAACTGAGAAGCACTTGTATAGCCTGCATCAACACTTGTACATTAAATTCTCGGTTGACTTGATTTCCTCACAAAAATCAAAATTCTACTGTATTTAAAATCATAAAATAACAAGTGGCGGGATTTTTAGCATCCAAACGTTTCTCCGTTCGAACGGCCATCCGATAGGTGCTCTCTTTCTCTCTCTCTCATCCGTCACGGGAAACCAGAGATCATCTTCCCTCTCGCCGTCATAATCATCAATGCATTTGTAAGCATTCCCTTTTTTACGCAATTGCGAAATTTCGAGCTTAATTTCTGGAGATTGCATCCGTTAATACGTACAATCGATAAATCGGAGGTTGATTTTGTGAGTTTTTCGGTGATTGTACGTTGAATTGTTATCAGACGTCGCCTTCTTATGTAAGTTTTGCTAAATTACGCTTCTGTATATTGTTTTTTTCATCTAATTGATCGAATCATTGTAGAAGTCGGATTCATTTTGTGAGCTAATGTTTGATTTGATTTGTTTAGCGATTGATTCATATGAAGAAATATCCGATTGGAGCAGAGCACTATGTGCTGTATGAGGAAATAGGGCAAGGTGTTAGCGCCTCTGTTTATCGTGCCAGGTGTCTCACTAACGATGAAATTGTGGCTGTCAAAGTTCTCGATTTTGAACGAGGAAACTGTGATTTGGTATGTTTAATTTGCGTTTCTTCATCGTTATAATCCTATTCCTTCGTGCTGTTAGATTAATATTCAATTTTTTGATACATTGAACCCTAGTTCATCCTTGTTTTCACTTCAATCCAATTGCAAGTTGGTTTTAAAATTGAAGCACTCAAATGATGACATATTGATTCATTTGAAATTGAATAATCTTTGTTGCTTATATGTTATCAGACCAATGTATCACGTGAAGCTCAGACGATGATCCTAGTTGACCATCCAAATGTTCTAAAATCACACTGTTCTTTTGTAAATGACCATAATTTATGGGTTGTTACGCCTTTTATGGCTGGTGGTTCTTGCCTCCATATATTAAAAGCTTCACATCCTGAGGGCTTTGAAGAAGCCATTATTGCAACTATATTACGAGAAGTGTTAAAGGCATTGGAGTATCTTCATCATCATGGCCACATTCATCGAGATGTTAAAGTTAGTTTTTGGTTCTTATAATGTTCCAAAGTTCTTGGAGTTTGTTTTAACACATGTTGTTTTAATAGGCTGGAAACATTCTCATCAGTGATCATGGTGCAATCAAGTTAGGGGATCTTGGTGTTTCTGCTTGTTTATTTGATTCTGGTGACAGACAACGTGTCAGAAATACATTTTGTGGAACACCATGCTGGTAATTACTAATCCTCATACTACCTCCGTATCAAAATAAGTGATACACTTCAAAATATTTCCTTATTTGGCAAAAAAGTGGGACCCCTTCTCCACTCACTATCTACTTTAATAAAGTAAAATTACTCTTTTACCCTTACTTTTACTTTTAAACATCATTAATTTCACTACATCCAAAAGAAGTGGGTCCCATTATCCACTAACTATCCACTTTATAATATTTTAAATCACTTTCTAATTTTTTGCCTCAAAAACCGCAATTTCTCAAATGTATCACTTATTTTGATACGGAGGTAGTATATCTGTTTATGGGAATTGTCAAATAATTATAAATTACTTTAATTGAAGTTTTACTCACTGAGACTTTATGTTTTTGTTAGGATGGCGCCTGAGGTTATGGAGCAATTGCATGGATATGACTTCAAGTCAGTAGTTTTCTGTACCATTTTTATTAAATATTTCTTGTTATTCTCATATACTTACTCCATGAAGACCATAAAAAAATTAAGAAACTATAGTTAAATTTATGTTGAGAAATAACGGTTTTTGCAGGGCTGATATTTGGTCTTTCGGTATAACAGCTCTAGAGCTTGCTCATGGGCATGCTCCTTTCTCTAAATATCCCCCAATGAAGGTGGTTTTTCTTGCATACATATACATATACATATACATATACATATACATATACATATACATATACATATACATATACATATACATATACATATACATATACATATACATATACATATACATGTGCGTGTGTGCAGAAGTATTCATGAAATAAAATATTATTTGACTATAGGTTTTGCTAATGACATTGCAAAATGCACCTCCTGGTCTTGATTATGAGAGTGACAAGAAGTTTTCCAAGGTAACATATACTTGTTTTTTTATAACATTTTATAAATATATCATGTAACAATTCTTTTTTTTTTTTTAAGTCTTTTAAGCAAATGATCGCGAGTTGTCTGGTTAAAGATCCTTCAAAACGTCCAACAGCAAATAAGCTTTTGAAGCATTATTTTTTCAAACAAGCTCGATCAAATGATTTTATAGCACGTAAGCTTCTAGAAGGTCAACCAACAATCGGAGATCGCATTGAGCTAATAAAGGTTGGTTAATAAGAATATTTATCTGAATTAATTTATTCATTTATGGTCCATGTATTAATGGATTTTTAATTTTTAACTTTTTAATAAATAGCAAAAGGAGGAAGATATGGTTGCTCAAAAGAAAATTCCAGATGGACAAAAGGAGGAAATATCACAGGTAGGTTTTTGCAAATGTAACCAACCATATTCAGTTAGTTAATCATTCATAACTGTGTTTAATAACCGTTTTCAGAACGAATATAAACGAGGAATTAGTGGATGGAACTTCAACATTGAAGATGTGAAAGCACAAGCTTCTTTGGTATGATACCTTAATTTACTTCAGGCCCCATACTTTTTACTTTATTACAGAAATGGTCCTCCTCAAATTGGAATTATCAGTTAATGCACAAACATTAATCGGTGATACTACTTTTCATGTAACAAAAGATCCCCGATGAAGATTTGATACATGGTACTGAAAAGACGCTTCAACATCAATTGTCATCCTTGAGTGAGGTCTCAGAAACCGCTGAAAATGTATGTAAATATCGTTTTTTTCTTTTAATTATTGTTTTTATTTAAGTTTTGATTTTTGAGTAATAATTCAAACGTTTGTAGGAAGGAGCTCATATAGGTTTCTCCATGTAAGTCAACTTAATTTTAACTTGACCATTTCGTATAAGATCATAATGTATAATTTTAGCATGTTTACTTATCAATGGGTCAATTTGAGTTATAGTTTGTCCCTAACGTGTCAAATGGTCGAATCAAAGAGAAACTTGTTAAATTGTATTGCTTAGTTATAAAATTATATTATTAAATTTCCAATAAGTTCTTCATTTATAAATCTTACCAAAATAGACTATACGGTCGTGCAACTCCGCACAAAAGAAATGTCCTCTATTTTTGGTCTACTTGGATAATTATCTCTTATTATTATTGTTTTGTTATAAATATATTTATTTTTTGTTGTTATTATTATTATTATCGTGACTTTATTCTTTACAAACTTTCAGAGGAAAATACGAGAAATCTGAAGACGAATTAAGCATTGCTGATAATTCTTCTCCTCGTGCTGATAATTTCAGCGAATTCAGTGGGAAACCGTTTGATGGTATTCCTGCTCATTCTCACCACAGAGCAGCTTCTTCTGGCTCTATTTCATGGGACAGGTACAACACCTCACATAATCCCTAAAACGGGTCGGATTTTGTCAGCCCGGGTCGGGTCGACACAATTTAATCTGTTTTTTTCTTTACCATCGACATATTCTTATTTGATTATATGAAATTTAAGTGACAAATTTCACGGTCAATTTTCTAGAGTCGCAAATTACATCGGGACCGATTTTGGAGCTGACTCGAAAGCTTCTGTAGGTGAGCAATAACATTGATTATTTACTCCCAAAATATTTTTCATTTTTTTTTAATTTTTTTTTTTGAAGGCAAATTTAACTATATTAATGATACAGATCCAGTTGTTCGACGGAAAGGGCGTTTTAAGGTTACCTCTGGGAGTGTTGACTTAGACAAGGTAGATTTTGATTATTATTATTATTATTATTATTATTATTATTAATCTTTTTTTATTATATATGATGAGCTATTTATATACATTCAGATTATAATTCAGAATGACTTTTCTTTTTTTTGCAGGCACCTCCTTTGTTGCAGAAGAGTCACAGTTTGCAGGTTTGTACTTATTTATCTTATAAAAGTATAATATTGGAGCATTATTACATCCTTCTTTTATTCATTTATAAAAATTCTAAAAAAAATAAAAAATAAAAATAAAAATAATAAATAAATAAAATCCTCCTGTATTTTTGGTTATTTTGGTTATTTTGGTTATTTTACCACTTAAGAAAAAAAGTCAACATGGTCTACTACCAAATCATCTGCTGCATCAGCATTGTAATATTGTAGTTTTTATTATCATATTTTAATAATTAGTTATTAATTTTTTTTTTAAATCAAAATCTGAAAGAAGTGTTTGTAGGTCAATTCAATTTCAACCTGACCCATACTAAAAGTGACTCGTTTTGACCCAGATATGTTACCCAACCCATCCATTTCTACATTTAGCTTGTCATTAGTGTAGTATGATTTGATAAACTATTTATTATTATTATTTTGTCAAATATTTGTTATTAAATTTTACAAATATGTCATGGTGTTTGTAGGTAATAAGCCAAAGTTCCATGGGCGGTATTCCTATGCCACAAAACCAGAACAACAATCTTCCTTTTCCCGCTTTGCAGTTTATTTTGCAGACAAATACTCTTCAAAGGGTAATTATGTAATTAAATGTTTTTCAATTTTCAATTTACTTTTAATTCAAAACAGAGTATTTACATGTCATTATTACAGGATTGCATTTTGAGTCTAATGAAGGCAAATTCCACCAATGATTCTACAGGTTGGTAGGATTTTGAAATTTATAAATTATTAATGTATTAAATATATGGTTAAAAAAGGCCTATAGCACAAAATTATTAATATAAATCGGTTGAAATTGCCACCTGTAACGTATATACATATATAGTTTAGATCATCTTTTGTTTCATGTACATTGTTTTGCTCATGTGTTTCAGCTAACTTTAACATAGATGGAAACATTCCGACATTAGATAAATCCATGGTATGCATTATTTACCCATATAAATCAACTTTATAATTACAAAAATGGTCCCTCAGATTTACCCCAAATTTTCAAGTATGGTCCTACATTTTGCACCTACGGACTATAGTCCTTTAGCCTAAAGTCTGTTAATATTTTCTATTAAAAAATTACAATGGTAGTCCTTTTAAATTACACCAATAGTCTTTTTCCGTTAAAATAACGAACGTTAGACTAAAGGACCGTATGTGCAAAAGGTTTCCAAAATAAGGACCACCAGTGTAGTTTTTAAAGTAAAAGACCATAACTGAAATTTGGGGTTAACCTCACCAATAGTCTTTTTTCCGTTAAAATATTTAACGAACGTTACGAATTAATTGTAAACCTCAGGATCCAATTTACTCTTAATATAATTAAAGCTATTCTAATAATCTGTTATATTTTCATTTGCAGATGGATGCTAATAGCAGCAGGGAAAAGGAATTACTTAATGAAATAACTTATTTACAGTGGAGGTACACACGTGTTCATTGCCACCTATATATATTTATATTTATTGCAATTATATATTTTAATATGTTAAATTATAATATAATGATTTGTCTTCCTATATAATATAGGCTCTCATGTGCACAAGAGGAACTACAAAAATGCCGAACTCAACATCCTCAGGTTAGTTTACAACATGAATGCCTAAATGAGTAAATTTTGACCCATTGACTTATGAGTAGGTCAAACGGGTCAAATGGGCTAAACAAAAAATGTTAAGCTAAAAGGGAAAAATCAAATGGGTCAAACGGGTTTAATCTTCTTTGAATTCTTTCAAATTCATACAACCTTCTAAATATTTTACTCAAAATGTTTTGCATGAAATTAAAAAATATTTGATAAAATGTATATAACCCGTATCAACCCAACCCGTTTGACCAGTTTCTTGATCCGTACATCTCGACACCATTAGCAACTCCTGTTCTTGAATACTATTGTATACATTCAGGTAACCCGGTCCAGAAATTGAAAACTTTTTTCGCCCAAGATCGTCTCCCGAATAAAAAGGTTATATTATTTATTTGTATATATATGTATATAAGCTTACGCTTTTATTTAACATTCACACACAAAGAATACCCACGTTTCTCATGTATATGTATATTTCCGGCACAAAACGCAATTGTGTTATATATGTTGATTTTCATACTCGTGTGTTTATATTCTCGGTACAAAATGAAATTTACAAACAATGAGAAACCTTTAATCGTTACACATAATCAAAGTTATGTTTATTGTAATAAACACAGTTATGCAAAGATTAGTTACATTTGAAGAGAAATTAGGTGAGTTGAAGAAATCTTCTTGCCATTGGATGTTTAGTTTCTTTCCTTTCAGTTGTGACCCATATCTTATGTTTCCTGTTACGGGGGTGTTTGGTTGTGCGTTTTGTGATCTCGTTTGAACTATCTAGAATCCACCATCGATAATTATTTTGAAGTAAACAATTTCAAGGTGTTTACTAAAGGAGCTTATTTCATCCTTTTATTAGCTTGTCACATTTATCTAATAAAAAGGTTCACAACATGCGCATATGGTTAAATTTATGTTACATACTAGCATATTGATACTTTTCATCAAATTAAATACCAACTTATGTAGTTTGGATAATTTAGAGTGTTTGACTTTGCAAACTATCGGAGTATCGGGTATGATGAAGGCCACCACTGCACTACTATGTATCACATTACATTTCCATATCATGAATACCTAAACTTTTTAATTACATAAATGAAAAAGAAAAAAAAAACCTCCTCGCGTCATATCTCTCCCCTTTAGGGGTGAGCTCGATCTAAAAACCGAACCGAACCAAAACCAATAAAAACCGAAAACGATGAATTTTCAAAATCGAAACCGAATTCGAACCGATAACATGTTACTGGTTTCGGTTCGGTTCGATTTCGATTGGTTTTCGGTTCGGTTGAGTTCTTCGGTCAAAATGCTCACCCCTACTCCCCTCCGTGATGCACGAGAAGTGGAGAACCACACAACTCCCTCCCACCATTTGGTGGCCAATGTGATGTTCAATCCACTTTATCACTACAAGCTCCATCATTACAAGACACATCTTGCTCTTTAGGTTGGTGGATATGAGTATCACCAGTCACGCTAACATCATAGATTAGGGTGCCATTGGAAAAAAAAATGTCACCTAAGCAACCGTATCACATCATCTTGTAGAAAATACCCACCACATCCATCCACATGTGAAAGGACCCCACCAAAACACCTTAAAGTTGTTGCAATGTGTGAGACCACATTTGTGGCCTCTCTTGGCCGTGACCACATCCTCACCTAGGGTTGTCAAATCGTGCTATCGTTTTGTGTATTTGGGTAACACGACACGACACGACACGAATTCGTTCAACACGAAAACAACACGACACGGAGTCGTGTTTTATTTTGTTAACATGAACACGACACGATTAAAAAACGACAAACACGATAAACACGACAACACGAGATAAATAACAAATATGTCAAATTTCTTACTTACTACATGCTAAAAAGTAAAAACACGACAAAAATATTACATAAATTTTTAAATTTTCCGAAAACCACAACTATCGTGTCAATTTCGTGTTAATCTCTGAACACGAACACGACACGGCACGACTTCGTGTTTGTTTTACATGACACGAACACGAATGAGACGAACACGAATTTAAATTCCAATTTCGTCTGAATTTCGTCTCGTTTCGTGTATTTTTGTCGTGTCGTGCCAATTTTGTTCCAATTTCCTCACCACATGAAAGCAACCACACCGTGCAACCAAGGCCACATCATCACCACATGCCACGCCCTTTGGTTCGGTTCGGGTTTTTTAGGCAAATTGCCCATCATTATCCGAAGACCGAACCGAATCGAAACATAACCGATAGAACCGAAATTGATAGCAACGAATTTTTGAAAACCGAAACCGAACCGATAACATATTATCAGTTTTGATTCGGTTCCAATTCGGTCTTTTTTTGGTTCTGTTCAGTTTGGATTTTCGGCCCAAATGCTCACCCCTACCCTTTTCCCATAACAGACCGCCTTAAGAAAACCAATTGAGTATGGATACTGGAGCCGAAACAAAAGTTGTTGAATACTTATAAACAACATTCGGGATTTCATCACTTAATTCATTGGTATGCACAGAAAGTTATCGAACTATAAACAGAAGATTTGAATATCGAATATATACGAATCACTAAATCATCAAATTATCAAAGATTAGAAGGGGGTGTTATGTATATATGCATAAACCAAGGGGTAATTAGTGATACAAAACACCCTCGTTACGCAGACACAAAAACGAAAAAAGAGTTTGGGATTCGGAAAGCAGAAGTAGAGAGAGAAAGAGGAGAGAGAGTGTGTCTTATCGGAGGTGAGCGATCAAAGAGAGAGAAATAGGGCTCGCCGGAGTCTGATTCCGGGCGACACAGGTGGAAAAATTAGCCGGCGAAATCATAAATGCGGCTGAGCAATTTCAGGAAGAAGAATAATCGAAAATTTGAAACCAACAAATCAAAGCTATTGCGATTAGCTTGTGGTTCATACGAACATATGTTTGGGGTTTTTGAATCTCAAGTTTCGAAGAGCTATAATGAGGTTATACTTGCCAATTGTTGTTAATTTTTAAGAGTTCTTCGGAAGTTTAAATCTCCTCAATTTGTCGTTTTAATTCCCAATTGTGTATGTGCATTTTGAAATTCATATTGCGAACTCTATGAAGAGTTCAATCTGTTGATTAATTTGCTGCATTTTGAGTTCAAATTTGGGAACTTCAAAGATTTGATGAAATTCGGAGGTAATTAATTTAGTGATTTTTTGTTTACTTGAAATTGGAGGGAGGCATCTTCGATCAAAATTAAGGGTTTTGTTTGCATTAGATTTGATTATGATCAGGGATAATGCGTTAGTGGGATGGAATTTGAATAAAATAGGAAATTTTTGTTTTGGAGGGAGTGTTAGTTGGAAACTGTAGTTCTAATCTGAATCTTTCCTCCATTAAGAAAGTGAAATTAGGGTTTCCTACATTATGCGTTTGCGTTATTCAATATTGAATGAATCAACTTTCTTCTGGAAAATGGGGTATTGTAAGTGTAGTAAAACCCTAATTTAGTTGGCGAAATTAAAAATTTGGGTTTTTTCTTCTCTGAAGCTGAAAATCGATAGTTGTGTGATCATTTTATGGAATTTTAATATTGAGAAATGCAACCACCACAGCAGCATTCATGGATCAATCTTGTGGAAATTAAAGGTCAATTAATCAAGAAGCTTGGGATGGAAAAATCCAAACAATATCTCGATTACTTGAACCGGTTTTTGAGTTTGAAATTAACCAAACCCGATTTCGATAAACTTTGTTTAAAAACACTCGGGAAAGACAATATTCAACTACACAATCAGTTAATTCGTTCAGTTTTAAAGAATGCTTGTACAAAAGCACCTTCAAAAACAGTTGGAAACAAGAAACAATCGGATGAAATACACCATCAAAATGGTGTCACCCAAATTACAAGCCCGTTGACTTTGACCAATGGTGATATTTTGCCTCCATCTCCAAGAAAGGCAAGAACCGTGACCCGTGATCGAAGGGTTACAAACCCTAAAAGTGCTCTCGGGCCAAACGGCCCGACAAATAACAGTTATTTTTCACCATCTATTCCTCAATCGGGTGATTCTAGTCTTGTTTTAGAAAATGGGAATCATAAAGAACACATTTTTTTAAACCAATCACAAGATAAGTTTGCTCTAAGACCACCACTCGGGGTCCCGTTTTGGCCCGTGAGTATAGGTGGGGCCCGCCAGGTGTCTCCATCACAAACTAGCAACAAATGTGTCAGTTTGCAACACGGGTTGTTAGAAACGGTTAAATTAAAGGACCGAATGGAGCAAATAGCAACACCAAACGGTATCCAACAAGTATCAATGGATTGTGCAAATGTGTTAAACATTGGATTAGATTCTTATTTAAAGGGTTTAATTAGATCTTGTACTCAACTAAAAGGAGCCCGAACCCAAACGGGCCAAAATCTTCAACTTCAACCCGAACCCGAACCCAAACGGGTAGTAACTTTGCTAGACTTTAGGGTTGCTATGGAGCTTAACTGTAAGCAGCTCGGGGAAGATTGGCCCGTTCTTCTCGAGAAAATATCTACTCGTGATTTTGAGGAATAAAAGATTGTTTTTTGGATCAAAGTTTTCGGTATCTATCTCAATCGGGCTCGGTCCGTTTAGTGCCAAGATTTCACGGGCCTTTTTAGCAACCAAACAAAACAAAATTGAATGTAAGGTTGCAATGTTGTATGATTATGATGTCTCACTGCATATTTTCTGTAATTTAGTTGTTAAGATAATTTAGAAAAGTTTTGCAGGAATAATATTAATATTGATTAAAAAGTTGAGATTTGCATAATTTGAGGTTTTTTGTGTACCTATTTTTAACATTAGCCACTAATTTAAATTATCGTATATTAATGACACGTTTTCTTTTCAACTTATTCCTAATGAAGGTGTGTTTTAACGAATATATTTTATTAATTTTTACTTGTATGATGTTTCTGCTTCTGTTGGTTGAAGAAAAATATTTTGGTTTTTTATAAAAATAGAATTTATTTTCGGGAAATTGAATGTATCATTGAGGTGATAATGACGATTCTAGTTCAGGGAAACATGGCCCATATAGCTGAGGTTTTGAAGGTAAATTTTTTACATTTTTTGTTATTGATTTTTATTTTATTTTATCTGAATTTGTATGCACTGATGAACGGTAATCGTGTTTTCTTGCAGAAACTGAAATAATGTCTTGAAGGTCAACCAGATTTTAAATGGTGTGTGTTTACAACAACTTAATTTTTATTACAAACAATTTTGTAACCATATTATTGAAATTCTACCCCTTTTAAGTGAGTTGACCCAGAATACTTTTAAGGCCAAAATGCATTTTAGTACCTTAAACTTGGCTGAGTGGAATTTTTACTACCCTGACCATTAAAGGTGCACCATGGTACCTGAACTTGACAAAATGGTCAATTTAGTACCCTGACTTACTAATTTGCTCTTGTTTTCTTATATCATTTGCTTCTAATATCAATATATTGAGATAAACATACATTTTTTAGTCCGTTTAAAGCTCCAACAAAATTAAATCAAGTAAGAAAACACGATCAAATTTATGAGTCAGGGTACTAAATCGACCATTTTGTCAAGTTCAGGGTACAATGGTGCACCTTTAATAGTTCAAGGTAGTAGAAATTCCACTCCGCCAAGTTAAGGGTACTAAAATGCATTTTGGCCAACTTGTAATCCAAAATTAATACTTCCTCCGATTCAAAATAAGTGACACACTTTCGTTTTTGGCGTGATTCAAAATAAGTGACACACTTTGAAAAATTACCATATTTGGCAAAAATTAATGGGACCCTACCCACTAACTATCTACTTTAACAAAGTGAAATGACTTATTTACCCATACTTTTTATTTTTAAACATTATTAAGTTCACTTTATTCAAATGGTGTGGAATAGTCATCATTATAATCTTTTGCCTAAAAAACCGTGAAACACAAAGTGTGTCACTTATTTTAAATCGGAGGAAGTATAAGTTTTCATAAATAATTAGTGTGTAAGCTGTCTTTTTCATAATAATCTAATTTATTTGAATAAAATACAGTTTGGGCTTCTTTCGACCCATTTAACCTGTCTTTTTACGCTTTTTTATATATTTATTTTACCTATTAAAGAGAACATGTAACATCAGTTGACCCGTTTACTTGCAAATGGGTCGAAGCTGCCACCTCTAGCAAAGGTTTTTCTAAATCCTTGCTGGTATTTGCTTTAGCAGATGATCAGGAATCTGGCAGAAATTCAATACAAACCCGACACGAGCCCGCCAGCTGGCATAAACCCAACAATTTGAAAATAAATTAATATAAATGTCACATTTGTATGTATCTTTCCACTCGGACCAACATGTTTTGCTAACCCTCGTTGGTCTCTGGTGTTATCTTTTAAAATTGTGTAAGAGAGTTAATTAAAATTGAAATAATATTGGTTTAACTGTTAAAACAAGTATTGTTTGATTCATACAATGAAGATATTGCATAAAACTATTAATTAAATAAGAAGTTTCTTAACAAATTGACAAGTACATTAAACGAAGTTTAAATTTTACGGCTAAATATAAATTTGAACATAAATACTAATTTTAACTTCAATTAATTATGCTTTTAATCTTTAAGAAGGACTTGAGTTTGACAAACACAGAAAGAAAGATGATATTGTTTAAACACCAAATCCACTGAAGATAAATGACAGTTTCAAATGATATTGTTTAAACAGCAAATCCAGATAAATTAAAGTTTCAAATCTGTTGAGTCGTATTAAACATTTACTTTAATAAGAAAAATTGAGATCAAATGAAAAAATAATTAAAAAATCCGGTTCGCAGCTGGTTTAACTATTTCAGCCGGATCTGATTTATACTTAACTCACCCGGTATACATAAGCGTTCCTTTAACTCGGTTAATTCTGCCCAACACGTTTGCGATGGATTTTGAAACATTGTGCTATTATTAACCTTTTCACTATGTAAGGGAAAAAGAGGCTAAAATCCCATTTAAGAACAAAAAGACTACAAACAAGATTATTCCATATTTCCAAAACGCGGTGTTAACTGTTCTTACTTCCAGCATCGAAATTCTAAAATTCAGAAAACTGTACATGTTTAAAAACACAAAGTGCATACCATCACAACATTAATATTCTGAATCTAGTAATCCTTGCTCTGTAAAAAGAAATTTTCTTTTTCCGGTGGACCATGCCTGCTATAATTAAATCTCTTCACATCTCTCTT
The DNA here is from genome assembly GCA_963853835.1 of Calendula officinalis. Taxonomy (NCBI): domain Eukaryota; kingdom Viridiplantae; phylum Streptophyta; class Magnoliopsida; order Asterales; family Asteraceae; genus Calendula; species Calendula officinalis. The sequence goes on from OY970828.1 coordinate 38,412,599, forward strand.
TTTAAGCATCGTATGCAAACCTACCATAAAATCGTCATATTTTATTTCCATCTATAGTAATCGGCGGCACCATTTTCTGATTCCGGTATGTCAATTTCTTCCAATTTTACTTCTTGTTTTGAGCTCTTTTTATGACCTAAGTTAGATGTTTTTGCGATTAGTGTGAAATCGAACCGTATCTTAGATCCGTGTTTATTCAGAACCGATTTGGACTTTGATTGTTGTTTCAGATTGATTTGATTGTGCATTGTAATTGGATATGCATATTTGACACTCGATTTTAGTACTTTGGCTTATAAATTTGGTAATTGCTAGCCCTTTGTGCGTAAAATCGAGTTTAAGAACATAACGATCAGATTGATTTTAGGTTTGTTCGTAATCTATAAATGTAACTCGTAAAGCAGTCTATATAAGCTGGATTAGGGGAATAGGGGGTGTTTGGACTTTGGATGTTAGTTTTGGCTGGTTTTTTGCCAATTCAAGCTGTAATAATTTGATTTATACTATTATTTGTTATATTATCAATTTTGGAAGTTGGGTATCAGTTTCAAAAAAACTATTAATTACAACATCAAACTGCAGAAACACATCAAAATGCTATCATTTGGCTTTTGCAACATGTTGCCTTACTGTTAAAACACTGATTATACCGATTGATGTTTGGGAACACTAGGTACATTTTGCGATAAATTCATATTTTTTTTCTATCTATTTCAGAATTTGATCTTAACACCACCAACAGTTTCTGCAGGTTATGTGGCGGTGCCGCCACTAACCGCCCAAAAATCACACAAACTCAATGGCTCTAGATGGTGTAATCACTTCACCTCACCGGAGAACCCAAACTGCATTTTCTTCAAATTTATCAAAAAAGAATTACTCATCAGGGAACGAATTGGGCAGTTTTACCACTGTGATTAGGCGGCACAGATTCTTGTTAACCGCCCTTGCACTCCTTGCGTTTTTATGCACAATTTATTTATATTTTGCAATTACTTTAGGGGCTGGTGGTGATGTTTGTTCGGGGTTGACCGGAAGTCAAAAGGCGTTGTGTCATGTTCAACGTGCAAAAGAGTCGGTAGCTAAAGGGAAATTGAAATTTATGTAATGGATGATTTATTATAGATATGATATAGTGAGGCTTATGTGTTGTTATTTATCATTATGTGTTTTTATTAGTATTAAAGAAACAAAAGGGGAATATGTTTATTTGACTTTATGTTGACTCTGATATCAAAATAAACTCGATATCAGTTTTTAAGGGTGGTAATTCTCGACACGACATAAACTCAATATCAAAATAAATGAGTTACAGTTGTAAATAGGTTGACAAGACCAACATGTTCAATAAATGAATTGGGTTAGAGTAGTTTACAATCTGTCAACCTCTTTAAACTTCATTAGAATCTTTGAAACTTTATTAGAAAATTTTATAAAATCTCCCAATTGTATTATTAGAAAAATCTTTGAAACTTTATTAGAATCTTTAATGTCTCTCAATTGTATTAAATCTCTGAAACTTTATTAAAATCACACAAGGAGGCCTTAAAATAAATTTGTAAAGGTCCTGTTTTTAAAAAGCTTGCTTTGGGCCCGAATAGCAACTCCCAAGTACCCTTTTTTATTTTTAATATTTCCGTTTCTTTAGATTGTAAATTACAATCATATCCTTAGTGAGTGGGAGAGATGAAATGTAAAATGTGGTAAAAAGAAATGAAGAGTATAAATGTCTTTTGGTATGAAATTATTTTGTATGAATAAAAATTGTTCTATTAGAATCAACTTCCGGTAGCTAAAAATCCTCAACAATTATACTGTTTGTGAAAATGCTCGGAAGAAAATAGACCGAGAAACTTCATTACTACCAAAAGATTTTTACTTGAGTGACATATAACCATCTTTTGGACACTGAAATAAATTTGAGCCATAACGAATCGGCTTGTGTTTTTTACAAGATTTCTTGCATTCGGGCTTACGAGTTTGGTTGGCAATAAAGATCTTGATTCATTTATCTTTATGGAAATGATGTTTGTTTACATAGATTCAAACTTCAACGGTTTTGGCTACAATCCAATAAACAGGGAATGAAGCAGAATGATTATTTATTCTGCAACTTGTGTATTGTTTTCAGTCACTGTACAAACGAATCATAAGCTCCCGAACCAAGAAATTCAATTGAAGGTAGGCCCTTTTGTTGTACTTTGTTTTTATACAACTCTCAAGATTCCCTTTTTCTGTGTAAGGCAACTTGCAGGATATTTTCCATTCTTTACTCATGTTCATTTTAACCAAAAAATCAAATCCAAATCGGTTAGACCCTATTTTCAGTTTTCACGCCCGTACTTAGTTGCCCTTTTTTGTCTTTTTTGGTTCTCGGTTTTCTTTATTTAGTCCGGTTCGGTTCCGGTTTTTCAATTCTAGAACCGAATTTGAAAATTTCAATTGTATATTCGTGTGAGCAAAAGGGTTTATAATAAGCATAATTTGGGCTATGAGGCTTCGTTTTTTTCCCCAGTTTCCAGACTTTGTTTTTTGGCCGATTTTCAGTCCGTTTATTTTTTTAGGCTCGTCCAAATTTATGTGTCTATTTAAGGTTTCATTGAGATGTTGTAACATTCATTTTTTGTTTTTATGGAATTTTCATTTTTCGTCTCAATTCACATAATATGTGTTTGATACTTTGATTGGGAAAATCACTCTGATTATTGATATTCGTTGAATCAGTAATAATTAGACAAACTGAACCTGGTATTCATATAAATCAAATATGTACAATTTGTGTTTATTTCATTTGTAGTCTACATCAAAAAGTTTATATGGATTCAAATGACAAACAAACTATCGACAAGTAATAGTACATTGTATAATTTGTGACAAGTTTAAACGTACATTAATATTTTATGTAAACCCCCTATATATTTCATACATCATTGTAAACAAATAATATGTACCACACACTCATAAATTATAAATTGCATTGATATATTCTATACCATCACCCCAATACTGGAAAAAAAAAGTTCTCTAAACAAATATAATATTCACAAAAATCATGAATCAATCTTTTCTTTTTGGCAATTTTAGTCCAAAGTGCAAGTTTCTTTAGCAAATCCAAGGGTAGATGCCTTAGTATTGTATATAACCCTTGTGTTCTTTTGCTGATAATTCCCAATAATACCAATTTCCTCTTCATCCGAAAGGCCCGCAATCGCTAAACAAACTTGTGAACCATCCGATTTTGCAAAATATAAAATTCCCGTTACATCAACCGTTAATTTAGCATCATTATCAAAATGCATTTTAAATGTTGGTATTTCCACTTGTTCATAAGAAGAGAGGTTAAAACAAGTATCCAAAATCGAAAAAGCAGGAGCGCTAGGAAAGCCCGAAAATTGTTTTATGAATTCGGATTTAACCGCGTTATAAACCGAAGGAAAAAGGCGTGTAATTACCGTTCCCGAATCTATTAACATTTCCCTTTTACCGAAACTCGAATCTTGTAACGGCACCCCACCGATACTAATTCCCGTGAGGTTAAGAAAGTAAAAAGTGGGCATCATCGGGTTGGATATTAAGTTAGTATAAGAAATCGGGCTAAAATTCTTGTAAACCGATATTTCGTCGCCTAAAATTAGCGACCCCGAATGGTTATCGGTCACCGAAGGTAAACAATACGAAAAAACACCACCAAAAACATCATATGTTTGAGTAACTAATGAAAGAGCACTTCTTCCTAGGCCCATAAGCCCGGAAACACCCCCGAATAACCCGTCATTGGCCCGCCCGCAACCAAATACGAAATCTTTGACCGATGTGGGACCTAGTACGAGGTTGTCACTAGCAAGATCACCTCGGGTAGACGATCCATCTCCATAACTAACATAATAATTACACGTCGAATTAACACCACAAACCCCTGAATTCCCGAGGGCGTTTTCGAGGTTTTGACAAGTTGTTGATTTGCATAAAATGGATTTGTATGATGGAGATTGTGAAGGGTTAAAAAGTGGTTCTTGTTGATTGTAACAAGAACCACACGGGTCGCATTGGACCCACGTGATGTCACTACCCGTATCGACAATTAGTGTCACGTTCCGACCACCTAATCCAACGGTCACGATGTAGTTTAGAGTTTGGAGTTTAGCTCCCGAAACAAGAGGGATTTGTGCTTGTGAAACTTGTTGATTGAAACCACTAGAAAGTGCGGTTTTTATTCGTGATTGTAGCGAATGAACCCGAATTTGATCCGAAAGTATGTGTTTTTTGAGTCTTTGGTTCCAATTTGATTTGGATTTTGAGCAGTAATCCTTGTGATGCAATTCCAATATAGTTGCATCCTTTTGTGTTCCTGAAAAAGAAAATACATTGATTATATAAAATAGAATAAAGATCTAAATTTCTAAAAAAGACCTCACTTTCAAATTTTCTCAAAATATACCACGCGGCATGTGCAACTTCATACAAAAATTGATAAGTGTCATTTGTCACACAAAAAATGGTCTGATTGCACAAAAAATCATTCGGCCACACAAAAAAAATCGGAGTTGCATAATCACACAAATAAAATCAAATCGGACGATTTATTTTGGAAAGTCAAGTCAGACAACGTGTATTTTAGAAAGAAAAAAAAGTTCATTTTTGTTTTATTTTAATTATTATCTCTAATTTGAAAACCCAATAACATCAGGGATTATAGGAATTAGCTAATAGTAGCATATTGTTTTTCTCCAAAGCAAGAATTACTAATCCAGACCAACACTTCTATCCTAAGTTGCATTTCATAAATAGAAACTTGTATTCTTATCTAGAATTTGGGGGCGACCATATAAGAAATATTACTAGTTCCATTAGATATCCTAGTGTAGCAACAAATTAGCAATAAAGTTAAAGAAAGTGAGCTAGATGTTGAGTACTAACTTGATCTTTGAGGGAAGCAATTAGTTGTATTAGTTTGTTGGTGTATCCACTTGAGTTTCTTCAAATTGAGAACTTGCCTATTTCCGGCGGCGGCGGCGGCAGCACTGGCGGCGGTGGCGGCCGGAGAGGCATATAAAATGAGTGAAAAAAGAAAGAAATAAGTAAGAAAAAGAGGCATTGTTAGCTTCTTCTACACACAGAAATGGAGGGAGATGAGAATCTTTTGAGAGTTGGAAATTGGCATGAGAACAAAAGGGAAAGGGCTGGCTAAAGAGTTGAAGGACCCCACTGTGTTTGCATGAAAATTATTGAGTCTTCACATGCACATCTACATTTACTTATTAGAAAAAGGTAAACTAATAATTAAAAAAAAGGTTAAATTGGTTGGATTTCGTTTATTTGATAGGTGGGGTTTCATTAGCTTGTGATTTTTCAACCATTTTTTATTGGTTTTATTATTATGGCTGAGCGTTCCTTTGACAAAGACTGCCCCTTTCACGGAGTTGGATTAGATGTCACTCCTTTTTTTCGCATGTACCCTACTTAAAACTGCTCCCAACCATGATGCTTAGTGATATTTTAATTTTTGTCATATCAATATTACATTACAATTGACATTTAATTGTATACCCTACTTAAAACCGCTCCCAACCATGATGCTTAGAGCATAAGGTGTGAAAGGTATGTTATAGACATGTTATAGGAATTTTGGGCTTATAATTTGGCTATAACTTGAGAGGAAAAAGTGGCTCATTGGTGTTATAGTTAAAATGGTGTTATAGAGGGTCCCACATTTGTTATTTGGTGTATTTTAATTGGTTGGACACCCCCACCCCCACCCTTGGCTTCCTCCCTTTTGGCGACACGCCGTGGCCATGGCGAAAAGTATAACGGCGATGGAGTGGGTGTGGTATAACCACGCCAAAACTGATTTTTAGGCTATAACGAGGCTTTAACGAAGCCCATACCCTTTGCTCTTAGTGATATTTTAATTTTTTTCATATCAATGTCACATTACAATTGACATTTAATTGAAATATATGCCAACAATATCCTTTTACTACAGCTTTTTGTGTCCAGCACATCTCCCACCTATATATATATATATATGAGATACGGACATGATTTTTCCTTGATGACTAGATAATGACATGTCCCATGCAGCCAATCACAAAGCCTCAAAATGATGAGTCAATTGCTGACTCAAAGGGCAAATAGGTAATCTTTTAAACATTCTAAAAACATCTCCAATGGAAGCTTTTTCTAAAGCTTTTTATCTTTTGTCTAGGTCATTTGAAGGTAAATGACCTTTTAGCAAAAAGCTTTTGCTTCAAAAAAATTTTCTTCCATAAGTCATTCTCAAAACATAGAAAAAGTTTTATCAACAATGAGCAAAAGCTTTTTTGAAAGCTTATTTATCAAAATTGGGTGGAAAGTCTAGGTGACAATTTAAATCAGTCTTTACAAAGACTTAACCATTGGGGATGCTCTGAGGAAGGGAAATACGGGTCATCATATTTTAGAGCATCTCCAATCATACTCTATCCATCTTTCTATCTCTATATTTGAAGTTTTATCTTCTCCAACCAACCTCTATTCATCACTCTAAATATAGAATGAAAGAAAAAGTACATCTATATTTGAAGTGAGAGGGTATATATTCTATCCATGCCTCTATCCATGAACTTCACATATCCTTTACTCTAACTTTTTTTTGTAATGTAAAATAAATTAATTAAAAATATGATTTCTGTAAGTCCCACTAGTTTTAGAAGGACTGATAGAGTTTATGGTTGAAATTGAGGTTATGTTTTATAACGCCTCGAAACTTTGGATAATTTAATATTACTTATATTTTGATTTTATGTTAATTAAAAGTATATGCTATGTTATGGATTTAATTAGAGCCCAAACTATATTCCGAGATTAGCTACATATGTTTTGATGTGTTATTAAATTATTATATTTGAGGGAATGTCTATTAGTCATAATTTCCCAATTTCATAGTCCATGTAAACTCGAGTGGGTTATGACAAGTATTTTCTTGGGGTTTATTGGGCTTGTGCATGCCAATCCAAAGGAAGGCCCGTGTGGCATGGGTTTTGGGATTTAAGGCGATTGTCACCCCGTTTCTGTTTCTTTCACCGGAGCTCTCTGCCACCCATCGTTAGGGTGCGAATTTTATTTTTCTACCAAACCCATTTTTATACTATTTTCTCTTATCACATGGCCCACAATTTAATATTTTATTCTAGTCTACCATCTCTCTCCTTATGGTTGCCTCCGCGACTGGTTTATACCCAAAACTCTACGCACCTTCACGATACGTACCGCATTCATGACATTCAGTGACAAACCAAATTTCTCTTCAATTTTATTTTTCTTTACAAGACAAAAGTTTACAAATTAAAAATCAAATAAATATTAAACTAATTAACACATATAAATTTTTTTCAAGTTATCAAGACCACAGCTCAATATGCTCAAACTAAAGTTTGAACGAAGAGGGCAACACAAACAACTCACTCACATTGCTCATGACCATACTTGGAAGTGGAGCCCGTGGGCTGCCAGAATGATCAACAAACCAAGCTCAATGTTGTTGGGCAGGTTTGTTCTCAGTCCACCTGGCTATTTTGGGAATGATTTGTTGGTAAGCTCTCCATCAGTAGCAACAGGCGAAATTCAATCGAATTTTATTTGGTATGTTGCGAGTAAATGTATAGTTTTTGTCACAACTTTATGGAAATTAGTTTTTATACCATAAAAACTACTTTGCACATTACAAAATATACTTACCACAGATCATTTAAAAGCTTTTCAGCTAAGATGTCCCGGGTTCTAACGTGCTAGATTAATAGCGAACTTTTTTTTTTATTCTAATTCATTCTTCCTAATACTTATTAAATTTTGGTTGTAATGAATCTCAATTTCTAAAATTAAAAATATATATTTTATTTTTACTATAAAGTTTTTGGGTTAACATCATGCACATATAAGTAAAAGTTACTGAAACATTCACTGATGTATACAATCTTTTGGTCGTCATATAAAAATCTCTGCAATATCGTGCGAGTATGATCTACTAGTTTATTGCAGTAGTCAACTTTTTTTATGTTGATACTTTTAAAATTAATCCTTTTTTCCTTTTTTCTATAAAGCAGTTAATTTTGTTTCCTATGTATAGCATGTTTGGATAGAGAATTGACAAACACTTAATAGACTTTCTAAACAAGCTACAAGTCATAAAGAATTTGGATAATCATAAAAGTACCTTTAAAAATAGTTTTTCCTTATCTGAAGTCAAATTTTAAAAAGTTACAATATTTGACTATTCAAAATGGCTTACACCCTTTAGTCATAAATTAATATTTTACATCAAAAAGTTAATAAATATACTTTTTAAAAAATGAATAATTACAAAATATTCAATAATAATAAGTCAATAATTTAAGCTAAATATTTTAGAAAAAAACTCATTATGAAAAACTAAAAAGTCAATAAATACTAATTTTAGCTAAAATAAGAAAATATGTTTGGCCTTTAAGTTAATTGTAATATTAGTAGGGTATGGATCAATAGAAAAGGGTCCTTATTTGAAGAAGTTGAAGAAGCAATGCATTTTCGTAAAATATACATATATGTATACATATACATACATATATGTATATATACATATATATATTCATACCATAGATATATATATATATATATATGTGCATATTCATGCCCGATATATATGTATATATACACATATATATACACATGCATTTTACGTAACTTGCATTTTCAGTCGTAACTTGCATTTTCAGTCGGAACTTGCATTTTCATTTACGAAAATGCATATGCATTCCGTATATATATGTGTATATATATACATATATACGGTAGAAATATGAACATATGTATATCTATGGTATGAATATATATGTATATATACATATATGTATGTATATGTATACATATATGTATATTTTACGAAAATGCATTGCTTCTTCAACTTCTTCAAATAAGGATGCTTCTTTCTTGATCCTTATTCATATTAGTACTCGTACTACTAATAATAATATTAGAACAAACTTAAAAGAAAGAAAAAGAAACTGTAGCTAATAATATTTGTACATGCAGCCATGCAGGTTTGGTACGTATGAACAGGTAAATTACCTAAGGGACTGTTTGATATGAAATAAATGATGAAGCGCAAACTGTCCGAATAATTAAGCTACTATGTATAAAATCTGTTTTGATATACAAAAACTTTTTTGTAAATATTATAGCTCTCATTCAGCATATGTTCAAATCTAGAATGATTTATCAGTCACTTATTGTCCCATTCAACACAGTCTTCATTCAGAGACGCTAAACAAACACACTGAATGTTAAATGATTAAGCATTAAGCGCTGAATGGTTCTATTAAACTGCAAAGAAACGGAACCTAAATATATTTAAAAGTGCGTAAATGGCAATAATATCCCGAACAGATAACCCTTAAATGTGAAACCTCAAATCCACTCTTTGTATCTTATACTCCCTCCGTCCCACAAAAAACTTCCCATTTGATATGGGCACAAGTTTTAAGGAGATAGTTAGTTGTGGGGTCATTGGTAATAATTTTGATTAAAATATAAGATTGGTTTGGAGAGAGAAAGATGGTTAGTGGATAGTTAGTGGTGGAGTCCTTAGTAATAATAGTATTTTATTATGTGGAGCCATCAATCGAATGAAATGGGAAGTTTTTTGTGGGGCAAAAAATTAAGGTCAAATGGGAAGTTTTTTGTGGGACGGAGGGAGTATAAGTTAGCAGTCCACATTTTCAAACTGCTTCCAATCCATCAAGAATATAAAAAAGAAATCGCCGAATCTGGTGATTGCGATCAAATTATTAGCCTTTTTTCATATTGCTTTTGGTTAAATTAATCAACTTTGTATACTTGCAGTGAAAAGATGAAGATCGTGATAAGAGAATCAACAATGGTGGTTCCGGCCGAGGAGACACCAATGACAAAGTTATGGCTCTCTAACCTCGACCTTATAGCCCCCAAATCTCACACACCGGTTGTGTATTTCTATCGACCGAATGATGCAAAAAACTTCTTTGATGCCAAAGTGGTGAAGGACGCTTTGAGTAGGGCTTTGGTTGCGTTTTACCCGATGGGCGGGCGGTTGAATGAAGACCAAAGTGGCCGAATTGTGATAGATTGTGGAGGACAAGGTGTATTGTTTGTGGAAGCGGAATCTGACTGTATGATTGATGATTTTGGCGATTTTTCGCCTCGAATAGAGCTCCGGAAACTTATCCCGGATATCGATTACACCCTACCAAATGAATCAATTCCTTTGCTCATATTACAGGTAATTAACATGTATATGTGTGGTAAAAATAGTTTATAAGAGTGGTGTATTAGTAATTGGATTTGGTCTCTATAAGGATGAATTCCCAGGAGGTCTCATTTTCAGTTTCTATGAGAAAAAAATACACTTTCTTGCGGGGGATGTCGGTTTGGGACGCCTCGCGGAGCTCCAGGCAGCATCCGTAAAAAAACAAATTTAACATAAGAGACTCTATACTGGAATCACCATGTTTGATTGTATACAGCAGCAAGTCCCCAAGAACTAATTTTATCTTACAAGATAACTACAAATTTATAAACGTAAATGCTAATACCCTACATGACACATACCTAAAAAAAAGTTATATGAATTTGGAGTATTGTTAATACCTGAGTTTTTTTTAATATTATTATAGGCTATTGCGTATGTTTTTATTCCAAAAGTTCAACTATAGTACCAAAAAGCCGTAATACCAAAAAGAACTTCAAAAAATTATGTTAAGATTTTTTTTAGTATGGGCACGTGTCACCGTGTGCCCCATACTACATCTGTCCCTGCTTCTAGGCATGGAAGTTCTCACGCACCGACTCCGTGCTACCCGCAAAACGAGGATCACTCTGATATTAGTCAGCTCGTAAAGCGAGTCCGACATTTAAGTTATATAAAGATAGATTTGAACATACTTTTAGCAAACTATGGACATTATTATAACTTTATAAGTTTGCATGTTGGTAATATAATATTATCCATCCGTCCCAAATTTATTGTTCACTACAAAAAAACACACCATTTAAAAAAAGTACATTCATTATACCGTGTCACCAATCAAATTTTCTCTTTTCCGCTTAAATGTTTTTTGATTAGTTGAAATTTAGGAAAGACATTCATTGTGGGAGAAACTAAAATAGTATACTAGACAATAAAAATGGGACGAAAGGAGTAATTAAAGAGTTGTATTCCAGGTAATCTTTAATTTTTATGTATTCCCAAGGGACAAATCTCAACCATTGATTACTTATAAGTAGTTTTTAAGGTTAATCGTATATTTTACACATGGAGGGGTATTTTGGTCATTTTCACACACACAAAAATCATTATTTATTTTAGAATTAATTTTTTTATTTTTTTTATTTTTTGAGTTAGTTACATGGATGGTCCTTTAGGTTTATATCAAATTTCACCAATGGTCCTTTAGTTTCAAAAATTACACTGATAGTCCTTATTTCTGAAAGAATCTTCCTAATAAGAAGAGAGGGGCAAGCCAAAACCTAGTCCTAACAAGTTGCTTTTCATCAGCTTTTTCAACGATAATCCTTTATGAAAATGGCCGTTAATTTTTCACGTTAAGTAACGTCACATGTGATGCACGTGAGGGTATTTTGGCCATTTCGTCTTTTCCTTCCCATTTACTCGAGTAAATTACACGGTTGGTCCTTTATGTTTATAACAAATTTCAAGGATGGTCCTTTAGGTTTATATCAAATTTCACCTATGGTGCTTTAGTTTAAAAAATTACAATAATGGTCCTTATTCCTGAAAGATTTTTCAAAAATTATTTATTTCTCGTTAATAACACATAATGTGATAATCAAATGTGATTGTATACTGAATCACATGTGATTCACTACTACACATAATTATCAAATAATATTGTTTTTCAAAGAAAAAATAACAAAAAATATAAAATAACAAAAAATAAAATAATTTTAAAATAAAAAATAAAACATAAATCGATTTTTCTTTGTAAGTGCCAAATGACCAAAATATCTCTTCATATATAAAATATGTGGTTAATTTTAACCATTAGATCTTATTGATCAATATTTGAAATTTGTCCCCCGAGACTACACAAAATTTAAGAACGAACATTTCTCTGTAATTAAATACCATTGTTCCCTTCTTCTTTGAGTAGGTAACTTATTTGAAATGTGGGGGAGTTTGCCTTGGAGCTGGAGTGCACCATTATGCTGCGGATGGGCCCTCTTGGATGGACTTTATGAAGACATGGTCTGAAATGGCTCGCGGCCTTGACCTCACCGCACCACCCTTTACCGACCGGACCCTTCTCCGTGCTCGGGACCCACCACGGGCCGTCTTTGAGCACGTGGAATTCCAACCCCCGCCTATTATGAAATTGGCATCACTTGAACCACAATCACATGAAACCGTGGCCTCGATTTTCAAGTTTTCAAGAGACCAACTAGTTGCGCTCAAATTGAAATCGATGGAAGATGGGAGCACAATCAACTACACCTCATTTGAATTGCTAACGAGTCATGTGTGGAAGTGTGTGTGTGAAGCTCGCGGGCTGCCGGATGATCAGAAAACCAAGCTCTACATCGCCACCGACGGGCGGGCCCGTTTTGAGCCCAATTTGCCCACGGGCTATTTTGGGAATGTTATCCTTTTAACTACTCCCATAGCTGTAATCTGCGAAATTAAATCTAATCCTAGTTGGCGTCTTGCTAGTAAAATCCGTGATGCGATAAAGATGAGGTACGACGATTATATAAAATCGACAATCGACTTTTTGGAGGTACAACCCGATTTGAAGGCTTTGGATGCGGGCGTTTTACAAGGTTACCATTGTTCGAGTCTTGAAATAACAAGTTGGGCCAAACTCCCATATTATGATGCTGATTTTGGATGGGGTCGGCCTATATATATGGGGCCCGGTGGGCCTTTAGTCGAAGGTTGGGGTATCGTGTTACCAAGCCCGATCAATGACGGGAGCTTGTCGATCGCCATTGAATTGCAAGTTGAACACATGAAGCTTTTTAGTGCGCTCTTGTACGATATTTAATATGTTGGACATGCCTTTTAAGAAATTGTTTTGAAAACAATTATAGTTTTGTCATCAAGAATTTGTGTTTCACGCGTTTGATCAATAATTTAAAGTATGGTTTTGTTAAAATGTGTTTTATGGGCCTATCTTAACAAATGTTAAACCGGTCGAAAAAAGTAGATTAGTTGCAGAGACAATTTACTTTATCAAAATTGTCAGTAGGTTAATTAATAATGTAAACCCGATTTCTGGAAACATTAACTGGAAAATAGTGTTTCATTTAATATTCCTTTTGCATCCACTAGTTACAATAAGCTGAGAAAGTTGGTTTAGTTAACAAGGTATTTCAGGCAACAAACGTGAGTTCTAATAAAGTCTACGTAACCGAAGCTGTTCTAACATTCTAATATTAGGGGTCAGAGTAAAAGGCATTTTAACTGGCCCAATTTAACCAAACTGTTACAATAACTTGCGGTTCAGTTTTTAATTTTAATTAACCGAAATTTTTGATTTGTTTCGATTAGTGCCAAAAAAAACAAATCATTTTAAGTGAACCCGACCTGTATCTTTAATTAGTTTAATTCTTTATATTATTCTTTTTGCTTTGATTTATAAAAGTTTAAAAATATAGGTTAAACATGTAATTTTGGAGTAAGATGTGATTTTTTTTTTAATTTTAAGTTATTATTGGTAGTTTTTTTTTATTGTTGGGCTAACATATATAAATGCTTTTTAGGGGAAAAAAAAGGGGGTAAAAGATAGAGCTGGAGTTAGCAAAAACATTTGGGCCAAATTTTTATAAACCCAAAACGAATGTGATTGTGATTAACCAAAATTAGCCGAACCCATAACCAAATTAACCACTTTAAACGAACCCTTAATTGATATTAACCGAAACTGATTAGTTAAGGATTCAGTTTGGAGTAAAAACTGACCCATGCTCACCCCACTCTAATCTAAAATCGAACGGGTGATTTCTTAATTTGAAACAAATCAAATGAACTCCCAAAAAATAGACCCGGGTTTCAATCTTCTCAAAATACCCCGTGCAACTATCCCCGCGAACGTGCAACCATGCAACTCCACTAGAACACCGCCACATGTTCGAGTTAGTGTTGCTCAAATAGTTACTACTGCTCATTAATACTGCTCAACCTTGTTACTATTGCTCGTTAATACTGCTCAAACTTGTTACTACTGCTCGTTAGTACTGCTATCCACTTACTGCTGCTCGTTAATGATGCTCCCAGTTAGTGCTGCTCCAAGTTAATACTGGCCAAGCCTCTCAAGTCGCACGGAGTATTCTGGGAAGATTCACTACACCAAAATACACTTTATAGGACCTCAATTAATGTCCTATAAAATTGGTTTATAGGACCTTTAACCTAATAGGACCTAAATAAAAGTGTCACATCTAAGGGGGTTGTAATAGGTGCTAGGACACTTATAAGTGTCCTAATAAAAGACTAGTATTATGAAACTAATTTTTTAGTCCTATAAAATTGGTTTTTACGACAAACGGGTGTCCTAATTGTAACACCTCAATTTTCAAAACAATAATTAAATAACATTTAATCCAAAGTACATAATATTGTATTGGTGTCAAATACCGGTTTTACAAAAACGAAAAGGTTTCTTGTTCGAGATTATCAGAGTTTACAAAAACGGTGTTACAAATTATATCTTAACCACAGGATAAGGACTCTAATCATCAACACCGAGCTAATCTCAACGAGGCCTCTTCTAAACGGGCCAATGTCAAGATAATCGGAATGCCTCCAATCTATCAAGACCATCATATCCACGGTAACTGGAATGCCTCCAATCTACCGGGACTCATATGTATTGGGTAATCGGAATGCCTCCAATCTACCACTAACCTTAAGGTACCGTAATAACCGGAATGCCTCCAATCTACTACGGCCCTAGGAACATCAACATCAACATCATCATCATCACTTATCTCTTATCATTATGAGCCTATAGCTCCATCATTTCTCAATCAATTAATCATTTCATCGTCATATAAGCAATTCATCATAAATCACATAAATAACTAAATTACTTAAAGACTCGATAAAAAACGTTTAATCATAAAACATTTGCTAACTATGTACTCAGTTTTGAAAGTTCACATGCACTCACCTTAGCCAAGCTTATCCAATATCGTGTTCTTTGAACACCAATTTCACCTCTCAAGATTTGAATGCCTCAAATCCTTCAATCGATAACCTATTAACAAAAACCAATACAATGGTTTGCATCAATCACCAATACTAACTACATAATCTATGACTAGTCAACTACTAGCACCACTTTCCCAAAGTTACCAAAACCCTAATTTCATAAATCACCATCTTTTCATAGATTCATATTATGAATACATTTTCCTTGTTAAAATACCATGAATCTAAGTTATATTACCTCCATTTAACCATTTATGCCCAAACCCATAACTAGGGTTTATGATTCAAGCTTCCCTACTTGGATCTAAGACTTATAACACAAGAGGGATGAAGATTTACCTTTGATCTTCAAATGTGAGCAAGAATCTCCAAGATCTAGTGAAGATTAAGCTCCAATCGCCACTTTACACTCAAAAATCGCACACACAAGTTGAGAGGAGAAAAACTAGGGTTTATGTGTAATAAATGAGGTTTTCCTGAATTTAATGCCGGTGTCGCCAAAGTTCATGATCGTTACCCAGAGTTCGCGTCGTGAACTCCTTCACGCACGCAAAGTTCGCGATCGGGACCTGGTCGGGAAGTAGTTCACGCCTGATAGTCTAAATAGCTGGTACGACTTCGCGATCCGTGAACCAAAGTTCACGGCGTGAACTTCCTTGGGCAGCTAGGGCTGCACTTTTTGATCCTTGGCTCGACCCGGTTTCGTCCATAACTTTCTCGTACGGTGTCCAAATGACACGAAACCAATTCCTACGTTCCTTAAATGATTTATCTTTATTTATCATATTTTTATACAATTTATTTATTTACAAATTCGGGTCGTTACACTAATAGACCATGTAATAGGACACTTTATGGTGTTTTAATATGTGGTTACCGTTCTATCATGTTTTGGGGCACATTGACGCATCCTAAAAAATACCCTAATGCAACGAAATGGAGCCTAATAGACCATGTAATAGGACACTTTATGGTGTTTTAATATATGTTACCGTTCTATCATATTTTGGGACACATTGACGCGTCCTAAAAAATACCCTATGCAACAAAATGGAGTCCTAATAGACCATGTAAGAGGACACTTTATGGTGTTTTAATATATGGTTACCGTTCTATCATGTTTTGAGACACATTCATGTGTCCTATAAAATATTTTCATAAAACGTAATCATAATGCATCAAATCTCTTTTAAGTACCAATAAAAGGGTCCCAATACAAAGGTGTGTTGTTAGGACCAAATTTAATGTCCTAATAAGTAACAACCATAAACATGTTAATTTAAAGTCAATAGTGTCCTAATAAGTGAAATTATATAACATATTATTTTTGCGTGACATATTTAATACTAATAAAAGATTATGAAAGAATAAATGACAAATAAATAAAAGAAACATAAAATCATAAATGCATTAATGTCATTTCCAAAAGAAAAGTTCAAAAGTCTTCCAAAATTAAACAATACCAACAAAAAAAACTAGAAATTAATGGTCTTATGCCATCACGCAACAAAAACGAAAACAAGAAATAAAAGTTAAAGCTACTAACTAGTCTTGGCATAGCAATTCATCAAAACAACAAAGAAAAGTAAAGGCCGGTGGTTTTGGTCATCATGCATCATACTCGGGCACCACCTACAAATAAAAAAACATATGTATAATAATGTAACATATAAATAAGTTATATTTTATATAAGATGTCACAATTTTAGAAATCATACCGAAACAAAAGGGCAAGGCCATGCAACAGTTGAGCCAACAGCATCTTAAATTGTGTCAAATAGTCCATATTTCCTCACCAAGTATTCATTCTTTTTAATAGCGACTTGGACATTTACCTCACGCCAATTTGGACCAAGTTGTTCACTTCCAACTTCCTCATCCGGATCCAAACTCCTAATCCATCCTTTTGCTACAATCTCAGAGTTTAAAATGCTTTTAAGGTAAACTTCATGCCCGACCTACAATAACAATTCACATAAACATGTGTACGTATATTTACATTCACATTCCAAATTTCCCCAATCTATCCCTGTGAGGAACCAAAGGTCAAATGCAAAATAAAGGTATAAATTAAATATTTTTTTATTAATTTCTAAATTAATTTCTCTTAATGATGGCCTGATTTGTATATATGTTATTAGGAAAAATACATACCCGTAAAGTTTGAGGTTTAGCGGCTACAATGAAACCATGTGGCGATGCATGTGATACATGTGTACCATAAGAATCATTCTGCCTCATTGATTCCCTAGCTTTACACTCGGCGAGTTCAGAGCTAAGCCGTTCAGCAGTAGACTTCCATTGAAGCTTATCCATACGACGAGCCGAAAGACTTGGAACCACACCCCAAACATCAGAAGCACGAACACCAAGCCCAAACATCTCTGCAGTTCCATTACTATCTTTACCGATTACCTTAGAATATATATTGTTGTATCCCAACAACACAAACGTGTTGCGTTATGACCGAGTAACGAGGATAAGATAAATGAACAACAAGATTTCAATGATTAAGAGTTTATTAAAACAACTTAATACAGTACAAAGTTTGCGGAAATAGATAGTACAAAGCTAACTAAAACTCTATACTTGAAATGACACTTTATACCGCTCAAACTAGAAGAGTATACACTGAGAGTTATATCAGCTGATACTAACAACTGATATTAATGCCTTAGTAATAACTATGGAGGAGTTAATACTTAGACAAATAACTAACTCTCAGAGAATGTTCTTGTGCTATGATTTCTAAAGGTGTGTGTAAATGCAAGCATTTACGTCTGTATTTATAGCCCAAGATCCATGTTCCTTAGTCCACAAGTTTGACGACGTGTAAACATATTATTCGTCGATGTGGACTTGTCTATGGATCATTAAATGCTCTTGCACAAGTTATTGTCCCAAGTGTACTTTGTGTCAACTACTTCCGGTACCCTTTCTGACGCACAGTGAAAGGTGTACTACACAAGTACAAAAATAGTTGACTTTCTCTTTACATGCTTGAGGGACAAACGATGATAATGTACTGACATTATCTTCTATTCCAAAATAGAAGATCTTCATCGTTTTCTTCTTCTTTGAGCGGGAAAGGGAAATGTTCAAGGTGTCAATATACATTTCCTTTAAGTCTTCATCTGCAGCAAGTACTATCAGCTGATTCCACAATCAGCTGAATAGTCTTCTTCTTGTCTTTGTCCTTTGGTCATAGACTTCGAATGAACTCTCGTTAATAGCTGCTGATTTGACGTGTATCCTAAAGCTAAGTACGTACTCAGCTGAAGGTTTATTGTATATACTTGCTTCAACTGAGATACATACTTCAGCTGATATTTATTCTTCTTGGCTATCGATCATCAAATCTTATTTACTTAGTCTTGGGACTAACAATCTCATCCTATTTGATGCAAATCGAATAGCCGTATAAGTGTAACCCTGTAATGATTCAGCTGATGAGGTCAGCTGAATGCTTATGTGCTTTGACCCTTAGGGTTCTTTTGTATATGTTTATCTTTTTACAATTTTTACAAGTATATTACACAAATTTTGATTTTCTATTGATAAGACAGTTAAAATTACAAGGAAAATAAAAAAAAAAAACTATAATGCCTTGGATATAGCTGATCCAACGACATTGCGATACAGTGAGTTGAAGGCTGAGGTTATTAATTTCTTCATTTCTCTTCCCTCTTCAGTGGAGGAACTCAGCAGCTTGTGATAGATCATAAGTTGATCCACATCACATAGATCCAACTCATCTGCTCGCTGAAAGCACTGCTCCTTCTTCTTCTCCAGATAGCAAAAGCCATAAATTGGTTCTTTTACGATCAGCCCAGGGATGAAGTTAACTCCCGTGGGGATGGCATTTGTGATATTGGGTCTTGTTTGTTTTGCAAATATGATTGACGACCCAATATCCAGTGGTCCGGAGTTAGCAAGGGGCTCGAGGAGAACGAACTTACGTTTCTCCCCTCTTGCTGAGGAGCTTTCACCAGCAGATCCTCCGACAGCAGCTGTTGGAGATTCACACAATTCAGGAGGTATGCGATATACCAACTCAGGAGCTTGTCTCCTGATTGCATCGCATAGAGTCTTGAAAGAGTAGATTGTGAATTTTATCTCGTTTTCCAGATCTGTTATAATCTGCGATGGTTTTGCAGATCTGGCAGCTGCTTCAGCTTCTTTCCATTCATCGTAGTTGAGAATGAAGCTGATCTTGATCAGAGGGAACTTTTCATGGACCACATCTCCTCCAGATCTTGTTATTACAATTTCATCAGGAGAGCTGGGATCGAATCTGGGGGCCCTTACGCTGGTGATCTTTGCCTCTTGCCTACGCTGATAAAGAACTTTGTTGAACAACCTAATGTTCTCAGCTCTTTGGGTTTCAGCTCTTTGATGCAGCTCTTCATGAGTTTTTCTTTGAAGGGCAATGGCTGTATCAAGATCAGTAGTGGTTCCAACTTCATTTAGGATGAAGTTTTTAACCGCAACAGATGTAGGCTCCCCCTCAGCAGGATAAGGGATCTCCTGTATAATAGGCTGAGGGTTTTGGATTTGCGGGGCTTGGACTTGTGGGCCCTCAACTGATTTAAAGGAATCAACGATTTTAACAAAACCAGTTGAGGGTACAACTTCTTCTTCTTGTGTTCGAGCAGAGGTGATAGGTGGAATTCTTGAGTTATCACCTGCTGGAACGTCTTCAGTATTGGCTCCAACAGCAGAGGTGACTATAGGTTGTGAACTATTTTGTTCACCTTGTTGTTCACCTGCTGAAGTGGCCTCTTTCTCCCCCTCAGAGAGTGCCCGAAGAAGAGGGGTACTCTCTGGTGCTGAAGCAGGACGGACAACAACGGCACCCTCATTGAGCTTTGCAAGAATGAGGTCAAGGGTGCCTTGGAGACCAATGACTTGGGAAGTCAGCGAGCTGACTTCAGTCTCCATTTTGTCCAACCTGGTGGACACAGCAGAAGCTGACTCCTCAATAGCCTGAGAAAGGTGGCTATGAGTAAGTGTCAGCAGAGACTCTTGCATTGATTGGGCAAGAGCCAGGCTGTCCCAAACTTCGGAGAGAAGTTGGTCTTGATCGACTCTGTCAGGATCACGAAGAGATTTCAATGCTTGACGCACATAGTCATTAAGAGAGATGAACCCGTTGGTGTTGATGCGAATCTGATCAGAAAGAAGAGCCAGCTGAGGAGCCTGAGAATGAACCTCAGTGTGCAGAGAAGTTATGCTGGAAGAGAGATTCTCAGCAGTTTGGGCAAACTTCTTTGGAACATCCTTGCGAAGGGAGTCCATCTGCTTACTCAGCGTGGCCATCCCAGGTCGAATCTGGGATGTAACAACTCTAGACATCAGAGCAGCAGCGGCTCTGATGGGAATGCGTCCTCCAGCTTTACTGGATTCAGCATGGGACACTTGGACGCTTTGGGGGAAGGGGTCCGGCATGTCTCCAGCTTGAGGGGTAACCTCAGCTGTGGGAGTGAGTGTTCCTGAGTTAGGAGGAATGGCTCCTATGGGTTGCTCAGGGACTTTGGGGGGTGAGTTGGGTCCAACTGAAACTTCTGGGGTTATAACAGAAGTGCCGACATCAGTTGTCAAAACAGTGTGAAGCTCAGAATGTTCTCCGTCAGATGACGAATAGTAAGACTGAATAAGATCATCAGTCGACTCAAACATTAGATGAAAAGCTGTTTGAATCTCTAGAGCTTCGGTCTCACCAGCCGGCGATACTGGTATGGAGACTAGAGGAAGAGTTCCTCTAGGTGGTGAGTTAGCTACCTCACAGCTTGGTTGGCGATTAATTTCGCGATCATTGGCAGCTGGGGTTAGTGCTTCAGTAACAACTTGGTTTAAAGTTGTCTCTTCATTGGCGGTGGTGGTTTCCTTGATCACCTGCTGGTTTAAGCCGGTGACGTCGTGGGAAACAGAAGGGCCAGCTTCAAGATTGACTTAGTTTCCAGTCAACCTATCATCAGCTGAAGACTCAGGGGTGATGAAGAAGTTGGGGGTGGTGTGTGTGCAGCTGACTCTCGGGTGGCTTAGGTTGAGCCGAAAACTTCACCAACAGTCTGTTAAGAGACTGAGGTTGCTTGTGGAGTTTGTTCCCGTGTTACAACGACATATAATGAATCAGTCGAGGAGCTACGCAGAGGTGTGGAGCCGACACTAACTCCTGGAGAACGAAATTGCCGTTTTGAAGTTTGCTGACCTGTTGAGAAATCAGCACAGAGAGAGTGGATGAAAGGAAAGGGAAAAAGAGAATCAGCCGGAAGTGTATGGACAGGAATTCCAATTATTGGCGGGGTTCCTGGAAAAACACTATAAGAGTGAAAATGAGAAGGACTGCTCTCAGATGCTGACATAGCTTCTGATTGTAATCATTCCAATTGGGATCTCGAGTGAGAGCCCAACGGATTCCGGCTGAATCCTGATGATGCTGCGATCGCCAGCTCAACATCATCAACAACATCATCATCTCCACAGGTAGCAGACCCTCTTACCCTCAGCTGAGGAGAAACAGGGGCGCTGGCAGTGGAAGAAGATGATAAAAAGAATGAAGAGGAAGAAGGAGGGCGGTGAGCAGATTGCTTCACACGCTTCTTCCCACCACGTGGAATATTACCCGTTTCCACATTTTCCACGTCAATGGGCATTGAGATCCCAGTGGAAGTGGTGGTATTTCCATCAACAGTTTGTGTACGATCAGTTGATGGAAAACACTTCAAATGAGAAAAGGACGAACCTTCTTGTAGGGCAGATTTCTTCGATGTTGCGCCCTTCTTTCGATCCTTTTGGATCTGACTCGATCATCTATGATCTTCAGCATGTACGAGGTGAGGGGAAATGCCTTCTCATCATCCTTCTTCTGGAAGATGGTATTGGAAATGGAACGAACCATCACCGATTCCCCAGGGATGTCCTCATAATCTATCTTCAGCTTTTCAAGCATCACATGTGCAACGCACAATGTGAAAAAGTGAAGATAGGGAATATGATTTCCCTTGCCTTTCAGCTTGGTCTTCACCTCCTCGTACACCAGTCTCCCGTAGTCGATCCGCTGACCAGTGACTAGGGCTTCAGCAAAGACTTGCATGCTGGAGTTGCACTGGTTGAGAGACCCGGAATTGCCGCCTATACCCTGAATGATGTGGGTAAAGAAATAGGCCCAAGGTCTCGTCAGCTGAGACTTCTTGAAGATCTGCACCTTGTCTTCTTCATTTTCTAATCTGTATCCAGTGATACGGATTAGACTCGCTTTAGCTTCATCAGCAGATTTAGTCTGCTGATATTCTTCTCCAGGTTGCAGATAATCGAATCCGCAAGCAACTCGGAAATCATCAAGAGAAATGGTGATTTGATGATTCCCTACTTGCTCAGAGATGTCGTCTCCAGAGGCGGAGGCGGTCATCCAGAAATCTCGCAAGAGTTCGATGATACTCTTGGTGACTCTGGTAAAAGCACCACGGATAAGGCAGTGACGCACAAACGTCACAACCGGTCGATAAATATCGACGAGATCATCCGGTGGGGAACTGTTGGCTACTAGGTTTGAGTTCTGAGAGAACTCAATGGCAGCCCTAGTAAGAGAAACCTTCGGAACTTTCTTCGTCAATTTTGGGAGAGAGAGAGAGAAGAAAGATAAAGGTTAGAAAATAGAGGGTTTTTAAGGAGAGAATTGTGGGAGAGATAGGAGAAAGTGAAGAAGAGAGGTGGGTATTTATAGGGGATTTATGGGTCGGTTTGGGTAAAGTTTTGAATTCAAACCGGGTCATAATTGGATAGTTACAAACCAACTATAGACACGTTGGTTATCGTGCAAAGGTGGTTGGATGTGACAGTGTGAGAAAGTGGAGCCGTTTCTGTGTCAGGGTAGTGGAGCCGTTTCTGTGTCAGGGTGTCTTGTCCCTCATAAATGCCAAATATTTCCACTCGAGTGGAAATATTTGACACAGAGAACGTGTGGATAGGGTTAGAAGATGTCTTTTTATAGGAGAACCAAACGTTTTAACTTATAAAACATGATAAGTTATCATTTAAGAGATTTTATTCGGCTGGCTGATAAATTAAAACGGTTTTAGTCAGCTGAATGTACTGAGTACCAAGGTGAATCTTATCAGCTGCTGATAGTACTTCAGCAGTTGATTCAGGCATTCAACATACCTAGCTCGCTGATCAAAAAATTGAATCGTTTTTCATCTAAAGGCTTAGTGAATAGATCAGCCAGCTGAAGGTCTGTTGAAATGAAGTGGAGTTCCACGTCACCTTGTTCAATGTGATCTCTAATAAAATGATACCTTATATCAATATGTTTGGTTCTATAATGAAGAACTGGGTTGTTGCTGATTGCAATAGCACTCGTGTTATCACAATAGATAGGAACTTTGCAGAAGTTCATATCGAAATCAACAAGCTGATTCTTCATCCAAAGGACTTGAGTACAACAGCTTCCAGCAGCAACATATTCTACTTCAGCTGTGGAAGTAGAGACAGTACTTTGTTTCTTGCTTGTCCAGCTGATTAGCTTTCCACCAAGCAGCTGACATCCTCCAGTGGTGCTCTTTCTATCCATTTTGCAACCTGCAAAGTCTGAATCTGAATAGCCAATTAGATCAAACCCGGAGTCTTTGGCATACCAAAGACCTAGGCTTGGAGTACCCTTAAGGTATCTCAATATTCTTTTTGCAGCTATTAGGTGAGATTCTCTAGGATCAGCTTGATACCTAGCACACATGCAAGTAGCAAACATAATATCTGGTCTGCTGGCGGTGAGATAGAGTAATGATCCAATGATTCCTCTATAGAATGTGACATCAACTGACTTACCAGTTATGTTAGCATCTAGGTTGTTTGGAGGAGCCATTGGAGTTTTCATGGATGGTGATGAATTCATATCAAATTTCGTTAAAAGATCTTTGATGTATTTTTCTTGATTTATAAAAATTCCATTTTTAGATTGCTTAACTTGTAAGCCAAGAAAATAAGTTAATTCACCCATCATACTCATCTCATACTTTGTAGACATAAGTTTAGAAAAAACGTCTACAAAGTTTTTCATCAGTAGCACCAAAAATTATGTCGTCCACATAAATTTGAACAAGAATGATATCACCTTTGATTTTGCGAATGAATAAGGTTTTATCAATCTTTCCCCTGGTGAATTCATTTGCTATGAGGAACGTGGAGAGTGTATCATACCATGCACGAGGAGCTTGTTTCAACCCATACAGCGCCTTATCCAATTTAAACACATAGTCTAAATATTTAGGATTTTCGAACCTTGGTGGTTGCTTAACGTATACCTCCTCTTGCAGCTTTCCGTTCAGGAACGCACTCTTCACGTCCATTTGAAAAACTGTGAAGTTTTTGTAAGCAGCGTAGGCTAGAAATATTCTAATTGCCTCAAGCCTAGCCACTGGAGCAAATGTTTCATTAAAATCGATTCCTTCCTCCTGTCTGTATCCTTGTGCAACCAGTCTAGCTTTGTTGCGAATAACCACACCTTCTTCATCCATATTATTCCTAAATACCCATTTTGTACCAATTATAGTCTTTCCAGCTGGTGGGGGCACCAGCTGCCATACTTTGTTGACCTAAAATTGGTTAAGTTCTTCCTGCATCGCTTGAATCCAGCTTGAGTCTTCTAAAGCAGCTTTAATATTTTTCGGTTCTCCAGTTGCTAGAAAACAAGACCATAAGCAAAGATTGCATGATGCTTTACTTCTTGTAACAACTGCTTGTTGTGGATCTCCAATGATTAATTCAATTGGATGTTCTGAGGTCCACTTAGATTGAGGAGCAGCTGTAGAAGAGGAAGATTCAGCAGAATTAGATCCTTGTTGAGCGGCTGACTGCTCAGCAGGATGAATTACTTCATTTCGAACGGATCTTCTTGAAGTATGAAGGGGTGGCTTAGAGATAGCCTTGGATGATGCTCTAGCTGTTGGAATCTCTTGTTGAACAGCTGCGATATCTACAAGATATGTAGGAGCATCATGGAACGTCTAATCTGATTCATTTATGGGAACCTCAAAGAGATTTAAAGCATCGGAAAATGCTTCAGCTGTATCATCAGGAGATGGTTCAGCTGATCTCTGAAATGCATCAGACGAGCCTGCAGAGGTGGGGTTCATAGCCTTTGAGTGTTCTTCAAAAGTGACATTTATGGACTCTTCCAATGTTTGTCTTCTTTTGTTGAAAACTTTATATGCTTTGGATAGAGTGGAGTATCCCAAGAAAATGGCTTCATCAGCTTTAGAGTCAAATTTACTCAGCTGATCTCGCGTGTTTAACCCAAAACACACACAGCCAAACACATGAAAGAAACCTATGAATGGTTTCCTCTGACGAAAAATCTCATAAGAAGTCTTCTTGTGTCTCTTCACATAGAGAGACCTATTTTGAGTAAAACACGCTGTGTTAACAGCTTCTGCCCAAAATTGTTTAGGCATGTTTGACTCAGCAAGCATTGTTCTTGCAGCTTCTATTAGGGTTCTGTTCCTTCTTTCAGCGACATCATTTTTGTTGAGGTGTTCTTGCAGCTGAGAAGTTTTGGGAGATCCCAACATCTGAACAGAAATCTTCTAAAGTCTTGTTCCTGAATTCAGTACCATTGTCTGATCTCAGCATCTTGACTCTAGACCCATTTAGAAGTTCCATCATTTTGATGAACTTGATAATCTCTTCAGCTGCATCACTTTTGTGACGAGAAATATTACCCAAGTATATCGTGAATATTCATCAATGATAACAAGTGTATATTTCTTTCCACCTAGACTTTCAGTACTCATAGGGCCAAAAAGGTCCATATGGAGCATGTGAAGGCATCTGTCGATGGAGAAACATTGCTTTGATTTGAAGGAGCTTTTATGTTGCTTGCCTTGTTCACAGGCTGAACAAAGCTTATCCTTTTCATATTTGATTTGTGGCAGACCATTCACCAGCTGACCTCGAGCCAGCTTCGATATATTTTTGAAGTTCAGGTGAGATAGCCTCTTATGCCACAACCAATTCAGCTCTTCAGTAGAATGAGAGAATAGACAGACTTCTTGATTTTGAGGATTCATGTCAAGTGTGTAGACATTCTTGGTTCTTGGAGCAACTAATACTACCTTTCCATTCTTATCCGTCACCGTTCCTCTGTATTCGTTAAAGTTCACTGAGAACTTTGCATCACAAAGTTGGCTAATGCTGATTAGATTATGTTTCAGCCCATTTACATAACCAACTCTTGTGATTTTTACGGATCCATTAGAAATGGTTCCATAACCTTCAGTTGAGCCTCTACCATTATCACCAAAAACTACTGAGGGACCATCACAAACTTCAAAATCTTCCAGCAGGGATTTGTAACCAGTCATGTGTCTCGAGCAACCACTGTCTAAGTACCAGACATATTTGCTTTCATCACCCTGCACATAAAATAAAAGAGTTAGTTCTTTTTGGGAACCCACACTTCGGTGGGTCCTTGTGACTTCCCGCTGGGACTCACAGAAGTTGGCTTTTCAGTAGGCTCACATACTGAAGTCGGGGAAGGTCTCAGGCATGTGCTGTCACACTCACTTGCCATGTTCCCACGATCTCCACACTTATAGCATTTTCTATTTCTTTGTAGTGGAGTAGAGGGCGAGGCAATAGGATTGGGAACTGGACCTAAAATCCCTTTCATTTTCTGATTATCTGAGATAGTCAGAGTTTGAATGAGTGATGTCAGCTTGCTGACCTTTCCTTTCAGCCGTCTGACAGACACGGCTGAAGAAGGACTTGGAGTATTCTTAGGAATATTCTTACCTTTGTTCTTTGCGGCTCGAGTACGAACTCCAACTGGCTCACCCTTGGAGGGTGTAAGAGCAGTTTTCTTTCCTGCTGTCCTTCTAGTCATCTGCTGAGATCTAGCAGAGGAGGCAGCAGGTGATGAACCCTAGATAGATTTCCTTGGTTCAACAATAACTACAGTAGGTGTCCTGACTATCATGGCAGAGGCGTCAGTCGACGACTCTTCACCAGTAGATTCAGAAGGATTTTCTGAGGACATCTCGGTAGCATAGGTTTTGGTAGACCTTACAAAGGAACCAAAAACCAACTCTTCAGCTGCCACAGAAGCATAAGCCGACGAGTAGTACAGATCATCTGTACTGCTGTCAGGTACAGCGGCTGCAGCAAGGAAATCTCCTCCTAGTACAGCTTGTACTTGACTAGGGATTTGTGAGTTAACACATTCACTCACACGTTTGGATGAACGAGACCATGATTCACAAATCTTTTTAATTGCTTCAAGTTCTTTAACTTTTTCAATTAGATCATGTTGAAGAACTGAGTTAATAAATTTTGTTTCAGAAAGTTCTTCTTTTAAAGTTTTGTGGTCAATTAAACATTCTTTTAAAAATGCATTTTCACGTAGAATAGCACTATGTTTATCCAAACATTCACCTTTCAGCTGATCAATGAAGTGCAAGTCACAAATAATGGAATCAAAAATATCTTTGGCTTTAGTAGCCTCAGCGGAGATTAGAGAGGTTACCTTTTTATGATCAATGTTGACCCATTTATAGGAACTAGCATCATCAGTTGTAATGCTTTCATCATCATCAGCACAAGCCATCAAACACATTGTGGCCATTTGTTCATCGTCATCAGATGAGCTGTTACCAGAGTCAGCCCAATCATGAGTTTCAGCTACGAGACCCTTGTCAGCAGCTTTGCCTTCAAGTGCCTTCTTTTCTTCTAGAATCTTTTTAGTGAAGGCTTGTAGATTTTTGTATTTATCTTCAATGGACTCACCAGTTGAAGATGATGAACTAGCTTTCTTCTGCTTGCAGTCGTTAGCATAGTGTCCCTTCTTGTTGCAGTTGTAGCAAGTTATCTCAGAGATGTCAGGTGTACTTCCAGAAGGTCTAGAAGAAACAGCTGATGAGATAGATCTGCTACTCGAGCCTCTAGCTGAGGAGCCAGACTTGTTTTTGAAGAATTTTCTATTTTTAACAAGTAATGCCAACTCAGATATAAGGGCATCGTTGTCTTCGTCTTCATCGACTTCTTCAATGCTGACTTCCGGCATGTTGAACAAACCAACAGGCGAAGTGTTGTCAGCCTCATCATCTGATGGTGGATATTCGATTCAACTAGGCTTGTTTAAGGAGACAAGAGCAGTCGAAGATCCATCGGAACTCACTTTAGAGTCCTTTGGAGGTTAAAATTTGTTGAGTACAGTTCTCTCATGGCTTAAAAACATACCATAGAGAGACGAAAGAGTATAATCTTTCAGAGTAGGAGATGTACTCATGCAAGTTATGATGGTAGCCCATTTAGAAGGTAAGGCTGCCATAAACTTACACATTTTGGACATATCGTCCTTATCAACCCCATGAGACTTCAGCTCGTTTAACAGAATGTTATAACGATTGAAAGTTTGAGCTATAGTCTCACTTGGCTTGACTTTAAACAGTTCATAATCATGTATGAGCATGTTTTTGTTATGTTCACGCACAACAGATGTGCCTTCATAAACTTCAGCCAGCCATTCCCACATCTCTTTAACTGAGTCACAAAACTGAATATTGTGATACAGTTCATCACCAACTGCTTGAAAAAGCATATCTCGACCCTTGTTCTCAAGATGAACAAGACGTTTTTCAGCGTCTGTCCACTGAGCCTCAGACTTCAGCACATAGTGTTCTGGTATTTCAGAAGTACCAGGAATGGGGGTTTTGGGAACATATTTTCCTATCGTTATGTTATCTTGGAGTTTTGGGTGATAGGTAACCATGTGGGACAACATACGGGTTTTCCACATGGGGTAGTTGGTTTGAGTGAGTTTGGGAGGTTTTCCAGATGATGGAAGATCTGATGATGTAGGTTCAGCCATAACAGATGCTCAAAATTGATGGAGAACAATTTTGACACCCGCTCTGATACCAGTTGTTGGATCCCAACAACACAAACGTGTTGCGTTATGACCGAGTAACGAAGATTAGATAAATGAACAACAAGATTTCAAAGATTAAGAGTTTATTAAAACAACTTAATACAGTACAAAGTTTGTGGAAATAGATAGTACAAAACTAACTAAAACTCTATACTTGAAATGACACTTTAGACCGCTCAAACTAGAAGAGTATACACTGAGAGTTATATCAGCTGATACTAACAGCTGATATTAATGCCTTAGTAATAACTATGGAGGAGTTAATACTTAGACAAATAAGTAACTCTCAGAGAATGTTCTTGTGCTATGATTTCTAAAGGTGTGTGTAAATGCAAGCATTTACGTCTGTATTTATAGCCCAAGATCCATGTTCCTTAGTCCACAAGTTTGACGATGTGTAAACATATTATTCGTCGATGTGGACTTGTCTATGGATCATTAAATGCTCTTGCACAAGTTATTGTCCCAAGTGTACTTTGTGTCAACTACTTCCGGTACCCTTTCTGACGCACAGTGAAAGGTGTACTACACAAGTACAGAAATAGTTGACTTTCTCTTTACATGCTTGAGGGACAAACGATGATAATGTACTGGCATTATATTCTATTCCAAAATAGAAGATCTTCATCGTTTTCTTCTTCTTTGAGCGGGAAAGGGAAATGTTCAAGGTGTCAATGAACATTTCCTTTAAGTCTTCATCTGCAGCAGGTACTATCAGCTGATTCCACAATCAGCTGAATAGTCTTCTTCTTGTCTTTGTCCTTTGGTCATAGACTTCGAATTGAACTCTCGTTAATAGCTGCTGATTTGACTTGTATCCTAAAGCTAAGTACGTACTCAGCTGAAGGTTTATTGTATATACTTGCTTCAGCAGAGATACATACTTCAGCTGATATTTATTCTTCTTGGCTATCGATCATCAAATCTTATTTACTTAGTCTTGGGACTAACATATATCTTGAGGTCCAGGCTCATCAATTACACCTTCCGGAAGCTGAGAAGTCAAGTCTTCCATTTCTTCCTGTATAAAAAGTATTAAATGTGTTAAATAAACTAATCAACTTGCAAGAAATGAGAATAAATCATGATAAATATGTGGAATGTTAGAAATCTTTCAACGCAAATGATAATTAGGTTCGCGGTATATGAACATATAAATGTAGTATATACAATGGCGTTTGAAATTTCTACATTCTTTGTAATTCCATCCTTAGAAAAGCATGCATGAAACAACTCCATTCTACTTGGTTCGTGTCCCAAAGTAACCTGTTTCATCAAATATACAACTAATAAAAAAAATCTGAACTTACGTGTAACACGAGTCAACCGTAGAAATCTGAACCCGGCCAACCAACTTTCTTTTCGGGTCGGCTTTCGGGTTATAATTTTTTACCTTAAACCCGATGGGCCCGACGTAGTAGTGTGTTTATATATAGAACTATTATTATAAAAAGAATATAGAATTACCTTTAGCTCTTCACGAACTCGAGCATAACTTTTTTTACCCGTGACTGGGACCATCTTCTTTTTTGCCCTAATAGCCTTATTTTTTTCACTGATTCTCTAAAGTAGAAATGTGAAGAGTTAAAACCTGAGATAAATATTTATTATTTAAAGTTAAAATAACCATTCCATACCTTAGACTTTCCTTTATTCCAAGACTTTACGAGTTTCTTCCACTGAAACGCACGCACTCGTTTTGGCTTGGCACTAATTTGTTCATGAAATGTCATACTCGGATCATAGTGGTACTTTTTAACTCTTGCCCTCCAATTCTTCACTTTCCTCCCAAAAGATTTTAAAATCCAAACACTAGCACTCTTGGGGATCTCAAACTTCTCCTGGAAAAACAATGTCATTGCAAATAGAAATATATATGTAGATATTTTGAACATACATTTAAGGTGTCTAGCAAGATCTGTTTGTTGGCTTTGCTAACTTTATTCCATGGTTTGTGAAGCGGGCAATACTTTCCGCTCCTTTCAAGAGATCCCATGAAATGGGTTAATGTACTCGTTGTTTTCACGTCTATAGCTTGCCCAAATTCATTACATGAAACAGTAATATGATCCTCTTCCGATTTGGCCCAAACTTTTGGCATAAATGTTGGCCCTCTAACTCTTTTACGTGCATTCCCTGAACAACAAAATGTAAAAAAAACTTAAATCAAGAAAAAATACAAAGAGTTAACAACTAGACATCCCTATGCGTGAATAACGAAACCAAATGCATTTTATGTTGCATAGGTTATATTGGTAATAGAACCAATGTATGTATGAAAAAATATCAATTTAACAATGATGTGAAGTAAAGAATGAAATGGTTATACGAAGAGGAAGAAAATACCAATTTAACAGGAATTTGTAAAAACTACGTACCTTGAGTGTTGTTAGTAGATTGGTTAGAATCTTCTTGAATTACATCTTCAACTTGTTGCATAATGTTGTGATTTCGGTTTCTGATTCTACCTCCATTATCCATCCTTGATGGCATGCCTGCAATATAATTTATTAGATGAAAATTTATCAAAACTCATGTAAAAAAATAGTATGAAGTCTAATTAGTATATTCCTCATGATATGTAAATATCAACAATAAAAAAAAGTATATAAATACAATTTACAAATATCTACAATATAGTATCAACTTTGAAAATGGTAGTAAATAAGTTAGTTATAGAAAGACATGAAAACAAGTGTTACAAAAAATAAGAGACTTAACACCACACTGAAATAACACCCTAGGTAATAGAAAACAGATCACTGAATGTTTAAGCAAATATTTGGCAACCCAATCGTTATCATATAGGTAAACATAAAGAACAGGTGCAAAGAAATTTGTATCAGGAATATGCATGTGATCAGTAGTACTTACTTGTTAGATCACATGTAAGCCATCATATGCCAGTCATAGCCTGATTTGCCTTTTTTTTTAACCATAGTACATGTAATCATCACTTTTTGCATATGATATATAAAGTTCTTATTTTATAAAATGTTAAGTTTATCAGTTAAACATCATAAAAAGAAAGGAAACTTGTGAATCAAAATCAGTGACAAAAATATTTTTAATTTATGAAGATAAAAATTATTCCCGGTCAAAGAAGAAAGATTCGAACTCAACAGATTGAGTTTTAAGTCAACAATTTTACAATCAATTAAAACTCAACAAACAAATTTGTACCTTCGAATTTGAAGACAACCGGAAACCCTAGCTTCAATTTCAGATTCTCCTTCCACGTCTTTAACACCAGAAACTGTATTCAACATTTCATATAATTGATAAAACCTATAGGCAAGACATTTCGCAAGGCGAGTGGCAATAATTGTTGCATGAGAATATGATTATCATGGCTTTTAAGACCAAATATTTTTGGAGGTCTTAGTTGTACACATCTTGAGATATTAGATGCATATCCATCCGGAACTTTTACCTTTTTTAATACACTGCAAAATAATTCCTTCTCATTTTTATCCATCGAGAAACAAGCCGGTGGCAAGTATAATTTGCTTCTATCTTGAACTTGAGGATGAAGTTCAGGTCTTATACCCATTTCTTGTAAATCAAGGCGTGCTTTTAAATGATCCTTAGTTTTTCCATCTAGATTCATCAAAGTCCCAACTATACTATCACAAACATTTTTCTCAATATGCATCGCATCTAGATTGTGGCGTAGCAAATTATTTTTCCAGTATGGCAACTCGAAAAAAATACTTCTCTTTTTCCAGTTAAATGGTAAATCTGGATTATCCTTCACCAATTTCCCAAATTTAATTTCATACCCATGTAGCTCATCAAGTACATCTGAACCCGTCAAGCAAGGATGTGGTTTCTCAAGATCATTAGTTCCATCAAAAGATTTCTTATCCTTCCGAAAATGATGATTATTGGTTAAATAACGCCGATGTCCCATGAAGCAATATTTCCCCCCATGCTTTAAGCGTTTTGATTTTGTATGCTTGTGGCAACAAGGACATGCAAATTGACCTTTGGTACTCCATCCTGATAAGTTTGCGTATGCAGGAAAGTCACTTATGGTCCATAACAAAGAAGCACGCATTTGAAAGTTTGTCTTTGTTGATGGATCATAAGTTTCTAACCCAACATCCCACAACTCCTTTAGTTCATCCACTAGTGGTTCTAAATAGACATCTATGTTATTCCCTGGAGCAGATGGGCCGGGTATAAGTAATGATAACATTAAATAAGGTTGTTTCATGCACATCCATGGTGGCAGATTATATGGCATTAAAACAACTGGCCATGTACTATGAGAAACACTCATTGTCCCAAAAGGATTAAACCCATCACTAGCTAAACCAAGTCTAACATTGTGAGGCTCGCTTGCAAATTCAGGATATAAGAAATCAAATGTTTTCCAAGCTGGAGAATCTACAGGATGCCTTAGGAACCCATCTTTAGTTCGTCCCTCTTCATGCCATCTCATGGAGGCAACTGTAATTGATGACATAAATAGTCTTTGCAACCTTGGTTTGAGAGGAAACTGACGTAAAACTTTTGCAGCAATCTTCTTATGGTTATGAGGTTCATTTGACTGATTTTATGGATCATTATTAGTTGGTTTATACCTCGACGTATGACAAGTATCACATTGAGTTTTCTTGTCGTTTCCTTTTCGATACAACATACAATCATTAGGGCATGCGTCAATATTTTCGCAACTAAGTCCCAACCCTCTTATAACTTTCTTCATTTCGTACAATGACTTAGGTATAGAAGCATCCGGGAACGCTGCTCTCAATGTATCGAGCATTATGGTAAAACCTTGTTCGCTACATTTTACTATGCACTTGCTATGATATAGTCTAACAATAAAAGAAAGAACTGAAAAAATTTTACATCCAGTATATAGTTCTTTTTTTGCTTCTTCTAATACTTCAAAAAAAAAATTTGCATCTACATTTGACAAATTTATATGTTCATATTCTGTGACTTTCATTTTCAAGTGTATTCTCATCTAAGACGCCAAAGGCATCACGACCAAACCGTCCATGTTATCACGTGTATTTAATTCAGGTGTATCTAATACAGGACAAGTAGAGGGCTGCAAAATCGAACGTGGAATTTGATAACCTTTAATAAACCCATCACATATCAGATGCGTACTAGCATTCTCCCGATCAACCCATATTTCATTACCACATTTAATGCACGGACATAATATCTGCCGACCTTTACACTCTTTAGCAAACATAAAATCCAGAAACTTTTCCAAGCCATTTTCATATTGAATAGCCACCCGTGATAAAGACATCCAACTCATATCCATATTAGCTCTTTATTAAAAACACAATAGGATTACAAGTAGTCACCAAATGCGTTCACAATCTGCACGAAACCATAAAGCAAATAATTAGGCAAATATCATTATCTGATTATATATCGTGTAGTTAATAGTTTATTATCACTCATTTTGATCCATTATGGCTCGTTTGCATCATAATGGTAATGTTACGTGTAAGAGAGCTATATTGGATTATAATGACTGGTATGACCTGTTATAACTTACACCCGGTGCATAAACAAATGAACAAATAGAACTCAAACAAGAAATAATTATCGTTTAAATTTTAATCAAGTCACTCAAACAAAAATAATATCAATTTGAACACGTGACAATGAAGTATCACTTCACAAACACATGCATTTCTCTTTCGCACCTGTTGCAATCTGAATCGGTAAAACGGGTCAAGAACTGCCAAACGAGTCCAATTATCATACATCACTTACAAATTGCAATATATTATATTGAAATTGGTCAAACGGGTCAAGAAATGTAGCTAACTATATTGAAATTGGTCAAATGGGTCAAAAGATATACTCAACTAAATCAATAAATTGTATCTAACTGTAACTAAATCACTAAATTGAATCATCTGAAACTGAAATAGTTCTAATAGTTAGTGTTCTTGCATCATTATCAGGGGCGGTCCAAAAAAATTTTGGGCCTAGGCCGAATCTTAAAAAGGGGCCATTCATAAAGAATTCTTTTTTCTGAAATAGGTATAATTCATATAGAACATATGTATCGTTAAATAAAGATTAAGAAGGGTAAAGAACTTACAATTAGATGTCGTCACCACTCTTGTTAAAATCAAGATTGGCGGAGAGTGAAGACAACAATACAGCACTGCAGATGGAACTTTCAGTTGTAATTTGTATAACCAGGAGATGTATTAATATTTCGATTCAATACAATATAATCTGCAAAAAAATAAACTTTGCACCAAATAACATGATTCATTAAAATAAATATAGGAACTTGCAATTGTGTTGAACAAGTGGGTTGCAGGAATCCTAAGTTAAGTTGATTAATCCAATTACACATTGGTGATAATGTTTTGAAACAATACATAGCAAAATAAAACAAATCCACCTACAGTTATACATCTAGCATATTCTAAAATCTAATTGCCTACTTTCCATAAGGTTTTGGTTCTTATACGAAACAATCTTCAATATTTAACGAAAATCAAATGCTGAAGACGACTGTACCTTTGAAGTTTCAATTCGATTCGAATGTAAGATAAATGGTGCTCGAAGTCGAAGTACAGATGGAGATGAATTTGATACTCAATTCTGGTTTTCTTTGCAATCGATGTAGAAGAATTTGATATTCGATTCTGGTTTTTCTTAGGAATCGATATGTTTTTTTATATTGGTTTTCATTCATATTACGTAACAGCTCTCTAGGATTTTAGGTTTACCTATTAAACCCTATTTTAATACTTTGCTACATGGGCAAATGGAGTCCTATTATTTGGTTTTTTTTCTTCCTTTTTAGACATGTTCAACTAATTTGCTGGACAATTTGCCTATTATATCATTACGTAAATTTATTTTGTTTTTCAAATGTAAAGTTAAGCATTCATAAGCTTAATGTAATGTGATTTACATAATAAGTGTCCTATTAGGTACCATTGTACAAATACGATAATGAATAAGCATCCTAAAAACATAAGGTAATAGGACATACATAGCAAATATCCCGTTAGGTTTTTATTATAATAAAACTTCAACGAATAAGCGTTCTATAAAATTAACTATAATAAGACATACCTAAAAAGTGTCCTATTATGTTTCGTCATAACAAGACCTCAACAAATAAGTGTCCTATAAAACTTCACTTAATAAGACCTACCATCAAGCGTTATATTATATTCCATCTTAATAAGACTTGGTTGAATAAGTGTCCTAGAAAACATAACGTAAAATGACCCACATATCAAGTGTCCTATTAAGTTATATCATAACACAACCCTAACGAATAAGAGTCTTATAAAGCTAATATAAGAAAACTAAAATTGAAAATGTCCTGTTATGGTCACTATAATAGGACTCAAAACTAAGTCGTCGCATTAAATATGCTTTTTAAGACTACATATAAAAAGTGTCCTATGAAAAGGTCATAAAAGCCAATTTTCTTGTAGTGATTGAAGTCTATCAATCTTAAATGAGAGTCTCTCATTTTTTTTAGTCTAAATTGGTAATTATTTCAAATCGAACTTGTATTATCTAAAGCTTTTGGGGCCCCAAATTATTCTAAATACACTTTTGAAGGTGTTGTATGGGGGCATTTGTTGCTATTAATTCTATTCACCGGTAGATGTTGAAATTGGAGAACAAATTGGGCGGGTTGGCTAATAGTTTAA
Source organism: Calendula officinalis (assembly GCA_963853835.1). Taxonomy (NCBI): domain Eukaryota; kingdom Viridiplantae; phylum Streptophyta; class Magnoliopsida; order Asterales; family Asteraceae; genus Calendula; species Calendula officinalis. The sequence goes on from OY970828.1 coordinate 38,449,416, forward strand.
ATCGGTTTTGGTTCAAAAAGACGACTTTTGTATGGGTACGTTGGTCTAGTTAACCCGAAACACTTTATCTGGAAATCAAAATCTAGTTGACCCGAAACACTTTATCTGGAAATCAGAATAATATGTTATGTATGTTGTAAACATCAAAACTGTCAATTTTCATATCTCTATAGAATTTTTAATTTGGAGTTTTTTTTTTCACGAATTAAAAAACTTAAACAAGTTGCTAAGCAATTGAATTGGATTATTGTTTGAAACGTGAGAGCATCTCAAAGTTACCTTCCCGTTGCCTAGTGTTAACCGTTTTGATCGGCTGATTCAACCGAGATTTTAAAACACTAATTTAAATATAGACAAATTATATTTTACTCCTGATAAAATATGCAACTGACGATAATATTCTATAATAGTGACGATAAGCAGTTGGAAACTCTATGAAATAATCATAAACAACGCTACAAGTTGCACAAATATCTCACACCGAAAATGAACTGTCGCTGATTATTATGGAAAATTTAGGAAAAATATAATAATTGCTTCAAGCAAAATAAGAGAGACCCGCCACTGATTGTGAAACCTTTGAATTAAAAGAAATTAAATATGTATAAACAAGGTTGCCCATGCATTCCAAATGCACATGTCTTGTACTATTTTTTTATTTGAATTTTAATTACATCGATCATATCAGAGATCAGGTCTTTTTTTATCCTGTTACTCCTTGAAGCTCAATCAAAGTATATTTTGCAGCCCCTTTTTATCTCGATATGCATAACTTCTTCATCTAGTAAGTTTGTTGATTGAAACTTAGGATCCAACACCATGATAAAATACTACCCTCATGATTAGACCATGTACCTGAGATTTGATAAAAGAAAGGTACTTATGCGGTTAATTCGTTGTCGTTGGATAAGTTATTAGGAATATGACGGAACGAAAGACCAAGGAAAGAAAGAAGAGAACAAACATCATTTGTTTTGCTCAGAGGTGCCTGACTTCATTCTTTTCAACCATTCGTTTTGTTCGGAGGTGCACGACTTTATTCTTGTCGACCAGGCGAGGCTTCAACTGAATTTTTTGTGCAAACTTCAGATTTTTTTTTGCGATCAAATATTTTTTATATGACTGATATATGACCAGACTATTTTTATAAAATCATATGAAACTTATCAAATTTTATATGAAATAACATAGGTTGCATGGTCTATTTAGTTCGGTTTAATTTTTCGGTCTAAATACTCATTATATCCTAGAACCGAACCATAAGCGCCATTTCTATAGTTCACTTTATCGGGCATAAATTAGGCAAGTTGCGTTATCCATTAAACATAAGCGCGTGAATTTTCGCCTGACATGAACGGTGGCTGCGCGCGTGTATCTCAAATCACAAAGGACAAAATAGCAATCGATCATACGGAACATTATCCAGAAAAATCGTACACGGCATTTTACCCCGTTGCTTACGTGTCTATTATATCCTCAAATTTTGACACGTTGCACCTCCACATTTGATTACAGCCGCCCACGTGGAAAGCATGGCCCGCTTATTCTATCCAAAATTAATCTCGCACGTGCCTCTCATATTGCCATACACCCCCCTGATTTTCCATATAAATATCAAACCTCTACCCTTCTAAATTAATTTTCAACATTATTTCTTGTACTTGTTTGAGAGGCGTATTCGTGGCATTCCTCTGAGTTTTGTACCGTATAAATCACAATAACAAAATTTATTAGATGAATAGGTTTTGTTTGAAGTAGTGCTAATTGGTTTGACTTTTGAGTTAAAAATAGTTGGGACATGAGTTTTTCGAAGTGTTAGAGTCCTAAATTTGCATATTAGGTTAACAAAATTGACTCTGGTCATCCAAAAATTAATGGTTATAGAAATGCCCAAATGTTAGACCACTGTCAATGGAGGGTGCAGTGGCTTCGCCACTTGCACGCCAGTTGTGCACACCATTGGCACGTCTCCGTCAGTGATTTCGATAGTTGGGGTTCCGCCAAATTGGAGACGAGAGAAGGGGTAAGCGCCGGTTGAATAAGGTGGGCCTAAAGGGGTATTTTGTGTGTGTGTTTTGTAATGGTGGGTCCCAAAAAATTAAAAGGAAGTGGTATTGTTGGCATAGTTACATCAGTTTAGTGTCAGTTAGATGGTAAGCTAACGTGACGCTGATTTGGCAACAACTGACGATATCAGTTGGGTGCACTATTGGGAGTGGTCTTACTCGTTACAAGAAAAACAAATGATTTTGGAGTACTTTAAGAAATAATTTTTTAATTATTTTACTTGAGGGCTTTCTAAAGTTTCACTTAAAATAGTAATGTTATAAATATGAGGGGGTAATGTGTAAATTGTGAAGTTCTACTGTATCAAGGGTGGGCGCACGTGCGCACAGTGTTGTACGGCCCACCCAAGCTGTTGAATGGGCTGTCGTTTAAAGGAATCATCCTCTTGGCTTTTTGTTACAGCTTTCCTTCGGACGAAGAGTCGTTTGCTCTCAATTAACCATTTAACCTCGTTTTACCGAGTCAACTCAGTTTTAGCTCGTCGTGTTCGTCGCCGGAAAAAGAGAAAATAACGGAACCGGAAAAATTAATCGCGACCGGAACATCTTGATGGTTCAAATGATGAAAACCACAAAGGTTTCGCCGGAATCTCAGTTACAGCAGCTTGGAAAAATGACGCCGGTGAAGAGAGAGATGATAGAGGAATCTAATCAATACGATGAACAAATCGTCTATCTAAACAAACGATCTAAGGTGGTCAATTTTGTACTTCTTTCTTTTTCTTTCTGCTCAATTTTTTTCTAGGGTATAATAAGTTGAAATTTCATTACATCTTGAGTCGTGATATTAAATTATCAATTAAGTTTTAATTGTTGTTATAGATATTATAAATTTACAAGCCTCTATGCATAAATTATTATCGATTTGTATGATCGCGGTACATATGAACCGAACGCATTTCAAATTGATACTTCTGGTAATAACCGTTGTTCTGCTTCTAGAGTTTAATCTTAATAACTGATTTCATATAATTAGTTCAATTACGGTTCACAATTGTAGTATCCGGTAATTACAATTGATTATTGAAGAGGTTGAAATTAAAATTGTTAAATATTTAGGGCACTATGCAAATCAATTCACTAGTTATTGTTAATTAATCAAAATTTCTATTTTATCTTTCAATCAGCATCAAGAATTTGGAATGGATGGATTTAATATACCACCAGCAGAATTCAACCCGTTGAATGAACCGAGTCCATTAGGTTTACGGTTAAGAAAAACCCCATCTTTATTGGATCTAATCCAAATGAGGCTTTCTGAAGGAAATACTTCTAAAAATGGAATTGATACTAAAAAAGGAAACAAAATTGCTGTTGTTTCTACTGCTACTGATAAATTAAAAGCTTCCAATTTTCCAGCATCTGTTCTTAAGATAGGAACTTGGGAGGTAAGCTTCATATTTCAGTTATAACTTATAATCATACATTTTTTTCGGGAAAAAAAAATAGAAATTAACCAGCATTTTATAATTTTGTAGTATAAATCACGATACGAAGGCGATTTGGTGGCTAAATGTTACTTTGCAAAACATAAGCTCGTTTGGGAAGTTCTTGATGGTGGACTGAAAAATAAAATTGAAATCCAATGGTCAGATATTATGGGTTTAAAAGCGACTTACCCTGATGATGGGCCTGGTACTCTCGATGTAGTGGTAAATCATATTTCTTTTTGTCATTTTAATTATTTCATGATATAATAATTACCATGCATGACATTAATTAATAATTAATGAAGAGGATTTTTATACTAATATGGATTTTTTGTGCAGTTAACAAGACAGCCTCTGTTCTTTAGGGAAACAAATCCCCAACCTAGAAAGCATACGTTATGGCAAGCAACTGCCGATTTTACAGGTGGACAAGCTACCTTACGCCGGTATAATGTTTTTTCAAAAATTATTTAAATTGTTATTTAGTTATTTATTTTTACTATTTAGACATGACGATTTTGACCCGTTTAATCATGTTACATTTTTCTGTGTTTACAGGCGTCATTATCTACAATGTCCACAAGGATTATTAGGCAAACACTTTGAAAAACTAATCCAATGCGACCCGCGTCTTAATTTTCTGAGTCAGCAACCCGAGATAGAATTAGAGAACCCGTTTTTTGAACCGAGAACATCGTCAGTATTTGACGAAACAAACGAAACTAACGAATATGATTTAGGAAACGTGGGACCCGCTGCAATTTTTGATTTACATAGACCACCTTCACCGTCAGCTGGTCAACCATCTTCTTCTTCTAGAAGCGAATTGCATGATCCTATTAGGAGGCCCGTTGACTTTTCTCGGGAAGCACCTTCACCTAGCTCAGGTAACTTTTTAAGTTCAAAATGCATTTTAGTACCCTGAATTTGGCTGACTAGATTCTTCAATGCTGTGAACTATTAAAGGTGCAGTATAGCCTTGAACTAGACAAAATGGCCGATTTAGTACCTTGACTTACTATTATGCACTTTAGTACCTGAAGTTGGCTGACTAGGTTCTCTACTACCCTGATGAACTATTAAAGGTGCAACTATTGAAGGTGCAACTTAGTACCCTGAACTTGACAAAATGGTTAATCTAGTACCCTTACTTAATAATTTGGTCTCATGTGATTTGCTTCTAATATCAATGTATTGAGACAACCGTATATTTTTTAGTTCATCAGAAGTTCGAACGAAAGTATGTCAATTAAGAAAATGTAATCAAACTAATGAGTCGGTTTACTAAATCGATCATTTTGTCAAGTTCAGGGAACCATGTTGCACCTTTAATAGTTCAGGGTAGTAAAAAACCTACTCAGCCAAATTCAGGGTACCAAATTTACCTGAAATTGTTCTTAGAAAAACATGTTATTCTTGTTATATCAGTAATGGACACCTCAGCAATCGAAGAAATCAGAAAAGCGGGCCCCTCGGGACTAAAACATCTTACCCAATGGGATCAAATCAAGGTCCCGGGAATCCACCCATCAATGTCCATGAGTGATTTAGTTAACCACATCGAAAACCGAATAACCGAACAACGAACAACCACCAACCACCCGCTTTCCCGTGAAGAGCAAGAAAGTCTAGAAATACTTGAAGACATAAGTCGATGTTTGTTCAACGATGCGCAATACGGGTCAAAGTCAACACCCTCAGACGAGAAGTCCATAATGTCAAAAGTCAACTCTCTGTGTTGTTTGTTGCAGAAGGACCCGGCAACGTTTCAAGATCTCGAGTGGAAGAAGAATGATGAAAATGGTGGTGAAAGTTTGTTTGAATTGAAGCCGGTTGGTGAAGAGGATGATGATAGTGAGAAGGTGGTTGGGATGTCGAGAAAAGATTCGGTTGGTGAGTTGTTGCTTAATCTTCCGAGGATTGCGTCGTTACCGCAGTTTTTCTACAATTTGTAGGATAAGGGTAGTTTCGTAATTTCACATTTTCTTTGTGTTGTTTGGGAAAAAGATGACTTATTATTAGTGTATATGTGATAAGAAGTTGGTGGTGGGAGGTTAGGGGTGTTGTAACCTGTATGTAGTTTCTTAAAAGAATTAGTTGTGGTGCATCTTGTTTCCGACATTATGATTGTGTACATATGTTGTTGTTGACTTGTACTTCGTGCTTGGGAATTTGTAACGTTGTTTTGGAGTTCTCATTTGGAGGTCTTGCAAAACGTCAAGGCTCAACCTTTTTGTGTTCAGCACACAAAAACCATCAATGCAGAATGGATTGTGATGAGTGAGTTTATAGGCTGGTTTGGTGCCTGTTTTCATGCGGTTCTGTTTCTGTTGGCCGGTTATGACTGGTCCTAGTTGTCTTTGGGAAAATTTATTAACAAGATAAATTTAAAAATTCAAATTTATCTGAGTTTATTAAGTTAATAAGTTAAATAAAACAATAAATGTTTCCACACATTTCCTAAGCTAGAGGCAAATAAGCTAAAACAGACCCTCTTTACTCTTTTAGGCTAAGGCTTATTAGAGGCAAATGTTACTACACATATAATAAAAGACTAGGCTTATGACATTTTTAGTTTCGTCTAATTTTGTTCTAAGTCATAATGATAATTGTTATCATTTGTATATATATCGTCCTAATTACTAAACATTTATTTTCCTTGGTTATTGCATATAGTAAAAAAAAATCAATTCCTTGGTTATTGCATATAGTAAAAAAATTAATTCAGTTGAAAATGTTTTAATATTCACATTAATTTTTATTGGAAGCTCTCGGAAATTTAAATTTCTACATTTTAATATTGAAATTCCTACCACCACTACAGACTAATAAAATAATAATCATGGTCTTCCATTACTAACCGAGAGAAGAAAAAACAACGAAATTACGTGTGAGCATTTACTCATCATAAAAATATAATGATTATTAATTTGAATCTACACATGAACAATGTAAAATTTATTTCTAAAAATTAAATTAGAACAAAATATTAGGAAGTGGGATCGAGTGAGGACTCAAATTTTGGTGAGGACTGTATGATTTTTTTCTGCATGATTTTTTTCATTTCTGCATGATTTTTTTCTCGTGCTCAACCAATCATTTTTAAAAATTGGGATCATTTTTAGAATTTAGGATCATTTTCATCCTTATAAAGATCCTAAAATTCTGACAATGATCTATTTTTTAAAAAAATAATTGGTTTAAAATTGTCTTCGCAGTCCTCACCAATTTTTAAGTATTCACCGGATCCTAACCCATATGTCACAATATTTTAATAAGTTATTAACCCTAGCTAAAGAAACATCCCTGAAACCATATTGAATCTCAACCATATGCAATAGCAATTGAAAACTTATCCGTTTATCATTTTATCAAGACAGATGTGTAGCTTTTTTGCAACTCATATTGTTGAAGTGAAGCCACGTCATTTTACTAGAATACCATTTCCATCTTATTGTTCTCTATATCATTCACTAGTCCCTAATGATTTTATATATTATTTAATAACGAATGAGGTTTTTTTATGTTTTTATTATCCAAAAATGTTGAATTTTTTACTTGGATATATATATATATAACCTAACCGGAATTGTGATGCTTTTGAGCATATAAAGTTTTATTATTACTTTATCTACTTTGTCTCAATTTCCTTTATAAGCTTGAATGTATTTATTGTCAATCTTATAGTTAAAGATAATAATATATTTAACACTAAAAGCCGGAACCTAAGAATCATATCCTAATGGAAAAGGATGCAATACTATTATGAAATGTAAAAAAGGTTTAATTTTTCATGCCCCACATTTGACAAAACCATAATAAACAAAGTTGATGTTGAATTATGATCAGATTACGTGGAATAATTAAAGTTAAGCTTCGAGATGAAGTAATACCAAGTTCCATTGGTCGGGTAACTTATGATATCATTAATAGTTATAAAATGGTTTTTTTATGGGTCTTTCTAATGTGTGCCCTAGGGGCATATAATTAAAAGCATTTAATTCACTTAAATTTATTATTGAAATGAAAAAAGTTAATTAATGCATCTCCGAAAAAGGTAAGAATTACACATCATTAATGATTATCAATCCATATTTTGGAAATTATAAATTAGTTTAATGACCTAATCATGTGCCTTAGAAAATCCCTTTTTTTATTTGTCATGAAACTTTTACGTATTCTTACTGAATATTCATATTTCATATTCTTACCCATAAAATAATTAACATCACGAAAAAACTCTGAGTGCAAATAAGATATCTTACACGCTTCAAATTCATTCCCGAGCCTGTAAGATAAGAAGTTTTTTATGTCACTTTGTTGATGTAATGTTAATGGCTAATAGATTTCCGTAAGTTATCTTGTTATCCGATAGTGTTTTTTGGTAATCTAGGTTTCCGACCTGCTATGCGAGCAAATTAGTCCGAGTGCGACCATTCCTTTGCATATAGACTAAAGGTCACAGTGAAACTCCATGGACATAAGAAGATACTTTTGTTATCCGATAGTTGTGTTTTACATGCATATATCCCTTATATGATAACATAGGGAAATATCTAGATGTATACCCATAAATCTTTTTTTAGTAATTAAAAAGTTGTTACACAAGTATCCACACTTTATTCTACCAGAAAACAGTTTGAACTTTTGACATTATGATATTATCACTAGTATGATGAGATGGACCTTTTGTAAGTGGAGCTATAAGACCGAACAAAAATTTCAAACTCTTAACCTCTAAAAAATCATTTTAATTATATTTTTGTAATTTTTATGAACCATGAATGTAGGATAAGCTTAATACCACCACGCAACTAGATGCTTAATCGGGTTTAAAAGCATATTTATATTCCTACATATAACTAGAGACAAGATTGTAGCCATAACATCTTTAGCCCAAGTGGAAATGAGGGCATGTTTACTCTTCTTCCTCTTGTGTACTCAACTTCACTCCATCATCTAGTTCTCTCCAAGGGTTTAACCCTGTTAAACATAGAAATATACCTTTAAGGAAATGATTGTGTCCTCTCCACATACAGCTCATCCCAACGGCTATCTCCATGATTCATGTGATCCTCATTACCACATTCCTTTTATGTTTGTCAATCTTTGTGTATAAATTGAACCAATCCCTGTAATGTGAAATAGACAAGAAATACAATAAACTCAATTTATATATTTATCATGGTATCAGAGCAGGCTAGCTCATCATCTACCAATTTTTTCAACTAGCTTCTTGTAGACAAATTCTCCGAGCTGCCATGCCTACTTCCGCAGACGGTAACTCGGATCAGAATATGTCATTACAATTGGCTAACCTACTCAGAAATAGCATCAACCCGCAAAATTCTGAAACACAGGGACTAGCGTCTGGTCTCACCGTCGCCGCCACTGAAACTGAAGGGGCAGGGCTTGCAACTCGAGGCCAACGCCGGCTGCCGGAAGGGAGAAGAACAAATGTGTTTAAAGAAGATAAATCTCACCTGGAATGTGATATTTGTGGCATGAAAAGGCACACTGCTGAGCAATGTTTTCAATCAGTCGGTTATCCTGCCTGGTGGACGAACGGCCACAAGAAAAATACCAATCAGAACAATACTGATCGGAACAATACCGATCGGAAATCAACGAATGAAGGGAACAATACTGATCAGAAAAACGGGAAAGGAACAGGGTTCGGAGGAGTTGCATCTGCAAACCCCAATTTTGGAGAAGAAGGGACGTTGCCATCGTCGTCGACAATAGGTCACAAAGGTACAGGGGGCGAGAATGAGATTAACTCAAGTCAGCCCTCTTATCTTTCCAATTCTTTTAAATATTTCCCCGTTGTTTCAGAATGTTACGCAACCAACCCTTTGAATAAAATAAAGAATGATGCCGAGTTTAAATGCTTGCCCAATGAAAAGGAAATGGATTTTAATTACCTTACTGATTTTTATAATGTTTCCAAAACAAACTTAAATACCTTTAATGACTTTAATTGTCAAAATAAAAGTTTTTTTAATGACGATAATTCCAAAACAAACTTACACGGAATTTTTTATCAAAATGACTTTAATTCTTTTTTAAATAAAAGTTTTTTAAATTGTCAAAATACTATAAATATTGAAAGGGAAAGTAGTATGGGCGGGATTGTCAATATGGCCCAACACTCTAAAGACCGTGAACAATCATGGATCTTTGATTGTGGGGCCACAGACACCATGACCTACGACTTGTCCGATTTTACAACAGTCAATAAACCAACAAAAAATTTTATAAAAACCGCGAATGGGGAAAACATACATGTAAAATCAGGAGGGAGTATTGAGATTTCACCTACACTCAAGCTCTCAAAATGCCTATATATTCCTGACTTATCGCATAAACTTTTATCCGTTAGCCATGTCACAAAAGAATTGAATTGCTCTGTTCTCATGCATCCAACATTTTGTATCTTACAAAATATCAGGACGGAAGCGATAATTGGGCGTGGCACTGAGAAGAACGGGCTATATTATGTGGATGAGGTAACCCAACATGGGAGTGCAATGTTATCTCACGGCACAACAGAACGAGAGGCTTGGTTGTGGCACAGAAGACTAGGTCATCCATCTATCACTTATTTACATACTTTATTTCCTAAACTTTTTCCTTTAAATTGTAAGTCACATTGTGAGACATGTGTGTTTGCTAAAAACCATCGAAAAACGTTTAAACCAAATTTTACAAGAGTTGACCGCCCGTTTTCATTAATTCATTCTGATGTGTGGGGCCCCGCTCCGGTTTTTGGGGGCCAAAACTTTCGTTTTTTTGTTATGTTTGTAGATGACTGCACTCGAATGACTTGGGTTTATTTATTAAAAAACAAAAATGAAGTTTTTGAAAAATTTAAAATCTTTTATGCAATGGTCCAAACTCAATTTAAAGAAAATATCCAAGTCCTTAGGTCTGATAACGGTGGCGAATTTGTTAACTCGAATATGAAACTTTTTTGCGAAGAAAAAGGTATAAATCATCAAACCTCGTGTCCTTATACACCGGAACAAAACGGTGTCGCTGAGCGAAAAAATCGTATTCTGCTAGAAATTACTCGAGCTCTATTAATAGAATCTCAAACCCCAAAATACTTCTGGCCTGAAGCTCTTGCTACAGCAGCCTATCTCATCAACCGTCTTCCCACACACATTCTAAAATTCAAAACTCAGTTACAAGTTCTCACCGAATACACTAAACCTCCTCATATTCTCACTCTAGAGCCACGTATCTTTGGTTGTACCGTATTTGTCCACATACCCAAAACTACTAGATCTAAACTTGATCCATGTGCGGACAAATGTGTGTTTGTTGGATACGGGGTAAACCAAAAAGGTTACCGATGCTACAACCCTATAACTCGACGTATGTTTACTATAATGAACTGTGATTTCTTAGAAACCGAATACTACTACCCCAACATCAGTGGTCAGGGGGAGAAAACGAATAATATAAACGACACACTGAGTTGGCTTGAAACAGTAGACACAACAACCAACCAAAACAATCTTTCCACGGATACTCCACATGCTGAAGATACTTCCACAGAAACTCAACCTCCACATACTGAAGACAGTGCCCCCCAAGAATCGACTCCTACCCTGGTACCCGAGGTAAGTGACCCATCCCCTACTAACAATCTAGGTGACCAAGAAATTATGCAGGAAACAGATCGAGAAGATGAAGAATTCACCACAATCCAAGAAGATGAACCTGTACAATATACTTTACCTCCAAGATCAAACCGAGGCATTCCTCCCAATAGATACTCACCAGAAAGGGAAACCAAGAAGGGTAGGTATCCAATGGCCAACATAGCCAATGGAAACTTATCTAAACAAGCCAAAGCCTTCACTATAGCTCTATGTTCAGAAGAAATTCCTACAAACGTCGATCAAGCTCTTAAATCCAACAATGGAAGAATGCAATGGAAGAAGAAATGAAAGCCCTAGAAAAGAACAATACTTGGATCAAATGTACCCTACCACCAGGAAAGAAAACTGTTGGGTGTCGATGGGTATTCACAATCAAATACAAACCAGATGGAACAATTGAAAGACACAAAGCAAGACTAGTAGCAAAAGGGTATACACAGACATATGGCATCGACTACTCAGAAACCTTCTCACCTGTAGCAAAAATCAACACTATCAGAGTTCTTTGCTCTATAGCTGCAAACCAAGAATGGTCTTTGCACCAGTTCGACGTAAAAAATGCTTTCCTACACGGGGAACTCCAGGAAGAAGTGTACATGGAAGCACCACATGGCTTCAGAGATAACTTCAAAAAAAGGGAAGTGTGTCGCCTTAAAAATCTCTTTATGGTTTAAAACAATCACCTAGAGCTTGGTTTGGGAGATTCACCATAGCTATGAAAAGCTATGGGTTTAAACAAAGCAACTCAGACCACACCTTATTCCTTAAAAGAAGAGGAAAATTAATAATATGTCTAATTATTTATGTTGATGATATGATAATTACAGGGAATGACAAGGAAGAAATCGCAAGGTTAAAAGGAAGACTATTCTCAGAATTCGAAATGAAAGATTTAGGAAACCTCAAATACTTCCTCGGAATCGAAGTCCTAAGGTCAAAGCAAGGAATCTTCATGCACCAGAAAAAAATACATTCTCGACTTATTGGCAGAGACTGGTATGATTGATTGCAAACCGGCAGAGACACCAATGATCATGAACTAGAAACTCCTCATCAACGAAAAACATGATCTAGCTGACAAATTAAGATATCAACGCATTACGCATGGTGGGAAAATTGATATACCTATCACACACTCGACCAGTTATAGCATACGCCGTAGGGGTAGTGAGTCAGTACATGCACAGACCACAAAAACCCCACATGGACGCAGTCCTAAGGATAGTAAGGTATCTTAAAGGGACAGTAGGACATGGGATCATGTTTGGATCAAATGGTCATCTTGAAACTCAGCTATATACAGATGCAGATTGGGCAGGAGACAAAAACGACAGAAGATCAACCGCATGGTATTTTACCCTTGTCGGTGGAAATCTTGTAACATGGCGTAGCAAGAAGCAAAAGGTGGTTGCCTTATCTAGTGCAGAGGCAGAATTCAGAGGAATTGCAAGAGGAATAACTGAAGTATTATGGGTGAGACGGCTCCTTATTGAGTTAGGGTATTCTCCAAAGAAACCTAGTGAAGTCTTTAGCGACAACGAAGCTGCAATACAAATATCTAAAAATCCAGTCCAACATGATCAAACAAAGCATGTAGAAGTGGATCGACACTTCATCAAAGAAAAATTAGAAGCAAAAATCATCACTCTTCCATTTGTGTGGTCTGAAGATCAACTTGCTGATATCCTAACCAAAGCCGTCAGCGGAAACTCGTTACAAGAAGTACTAGGAAAGTTGAATTTTGGTGATCCCACTATTCAACTTAAGGGGGAGTGTTAAACATAGAAATATACCTTTAAGGAAATGATTGTGTCCTCTCCACATACAGCTCATCCCAACAGCTATCTCCATGATTCATGTGATCCTCATTACCACATTCCTTTTATGTTTGTTAATCTTTGTGTATAAATTGAATCAATCCCTGTAATGTGAAATAGACAAGAAATACAATAAACTCAATTTATATATTTATCAAACCCTACCACAAAAACCTCAAGGTAAGCCTTCAATCCATTTCAACTTATACATACTTATATGTATATACTTTTTTTTAACATAAACGACCATTATAATAGAGTTTCAGCAATACTATCAACCCAAACTTTAAAACAAACATGTATTAAAATACCAACTTAATATATACATATTTATATGTATATGTATATGCACGCACGCATATATGTTTGTATAACTCTCGGTATATTTCCTATCTTACCTTTTTCACTCAGGCATTGAGAGGGTGGGTGGCAATGAGGTAGATGTGAAAAACGAACTCAAGATAGGAAAGGGTCCGTATGGTGGTGCGAATATGAATCGCGATCCACGTGTTTCAAAGAACAACGCACCATCACAACTTCCATGGTCATTTTTTAGCGGCATCGGTTTTGGTTTGGGTTTTGGATTGAATTTCTTCGTGCTTCTCTTGTTTGGTATCTAAGATTTTGACATTAGATATGGTGTCAAAAAGTTGTCTTTACTATGTGTGTTTGTTTATTGAAAAGTTGTAGCATGTGATGTTTGTATGATGCAATGTTTTGTATGAATGTTTTTATCTTATTTTTATTTAAATGTAAAGTTTTCGAATGATTTTCTAGATGTTATAGTAATTAATGTAATATCGTATCTGGTAGGGATGAGACATAGAACCGAAAACCCGAAACCGTACCCGTACAGAACCGGAACTGGAACTGTTTGGAACCGGATTACTAAAATCAGTTCGGGTATCGGGTCCAACATTCTCGAGAAATTAGGTATCGGGTATTTCGGGTCCGGGTACATCGGGTATAGGACAAATCGGGTCTAAGACCCAGAACCGAAACTAATTAACTATGTATTTGAAATTTATTGTTGTATAATACTATTTATAGTATTTGGTTCATACTAAGTAAATAATTGAAAATGTAAATTATTATAATATTTAATGTATAAACTAATAAATATGACAAAAACACCAAAAAAACGGCTCCAATTACTACAATGGTTCCAATTGGGTATATACCCGATTTACCCGAACCGAACCCGGAACCGAACCGGAACCGTATTCTGTAAAACGGTTCGGTTCTCAAGGTCTACTAATCCCCCTAAATCGGGTCTCGGGTATTTTGGGTCCGGGTCCATCCGGGTCGGTTCCGGACCCGATGCCATCCCTAGTATCTGGTGTTTTATAGGGCTGACAAATCGTGCTGTCGTTTCGTGTTTTTGGGTAGCACGACATGTCACGTACGAATTCATTTTTCTCAACACGAAAACAACACGACACGAAGTCGTGTTTAATTTTGGTAACACGAACACGACCCAATGAAAAAACGAAAAACATGACAAACACGAGATGAGTAACAAAAATATCAAATTTTTTACTTAGTACTTTATATGCTAAAAACCTGATAAACACGATAAACATGACAAAAAATAACATAAATTACTACTAAATGTTCCAAAAATCATAACTTTTGTGTTAATTTCGTGTTAATCTCTAAACACGAACACGACACGACAAGACTTCGTGTTTGTTTTACACGACACAACACACAAACACTAATTCAAATTTCAATTTCGTTCCAATATTATTTCGTGTATTTTTGTTCTGTCAGGTTAGACATAAAAAATTGAATATTTTAAGACACAGGAATCAAAAACACAAAATTGACAATTAATAGTATTTTTTTATAGGGTTTTTATATTGAGGCCCAATACGTGTATTCCACTTGGCGGAAAACAATTCATCCATAATCCAATTACCCAATTTAATGCTGCATAGCCCGAACACTCTGGGGGCGCCCACCGGAAACACGACTGTACGGACATCCCAAATCTCTCGTAAGTGTAGTTAATTTCAGTCTCTGATTCGTGATGTTACGGTTTAGATCATTACACTTCGAAATTTAACTAAAAATAGATGAATCTTACAATTCGATTCACTATTAATGTGTCATTCGTTTTTGAAGTCATTGATCTATCGCGATTTAGGATTCCGTAAGGACCTTCGTTTTAATTTGCATCGTTAATTTGCAGTTCGTTGGATAATTATTTGAAATTTCAGTTAAGCGTAGCAATTTAGGCGATACTTTATTGGAATCTGTTTTGTTGATTTAGTAATATGTGTTTTTGATCTGTTTGGTTATTTCATGATGCGTATGAACTGTAGTAATTTTATCGAAATTATCAAGTGATATAGCTTGTGTATAATTTCCGCATGTTTAACTTCAATTTTGTAATTCTAGGGTTTCGGTTTAACATATGGGGATTTATTTAAGCTCTCCTAAAACCGATAAGACCTCTGAGGTTGGGGAAAATGAGAAACTAAGATATGGAGTGTCATCTATGCAAGGGTGGCGTACATCAATGGAAGATGCTGTAAGTGCTGAATTTTCTTATATGAAATTGTTTGATAGTTCCTGCAAGTGTCAAAATAGGTCTAGATTTTATGTTTTATTTTATATTTGTTCCTTGATTTTATTGTGGAAATAGTACTTACTGAATGTTATATCTGTCTATAGCATGCTGCTTTACTTGATTTGGACAACTCAACATCTTTCTTTGGTGTTTATGATGGCCATGGAGGTAAAGCAGACATCATGATACATATATGAATTTGTTTCTTACTGAAATTTTGACATTTTTAATGAGGAAATTTAGCTTTAGTTAATCAAGCTCACTATCTTGTGCAAACCAGAGGGACAATTAAGTAATTTACGCATTTGGAAAAAAGAATTTAATTTTGAGAATGGAGATTTCAGCTGATAAATATTGCAGGTCAGGCAGTTTCTAAGTTTTGTGCCAAATTTCTTCACCAACAAGTGATCAAACATGAAGCTTATTTAGCTGGTGATATTGGCACTGCTGCCCAGAAATCTTTTCTCAGGTTGTTATTATTGTATTTTTTAGTTGATTAGTTAATACATAAATTCATAAATTATTTATTTGTTTTTTTTAATGTTTAGCGTGTTGTCTATTATGTGAATAAATTTGTATATATATGTAGAATGGATGAGATGATGTGTGGACAACGAGGTTGGAGAGAATTAGCAATATTGGGTAATAAAATGGATCAATTTGGTGGCATGATAGAAGGACTAATTTGGTCTCCCAGAAGTGGCAATTTAAAATCTTTAGAAGATAATTGGTCTTCTGAAGAGGTATTATTTTCTTCAAAAGTGATCTTAATTGTCATATTAATTTAAATTAAATTAAATTAAATTAAATTAAATTAAATTAGGGATCTAAAATTAGTGTCCATTAATGACGGATGTAGGGACCACACTCTAGTTATGATGGACCGACATGTGGCAGCACAGCGTGTGTTGCAGTCATACGTGACAATCAACTTGTTGTAGCAAATGCTGGCGATTCTCGTTGTGTTATATCTCGAAAGGGTCAGGTAATTTTATTTAAATTATATAGCAAAAATATTACTTTTTCTTAATTAAATGTTCATATTGGATTAACCATGTTATTTATATCTAGTAAACTATTCTGAAAACCTGCACGATCTTAATTGATTGTGATTAGAGGTGGCAAGAAGCTAGCTCGTGTTCTTTAAAGAAATTATTGTGTTAATTATGATTACAAAAACGATATTATTACACTAGTGATCTAAATTTGTGAGTAAAACGATTAAAAAGATCGGCGCGTTTGAGATATATGTATTTTGAAGCAGGCATATAATTTGTCAAAAGACCACAAACCTGATCTTGAGGTTGAGAAAGAAAGGATATATAAAGCTGGTGGTTATATTCATTATGGTAGAGTTAACGGGAGTCTAAATTTGGCTAGAGCTATTGGTAATTTTACAATCTGTTATTATTATTATTTATTAAATTTCTTCTTATTATTTTATTTGAGTTTGTGTGAGAAATGAAAATGGTTCTTCTAGGTGATATGGAGCTGAAAAGAGATAAAACACTTCCCCCTGAAAAACAAATATTAACTGCTAATCCTGATATAAACTCGGTATGTTGAAGCATTTACATTAGGGCTGTTGTTAGTAACATGATTAGTTGCTTGTAGAGGTGGCAAAATGGGCGGGTCGGGTGAGTTGGGAACGGGTCAAATCGGGCAATTTTATTTATTATGGGTCGAAACAATATTGGATACCTCCATTGGCTTATTAGCTAAATGGCATGGGTCGGGTCGGGTTGAAAACTACAAATATCAAGTTTCAGAAAATTAGTTGTAACATTTCCTTGTAATGTTTTCTAGAAAAGTGCCATATTTTGACAGCCCCTTAATTTTATTTTTCACAAATATGGATACAAAAATAGTAATGTGTCGAAAATTCGAAATATTAATTTTCTTCTTGTTAAATAATATATTTTAGGAGGTTTTATGCATTAAAAACACACTTTGCACGACGTTCGACCCATTTGTCCTGTTTCCTTTGAAGCTAATTTTTTTCATTTTAATCTTTTTTTTATCAAATTAGGTTGAGCTTTGTGAGGATGATGATTTTCTTGTTCTTGCTTGCGATGGGATTTGGTATATTTTTATCTAATTTTTAATATATATTCACTTTATAATTATGAATCCAAATTAGAGAAAGTACATTCTCTTCCAATTCTTTTCATATCATTTTTATGAAGGTAAACCGGATTTTTATGCCAAAATAGTTTCCAATATAACACTAAAATCAGTCAATACTTGCACGGTTGACATGAAACACTTAAATTTAAAAAAAAATTCTGTAACCTTTTATTGTGTCAAATATGATTATATAAATTATATTTGTTTAATTGTTTGGTAATCAATTTTGGATATTTCGATAAAATAATTTAGAATCTTTTATTCTTTTGACTTGTTTGACATGTCATATAAGTTCATAATCAAATGGGTATTGCTTATAATTTTTTTTTAATATATTACAGGGATTGCATGTCAAGCCAACAACTGGTAGACTTTGTTCATGAACAATTAAAAACCGTAAGTCCCATTAATCACAAATAATAATAATAAAAATGAAATAAATATTGCTTTTGTATATTTAATTATTTAGGATTCAAATAATAATGCAGGAAAGTAAACTGTCAGCAGTTTGTGAAAAGGTATTCGACAGGTGTTTAGCACCAACATCTGGTGGTGAAGGGTGTGACAATATGACTATGATTTTAGTCCAATTCAAAAAACCCAAATCTGGTCCATCAACTTCATCACAGCCGTTGGATTCATCTGACGATCAGCAAGTACCCGAATGAAACTAATGGTACATTGTTCATCTCAACATGGTTCTTTTTGTAAATGTTGAAATGCTGTTTGTATATCATCAATAGATATAACTTGAATGGCACTTGTTCTCATGCTTCATTTTGACCAGACTTGTATTTTATGCATTGAAAGTTGTACGTAGGAATGTGGTGTACATTATATTTGGTAAGTATACATTGATAGGTAACAATTGTTTGTATACTGACATTTTATTTTTTGAACAATAGTTCTTACTTTAAAAAAGAAAGAAAAAGAAAAGATGAATGATCATAAACCAACGGCCACTTAATTTGGCTTCATAATTACCAACCAATTAACGGTTACTTTGGTTGAATTCATATACTTCATATCAAAGTCTATTTACATAAATCATAAAAATATTCCTAGTTAAAATACAATACCGATACATATAGCTAAGAAGTTTGATAGAGAGTAAGATGAGAACGACGTAAAATAGGGCTAAAAATGTACCTCTATAAAACCTATAATTTAAAAAATGGAAGAAAAATATTGTTAGCAAAGATGCCTCAATGTGTCATAGACTCGTCAATTTAAAAAGTATCGATACAGCGCTAATGTTCATATTCATCTAAACAGTAAACACGACATCATTTGGTGTCATCCCGAATTCCGCTCCGGTTCTCCAATCGGGTCAGCCCGGTCGATCCAGCTGTGATTCGGAGAATATCAAACTCTAGGAACTTTTGTATGTATCACTGTACGTATGACAAAAAGCTTTTCACGTATGCCAACGGCGGTACTCCTCTTTTCACTTCTCAATCTCTCATTTCATTCTCAATTTACATAAAAAAATGCATATAATTCATGAATCTACAACGTCACCAATTTGCAATTGAATTCTTCGATTCTAAAATATTCGCTTCTTTTTGTTGTTGCAGGTTTTTTGATCTCGTTTCCTCTGCTTAACTGAATTATGGTTGATTGAAATTTGAAACCCTAGTTCATCCATTTCGGATGAAGGAAGTAAGTATTCGTTCATGCGGTTATTAATTGTGTTCAGATATAGTAATCGCGTAAATTTTCTAGTAAAGTTGATGGATTGTTCAATTGTCGGAAAATTGATTTTGTCCAAATTAAGCGATTAGTTTTATGAATTGTGTAACGCATTTCAATCACGAGCGTTTGTCACTACAGTTTGTAATCTTCTAGATCTTTTGTGTTTCACATGAAAGTTTAATTTTGGGCTTCAGTCATGAATTTTTGACGTTTGGCCAAATGGCCCCAAATACGATCATTCTTCATACATGTTTTTTGCAGTTATTACCTCACTAATGGAAGACCTAAAAGAACGATTAATCACCACAAAAACTGCAACCGTTATAAACCCTAGAGACGTTCTAGGGTTAAAAAAACGCGGTCAAGGTCTTCGATCATGGATCCGTGTAGATGCCGAAACCTGCAACTCACAAATCATTGAAGTTGACAAATTCACAATGATGAGACGTTGTGATCTTCCTGCACGTGATCTTCGTTTACTCGATCCATTATTTGTTTATCCATCCACAATTCTTGGAAGAGAGAAGGCTATAGTTGTAAATTTGGAGCAAATTCGGTGCATTATAACATCTGATGAAGTTCTGTTATTGAATTCTCATGATAGTTATGTGTTGCAATATGTTGTTGAGTTACAAAAACGGTTGAAAGCAGTTGGAATTGGTGATGTTTGGCAGTCAGAAAGTTCTGATTTTAATGGAAGGAAAAGTGGGAGAATTTTGAAGGATGTGTTTGGGTGTAATTCGCCTGATTATTTGCCATTTGAGTTTAAAGCTTTGGAAGTTGCTCTTGAGGCTGCTTGTACGTTTTTGGATACACAGGTTTGTTGTATTACAGATTATTATAATTTTAAATTAGAAATTAGAGAAAAATAAAAATGTTTTAATTTAATCAGGCTGCAGAATTAGAAATTGAAGCATATCCATTACTAGATGAACTTACATCAAAGATCAGTACTGCAAACTTGGAATGTGTTCGTAGATTGAAAAGCAGATTAGTTGCATTGACTCGAAGAGTTCAGAAGGTGATCTTTTCTTTGTAACTAAATTTTGATCACAAAAAAATTAAAAAAATAAGAAAGGTAACTATAATTACAAAATTTAGGAGTTAAGATTTAATTTTTGGAAAATTTTGGGAGTAAAAGTCAACTTTTTGAGAAATTCAGGGGCCAAATATGGAAGCTTTGGTTACATTTTCTTGGCAATTTCCCCTAAAATTTCTTATTATTGAACTTTAACTATCATTTTGATGAACGAGAAACTTTCTTGTACCCCACATTTTCAAAATTTCTGTTTTTAGTTATAAACACTATAATTTCAATAATAATATAATTTTTTGAATAAAATAAAATTTAGCATAGTTTACAAATTAAAAACAGATTTTGACCAACTTTTGACCCATACATGTTTCTTTTTAATCTAACATTTTTGTATGTGACCCATTTATAAGTAAACGGGTCAAGATTCCCAGCTCCACCTACTATTATCATAATTATTATTATTATTATTATTATTATTATTATTATTATAATTATAATAATAATTATTATATATTAAATATTAAAACTTTTTAACAGGTAAGAGACGAAATAGAACAACTGATGGATGATGATGGAGACATGGCTGAAATGTACCTAACCGAAAAGAAAATACGAACAGATTCATTATCCAACGGTGGAGATCAATCTGTGATTGGATACAGATCAACGGATGGGATTCAATCTATTTCTGCTCCAGTTTCTCCTGTTGGTTCACCTCCTCCTACACAAATGAAAAGACTTGAAAAGAATTTAAGTCTTGCAAGAAGCAGGCATGAAAGTACAAGGAGTTCTGCAGAAAGTACTACTGAAAATATTGATGAGTTGGAGATGTTATTGGAGGCTTATTTTATCGTTACTGATAATACTCTTAATAAGCTTACATCGGTATCATTATATTATATTATTATATAGTTTTCAAATTAATTAAAATTAAAATAATGAATTCTTGTTGATGATTTTCTTTTTTGTGTGAGTTTTTAGCTCAAGGAATACATTGATGATACTGAAGACTTCATCAACATTCAACTGGTATTTTCTTATTATTGTAATTTTTTAGGTTTTTCTTGGCATCTATGTACATCGTACATAATTAATTTATCACAAAATATTAAATAATATTGTAATCCAGGTCAACTGGTCCTTTTTATAAAAACTTTTTTTTTCATGAATTGTGTTATTACAATAATAATGTAATTCTTTTAATAAAATGAACTAGGAGCATTACGAATAAAACAAAATACAATATTTATTGTAAAAGTATAATGTGCAGGATAATGTTCGAAACCAGCTTATAAAGTTTGAGTTGCTACTAACAACAGCAACATTTATAGTGGCGATATTCGGGGTGGTAGCAGGAATATTTGGGATGAATTTTGAGATTTCTTTGTTTGATTCGCGGTCAGCATTTAAATGGGTATTGGGGATTACAGGGGCTTCTGGAGTAATTTTGTTCGGTTTGTTTTTGTGGTTTTTTAAGCACAAAAGACTCATGCCATTGTAAATCATCAATTAAAAGCATGAGCATTTTGAAGCTAAGTTTTTTTTTTTTTTGTTTTCGAAGTGTTCCTCGTAATTAATTTTGTGTAGCGTGACCCTGATTTATTGATGAAAGTGAAGAAAAAAATATTGTCATTATTATTATTATTATTATTATTATTATTATTATTATTATTATTATTATTATTATTATTATTATTATTATTATTATTGTAAGGGTTTATTTTAATATCTATCCAAATTTACAATTATCTTTATCAGATAAAAATATTTTTCAAGCTTTAACATTAAATGTTAAAACTCATGTTTATAATTATTTAGCTGGTTCAGAAGTTATATGTATATGTTATCGTATTTATTATAAACCACTAAAAATAATGAACCCTAGATGTAAAAGAATAAACAAACCCATAAATGAAACTATTTTAATATAAAGTAATTTTAATATGTCAAAAATTACTACTAGAAGGGTTATTAAATGGGATGAAATTATATTTCCAGAAAATTGGATATTGGAAAATAATACTCCCCCTAAGCCTCTAATAAATAATAATATTAAAAATATTACACAAACATCAAATGGAATAGTTACAATAGAATTTAATAAAGAAAAAGAATCCGAAGATGAAAATCCTTTATTAAGAAGAACTACAGTAAGATCTTCACACTCTTATATTTCACCGGTAGATTATAAAGTAGAAATTCCTTTATCACGTGCTTCTGTTTCACATAATTAAGAAAAAATTAATAATTTAAATATATATGATAACATTGTTTATCAAACGGAGGAGGTTACTCCTCCCGAGATGAATTTCACACTTTAATGGATTTTACAGAAAAAATTGATTTTAGTCCTGGTTCACAGGCAAGGAAATTAATATGTGATGACTTTTATTTATCTAAATGGAAAACTTTTAGAAAATGGTTAATTGAACAATATTCTAAAAATCAATTAATAAAAATTCAAGAAAATTATTATGATAATTTATCTTCACTATATAAAATAATACATTTTATTCCTTGGTTTATTTTTACTTTTCTACAAAGTATTCAAATTATTGAAAGAGAATACACTTTACCAAATAACCAAATAATAAAAAGTATTTTTCCGCCTCAAATTCCCTTTTCAATTACAAATAGTGATATTACTTTAAAATTTTGTGCTTATCAAAAACTTTTTGATAAAAATTCTACAATTAATGTAGAACAAACAAATAATATAATACAACAATTAAATTATCATAATCTTTACTCAATGATATTAGGGGAACATTTAACAGATTTACAGAAAAAAGTAGATAAAATGATAAATATCCTAATAGAAGATAATAACTTAAAATTACCAAAAGAAAGTAAAGAAAAAGAAAAACAAATTATAGCCACTATTCAACCTCCACCTAATATTTCAGGATATAAATTAAAAAAATATGATGTTATGATAGAATTAATCCAAAGTCAAATGAAAAAACTACAAATTAATACTTTAAATAAAGATTCTGATGATGAAACAGAAGAAACTATTATAAATAAAATTAATTACGAAAGTAAATATGCTTCGAAACCTGCTCAAAGACAATATTATTATCCTAGACCAACACCTCAAGATGTTTTACATGAAGAAATAGAATATGGTAATAATAGTTATAGTGGAAGGAATATATACGAATGGAATATAGATGGTTTTGCAGAAAGACAAAGATATAATATGGTACATAGAATGCTTATGTACAGTACTATTTGTTGGATCCCAACAACACAATCGTGTTGCGTTATGACCGAGTAACGAAGATACGATAAGTAAATAACAACAAGATTTCAATGATTAAGAGTTTTATCAAAAACAACTTAATACAATACAGAGTTTGCGGAAATAGATAGTACACACTACCTAAAACTCTATACTTGAGTTGACACTTTAGACCGCTCAAACTAGAAGGGTATACACTGAGAGTTATATCAGCTGATACTAACAGCTGATATTAATGCCTTAGTAATAACTATGGAGGAGTTAATACTTAGACAATAACTAATTCTCAGAGAATGTTCTCGTGCTTATGATTTCTAAGGGTGTTCTAAAGGTGTTGTAAATGCAAGCATTTACGTCTATATTTATAGCCCAAGATCCATGTTCCTTAGTCCACAAGTTTGACGACGTGTAAACATATTATTCGTCGATGTAGACTTGCCATGGATCATTAAATGCTATTGCACAAGTTATTGTCCCGAGTGTACTTTGTGTCCACTTCTTCCGGTACCTTTTCTGACGCACAGTGAAAGGTGTACTACATAAGTACAGAAGTTGTTGACTTTCTCTTTACATGCTTGAGGGACAAACGATGAAGTTGTACTGACATTATCTTCTATTCCAAAATAGAAGATCTTCATCGTTTTCTTCTTCTTTGAGCGGGAACGGGAAATGTTCAAGGTGTCAATGAACATTTCCTTTAAGTCTTCATCTGCAGCAGGTACTATCAGCAGATTCCACAATCAGCTGAATAGTCTTCTTCTTGTCTTTGTCCTTTGGTCATAGACTTCGAATGAACTCTCGTTAATAGCCGCTGATTTGACTTGTATCCTAAAGCTAAGTGCGTACTCAGCTGAAGGTTTATTGTATATACTTGCTTCAGCTGAGATACATACTTCAGCTGTTATTTATTCTTCTTGGCTATCGAGCATCAAATCTTATTTACTTAGTCTTGGGACTAAAAATCTCCCCCTATTTGATGCAGTCGAATAGCCGTATAAGTGTAACCCTGTAATGATTCAGCTGAAAGAAGTCAGCTGAATACTTATGTACTTTGACCCTTAGGGTTCTTTTGTATATGTTTATCTTTTTACAATTTTTACAAGTATATTACAAAGTTTTGATTTTCTATTGATAAGGAAATTGAAATACAAGGAAAATCAAAAAATATAATGCGTTGGATATAGCTTATCCAACGACATTGCGATACAGTGAGCGGAAGGCTGTGTCTATTAGGTTCTTCATTTCTCTCCCCTCTTCAGTAGAGGAACTCAGCAGCTTGTGATAGGTCATGAGTTGATCCACATCACACATTTCCAACTCATCTGCCTGCTGGAAGCATTGCACCTTCTTCGCCAGATAGCAAAAGCCGTGAATTGGTTCTTTCACGATCAGCCCAGGGACAAAGTTAACTCCCGTGGGAATGGCTTTTGTGATATTGGGTTTTGGTCGTTTAGCAAATATGATTGACGACCCAATATCCAGTGGTCTGGAGTCAGCAAGAGGCTCAAGGAGAACGGACTTACGTTTCTCCCCTCTCGCTGAGGAGCTTTCACCAGCAGTCTTTCTGACAACAACAGCTTGAGATTCACACAATTCAGGAGGTATGCGATATACCAACTCAGGAGCATGTTTCCTGATTTCATCGCATAGAGTCTTGAAGGAGTAGATTGCGAATTGAATCTCATTTACCAGTTCTGTTATAATCCGCAATGGTTTCGCAGTTCTGGCAGCTGCTTCAGCCTCTTTCCATTCATCGTAGTTGAGAATGAGGCTGATCTTGTTCAAAGAGAACTTTTCATGGAGCATCGCACTCCCAGCCCTTGTTATTACAATTTCATCAGGGCAGCTGGGATCGAATTTGGGGGCCCTTACGCTGGTGTTCTTTGCTTCCTGCCTACAATGATCAAGAACTTTGTTGAACAACCTAATGTTCTCAGCTCTTTGTGTTTCAGCTCTTCGATGCAGCTCTTCATGAGTTTTTCTTTGAAGGGCTAAGGCTGTATCAAGATCAGCAGCCGTTCCAACTTCATTTAAAATGAGGTTTTCAACCACAGCAGATGTTGGCTCCCCCTCAGCAGGATGAGGAATCTCCTGTGAAATAGGCTGAGGGTTTTGGATTTGCGGGGCTTGGACTTTTGGGACCTCAACTGATTCAAAAGAATCAACGATTTTAGTAAAACCAGTTGAAGTTTCAGCTTCTTCTTCTGATGTTCCAGTAGAGGTGATAGGTGGATTTCTTGAGTTGTCACCTGCTGGAACGTCTTCAGTATTGGCTCCAACAGCAGAGGTGATTATGAGTTGTGAACTTTCTTGTTCACCATGTTGTTCACCTGCTGAAGTGGCCTCTTTCTCCCCCTCAGAGAGTGCCCGAAGAAGAGGGGTACTCTCTGGTGCTGAAGCAGGATGGACATCAGCAGCACCCTCATTAAGCTTGGCAAGAATGAGGTCGAGGGTGCCTTGGAGACCAGCGACTTGAGAAGTCAGCGAGCTGACTTCAGTCTCCATTTTGTCCAACCTGGTGGACACAGCAGAAGCTGACTCCTCAATAGCCTTAGAAAGGTGGCTATGAGTGATTGTCAGCAGAGACTCTTGCTTTGATTGGGCAAGAGCCAGGCTGTCCCGAACTTCGGAGAGAAGTTTGTCGCTTTCGACTCTGTCAGAATCGCGAAGGGAGTTCAACTCTTGACGCACGTAGTCGTTGAGAGAGATGAACCCGCTGGTGTTGAGGCGAATCTGATCAGAAAGAAGAGCCAGCCGAGGAGTCTGAGTGTGGACCTCAGCGTGCAGAGAAGTTATGCTGGAAGAGAGGTTCTCAGCAGTTTTGGCAAACTTCTTTGGAACATCCCTGCGAAGGGAGTCCATCTGCTTCCTCAGCGTGGCCATCCCAGGTCGAATCTGGGATGTAACAACACTAGACATCAGAGCAGTAGCGGCTCTGATGGGAATGCTTCCTCCAGCTTTGCTGGATTCAGCATGGGACACTTGGACGCTTTTGGGGAAGGGGTCCGGCATGTCTCCAGCTTGAGGGGTAACCTCAGCTGTGGAAGAAGGTGTTCCCGAGGTAGGAAGAAGAGTTCCTATGGGTTCCTCAGAAACTATGGGGGGTGAGTTGGGTCCAACTGAAACTTCTGGGGTTAAAACAGAAGTGCCTACTTCAGTTGTCAAAACAGTTTGAAGCCCAGATTCATGCATCTCTTCATCATCTGAAAAGGTGTACTGCTGAATGGGGATATCAGCAGAATCAAACATCATAAGAAATGTTGTTTGAGAATATGGTGCTTCGGTCTCAACAGTCGGCGAAACTGTTATGGAGACTGGAGGAAGAATTCCTCTGGGTGGTGGGTCAGCTGCCTCACAGCTCAGTTGGCGAATACGTTCGCGATCACTGGCAGCTTGGGTAGTTGCCTCAGTAACAACTTGGTCTAAAGTTGTCTCTTCATTGGTGGTGGTGGTTTCCTCGATCACCAGCTGGTTTGAGCTGGTAAAGTTGTGAGAAACAGAAAGAACAGCTTCAAGATTGACTTGGTTTCTAGTCAATCTATCATCAGCTGATGACTCAGAAAGTGATGAAGAAGTTGGGGGTGGTGTGTGTGCAGCTGACACTCGGGTGGCTTGGGATGAGCCAAAAACTTCACCATCAGTCTGTTGAGAGACTGAGGTTGCTTGTGGAGTTTGTTCCCTTGTTACAACGACAGATAATGAATTGGTCGAGGAGCTACGCAGAGGTGTGGAGCCGGCACTAACTCCTAAAGAACGAGATTGCCGTTTTGAAGTCTGCTGACTTGTTGAGAAATCAGCCAAAGAGAGAGTGGATGAAAGGAAAGGAAGATGAAACAGCCGAGAGTGTTCGATTAGGAACTCCGAATATTGGTGGAGTTCCTTGATAAACACTGCCAATCTGAAAATGAGAAGAACAAAGATCAAAAGCTGATGAAACCTCTGATCGTAGGTGATCTTCTCTAGGACCCCGGCTGAGTCCAGATGCTGAATCTTTTTCAAGTTCAGCATCTGCAATCGTCTTTTCTGCACCAATAGTAGCAGTCCTTCTTACCTCCAGCAGAGGGGAGACAGAAGTACTGGTGGCAGAAGAAGATGGTAAAAAAAATGAAGAAGAAGGAGGGCGATTAGAGGGTCGCTTAACTCGCTTCTTCACCACCAGAGGAGAGTCATCTGCATCAGCAGAATCCTCATTCTCAAGGATTGAGATCCCTGTTGAGGTAGTGGTTTTCCCATCAGCAGCTGGGGATGGTCGCCTAGTTGAGGGAAAATGCTTCAGATGAGAAAAGGACTTACCTTCTTGGAGGGCAGATTTCTTCGATGTTGCGCCCTTCTTTCGATCCCTTTTGGATCTGACTCGATCATCTATGATCTGCAGCATGTACGAGGTGAGAGGAAATTCTTTTTCATCTTCCTTCCTTTGGAAGATGATGTTAGCGATGGAACGAACCATCACAGAATCCCCTGGAAGGTCTTCATAATTGATCTCCAGCTTTTCAACCATCACATGTGCGATGCACAATGTGAAAAAGCGAAGATAGGAAATATGATTTCCCTTGCTTTTCAGCTTCGTCTTGACCTCCTCGTACACCAGTTTCCCGTAGTCGATCCGCTGACCAGTGACTAGGGCTTCAGCAAAGACTTGCATGCTGGAATTGCACTGGTTGAGAGACCCGGAATTGCCTCCGATACCCTGAATGATGTGGGTAAAGAAATAGGCCCAAGGTCTCGTCAGCTGAGACTTCTTGAAGATCGGCACCCTGTCTTCTTCGTTTTCTAATCTGTATCCAGTGATACGGATTAGACTCGTTTTAGCTTCATCAGCAGATTTAGTCTGCTGATATTCTTCACCAGGTTGCAGATAATCGAATCCGCAAGCAACTCGGAAATCATCAAGAGAAATGGTGATTTGATGATCTCCAACCTGCGCAGTGATGTCGTCTCCAGGGGCGGAGGCGGACATCCAGAAATCACGCAAGAGTTCAATGATACTCTTGGTGACTCTGGTAAAGGCACCACGGATGGGGCAGTGACGCACAAACGTCACAACTGGTCGATAAATATCAACAAGATCATCCGGTGGGGAAAAGTTGCCTACTAGGTTTGAGTTCTGAGAGAACTCAATAGCAGCCCTAGTAAGAGAAACCTTTGGGGCTTTCTTCGACATTTTGAGGTGAGAGGGAAGAAAGATAAAGGTTTAGAAATAGAGAGTTTTTGGAGAAAGAATTGTGGGAGAGATGATGAGGAGTGGAGAATGGATGGGTATTTATAGGGATTTATGGGACGGTTTGGGTAAAGATTTAAATTTGAACCGGGTCATAAATGGATAGTTATAAACCAACTATAGACACGTTGGTTATCGTGCAAAGAAGTTGGATGTGACAGTGTGAGGTAGTGGAGCCGTTTCTGTGTCAGGGTAGTGGAGCCGTTTCTGTGTCAGGGTAGTGGAGCCGTTTTTGTGTCAGGGTGTCTTGTCCCTCATAAATGCCAAATATTTTCACTTGAGTGGAAATATTTGCCACAGAGAACGTGTGGATAGGGTTGAAAGATGCCTTTTTATAGGAGAACCAAACGTTTTAACTTATAAAACATGATAAGTTATCATTTAAGAGATTTTATTCGGCTGACTGATAAATTCAAAAGGTTTTAGTCAGCTGAATGTACTAAGTAACAAGGTGAATCTTATCAGCTGCTGATAGTACTTCAGCAGTTGATTCAAGCATTCAACATACCTAACTCGCCGATCAAAAAGTTGAATCGTTTTTCATCTAAAGGCTTAGTGAATAGATCAGCCAGCTGAAGGTCAGTTGAAATGAAGTGGAGTTCCACGTCACCTTGTTCAATGTGATCTCTAATAAACTGATACCTTATGTCGATATGTTTGGTTCTAGAATGAAGAACTGGATTGTTGCTGATTGCAATATCACTCGTGTTATCGCAATAAATAGGAACTTTGCAGAAATTCATGTCGAAATCAACAAGCTGATTCTTCATCCAAAGGACTTGAGCACAACAGCTTCCAGCAGCAACATATTCTGCTTCAGCTGTGGAGGTAGAAACAGTGCTTTGTTTCTTGCTTGTCCAGCTGACTGGCTTTCCACCAAGCAGCTGACATCCTCCAGTGGTGCTCTTTCTATCCATTTTGCAACCTGCAAAGTCTGAATCTGAATAGCCAATTAGATCAAGCCCGGAGTCTTTGGCATACCAAAGACCTAGGCTTGGAGTACCCTTAAGGTACCTCAAAATTCTTTTTGCAGCTATTAAGTGAGATTCTCTAGGATCAGCTTGATACCTAGCACACATGCAAGTAGCAAACATAATATCTGGTCTGCTGGCGGTGAGATAGAGTAATGATCCAATGATTCCTCTATAGAATGTGACATCAACTGACTGACCAGTGATGTCAGCATCTAAATTGTTTGGAGGAGCCATTGGTGTTTTCATGGATGATGATGAATTCATATCGAAATTTGTTAAAAGATCTTTGATATATTTTTCTTGATTTATGAAAATTCCATTTTTAGATTGCTTAACTAGTAAGCCAAGAAAATATGTCAATTCACCCATCATGCTCATCTCATACTTTGTAGACATAAGTTTTGAAAAACGTCTACAAAGTTTTTCATCAGTAGCACCAAAAATTATGTCATCCACATAAATTTGAACAAGAATGATATCACCTTTGATTTTGCGAATGAATAAGGTTTTATCAATCTTTCCCTTGGTGAAATCATTTGCTATGAGGAACGTGGAGAGTGTATCAAATCATGCACGAGGAGCTTGTTTCAACCCATACAGCGCTTTATCCAGTTTAAACACATAGTCTAAATACTTAGGATTTTCAAACCCTGGTGGTTGTTTAACATACACTTCCTCTTGCAGTTTCCCGTTTAAAAAAGCACTCTTCACGTCCATCTGAAAAACTGTGAAGTCTTTGTAAGCAGCGTAGGCTAGAAATATTCTAATAGACTCAAGCCTAGCCACTGGAGCAAATGTTTCATCGAAATCGATTCCTTCCTTTTGTCTGTATCCTTGTGCAACAAGTCTAGCTTTGTTGCGAATAACTACACCTTCTTCATCCATTTTATTTCTAAATACCCATTTAGTACCAATTATTGTCTTTCCAGCTGGTGGAGGCACCAGCTGCCATACTTTGTTGACCTCGAATTGGTTAAGTTATTCCTGCATCTCCTGAATCCAGCTTGAGTCTTCTAAAGCAGCTTTAATATTTTTCGGTTCTTCAGTTGCTAGAAAACAAGACCATAAGCAAAGATTGCATGATGCTTTACTTCTAGTGACTACTCCCTGCTGTGGATCTCCAATGATTAACTCAATTGGATGTTCTGAGGTCCACTTAGATTGAGGAGCAGCAGTAGAAGAGGAAGATTCAGCAGAATTAGATCCTTGTTGTGCGGCTGATTGCTCAGCAGGATGAATTACTTCATTTTGAACTGATCTTCTTGAAGTATGAAGAGGTGGCTTAGAAGTAGCCTTGGATGATGCTCTAACTGTTGGAATCTCTTGTCGAACAGCTGCAATGTCCATAAGATATGTAGGTGCATCATGGAATGTCTCATCTGATTCATTTACGGGAACATCAAAGAGATTTAAAGCATCAGAGAATGCTTCAGTTGTGTCATCAGGGGATGATTCAGCTGATCTCTGAAATGCATCAGACGAGTCAGCAGAGGAGGAGTTCAAAGCTTTTGAGTGTTCTTCAAAAGTGACATTTATGGACTCTTCCAATGGTTGTCTTCTTTTGTTGAAAACTCTATATGCTTTGGATAGAGTGGAGTATCCCAAGAAAATGGCTTCATCAGCTTAAGAGTCAAATTTACTTAGTTGATCTCTTGTGTTTAACATAAAACACACACAGCCAAACACGTGAAAGAAACCGATGAAAGGTTTCCTCTGACGAAAAATCTCATAAGAAGTCTTTTTGTGTCTCTTCACATAGAGAGACCTATTCTGAGTAAAACAAGCTGTGTTAACAGCCTCTGCCCAAAATTGCTTAGGCATGTTTGACTCAGCAAGCATTGTTCTTGCAGCTTCTATAAGGGTTCTGTTCCTTCTTTCAGCAACACCATTCTATTGAGGTATTCTAGCAGCTGAGAAGTTTTGGGAGATCCCAACATCTGAACAGAAATCTTCCAAAGTCTTGTTTATGAATTCAGTACCGTTGTCTGATCTCAGCATCTTGACTCTAGACCCGTTTAGAAGTTCCATCCTTTTGATGAACTTGATAATTTCATCAGCTGCATCACTCTTGTGGCGTAAAAATATAACCCAAGTATATCGTGAGTATTCATCAACGATAACAAGTGTATACTTCTTTCCACTTAGACTTTCAGTGCTCATGGGACCAAAAAGATCCATATGTAGCATGAGAAGGCATCTGTTGATGGAAAAACATTTCTTTGATTTGAAGGAGCTTTTATGTTGTTTACCTTGTTCACATGCAGAACAAAGCTTATCCTTTTCATATTTGATTTGTGGCAGACCGTTCACCAGCTGACCTCGCGCCAACTTCGATATATTTTTGAAGTTCAGGTGAGATAGTCTTTTGTGCCACAGCCAATTCAGCTCTTTAGTAGAGTGAGAGAATAGACAGACTTCTTGTCTTTGAGGATTCATGTCAACTGTATAGACATTCTTGGTTCTGGGAGCAACTAATACTACCTTTCCATTCTTATCTGTCACCGTTCCTCTGTATTCGTTAAAGTTCACTGAGAACTTTGCATCACAAAGTTGGCTAATGCTGATAAGATTATGTTTCAGCCCATTTACATAACCAACTCTTGTGATTTTTATGGATCCATTAGAGATGGTTCCATAACCTTCAGTTGAGCCTCTACCATTATCACCAAAAACTACTGAGGGGCCATCACAAACTTCAAACTCTTCCATCAGGGATTTGTAACCAGTCATGTGTCTTAAGCAACCACTGTCTAGGTACCAGACATGTTTGCTTTCATCACCCTGCACATAAGATAAAAGAGTTAGTTCTTTTTGGGAACCCACACTTCGGTGGGTCCTTGTGACTTCCCGCTGGGACTCACAGAAGTTGGCTTTTCAGTAGGCTCACATACTGAAGTTGGGGAAGGTCTCAAGCATGTGCTGTCACACTCACTTGCCATGTGCCCACGATCTCCACACTTATAGCATTTTCTGATTCTTTGCAGTGGAGTAGAGGGTGAGGCAGTAGGATTGGGAACTGGACCCAAAATACCCTTCATTTTCTGATTATCAGAGATAGTCAGAGTTTGAACGAGTGATGTCAGCTTGCTGACCTTTCCTTTCAGCCGTCTGTCAGACACAGCTGAAGAAGGACTTGGAGTGTCCTTAGAAACACTCTTACCTTTGTTCTTTGCAGCTCGAGTACGAACTCCAACTGGCTCACCCTTTGTTCTTCTAGTCTTCTGCTGAGATCTAGTAGAAGATGCAGCAGGTGCTGAACCCGAGACAGATTTTCTAGGTTCAACAGTGACTACAGTGGGTGTCCTAACTACCATGGCAGAGGAGTCAGTTGATGACTCTTCACCAGTAGCCACAGAAGGATCTTCTGAGGACATCTCAGTAGCATAGGTTTTGGTAGACCTAACAAAGGAACCAAAAACCAATTCTTCAGCTGGCACAGAAGCATCAGCTGACGAGTAGTACAGATCATCTGTACTTCTGTCAGGTACAGCGGCTGCAGCTAGGAAATCTCCTCCTAGTACAACTTGTACTTGACTGGGGATTTGTGAGTTAACACATTCACTCACACGTTTGGATGAACGAGACCATGATTCACAAATCTTTTTAATTGCTTCAAGTTCTTTAACTTTTTCACTTAGATCATGTTGAAGAACTGAGTTAATAAATTTCGTTTCAGAAAGTTCTTCTTTTAAAGTTTTGTGGTCAATTAAACGTTCTTTTAAAAATGCATTTTCACGTAGAATAGCATTATGTTTATCCAAACATTCACCTTTCAGCTGATCAATGAAGTGCAAGTCACAAATAATAGAATCAACAATTTCTTTAGCTTTAGTAGCCTCAGCGGAGATTAGAGAGGTTATCTTTTTGTGAACAATGTTGACCCATTTATAGGAACTAGCATCATCAGCTGTAATACTTTCATGATCATCAGCACGAGCCATCAAACACATTGTGGCCATTTGTTCATCATCATCAGATGAGCTGTCACCAGAGTCAGCCCAATCATGAGTTTCAGCTACAAGACCCTTTTCAGCAACTTTGCCTTCAAGTGCCTTCTTTTCTTCTAGAATCTTTTTGGTGAAGGCTTGTAGCTTTTTGTATTTTTCTTCAATGGACTCACCAGTTGAAGATGATGAACTAGCTTTCTTCTGCTTGCAGTCGTTAGCATAGTGTCCCTTCTTGTTGCGGTTGTAGCAAGTTATCTCAGAGATGTCAGATGTACTTCCAGAGGGTCTGGAAGACACAGCTGATGAGATAGATCTGCTACTCGAGCCTCTAGCTGAGGAGCCAGACTTGTTTTTGAAGAATTTTCTATTTTTAACAAGTAAGGCTAGCTCAGTTATAAGGGCTTCGTTGTCTTCGTCTTCATCAATTTCTTCAATGCTGACTTCAGGCATGCTGAACAAACCAGCAGCTGAAGCATTGTCAGCTTCATCATCTGATGGAGGATATTCGATTCTGCTGGGCTTGTTTAGAGAAACAAGAGCAGTCGAAGATCCAGAGGGACTCACCTTAGAGTCCTTTGGAGGTTGAAATTTGTTGAGTACAGTTCTCTCATGGCTTAGAAACATACCATAGAGAGAGGAAAGAGTATAATCTTTCAAAGTAGGAGACGTACTCATGCAAGTTGTGATGGTAGCCCATTTAGAAGGTAAGGCAGCCATAAACTTACACATTTTGGACATATCGTCCTTATCAACCCCATGAGACTTCAGCTCGTTTAACAGAATGTTATAACGATTGAATGTTTGAGCGATAGTCTCACTAGGCTTGGCTTTAAATAGTTCATAATCATGTATGAGCATGTTTTTGTTATGTTCACGCACAACAGATGTGCCTTCATAAACTTTAGCCAGCCTCTCCCACATCTCTTTAACTGAATCACAAAATTGTATATTGTGATACAGTTCATCACCAACTGCTTGAAAAAGCATATCCCTTCCTTTATTCTCAAGATGAACAAGACGTTTTTCAGCGTCTGTCCATTGAGTCTCAGATTTCACAACATAGTGTTCTGGGACTTCAGGAGTTCCAGGAATAAGGGTTTTGGGAACGTATTTTCCTATCATTATGTTATCTTGAAGTTTTGGGTGATAGGTAACCATGTGGGACAACATACGCGTTTTCCACATGGGATAGTTGGTTTGAGTTAGTTTGGGAGGTTTTCCAGATGATGGAAGATCTGATGATGTAGGTTCAGCCATAACAGATGCTCAAAATTGATGGAAAAACAATTTTGACACCCGCTCTGATACCAGTTGTTGGATCCCAACAACACAACTGTGTTGCGTTATGACCGATTAACGAAGATACGATAAGTAAATAACAACAAGATTTCAATGATTAAGAGTTTTATTAAAAACAGCTTAATACAATACAGAGTTTGCGGAAATCGATAGTACACACTACCTAAAACTCTATACTTGAGTTGACACTTTAGACCGCTCAAACTAGAAGGGTATACACCGAGAGTTATATCAGCTGATACTAACAGCTGATATTAATGCCTTAGTAATAACTATGGAGGAGTTAATACTTAGACAATAACTAATTTTCAGAAAATGTTCTTGTGCTTATGATTTCTAAGGGTGTTCTAAAGGTGTTGTCAATGCAAGCATTTACGTCTGTATTTATAGCCCAAGATCCATGTTCCTTAGTCCACAAGTTTGACGATGTGTAAACATATTATTCGTCGATGTAGACTTGCCATGGATCATTAAATGCTATTGCACAAGTTATTGTCCCGAGTGTACTTTGTGTCCACTTCTTCCGGTACCTTTTCTGACGCACAGTGAAAGGTGTACTACATAAGTACAAAAGTTTTTGACTTTCTCTTTACATGCTTGAGGGACAAACGATGAAGTTGTACTGACATTATCTTCTATTCCAAAATAGAAGATCTTCATCGTTTTCTTCTTCTTTGAGCGGGAACGGTAAATGTTCAAGGTGTCAATGAACATTTCCTTTAAGTCTTCATCTGCAGCAGGTACTATCAGCTGATTCCACAATCAGCTGAATAGTCTTCTTCTTGTCTTTGTCCTTTGGTCATAGACTTCGAATGAACTCTCGTTAATAGCCGCTGATTTGACTTGTATCCTAAAGCTAAGTACGTACTCAGCTGAAGGTTTATTGTATATACTTGCTTCAGCTGAGATACATACTTCAGCTGTTATTTATTCTTCTTGGCTATCGAGCATCAAATCTTATTTACTTAGTCTTGGGACTAACACTATTGCTAAAAATGCAGGAAATAATGATAAGGCAGTAGCAACCATGTTAATAGCTTGTTTTACAGGCCAATTAAAAGGATGGTGGGATAATTATCTTACACCAGAAAATCAACAATCAATACTTAATACTGTAAAAATAGAAAACAATATAGTTGAATCAAACGTAGTATATACACTTACTTTAACTATAATAGAACATTTTACTGGTAGATGGTCAGATAATTCTGAAAACATTAGAACATTATTAAATGGATTATTTTGCAAAACTCTAACATCATTTAGATGGTATAAAGATACTTTTTTAAGTAGAGTTATGGAATTGGATGATTGTAATAGTGTATATTGGAAATCTAAATTTATTGATGGATTACCAAATTTATTTGCAGAAAGAGTAAAAAAACAACTAAAAGTTGATAGTACTATTACTTATGAATATTATACTTATGGAAAGTTAATAGGAACTTGTATTCAGGAAGGTTTAGCTTTATGCGGTGAAATAAAATTAAACCACCAAATAAAAACTCAACGTCTAAATGAACAAAAACAGTTAGGAGAATTTTGTGACCAATTTGGTATGGGCACAACCCCTCAAATAAAGAAAAAACATAAAAAAGAATCTGACAATAGAAGAAAATGTTATAGAAAGAAGAATTTCAATCGTAATAGAAAAAAATAAAATCCAAAAGAAAAATCAAAGAAAAGGGAAATTCAGATAAAAAATCTATAATCTGTTTTAAATGTGGTAAAACTGGTCATTATGCTAATAAATGTAAGAATAAACAAATAAAAAAACAAATTAATAATTTAGATATTGAAGATGAAGTAAAAGCTCACCTTATTAATATAATAGACAATTCCTCTAGTGAAGAAGATATATCACAAAGTGATTCTGATGATGAATATGAATCAAGCAGTTCAAATGATTCTTCAAATTCAAAAGAATTAGATTGTAAATGTGATAATAAAGATCAATGTTCTTGTGAAATGGAACATCAGTTATATCAAATTAGGAGTCAATTTCAAGAGGATCTTTCAATAAATGTTATTAGTAATGATATGGCAAAATTACTAAAAGACATTGAAGATCCTGAAATCAGAAATAAAATAATTGATAATATAAATATTAAAGAAGATGTAATGGAAAATAAGGAACATTATTCTATGAAACATGTACAAGATATGTTAAAAGAGAGAAGAAATAAGGCTTCTTCTAGTTCTAGTATTACCATTAATGATTTGCAAAATGAAATATAAATATTAAAAATATATATACATAATATTAAAAATAATCAAATTATTTATGATCAACGTATTAATGAATTAGAAAAATTAAAAGAAAAATATCAGGATTACTCAAAGATAAATGATGAAACTAATAATACATTTCTTCAATCTATGAAATTAGTAATCTCTATAAAATGGCATGTAAAGATAAAACTATTCATAACATATAATTATCAAAAAGAATTTATAGCTTTAATAGACATTGGAGCAGATTTAAATTGTATACAAGAAGGATTAATTCCAACAAAATATTTTCAAAAATCTACATATACTTTGAGAGAAGTATCTAGTAGAAAACTTGATATTCAATATAAATTAACAAATGCAAAAATTTGTAAAAATGATACATGTATACCTGTTAATTTTACAATAATAAAAAATATGTCAAGTAATGAAATGATTTTAGGTAATCCCTTTTTAGAAATAATTTTACCAATCTCGGTAGAAAAAGATAAAATTATTGGTTATTACCAAAATCAAAAGATATGCTTTGAATTTATTACAGACCCGTACTCTATATGGGTGAATGAGGTAAAAAAATTCTTTAAACTTTAAGAGAAATCAAATAAATTCCCTTAAAGAAGAAATTCTTACAGTTCAAAAAGATGAACAACTTAAGAATAATAAATTACAAGAAAAAATTAAATTAATGACAAATAGATTTTCTTTAAATATATGTAATGACCACCCTAATGCATTTTGGGAAAGGAAAAAACACATTGTTACTCTCCCATATGAAGAAGATTTTAATGAAAAAGACAGATATAAAACTGCCTTTAATGTCCCTTTTGGCCAATATGAGTGGAATGTAATGCCATTTGGTCTAAAAATGCTCCTTCAGAATTTCAAAATATTATGATTGATATATTTTATCCATATAGTGACTTTATCATTGCTTATATAGATGATATTCTAGTATTTTCAAAAAATATTGAAGCTCATTTTAAACACTTATATTTATTTGAAAAGATAATCATTAAAAATGGTTTAGTTTTATCACAAACAAAAATGTCGTTATTCCAAACAAAGATAAGATTTTTAGGTCATAATATTGAAAAAGGTCAAATTATTCCTATACAAAGAATTATGGAATTCGCTGATAAATTTCCAGATGAAATTAAAGATAAAACTCAATTGATTTGTAGGAAGTCTAAATTATATTTCACCTTTTTATAAAGATTTATCTGTAGATAGTGTTATTCTTTATGACAGATTGAAAAAGAATCCTTGTGCATGGACAAATAATCATACACAAGCAGTCAAAACAATAAAAAATAAAGTAAAAACTTTACTATGTTTATATTTAGCTAATCCAAATTGGGAAAAAATAGTAGAGACTGATGCTTCTGAAATAGGATTTGGAGGAATCTTAAAACAAATTCATCCAAATAATAAACAAGAATTTTTAGTTAGATTTTATTCAGGAAAATGGACTCATAGTCAGAAAAATTATTCTACCACTGCTAAAGAAATATTAGCATTAGTAAAATGCATTCTTAAGTTCCAGGATGATTTATATAATCAATATTTTATAATAAAAACAGATTGCCAAGCAGCTAAATTTATGTTTAATAATGATTTTAAACATGATATTTCTAAACAAATGTTTATGAGATGGCAGGCAATATTAGCATGTTTTGATTTTGATATACAATATAAAAAAAGAGAGTGATAATAGTCTTCCTGATTTTCTAACAAGAGAATATTTAAAAGAAAATTGACGTTTTATTTGCAGGATGAGTTTCTCCAATATTATTATTTAATTATTATTATTATTATTATTATTAGGGGTTTGATAATGACAGCCCTAAGGGCGGGGCTGTCTTTAAGTGCATTAAAAATGATACATATGAGTAATTTTTAAAATTCTGGAGTCGGTTATATATGAATGTACAATATTTTTTATGCATAGTCTTATGACAGCCTTTTAGGGCTGGCATAATCAAAACTCTTATTATTATTTTATTTTATTTGCAATAAACTAACGCACCGAAGAATGAGATGTCAATGGGGTTTCCATCTCTTGCAACTGTTTTATTGATTGCAACCATATATACGCTTTTTGTTGTTGCTTGAAATATCACGGGATCTTATTTTGATCATGAGCAGGTACAAGTTCAAGCATAGTGTCATTCAAGATCCTCTTAATATGTTGTTGTCATAGGTTGGGACTTGGGAATGATTGTTCATAAAAGTGTGTTGTGACCGTG
Organism: Calendula officinalis; assembly: GCA_963853835.1. Classification (NCBI taxonomy): domain Eukaryota; kingdom Viridiplantae; phylum Streptophyta; class Magnoliopsida; order Asterales; family Asteraceae; genus Calendula; species Calendula officinalis. Next base: position 38,488,995 of record OY970828.1, read on the forward strand.
TCACTGAATATGTTGAAAGCCTTAATCTCACAAAAGAAATGGATACCATTGGAGTATAAATAACTAGTTAATTGGCAATGAGCTGAGCTCTTCTTTGGCAGAGTTGAGTTATCCATCTAAATACTTGAATTTGAATGAGAATGATTTTCAAGGAAGCCAAATCCCTAACTTCATCATATCCTTCTTTAAACAACTAGTTTACCTCAATCTCTCTTATTTACGTTTTTTTAGGTAATATCCATCATCACATCGTGTAATCTCACTTTATCTTCCTAGCAACATCTCCTGCAGCAAACTCCATTAAAAACCTCTCGCCTGAATTAATTCTAATTAATTAATATATTTTAAAACACATTATTCACCCTTAGTGATAATCATAATACTGTTATTATCAAAACTTTATTATCAATAATGAATAATATCGAGGAATGATAACGACATATTATAGTTAATATGCATCATAAACTTGTACACCAATCAATAACTAACCCTTGCAATTTAGGAATCTAAACTTAAGAGTAAGAGTTGCTATTAATAAAACTCATGATATTATTATCTGATTTAACCGGTCTAACTATATTTACGATTTCAGTACAAAAACCAGTTAAAGCGTGACAGTATAACAAACCCTGCCATTCTGGTTCTGACACTAGAATTTTTTTTTTAAAACTTTCAAATTTAGTTTTCAATTAAATTCAATATGGACTTTTAGAAACATCGTATCCGTCCTTTGCTTTCCTCCACCAACTGAGCCCCGTCTCGCCGTCGACGGCGCCGTGGAATTCACCGCTTGATCTTTGCTCATTCTAGGGTTCGGATTTGGTGCATTTTGGTTATTAATGCATATGAACTTCCAATTCGACTTGAAATCTCTCGATTCATCAGTTTCTGTGCCCTAGCTGATTTTTTTGCTTAATTAAGCTCTTGCATTTTGAATGTCGGAGCCGCCGGGAGTGGTGAATTTGGCTATGGATAGTGCTGTTTCAGAATCACGACCAGTGCTAGGACCTGCGGGAAACAAAACCAGATCGGCGGTGGAATTGCGTAAACCAGCTGCGAAACCTAAAAGTAAAGTAGGTAAGCCGGAGGAAGTGAAGCAATCGCCGTCGGTTACTGTTATTGTCAAATCGCCTTTACATTCTCAACCGATAACACCTCCGCCGCCGTCGATTTTGAGAAATAAGGATTCTAAGCTGTTGAAGTCGAATTCGTCAATGAATGCGTCGTGCTCATCGGATGCTTCTTCCGATTCTTCACACAGTCGAGCGTCCACCGGAGGATTAGTCGACGGAGTGTGACGCCTACACATCGTGGGAAGCAATTTGCTGCTTTGAAAACAGTTTCGAGAACAGTTTCAAAAGCAGGCAAAGTTGAGAGTGTTTCAAGAGTTGAAAAACTTGAAAATGTTTTTGTCGAGACTGATAGTTCTTCCGAGGCTTCAGCTGATGCTTCTCCGGGAAGGAAGAGGTGTGCTTGGGTGACAGCTAATACTGGTATCATTCACACTATAACATGATTAACTATCACTGTATTGATTGCAATTTGAATTAGCCACTTAGGAAGTGTGGATTCTTGCAACTGAGGCATAGAGCCATCGAATTGCTGCCATAACTGCTTATGATATGGTTCATATACTCATAATTCTCTGCAAAACCGTTGTCTAAAATCTAAATGCTGCTTTGAATAGTCAAAATAGACATATCTAAATTGGAAGTCATAAGCATGTGAAGGTGCCATATAGTTCTGATTGGTATATGGTAGGTAGAGACTGGAATTTAGTGGTGTAAAGATTTAATCTATGCTGTCTGATATGATTCAGGTTGTAGGTTATTTTCTGGTCGTTAGGAGAACATATAAAGAGCTTTGACTAACTATAATATAGCTCCATTAACTGATATAAGATTCCTTGTATGGGAGGTAATTAATAGACACCTGAAATTTCATGTATTACCAATTTACCATCTTTGTTGATCATTTTGGCATTGGTTTCAACAAGTGACAAATTTAACAAAGTTGGCAATCATAAGCCTGGATATATTAAATGCTTAAAAATATCAATTAATTAGGAAAAATCACGGTGCTTATATCATGTTACTTGCATCAGTCGTGCGTTAGTGCATATGGGTCAGAAACACCTAAATAAAATTAAAAAAAAAAAAAACAGATATATATGTCAATTGTCATCAGTCATCACTAATATAGTAATATATCATAAACATTTACAATATGTAAAACATCTTTAGAACTTATAGCAATTGTAAATATTGCCCTTTACATAACAACTCCTAATTTATTTTGTTTCTTTTTTGAAGATCCTTTTTATGCTGTTTTCCATGATGAAGAATGGGGAGTCCCGGTACACGATGACAAGTATGCACAAAAAGATCTTTTCGATATTCTTTTATTGTTTTTTAATTGATATATTTAGTTAAATGTCATCTTTCAGGAAATTGTTTGAATTGCTAAGTTTATCAACTGCTTTGGCTGAACTCACATGGCCCACTATTCTTAACAAAAGGCATTTATTTAGGTACGCTCATTATTGTCGATATATTTTTTTTTAATTTTTTTTTGCATTTCTCCAAATTTTACAAATAACGAGGTCACTAAAAGATGGCTTTGTGTCCCGTTTTGGGTCATTTGGCAACGCGATGATGTGTCGGTAACTTGCTGAGGTGGCAAGTGTTGCAAGTGACGTTTCATCTTTTGTGTCACGTTTGGTCATTGGTTTATCAAAATATATATATATATATATATATATATATATATATATATATATATATATATATATATATATATATATATATATATAGGGTCGAGTTATATTGAGAACCCTGATTTCAAAAAGAACTCTGAGAACTTTTATTAACCAATCAGAAATTAGTAAATTGATTTTGATTAATTTATTTCATATTAATTATTTAGGGGTATTTACGACATTTTACCCAAAAAAAATTGTTTCCTTTTTTTAAATTTCCTATAATTTAGGAAATATTTTCGAATATTTATTTTTATTTTGGCATTTTTGTCGAGCCAGTTGTGCATATATGTTTTCTTTTTGTAATTAGTGTTACATGTAAGTTGTGCATATATGTTATTTTGCGAGTTTGCATATATGTTATTTTGCGGGTTTGCATATATATTGAACATATATGTAACATAAAACAAACATGTTTAACAAGCAAAATCTATAACAAAAATTTACAAAATTGATAGAACAAACAAAATACATACATGTTGAACTTATTCATACAAAAATTCAAAACACGCATATATGTATTTAAACAATAACATATATGCATCGTAATAGTTGCTGGCATACAATTGTGTCTCCTTTCGAAGCAACTTCCTTTTTTATATACTCTAACACAAAATGCCCATTTCTTCTTTTTCGCTTGTATAACTTGTCAATTTTCCTTATCCACCCACTCCAACATATAAAAAATTGTATGTTTAAGGAAGTATTTAGCTGTGTAAACATGAAACAAAATTTGCGTCAAAATAGAAGAATAATAACACAACTATGCATAATATAATACGAGTATTTAGAGTATTAGTTATATTAGTGAACAAACAAATTGAATAAATAATACATAAATGTAAACTCTACTTTTAAAATTAATAAAGGCAGAAACTTGCTAAAGATGTAAAGTAACAAATGTCACCCATGTTTAACAGTGATGATGCCGTGAGGGTTGACGATGCGGTGAGTTTTCCACCCAAGATGGGCGTGATGAAGAATAATAAGGGAGATTTGTAACTTTCTAGATCACTTGGATCTGGCTCACAAAGATGGAATTAAAAATCTATTAATAAGACTTTTACACAATACAAATGATGAGTAAACCCAACAAAATATATGTTTAATTTATATAAAATTACGTAAAAAAATATACAAGCTTACATGTGGTTCTTGTAAGTAAATAAAATAAAGCAAGGAAAAGAATGAGCAGATGCCGAAAGATCCAAACACCGTTACCATCGCCGGCGCACCCAGATCCAACCACCGACGCACCAAGATCTAACCGCCGCCGCCGACCCACCCACCCACCCAAATTAAATCACCGCCGCCGACACACCCAGATGTAACCGGCGTCTCACCCAGTCCAACCGCCACCGCACGCATAGTCAGATCGTTAGAGAAATGATTTGATTTTTTGGGGATATCGTATAGAGAGAGAGAGAGAGAGAGAGAGAGAGAGAGAGGAGTTATGAATTGAAGATGAGCCGCTATCATCGAAACGAAATCTTTGATGAAGAGAGAGAAGTTTTGATTTTTTTAGCCAAGCATATACGGTTTTTAATTTCCATATTGCAGGGAAATCTCCTAGATCCATGATTGTAGGGAATTTAAATAACTTCCATATTTAAAAAATCTAATTGTAAACCTCATATGCCAATTATACCCCTACCGAATTTATTTCAATAAAATAAATGAAAAATATATTACTAATTTGTGATTGGTTAATAGAAGGTTCTCAGAGTTCTTTTTAAAATCAGGGTTCTCAATATAATCCTTCACTATATATATATATATATATATATATATATATATATATATATATATATATATATATATATATATATATATATATATATATATATATATATATATATATATGACAACAAGTTGTATAAACAAGCACAAATGTAAAAGCATATTATTATTTTAGGCACAAAAAAAACCCATACTACTATTATTATTATTGTTTGTTTATTTTAATATTTTTATAGTATTTCCTTTTTGGTGTGTGTGCAGAGAAGTATTTCATGGGTTCGATCCTATTGTTGTCTCAAAATTGAACGATAAGAAAATAGCAGCCCCTGGAAACCCCGCAACTTGTCTTCTTTCGGAAGTGAAATTACGTGGAATTATTGAAAATGCACGCCAACTTTGCAAGGTATCTCAGTCTCTTATTTTTTATATTCTTTTTTTATAAATTATGTTCTTATTCTCCTTATTTAGCTTTTTAGTTTTCTACGTTCTATAGATCATATTATCCTTAATTAGGCAATTGTACGTTTCACCTCAAAATCAGCTTTATGAGTAAATTACAAGGATGGTCCCTGAGGTTACCCCAGATTTCATCTATGGTCCTTTACTATACAAAATTACACTGGTGGATTTTGTAAACCTTTTACACTTACCGTCATTCCTTTAGTGTAGCATGCGTTAGATATATTAACAGAAAAAGGACTACCGATATAATTAAAAAGGACTATCCATGTACTTTTTACATAAATTTAACGGACGTTAGGCTAAAGGATTATAGGTGTAAAATGTTTCCAAAGAAAGAACTGTCAGTGTAATTTTTTAAAGTAAAGGACCATAGGTGAAATTTGGGGTAAATACCAGGGACCATCCTTGTAATATACTCCTATATCATATTACCTTCTTTTTTTGTGGAAAATTTCCCTTAAAAAGACAATTTGGGTGACTTTGGACATGTTTGACTCATTTCATATTAAGCCAAATTTTTATTTATTGTATTTATAAATGAAAACATTATTATATTGTGTTTATGGTACAGATAGGTGATGAATTTGGTTCATTCGACAAGTACATATGGGCCTTCACAAACCACAAACCAATAACCAACAAATTCCGGTACCCTCGTCAACTACCAATCAAAACCTCAAAATCCGAGTCAATAAGCAAAGATTTGGTCAAACGTGGCTTCCGATGCGTGGGGCCCACAGTAGTTTACACCTTCCTACAAGTGGCCGGCCTTACAAACGATCATCTCGTTAGTTGCTTTAGGTTCAACGAATGTGTAGATGCGGGCCCCACAAAGGACGAGGGGCAAAATAGTAAATGCGGCGGGAGACACTCTGAAGATGGGAACGGGTTTGGGTTAACTAGGGTTATGGATGAATTGAGTTTAACGGGTGAGTAGTTTGGTGTTTGTAGTGCTGACGTGGGAATGGGGGGTTTTATCTGTACAAATTGTTGTATTGGGTGTTTGTAGGTTTTGTGTAGATTTATAGGCACATAACATCATAATGACTATGATTATGATTACGATTATGGTTATGATTGTGACATGTTATTCTTTACTAGATTTTAAGTTCCATTGATGACAAATTTTAGGATAGTATTTGTAGTTATAAAACAACACACATTATTTCCTAATAATGTTTGATATTTATATATAACAAGAATTTGTCTAACTTTTGTCGTAAAGGAATGTGATACTGATATATATCAGGATCATATTTGTAATTCTGAAAAATGATTATTAATGTAAACTTTTGAAGTAAATAACCATATTTGAAATTTGATGAAAGGATCATATTTGTAATTTATACTTCTTTCATTATTTGTTATGTTATAAATATTGCATAGTAATCACTAAGCATTTAAAAATCACTAACCCTTTTATTCTTAAGCTATATGATAATTAAACCTCAAAAGCTCATATCTTTTAACCATAGTACATTAGTGCCTAAAGTTACATTCTCATTTTTCAGATATTATATATTTCGTGGAAAAAATGATATATGATTGATGATTGAGAAGACGATATTGGATAAAACTTATATGGCCCAATTCAAATTTAAAACAACAAGATACTTAATATCTCCGACAAAAGTGCGATATTGAATTAGCTGCATGGCCCAAATATAATAAAATGAGCAATTTGTTTCTTTAACAATCATGAAGAAACTAAATTCCAAGTAAATCTATACGTGTCAAATATAAGAAAGATCAAATTCAAGAATTAATTAAAGTATAAGGTCTAAGATGTAACTTATCGTTTAAACAATAAAAAGACGGAACTACCAGTCCCAAGCAGCTGTCGTGAAATCTGCCACGTGCAACGCCCCTATTGGTTTATTACGTCGAACCTACGTGGTACTGCCATTCATGCATAACTAAAAACACACAAACATATTATCGCTAATCGTGCAGGTATATACTCCGTCAGCAGTTCCGATCATCAGCCGAAGGCTTAAGTCTGAGGAAAACTACAGTCGTGGCTCCTCCGTCACCGTCAGGGCAACAGCAACAAGGACAACAACAGAACAGTAACAACCTTTCGCGACGAAAGATCGCATCGTCGAACCAATCACGGATCATTTACAGAGAAAAGCTACGCCGGTCGTCGTCGTCTGAACCGGATCCGGTTTGGCAACGGAATTGGTTCATCGTACTTCTATTCGCAATGGCGTTCTCTTTCTTCGGTCTCGCTATGTTTCTATTTCTAACCCTAGACTCCGATCACACCACATCTACTGTCTATGCTGCCAATTCCGAAGGAGTAGAGGTGATTTAGCTTTTATATGATCTAGTTACTAATTTAATTAATATTTTTATTGATGTTTACTGCCTTATTCGTGTAATTTAATCAAACTTGATTGAATTTTTGCTCTTTGATCAATTGTATCAATTTTGAATTCAGGAAGTTATAGGGTTGACATTAGAGGCTTTTTAACACTTTAGTAACACCTGATTGCTTGGATTATAGTCAATTTGTGGATGAATGCACTCCATTTCATTCTGAAAGAGAAGAAAAAGGGGATCTCTTTAGGGTCAAATTGACTAGATTCACGTTTAAAAATTGATGCAAGTTAAGATTTTGAGAAGATGTAATAACTACATTAAACCTTTTGTTTTAGCATACTAAATGCTAGCATTAGAAAAATGAACTGTTTGCCTTAAAATTTGTAAAGTTTTTATTTTATTTTAAATTTATCATGTTTGAATCGGGAAAATGTGTTTGATTATCTTAAACAAGTACTTGGAATTGTAATAGATTTTTTCAATTTTCACGATGACTTATTTAAATATGTGATAGATTACTTACGGGTCAGCAATCAAGTTAATGCATGAAAAGACAAAATTCCGACTACACTCACATGATGTGCCATATGGATCGGGCAGCGGGCAGCAATCTGTTACTGGATTTCCAAATGTAGATGACGCAAATAGCTACTGGGTATGTTCGTATTCCATTATCTTTTTCTCTATGTTTAATAAAATTATTTTATAATTTTTATCCTAAGTTCTTTAGCTACAATTGCACCATGTTATTTCTTAAATACCAGATTGTTAGACCTGAGCCCGATACATCAGCGAAATCGGGTGACACAATAAAAAGTGGAATGATTATTAGGTTGCAACACATGAAAACTAGAAAATGGCTTCATAGCCACTTGCATGCTTCACCAATATCAGGCAATTTAGAGGTGAGTGATTTCCCCTTTTTATTGTTTTTTTATTTTAATAAATTTAATTTTAATAATTTTTGTGGCAATTCTCCCTAAAATAATTTTTATTAATAAAAAACACTAACTCTCATGATACGTTTTTTTTCTTTTGTGTAGGTGAGTTGCTTTGGAGATGATGGTAATTCAGATACAGGAGATTATTGGAGGTAAGAACTTCATCTACCTTTTATCATTTCATTTTATGTGTAATTAAGTTTAAGTTATAGATTTTTCAATAAAACAAACTGTTATTATTCATCATTGAATTTGATATATTATATTTTATGTTTATAAGAATTGAAATTGAGGGAAGTGGGAAAACATGGAGACAAGATCAAAAAATAAGGCTTCTTCATATTGACACAAGCGGATATTTACACAGCCATAATAAGAAATATAACCGCATTGCTGGTGGTCAACAAGAGGTGAGACTTATTATTTGTTTTATTAATCATATTTTTATAAATAAATAAATAACGATGGTCTGTTGTTATTTCAGGTTTGTGGTGTAAGGGAGAAAAAGGCTGATAATATCTGGTTAGCAGCAGAAGGCATATACCTTCCCACAACCGAAACCAAAGCATCAATGTAGTTTTTCCATTTTCTTATATTTTTCGTTGATATTAAGGAAAATGTAGCTTTTTTATGCATTTGATAAAGTATGCCATTATCAAGACCCTAGATACAACAATTTCATGTATTACTATATAACGTAAGTATGTACCGAGCCATCAGTTCTCCATCAACTAGCGTATTATATCTATATCTCAGTGTCAAACGTGACAATAACCATTTTACATCAGCATGGTGTAGATTTATGAGTAGTTTAGAAGGTGAGTTAAAAAAAACAAACAGAAGTTGTTGATCATCTTGTGAAACTATGTTCATGAGGATGAGGGTTGTTAGGATCGTTGTCGTTTTCTTCGGGCAGTTTAACCGCAGTGTAAATTGCGGCTCCGGCTAGCGCGCCGAGGATGGGGGCCGTGAGGTAGATCCATATGCCTTTAAAGTTGTTTGCAGCTATTGCTGGTCCTAAAGTTCTTACCGGGTTCATCGATCCTCCCGTGATTGGTCTACAGCACGAAAAATTTATGACAAGAATTTGTACAAATTAGACAAACCCATTAAATTAATTATTAGTTCATGACTAAAAAATGTTGCAAATCAGTTAACAGTCTAACTACAATCCCATAGAGGGGTACATTTTGACCCTTAACCCAACCCAACCCACCTAACCCTTTCATTTTGCCACCCGTATTGCGTTAGATGCTTATACTTTGTGTTAGGGGTGAGTGTGGTCCGAGTACCGAACCGGACCAAAACAGACAGCATCGAAACTAAAAATCATGAACTGAAAACCGAACCAAAAACCACAATCGGTGTTAGTTTGGTTCGGTTTCGGTTTTTCAACCAAAATGCTCACTCCTGTCCGAGGAGAGGGCCGAAACCGATTGGACGGAAACCGAAAATCATGAAATTACAAAATTGAACTGAAAATTACAATCGGTGTTGGCTCAATGCGGTTTCATTTTCAGTTTGTTTTTCGACTCAACTGCTCACCCTTACTTTGTGTCGTGAAAAGTTGATTTGTATTTAATTTGTATGGTTAGATGTTTTATCCGTGAATCCAGATTCTTATGATATTTTGTATCTAACTTTAAGATTGAAAATGAAACAAGAGGTGGTGTAAAAAAGTTGAGTTTTATACCCAGCTATGAGAATATTGAGCATGACAGTTGCTCCTACAGCGATTCCGGCTAGTTCGCCAACCTGTGAAATAAGAATCTCATTACAATTATGTTCTTCTGATCGATGGCAACACTAGTGGATCTACGAATCCAAATTAGAGTATTTTAATTTAACTTAATTTTCAAAAGGTGTTTTCACCGAGGCATCTGAAAAATATTTACTTATGAGAAGGGGTTGAACTCATGACATCAAGGAGATCATTTCAAACGTTCTAATTAGCTAAGTATACTGGTGGTACAAAAGTTGTCCATGTTCATGTACATGCTTTTAGAACAGCCATACAACATTTTATAGCAATATAAATGATCATATGTATGTAGACATGTCTAAAAAAATAATTGTCTCCAAAAACCAAAAACATCTACACTTGACATTGGATTATTTTTTAAAAATTTAAAAAGTGGTTGATTTGTGACAACGACATGTGATCTTTATTAATGTAATAATAATACATGAAAGCAAATCTTCATGACCAAGAACATTCCAAAATTGTCACGCCCAATATTAATAAAAATGGACATTTGGCTCATCATGAGTGTGTTACTACATATTTTTATTTTTTTATAACTTGAGTTCCAACTTACTTTGTAGGGCGATTAATTCTATGGTGATCACCCACTCAGCCGGTAGTCCGGATTCGGTACGGGTAAACCTCCGTGACCATAATTAAAAGGGTATTATTTTCTCAAAGATGAAAATGAAATTTCGTGTAAATTTTATTCTTATGATAACCACATCCGAACAATTAAACTATTATGCCGTGATACGGTTCTATATATTTATTTAAAAGTTTACTACAAAAGGGGCTTAGAGTTTTTCAACTTTCATCATTAACTCATGAACCTTCCTACTAGGCCTAGCGGTATGATGTTTGTCTGACAACCTTGAGATTGACGGTTCAAGTTCCATCGTAAATATAAGGTAAAAATTAAATGTAGATTAAAATTTGTCGTTAAAAAAAAAAAAAGAAACTCATGAACCCTCTTATCCTGGATCTAGCATTCATTATATTACAATAATTAAATTCTATATATACTACATGTGGACATGAATTTAATGCATCAACAAAGTACAATTGGCATAAAGCCATTAAGGTAAAAGGTGAGGTTAGAAAATGTGTTTTTTTAGTTCGTATAATATGGGTCGTGTCTAGTCAACCTTAAATCGTTTGTTGTTCCTCTTTTTGAATTTTGAAAAAGATTAATATGTCAAACATGTTTGAAAAAAAGTTTTTTGTTAATGACGCTCTTAGAACTGTCATTAAGAGGTAGTTGTGTGCATAAATTGTTTCTACTTTTATTAGTTGAGGTTAATTCCTTAAAAGCAGGAATGATTATTGATCATTGTACAAGTTTTTGATACGTGTCTTGACGTTTTATTGACAGCCCTAAGGGCTGTCATTATTATCATTTTCCTTAAAAAAAACTCAACGTACTATTCGATGTTTTTCGCTAGAGTCACCCAACTATTCATTTTAAAAGACATTTTTTGTATATTTGGTATAAATTTCTACTAATTCCTTTGATGGAAAATATAACCGGAGGTAATCTGGTAAAAGTTGACTCAGTAAAAGTCAAAGCAACAAAAAGAACATTCAAAAGAAAAATGTTCTTACAGCTCTAGTGTCGGTGGCAACAGCAGTAACGACAAACATGAGATTGAAGCTAATTATGAACTCCAAAGCATAAGCTTGTCCATAACTCACTGAAGGCACAGTTACTCCCCCACCCATTATTGGATCAAACACAATCTTCAATGTAAAAGCTGCACAAATTGATGCCAAAACTTGTGCAACTATATATAACGGTACCTACCCGACCACCCCCCACCCCAAAATTAGTTAATTAGTTAGTTAGTTATACATGGGGTGGTGGTGGTGGTGGTTAGGTCTGTAAACGAGCCGAGCTATCAAGCCCGGCTCAAAAAAAGCTAAGCTCGAGCTCGTCCTGGTACCAGGATCAACTCGAGCTTGGCTTTGAAAAATCGAATTTAATATGAAAAAAAAATTGATGGCCAAATTTAATTAATGCTTACATGTTTCCATGGAAAATGCTTGAGGGCTGCAAAAGCTATGGTGATTGATGGATTCAAGTGGGCTCCTGAAATATGACCCGTGGATAATATAACGACCATGACGGCTAGCCCAGACGAGCCAGCTAGCCCGATCAAGGACTCGGACCCTGGTGTCTTTTGGTTCACTATGGCTGCAGCCGTTCCCGCAAATATCAGTATCATTGTTCCTATGAACTCCGCTCCAACCTGTTAACCATAAACATATCATATTTCGATATTACAAAAAGAATAAATTAATAAAAAAAAAGTATTTATTTTTATTTACCTTTTTTGAAAGTGAAATAGGAGGAGGTGGTAAGTAACAAGTAACAGTAGGCAAAGTGCCTTCTTCTTTAACCAAAGTTTCAACACTACAACATTTAAAGCTACTAAGAAGTGATTTCCTAATTAAGGCATTGGGTTTGGGTCCATTGTTGGGTCTTTCTGGTTTGAACCCACCAAAGAGTGGTGCACCAGGTGTCCCTGGGGTCACTGGTGTTGATGGTGATGATGATGTATCTTCACTATCCATTTTTAAGAAATTTAGAAACTCAAAATCAACTCTTAAATGTAAAATTGGTACATAAATGATGATACTAATACAATGGTGATGATATGATGAAATGGTAGTGATTTAGAGACTTATATAGTGTAAAAAGTCAGGCATCTTTGATGAGGATAGTTGACTTGGGGAATCCCAGTGAATAATAATAATAATAATAATAATAATAATAATAATAATAATAATAAATAAAAGAATTTAGTGGAAAAATGAAGGAGAAAGTGGTTTGAATTGTGGATATCAAATAAACCTTAGTTTATTCCCCATTTGTGCATTCTTTGACATGGTTCTTGGTTTTCTTGTACCCTCACCCCCCCCCCCCCCCTCCTCTTTTCTCACTTAACTATGTATCCTGTTAACATCCAATAAACCAGTATCATTGTTCTAAAAGTGTTTCCAGTTTTAGGGTGTCAAAACATGTGGTTGTTAAATTTACATTATGCATGTTATAGTGAAAGGTACCCTCATGGCTATATCAAAAGGATTTAGGGATGTTTGGAAATGAGCCTAATAAGTAGAATCTCTTTTAAATAAAGTGGTGCAAAACAACTTAAATAAGTTGATATGAATAAGGTGTTTGATTTATCGGGATAGTGAGTGTTCATTAGCTGTATCAAAACATAATAAGTTAATAAGTTGTTCAAATAAGTTTACAGAGTTGTTTTATAACCCGTGTTATATTATGTTTTTTACTTAATAATTCATTATAGTAAAGTTTTTTAATGAACAACTGAATCTAACTATTTGCTTGATAATTTTATCTCCTCAAACAAACTATATTTTGTAGGATTGTTATCACAAGAGTTAGACCCCAATAAAAAGAAAGACAAAGTTGCTAGTGGTGACACCACATGTTTCAAATCACATATCTTGCATATCTTTAACCTTTGTATTTGATCCATTCCATATTTGTGCCCATATTGCCTCCATTATTTGTTTGAGGGGTTTTCTAAAAAAAATATTCCGGGTCTCGGGTTTTCGTTAGATAGATTCATTTTAAAACGTGGTTCAAATACGTACCTTAGGCCCGGGTGACTATATATATTGTTAATTCCAAAATCCAAAAATAAACCCAAAACAAATAGCAAAAACTTCCTACAATTACAAGTAATTAACATCTCATTAGTAAAATGGTGGACGACCAAAAGAATATATACATTTCTATCATGAAAAGTGAAAACTATCTCCAGGAATTGAAGTATTATAACGCCCTGGCCCCGTTTGCACACAACTACACATTGCCTTGCTCCGGGCCCGGCTAGCATCCACCGTATGCACCCGATGCATTAAAGCTTGTACCCAAAAATCAAATCAGTACAAATAAGCATCACGTTTTGTGAAAGGTTTGTTAAATGACAAAATTGCAAAATAGTCGTCGATCAGAAGCATATACAATTTGGTTAGATTTAGCAGTGTTTGAGGTTGTGTTTCAAACATGATAATACTTAGTAATCTAGTTTATAGTGTTTGATAATATACGAATCAATGATTATTAGCATTTGACACTCAAAACATTATTTTGGAAAAGCAGCTACATAACTACTTTTTTAGAAACGTAATTTTCAATAAGCAATCTCAAATACCTAATTATTCTTGTGCAATACCAAAAAGTGCCAAAACTAGTTGGTGAATAATCCCAAAACTACCCAAGGCTTCTAGCCTAATGGTATTAGTGAAAAAGATAAGGTGTTGCTCATGGCCAAGGTCACGGGTTCAAGTCCCGTTGTGGACGTGAGGTTTATTCCCCATAGGTGGAAGGTTCGAGGGAAGGCATACTGCCCCTTGTGGATGTCACTGTCTAGGCTCGAACCACTAACTTACTAACTGACCGTTCAAAAAAAAAAAAGAATAATCCCAAAACTACCTTTTATCATTTTTATTAAACAATCTATGGTAATCATCTTGATAGGCTAGTGGTAAGAGCTAATGTGAAGAACTCACACATTTGGATTCAAAATCGACATACGATGTCTTTTACCAAATATAAAAACGTCCTTCAAAACCGGTCGCATTAAGATTACAACACATGCAAAGTTCGGCATTTGGTTCAGTTCTATTCCTTTCGACGAGACAACAATGATAAATCTCGACTTTCGGTAAACTAAAATATGTTCATTTAACAAAAAAAAAAAAAAAAAAGTATTTATCTTGAATTAATATGAGCTTAAGTTAATCATGTATATTTCTGAACGATATGTATATTTATCACACAAGACAACCATTACAAAGAAACATGTCATTTTGTGACTCAACAAAATGTTCCACATAAAGTAATTTGTTAAAAAAAAAGTCACTAAGATGCAATATCATTAAAAAATGACACTAAATGCTTACACCACAAACCCGGCTCAACAACAAACGACTACGAAGTGGCAGTCTGGCCACGCTCAAACTATGAACTCGTGAGTTGGGAAACTTGCATATACTTTGGTTGTTGATTAAGGTATTTACACCTGATGGAACATATCCATTTGATGTGTATCATCTTCTCAAATGGCAATAATCAGAAGTTTATGCATACTTGTAACTTCTTTGACAAACATGGGTCCAATCTTTCCCTTAAATTCTGAAAAATTAGAGCAGTTGATGTTGGGATGTAAAACAGATATATCATTCTATTACTAATGCTGCAGTTGGTATTGATTTAAGCATATTGAAGATTAGTACTAATGGGGCAGAACTATAATTACTACTGATGCTACTGATCTCAAGTTACTACTGATGACAGCAAATACTACTGACGTTCTATTTTTGGTGCTGATCGCACGAGATTCTAGCATAGTTAGTTACGGAATGTATATCTTTATGAAATTCAATTGTAATCGATTCCTAGAATAACTAGGTTATTAATTTAGGCTTCAAGGACTAGTATATATATTTCCTTATGAATTGTAAACATACGTGTGTATTGATCGATCACATTTAATATACATTGAAGCTTTTTGTGAATTACTGTGTTCTTATTTACATTCATATTCATTAACAGTATTCATTGTTCTTAATCAATTAAACTATAAGTGTTGATCCGCTGCAACTTCTAATAGTTTGTAGATCTGTGATTAATTAATCCTTCCGGGTTAATCGATCCTGACAAATGGTATCAGAGCATTACGGTTCTAGATCTACGAATTAAGAACAGCAAAAAGTTTCATACTTTCGATCTCAAAATTGTTAATCATGTCTGATAACAATGAAAGTACTCAAGCAAACAAGATTCCAATTCTCACTCCCAACAACTTTGGAATGTGGAAAAACAGAATCAAACAATACATGCTGGTTACTGATTATTCCATGTGGGAAGTGGTTCTTGAAGGCAACAAGACTATTCAAACTCAAATAGCCACCACTTCAACTGAAGTAGACAAACTCAAGTGTGAGAAAGAGAAGAAGGACAGAGGGATCGAGCTCAAAGCCTTAAGCACTCTTTTGCTTGCCATTCCCAATGATTATCAACATCTCTTTGTTGAATATGATGATGCAAAGAAGCTATGGCAGGCTCTGGAAAAGAGGTTTGTTGGCACAAAGAGCACAAAAAGAAACATGAAGTCTGTTCTGAAACAAGACTTTGAAAACTTCAAAGGACAGAAGAATGAATCAAGTATTTGATAGGTTCAACAAACTCATTGGTGAACTGAATCAAGTTGGTTACCAACCAGACAATGATGATGTCAACAGGAAGTTCATCAGGTCTCTAGGTAAAGAATGGTCTATGTATACTGTGATATACAGACAAGGTGATGCACTAGAAGAAAAGGAGCTTGATGAACTCTACAATGAGTTAAGAGTGTTTGAATCAGAGGTAAGTAATAAATCTCCTAATTTACCTTCAAACAATGATGCCTTTGTGTCAAGTACAAGAACATGGAAGGACAATACAAAGAATGCAGGTATTGAAGATGTAGCAAGAGAATCATTCTTCATTATTCATGTGCACACTGCATTGATTAGTGAGGATTTAGAACAACTCAATCCTGATGATTTGGAAGAGATGGACATCAAGTGACAGATGGCTATGCTGAGCTTAAGAACCAAAAGATTTCTTAAAAGAACTGAAAGACAAAATCTGTCTTACAACAACGGTGATCGTGCTGGATTTGACAAAACCAAGGTCAAATGCTACAACTGTAGCAATCTAGGTCACTTTGCCTGAGAATGCCCAAACAAAGACCAAAGATCAAACTACAACAAAAACAGTACCTCAAATTCAACTGCTTTAGTATCTCAAGAAAGACAAGGGTATGACTGGAGCTTTCAAGCAGAAGAACATGCACAGAATCAAGCTCTCATGGCCTTTACTACTGATCCTTCTACTACTGAGAGTATTCAGATCCCTGAAGAAGGTAGAACATGGCATATTGATAGTGGATGCTCTAGACACATGACTGGAAATCTTCAAATACTCAGAGATTTCAAGTCTTTTGAAGGAGGATATGTTGCTTTTGGAGAAAATCCTAGAGGTGGTAAGATTACAGGTAAAGGTACAGTATCAAATGGTAAAATTACTTTTGATGATGTATTTTATGTTGCTGAGCTTAAATATAATCTGGTTAGTGTCTCACAAGTCTGTGATAAGAAGAACAAAATTCTTTTTACAGATGTTGAGTGCATCATTCTTTCTCCTGATTTTATTTTAGATGAAAAATTTGTTGTTTTAAGAACTCCAAGGAGAAACAATGTGTATTGCCTGGATATAGGGGAGAACTCATTTCATCAAATGAGATCAACTGTTTTATATCTAAGGCAAACACAAATGAATCAGAACTTTGGCATAGAAGGATGCGTCACACAAATTTTAAAAATATGAACAATTTAGTTAAAAAGAATCTGGTAGTTGGTTTACCACAAAAAGAATTTATGTGTGATCATCATTGTGTTGCCTGCCTAAAAGGTAAACAGCACAAGACTTCTCATAAGACCAAAGCAATTAACTCTATTTCTAAACCTTTGCAGCTCTTACATATGGACCTTTTTGGACCTACAAATGTAATGAGTATTGGAAAGAAACAATACTGCCTTGTTATTACTGATGATTTTTCCAGATATACTTGGGTCTTCTTTCTTAGGACCGAAGATGAAACAAGTGAAATGATCAAGAATTTGATTGTAAAGCTAGAAAATACAAGAGATCTCAAAGTGAAAGCAATTAGATGTGATAATGGAACTGAGTTTAAAAATACTAACCTAATTGATTTTTGTGATCTTAAGGGCATTGACAGGCAGTACAGCTCACCAAGAACTCCACAACAAAATGGTGTAGCTGAAAGAAGAAACAGAACCATCATTGAAGCAGCCAGATCTATGCTTGCAGATTCAAAATTACCAATAACTTTTTGGGCTGAAGCTGTTAATACTGCTTGTTATGTTCAGAACAGAGTATTAATAGTTAAGCCTCACTTTAAAACACCATATGAACTTTTCAATAAAAGAAAACCATCAATAAGTTTCTTAAAATCATTTGGTTGTCCTTGTACTATTTTAATTACAAGAGAACAAATTGGTAAATTTGACTGCAAAACAGATGATGGAATATTTGTAGGATACTCAACTCAAAGAAAATCTTACAGAGTGTTCAACAAAATGCTAAGGATCATTGAAGAAAGTGTAAATGTATCCTTTAATGAAACTCTGATGAATGAACCAGGAAATGGTCCAGATTGGTTGTTTAATATTGATAATCTAACCAAATCTTTTGATGTCAATTATGAGCTTAATACAGGAGATTCAAACAATCAAAACCAACTAGCAGGACCATCATCAAGTGGAAGGCAAGAAATCATGAAATATATCTTAGTTGATACTGATCCCACAGTTGATACTGAGGACAGTAGTAACTCTGGTAACCCTAATTTCATTGATACCAGTAATAACACAAATTCTGAAGATACTACTGATCCCAGTAGTAACTCCGAACCTCAGAGTTGTGATGATGATCTACTCAATACTGATGTCAGTAACAACAATGATCCTCCTGAGGTCAATGAAGAGAACGTTACTACTGACACCAGTAGTAATGATGAAACTCCACAAAATGCAAACAATCAAGAAGAAACATGGACAGATGCACAAATTCCTGAATCAAATGAGTCAAATCTAGATTCTCAAATCTCTGTTGACAAAATCCCTGGAACCAGAACTGAAAAGAATCATCCTCTGGACCTAGTCCTAAGTGATGTCAATTCAAACATGCAGACAAGAAGCAAATTTAATTCTTCATTAAATTCAAATGTTTGTAACATAAGTTTAATATCTAATGAATGCATGTATGAATGTTTTCTGTCACAGGAAGAACCTAAGAAGATTCAACAAGCTATGACTCAAACTGGATCATAGCAATGCAAGAAGAACTTCTTCAATTCAAACTACAAGCTGTATGGACTCTTGTACCTCTACCAAAAGGAAAAAGACCCATTGGCACAAGATGGATCTTTAGGAATAAGAAAGATGAAAGGGGTATAGTGATCAAAAATAAAGCAAGACTTGTAGCCCAAGGATACACACAAGAAGAAGGAATTGATTATGATGAAGTATATGCTCCTGTTGCCAGAATTGAAGCCATAAGAATATTTCTGGCATATGCTTCATATAAGAAATTCAAGGTATACCAAATGGATGTAAAAAGTGCATTCCGTTATGGGAAAATTGAAGAAGAAGTATATGTATGCCAACCCCCAGGTTTTGAAGATCCAAAACATGATGACTATGTGTACAAGCTAGACAAAGCTCTATATGGCCTACATCAGGCACCAAGAGCTTGGTATGACACATTATCCTCATATTTATTGAAGAACAACTTTAAAAGAGGTGCCATTGACAAAACACTGTTCACAAGAAAGGTCAAAGATGATATACTACTGGTCCAAATATATGTAGATGATCAACTATGCAAAGAATGCGAAGAACTAATGCAGATCAAGTTCAAGATGAGCTCAATGGGTCCAATGAACTTCTTTCTTGGACTCCAAATCAATCAAAGATCAGATGGTATCTTAATCAATGAATCTAAATATGTTAGAGACATTCTAGAGAAATTTGCAATGAAAGACAGCAAAAGTGCAAGCACTCCAATGGAAACTCACACATAGGGGTGTTCGTTTGGACGGTTTGGTTTTATCCGATCCAAATAGGTGAAACCAAATAAAATCCGGTTTTCAAAAGTTTAAACCGAACCGTCCAAACTAATTCGAAAACCAAACCGATCCGAACCAAATAACAATTTGGTTGGTTTGGTTTTATCCGTTTGGTTTATCTTTAAAATTTTCCAAATATTCTAAAAGTATATAACATAAATAATATTAAGTTCATATGTAAAATTCCAAAATGATAAACTACTTTGTACATAAAAATAAGTCTAATTCATAGCTTGTGACATTTACAATCATATATGCAAAAGTTTTGACATCAACTTTATCAAAAACTCCAAAAAGATTGGTACATCACCAACTGATACAATATAAAATGGAACAAATGTTAGTATAACTTAATTTACTATAAGAAATGTAAAAAAAAAAGGGAAACCATAATTGCTTACAATGAAAACCAATAAGTGTTAGTATATAAATCAATTTACTATATATTACTATTCGGTTTTTTTGGACAATCCGGTTTTCACACCGAAAACCAAATCCAATCCGAAATCCAAACTATTAATTTGGTTTAAGTCCAAACCGATCCAAAAAACCAAATAACCAATCCAAATAGTCCGATCCAAAATGTCCAAATGGACAATCCGGTTATATCCGAATAGTGAACACCCCTACTCACACACACCTACATCCTGATGTTGAGGGGGAGGATGTAGATGAACACCTTTACAGATCTAAGATAGGTTCACTAATGTATTTAACTGCATCAAGACCTGACATTATGTATAGTGTTTGTGTATGTGCCAGGTATCAAGCAAGACCTAAGGAATTACACTTGCAAGCTGTCAAAAGAATTTTTAGATACTTGAAGGGAAAACCTTCTCTTGGTCTTTGGTATCCACATGCATCACCATTTGAACTTGTAGCCTACACTGATAGTGATTATGGTGGTGAATGTCAAGATAGGAAATCTACTACTGGTGGATGTCAGTTCTTTGGATCAAGATTGGTGTCATGGCAATGCAAGAAACAAACAAATGTTTCAACATCAACTGCTGAAGCAGAATATGTAGCTGCATCTGCTTGCTGTGCTCAAGTACTATGGATTCAAAATCAACTACTAGACTTCGGTATCTCTATCCTTAAAACTCCAATTTTTATAGATAATCAAAGTGCTATCAGTATTGTAAATAATCCAGTAAAACACTTTAAGACAAAACACATTGAAATTAGATTTCATTTTATAAGAGATTGCAATGAAAAGAAATTAATTAAAGTAGAGAAAATTCATACTGACAATCAATTGGCAGTCCTTTTTACAAAAGCATTTGATGTAGGAAGATTCACCTTTTTGGTTAGCAGTATTGGAATGATTTTAATAAGTTAAGTCTCAAAAGAAAAATCATTTGTAAAGTGTTTTTGTACAATTTCATCTATTTTACTACTGGTTATTTATTACTACTGATTGTATGCTTCTACTATAATTTAGTACTGATAGGGTTTCTCAGTAGAATTAGGTCAAGTATAAAAACAATGGTTACTACTGATGTTTCTACTACTGACACTTAGTTACTACTGGTAGACCGTTATCTGGAAAATACATAAATTACATTACTGACCCTCATGAAAATAGCCGTTGGGTTATTATTCGAAGGATATTTTGGTCTTTTTGCAGGTTAAATCGAAAAATATAAATAGCAGACTGAGATTAGTTTAGCATTATGTTCTCCTCGATTCGATAAACCCTACGCTAAACCCTAATCTCTGCAAAATCCGATCAAAATCCTGCATCAATAACAACTCAATTCCTTTCACAAACTTGAAATTCTTGCCAAAACGACCACTCTCTCTGAAAGATTCATAACAAAAGATCAAAATCAATCCAAATGGCAACCCTAAAATCACTCGAAATCAAAACTGATCTGAAATTTTCCGAATTCCACAACATGTGTGCTTTCTTGAGAAATCCAGATGGTACAAAGGATTTTCGTCCCATTGTAATGTTCTTAAAGAACTCACACATCAAGTTTGCTCTCACCATCAATCCAAGAGCATATCAACAACACTTGGTTGATTTCTGGTCAAATGCTGAAAGAACTGAAGATTCAACCATGTCCCAGATCAAATCAACTGTAGATGGAAAGTCTATCATTATAACTGAACAAACAATCAGACACCATCTTCAACTCAATGATGAGTCATGTATGTTTTCTTTACCAAAGGAGGATCTTGTTGAAGTTTTACAAAAAAATGGGGTATGAAGGAAGATTATATATTGTAACATTTCAAAAGGGTCTTCTTTCACCCCAATGGAAGTTTTTAGTTCATACCATTCAACACTGCATCTCTCCAAAAAGAAGCACTTGGAATGAGTTCACCAAGTCAATAGCTTCTGCTATTGTTTGTCTGAGCACAGGACACGTTTTCAATTTTTCAAATATGATTTTTGAAGGAATGCTTGGAAATTTATCATCTTCAAAATTTTTAATGTATCCAAGATTCCTAACCCATATAATAAATTGTGAATTACAAAATCTTTCTATTCCTAAAAACATTTTTGTTACACCAGAGTTAAACAAAAAGGTGTATGCAAATATGAGAAAAATATTTAATTTTTCTGGTAAAGATACTCCACTATTTTCAAACATGATCCATGATCATCCCCCAACTGGAGAAGGTTCAAGTCACCCCATTGAACCCCAACTAACTCCACCGCCAAATACAGCCCAAACAGAACCCATTCAGTCCACTCAATTAAATGAACCAACAGATGTCCTGAATGTGTCCCAGGTACATGAGATTAATCCCCAGAGTGTTACTCTTCACTCTGAGGAAGACCAGACCATAGCCAAACACATTTCTAAAACTTATAAAAGGAAGAGAACTTCCTTAAAGGACACCAGGGGACCAATTGAGTCAAACCCCAGGCTCCAAGAGTTGTCCTCCAAGGAGGGGAGAGGACATGAGGAAAGGGCTCTCACTACTGATGCCCCAAAGGTGGGTGCACAGGCTAGTGAGAACATAATTAGGACCCAGACCTCGGCAACTCTCAGTGATGAATCAGAATTTGAGGAGTTACTGAGAGGACCCTGGTGCCAAGAAACCACAAGGGGGGCACTACTACTTCTTCTAGGAAGAAGAGAGTGTCCAAACAACCCAATTTATCACCAAGAAGTGATAAGGGTAGAACTGACCAAACTGAATTGACGGATATGATGAAAAACCTTCAAACCAATGTACCAAATGAGCCCAATGATCCACCCAAATGGGCTGAGGGCAGTATTAAACAAACTAAATTGACGGATAGGAAGGAAAACCTTAAAACCACTGTACAACATTGTCTGACTCTATTGAACAATCAAGGAAAAACCATGACCTACATGAAGCATTATATCAATACCTTGAACAGAAGACAGAAGAGGTTTGAGCTTAGGCTTCAAAAACAATCAAATTTGATCAGGAAACTACAAAGAAAAATTGCTGATAGTGAGGCTCAACAAGTTGAGATCACTAAGGGGGAGAAAGATCAAATTCAAGAGATGATTGATCAATCAATAGCAGCAGCAGCCCTTCTAAACTTAAAAGAGGTCCATGGTGAAACATGTCAAAGTAATAATGAAAACCTGTATAAAGAAATGGAAAATCTGGATGAGGATGTATTTGTGTCTGCAAACCAATCACAAACTGCAGAACAAATAAACTCACCAGTTGCTACTGAAGTCATTGAG
Organism: Calendula officinalis; assembly: GCA_963853835.1. NCBI lineage: Eukaryota > Viridiplantae > Streptophyta > Magnoliopsida > Asterales > Asteraceae > Calendula > Calendula officinalis. The sequence goes on from OY970828.1 coordinate 38,512,379, forward strand.
ACTACTGATCCAATGGAAATTGAAGAAAACAAGGATCAAGAGGTTGTTACTACTGACCCTATTGAAGAAAAAGAAACTCCAGTAGTAAATGCACCAGAAGAAGAGTTTATGGATACTACTGATGCCCTAGCAGTAGTAACTCCAATAGCAACCTCACCAGTAGTCAATGAAGAACAACAAGTTGTGGTGTATGAACCTGAAATTACACCAGTAGAAACAGTAGCAATCACACCAGTAGAAACCACAACAATCACACCAGTAGCAACCACCTTGGTTACTACTGAAGAAGAAGATGAAGAAATTCCAGAGCTTCTTGAAAAAGAACAGTTCATAATTGTTACAAAACCTAAAACACCAGAACAACCACTTGTCATACCTGACATTGATGACAATGTGAACTGGTATGAAGTTGATGAATGTGAACTTCCACCTCACCCTAAAATACTTCCAGAGGATAAAATTCATCTATTCTCTCCATCAATTGTATTCACTACTGTTCTTGATAATAAATATACTCCACCTCCTCTAGCAGCCTGTGTTGGAAAAGGAAAAGAAAAGTTTGATGATGATTATCCAAACAGAGCCTTAGGTCACTACATGGTCAACAAAATGAACCATGTCAGACCTGCTAAAAGAGATAAATGGAAGGTGAACAGGATAAGGTACTTGAGAAAAGTTGCTAAAACTCAAGCTCTTGAAGACAAGAAAAAGGCTGAAAAAGAAAAATTAAATAATCCTGAAAGTCAAGAAGCTGAAGTACAAATCCCACAAATAGAAGGAGTCCTGGTAGAAGGTCAAAAAGCAGAATTTGAAAGACATAGAAAGATAGAAGAAGAACACTTAAATTGTCTTGAAGACCTTGTAGCCGAATGTAAAAGGGAAAAGGCTGACCTACCAGATGACATATTTGAACAGAAAAAGAATATGATTGACTTTTTAAAGTCAAAGGGACATAGTGCTAAATCTTTTGGTAGAATGAAGATGATTACAATAGTAGACAAATATTGCACTGCCAAAAAGAAAGAATTAGCTGAATTGGAAGTTGAAGTTGAAAAGGAAAAAGTATTAGTTAAAATAGATCCCATGACAATCCTCACTAGAATTCCAACAACTGGAGAATCTTCAATACCTCTTGAGAAAAGAAAAAGAGATGAAGTTGAAACAGAACAAAGAAAGAAACAGGAAATACAGGTATTTGACACTCCTGTTGCTCCTATTGAAGATAATCCAATCATTAATTGGAGGATGGTTGGTGATGCTATTGAAATCATTAGACAAGACAAACCAGTTCAAAGATTTACTGGTTGGAAACTATTAGTTATGTCTTGTAGTAGAGCTGATATCATTAAAGTCCTGATCATAGGCAAACCAAGAATGACTAAGAAGTCATGGAAGAATTCAGGAGCTGGATACTTAACCACAATGATAGATGCTGCATTTTATCCAGAACAATATCCTGAAATATTCTCAAACAAAGAAAACGTATATGCTTGGAATGTGCTACCCACAGTGAATATGTATTTCTTTGAAAGATCAAGCAAAAAGTGTGAACTATACTTGTATGAAAAGGAATATCCTCATTCTGAAGAAACAATGTATCAGTTGTATACAAACACAATGATGAAACCCCATGATGCTGTAATGTTTCATAACAAACTTAATTATTTTATCAAAAGAAACAACAAGTATATCATTGCTCAGAGAAAGCTGCAAAATCAAAGAACACTTGAAGGCAGACAAAGAAGAGCTAAACTATTAGAAGAACAAGCTAAGAAGAATGAAGAGCAAAAAGAAACTTGATTAATTCAAAGAGAATTAATAAGTTTAGGGGGAGATTGTTGGGATGTAAAACAGATATATCATTCTATTACTGATGCTGCAGTTGGTACTGATTTAAGCGTATTGAAGATTAGTACTGATGGGGCAGAACTACAATTACTAGTGATGCTACTGATCTCAAGTTACTACTGATGACAGCAAAGTTCTATTTTTGGTGTTGATCGCATACGAGATTCTAGCATAGTTAGTTACGGAATGTATATCTTTATGAAATTCAATTGTAATCGATTCCTAAAATAACTAGGTTATTAATTTAGGCTTCAAGGACTAGTATATATAGTTCCTTATGAATTGTAAACATACGTGTGTATTGCTCGATCAAATTAATATACATTGAGCTTTTTGTGAATTACTGTGTTCTTATTTACATTCGTATTCATTAACAGTATTCATTGTTCTTAATCAATTAAACTATAAGTGTTGATCCGCTGCAACTTTTAATAGTTTGTAGATCTGTGATTAATTAATCCTCCTGGGTTAATCGATCCTGACAGTTGATACTTTTGTGTGCTAGGTTGGTTAATTTACAATGCATGCATTAAGTGTCAATTATAAAAGATATGAGAGCGGATAAATGCAATGAGCGGAAACTTATTACCATGAGAATAATAAACTAGGCATGGGCATATATACTTGACAAATGCACATCCTAAGTATATATGTTGTTTGCTCATCTTTCATACAACAAAGCAACGAGTGTCGTCGCATGACTTACTAATTTCTTCAATTTCATATTCGACTGGTTGAATGGTCTTCTGATTTGTTCACAGAGGTCATAAATATTATACTAAGTATATGTGCACAAACTATACAAAAGTGTCAAACAATTTATGCTCCGTTGATATATTTTTAATGACATATATGCTCCCTTAACAATGTTTAATAACAAATAAGAATCATTTATAAAAGTTTAATGTTAAATTTGCAACTTTCATTAATTTTAGATGACAAAGCTTTATCTTTTAGCATTTCCAATTCTATTAGCATGGATGGCAAGGAAATTAGATGCTTGAGTGGTCATTTCAATACTTTAAAGTAGTAATAGGTTGGAATGTGTAGGCCTAATTTATGTCACATGAAAACCTAAACAACCAAATGGATGGTTACAAACTGTTAATTTGGTCTTTGATGGACAATTGGACACTATTGTTTTGTATTATTATTTATGGCTAAACTACCGAACTGACAATTTTAAGATTTTTTTGGATTAAATTGGCTTAAAAATCCGTTATATTGATTGTTGCCAAATCCTAGTAATAAAATTGATGTTAAAAGATAGGGTAAATTACAGGTTTTGTCCCCGAGGTTTTCCGGATTCAGGGTTTTTGACCCTAAACTTTTTTCTTCTGTTTTTTGTCCTTGAGGTTTTTAAAATTCTGCATATTTGTCCTTCCGTCTATTTTTAGCCGTTAAGTGACTAAAAATGCAAAACAAATAAGGGTATTTTCGTCTTTTTTCCTCACTCTTCATGTTCTTCAAGAAACCCAGATTTTCCTTCTTCAATGTTCTTCATTAACAAACCCTAATCCCTAAATTGATGAACCAATCCTAAACCACCTAATATTTAGGGATCGATGACCAAATTCTGAGTATAGGCATTTTATTCTTCATCCCTAATTTCTGAAATTATATTCTTCATCCCTAAATCGAAATATAGATGTATACGGAGGGGGAGAAGAAACGATTGTAGCAACAAGAAGGAAGAACGAGATTTGAAAAACGAAAAACGAGATCTGATGTTTCTGTTCCGGCTACCTGGACAAAAAACGAGATCTGATGTTACTGTTCCGGCAACCTGGACGAAAAACGAGATCTGAAAAACGAGATCCTGAAACATAATCTTTCGTCGGAGAACATGAAGAACCGCCAAACGGTTTCTTGCGATGTGGAGGCGGAAGCGGTGATGTACGGCGGAAATGGTGGTGTGTAGATCAAGGGTTTATTAGGCGAAGTCCCGCAACTCCGGCAAAACTCATAACTCAACTCCGGCAAAAACCTGCAACTCCAGCGGAAATGGTGGTGGTGGCTGTGCGGAGGTAATGGAGCGGAGGTCATTTGAGATGCATAGAAGACTTGTACCTTACAAGTTTAACAATAAGAGATGTATGGAAGACTTGTACAGTACAACTTTAACAATATGAGGGGTTTAATTGGGGAAGAACACATAAATGAGGAAGATGATGCAAGGGTAATTTGGGTAAATAGATAAAAAAATCGTCAGTTAACGGCAAAAAAAATAGACGGAAGGACAAATATGTAGAACTTTAAAAACCTCAAGGACAAAAAAACAGAAGAAAAAAGTTTAGGGACAAAAACCCCGAATCAGAAAAACCTCAGGGATAAAATCTGTAATTTACCCTAAAAATAACTACGTATAGTAAAGATGATTCACGAATCACGAGTATCTATTATCATAAACAGTTCTTATGTGGTACGTGTATAATGTATTATAATATTAAAATAAATAATAATAAAAAATATATTTTATACCCTTCAAAAGTTCTACTTTGGGTATGCAGAAGCATCACATAAACCATAATAACAAATACCCGAATAACTTATAATGCACTTTGGGTGGTTCGTGTCCAAAGTGACATATCTAAAAGCATCACTCGAAATTCGAATGATTGCCAATTAATTCTAATGCAACTATTGTTACGTTTTTATATGTTCTTTCTGTGTACATTCTGTTAAAGCGACAAAACGTTCTTTGATTTATTCCGATACTTGATCCGTCGCATCTTATGAATTGTGTGTTTTTTATATGTTCTTTCCGCCCAACATGAATATGAAAGCTACTACTCCTTCTAAACGAAATTTTGAGCTTATGCTGTTTTTATTCATTCTCATATATAGAGTGCTCCGCGCCAAATCCCTGCGAAACCCCATTTGACACTGCCAAAGGACATTTCGTCACACCGTGTGTTCCGCCAAAGGGAATTCACGATGGGCATCACGGTGCAAAAGTTTTTTTCTTTTTCTTTTTTGTAAATTGTGATTGGTTGAAATATATTTTGTGGGTCCCAAATGGGTGTTAGATAAATATTAACCAGGAATGGTAATTTTGAAGTAAGTGTTAAATTAATGTAAAAGGGGCAAAAATGATTTTAATTTGGCTACATACCTGTGCTCTTACAACAAGAAAGTGATGATTTTGATTAGGATATAAACAGTCTTGATCCAAACACATATATAACAACTTTTAATAAATTATCCAAACCCGCTCCATGATCCGTAGGGTTTTGAAAAATCAAATCATACACTATCCACCAAATCAATGGATATCCGAACCATTTACTCGACCAATTACGATAATAAGATTACACAACTATTATGCATTCGACAAAATATTATCCAATAAATATAACATGAATACTTAATATTAAAATAAACCAAAGGCTACTTATAGATTGATACTAAAAATATATTTTTAAAATAAAATTGTAACACCTCAATTTTTAATACAAAATATTTCCATAAAATCCTTTTAAAAAAAACATTAGAGTAATTGTCTCAAAGTATGGATTTACAAAAACCTTTGACATAAAATAAAAGTCATTAGTTGGTGTTACAAAATATATCATAACCAAAGTCAAACATAAATCCACCTTGCTATCTCTACTTAAAACCCGTGCGCCTTCACTAGCACACACACCTATTCCTTAGCTCCTGAACCTGAGTACATAGCATTACAAACAAACATAGTACGTAAGACAAAATTGTCTCGTGAGATACATGGGTTCTAGACCCGACAATAATATATAAATAATCACACATATTAAATATATATATGTACATTATATATATATATATATATATATATATATATATATATATATATATATATATATATATATATATATATATATATATATATATATATATATATATATATATATATATATATGAAATCACATTAAATTAAACCACGGTAGATAATTTTAATTCCAAAACAATTTAAACTAAAATTTTGATGTTACTGCGATTATTAAAATTTTTGAATTAAATTTTAACTCCAAAACAGTAGTTAATATTAATTCCAAAACATTTATTACATTCGATTTAATGTAATTTGGAAGTATTTAATATTAATTCTAAAACAATATTACAAAAATTAACAAATTATTCAATTTAAACAAACTACACCACGGCAAGAATATTTATGTTGAAAATTCGAAATCTAAACCCAAAACAGTGTTTATGTTGATGTTAATTCCAACGATTTGTATGCTGAAGTTTTTATCTAGAAAACCCCTTGCTTTACGGAATTCGTGTAGGTGAGTCATTCGTTTTTTCTTTTTTACGATTTTTTGCTGCATGACAGGTGGATAATATGGGGATACCGATTAAAATTTGCTTTTGGGTATGATTAATGTTATTTTCTTTGTAAACGACATATAGTAAAGATATGATTTTGTTCACAGATTTTGAAATTTCGAAACAGGATCCCGAATAAAATAATTAATTTGGTTGTGTTTTGTTTTCTCATTTAATTCGGTCAACTAATTAATGATTTTGTTAGGAATTTTTGGTAATTCGAATATCTCTTCCGAATAGTTTGGTAATTATTAAATTGTTTCGATCTTTATTCAAATTCGGAGTTTTCAAATTTAATGATGACATGTGGCGTTTATTGGGGATTACACGTCATCATTGGCAGCCAATGGGAGAGCTCGAAATGGACAAGTCAAATTTAACTCAAAATTAGGCCTCATATATATATATATATATATATATATATATATATATATATATATATATATATATATATATAGTGTCCGATTCAGCGCATAACCGTTTTTAGCGACAGAACCACAGAACCATTTTATGAATCAATCTGGGCCGTTTATAATATTAATCAAGGGCTAGTAATTCAGATGACTTTTATCTAATTTTATTTAATTATTAATTCGTTAATAATGCTTCTCAAAGGGTAAAACCGGAAGTTAATAATTGTGGAGAAACTGTCCACCACCCTTGTATTTCATTCATCGTCTCTCTTTGTGTAACCCTAGCCCCCACGTTTCATTCCTTCTTGGTGTTATGTTCTAGGCACAATCGACAACTGATTCTGCTATTAAGATTACAAGAATTCGATTAACAATTTACTGTTTATGGATTTCTTTGGTGCGGCGGTGTTGTTACAAGGAGATAATCCATTTTCGGATACACACAGATCCAGATTTCCAGTGAAGGATCCTGCCGATGCTTCTTTGAATACACCCATGTTCGGTGTTGCTCCTGAAAAATTGTTGTACGAGAGATCGATTGGTTGTAAGTTAATCATCTCCGTTAGCTAGTGATTGATTAATTGTCAAGATTACCTAATTTGTGGTGTGTGTGCACAATTGAAAAAAATCAAATGGACTGATCCACCGTCAAAATTAGGGCTTTTATGTGTTCGTGTAATACTTATAATAAATTCAGTATCTTATTTGTTAATTCAATTTAATAAAATCGAGTGATAAAAGCCAAACACTCGTTTTATTTGTTTTCTATACGACTATGAATCTATGATTATCACTGCACTTTATTTCTATGAATCTATGATTATCACTGCAATTTATTTCTATTCAGTTATTATTATTTTCTAATTTGTTAATTCAATTTTTTTTAAATTTTATTAATTTTGGATTTATTGGTGGTCAATATTAATTGTAGATTTATTTGGATGTCTAGTTATCATGCGTTGATTCAATATTATATCAAATTTACAAATCAGAGGATATGTATTGTTTTATTTGAATTTGTAATATACCTTTCTGTGTTCTTAGGTGTTCCAGGTTGACCCACTAGTTGATTCGATTGACCCGTGATGCTGTTATTATCATACCGAATTGAGTAATAACCCGGGTTTTAAAACAGCGGTTCTTCCTTAATTTTTCCTTTTTAACAATTATCAAGGTCTAATTAGTAATTGTGGCTAATGATTTCATAGTTACTATTAGGTGTAAACAGCTAGAATTGAAGTTATTGGCAGTTAACAGTTGTTTTGAACAATTGCATTTAGAATTGAAGTTATTGATTGTTAATAGTTGTTTTGCACAATTGCATTTGATAAGTAGTTGTTTTGTTTACATTTAGGTTGAAATATATGAAAATAAAGACAATTCAAGGAAGGAAGAAATTGCAGCCCTTGGTGGACAAACTTCATCAGGATACCGGCTATGTACATCTCATAAACTGATCAAATGTATCATAAATTGTACCGACTTTTGGTTTATCATCATCGGGGACATCAGGAACCCAATACTGAGTAGCGTCTGGAGTCGGCAAAACCTCAAACACACTTGTATCAGCTACACAATCTGCATCATATTCAAATCATTATATGTTACAAATATGTATGTCATTAACATCAACTATTTAAAGCATTCATCAAATGTACATTTACATTCATGTCCTATTAATTTTAAATAGAAACATACAACCTCATAGTCAAACATGTAATGTCGTTAACATCAAATGTTTTACGTTATCAACATCAAATGTTTTACGTCATTAACATCAGATGTTTTACGTCATTAACATCCTATGTTTTACGTCATCAACTGTTTTTCTTCATTAACAACGACTGTTTTCATCATTTTAAGCTCGTTAATCCATGTGGTCTAACATTTAATGTCCTAAAAAAACTAACATTTCTACATTTTTTAAAACGTTATGCCATTGTTTGCGACATTTATTTTAATGTCTTAAACATCCATTGTTTAGGTCTGTTCTAATGAAACTTAATAAATCATCACATACATGTTGAACCCTCTATTTACAAGTGTAAAAGCAGACAATTTCAAGATCAAATAACTATAAAACCATGTTTTATATTCTCCATTATTTTATTATTTTGAATTCATTACGTGGAAATAATTTCAAAACCAACTTTCCTTATTTTTAGCCAACTAGTAAAGGCTTTAGACAGTTACCATACATATCCGAATTTTGCCATTTTCCTAACATGCCCTCCACAAGTTATTAGAGAATATAAATAATAAATTAAAATTCCTTGATTCTGATTGGCTGAAAGATGGTTCTGTGGTTCTGTCGCTAAAAATGGTTCTGCGCTGAATCGCACCCTATATATATATATATATATATATATATATATATATATATATATATATATATATATATATATAGGGTCCGGATCCGGTGAGGACTCTTTTCCCGGCGAGGACTGCGAGGACAAATCTCATCCACTCATCTTAAAAAGGGCATAAAGGTTATTTACGAAACCCCTATTTTCTCATTTTGCCACTTGTCCTATTATAATTGGAAGTGAGTTTTCCCCCGCACTTTGTTTTTCGCCCATAACTTTTTTATTTATTTGTAAAATAAAAAATCTAAAAATGCCAACAATTTTAAAATTAATTTTTTTACAAAATGAGTATAGTCATTAAAATTTGAAAAAAAAAAGATCCAAAATTGACAATGATCCATAAATAACAAAATGATCCAAAAATTAACAATTGTACAAAGTAAACAAAATGTTCCAAAATTATATATGATATATTATTTGACTAATTATTTATGCAAAATTATGTTTATGCAAGATTAAAAATGATCCAAAAATAACAAAATGATCCAAAATTATGACAATGATCCAAAATTAACAAAATGATCCAAATTTAACAAAATGATCCAATATTTTATCTGGGTTTTTTTTTTTCAAATTTTCATGACTATACTCATTTTGTAGAAAATTTAATTATAAGAACTTTGACATTTTTAGTTTTTTTTTTTACAAAGAAAAAAAAAAGTTATGGCCAAAATACGAACCTGGGGGTAAAAATAAAACTCACCTAATCAGAAATTGACATGTGGGTAGGAGAGAGAGTATGTGTGCGAAAATGACCATTTTAACCTTACAAACTTTCTTTTTACCCCCACTATTTTGTTAAACTTAATACAAAACCCCCTAACCTTCTAACATTGTTACTTTTCTTCACATTAGATCATAGTCATTGATTTTGTTTGATCCAAGGCCCAGATTTGTCCTCGCAGTCCTCACCGGAAAAAGTGTCCTCACTCGATCCCACTTATATATATATATATATATATATATATATATATATATATATATATATATATATATATATATATAACCCATATTATATACAGAACTCGTAGAACCCAATCTAGACCATTGTATTATACTTCCTCCGATTCAAAATAAGTGATACACTTGGGGTTTCAGGGTTTTGAGGCAAAAGATTATAATGATGGTTAAATTATATTAATTGGATGGTTAGTAGAGAATGGGTCCCACACCTTTTGAATAAAGTAAGGTTAATGATGTTTAAAAATAAAAAGTAAGGGTAAAGAGGTAATTTCACTTTGTTAAAGTAGATAGTTAGTGGATGTGAGTCCCATTTTTTATGCCAAATAAGGAAACTTTTCAAAGTGTATCACTTATTTTGAATCACCCCAAAAAGGAAAGTATATCACTTATTTTGAATCGGAGGAAGTAGAATGGATGGCTAAGATTAATTTGGCATTATCTTAAATAAATTTAATTTCATTGTTGGTAAGTATTAAATGAAAAGGGTAAAATGGTAAAGAAAAAAAAAAGACATAATAACTAACACACTCTCCCTATCTCAACCATCAACATACGTAGGGTAACCCACTTCTAAATCTCGACCAGAACATTCAATCCAAAAAAAACCCTGCCGCCGAATTCATGATGCACATGACCGGAACATCACTCTACTCTTCGATTCATGGAAGACCGCCACATGGATTATCGTCTCCGATTACCAATTTTACCAGTACATGGAAGAATTTTTCTTTTTATTCGTTTTGGGTTTCTTCTCCAAGCCACCGATCATCGCCGGATTCTGCAATCGTTTTATCCGAGAAATCATCCAACGGATGATTTTGTTCTGCACCGCTGTAAGCGATTTTGTTTCATAAGATTAACATGGAGCAGGTTCGTCATTGTTACGGTTCATCCTTTGAAACTAATTACACCAACGTAACACCTTTTTCATTTACTTTCAATTTTTTTCTTACAACTTATGTGGGGTTTTCTCATATATATCTAATTTTAGTGGGGCTGTGTTAGTTTTGCATTTTAAGCTCCCTTTTTCTATGTATGTTCTCGTATGCTCGTTAGTATCTTTTTTCTTGAACCACTTTATGTTTCTATCTGCAATGCATCCATGATTTATGCATCCATGATTTGGGTAATTAGCTTTTATGTAGGAGTAATACTTATTATAAGATTGTTATTTCTATTGTTAAATCTTCTTCTGTTAAAGTCATATTTAAAAATGGTTATAAGGAATTATATATCTAAATTATATATTTGAATTTTGATACAAATCGGTGCATAATAATGGTGCATAATAATCTTGTGCATAAGAGCACACACACTCTGTTTCTTATTGTTTAGCTATAAATTTGATATTTTAGAGTGATTTTTGGAGAATAATAAGGAATTTGCAGAAAGTTGAGATAAATCCATTTCCTTGTTATAAAGCATGATTTGTTACAGAAAGTTGAACTCATTGTAAATTGTTTAATGGTAACCTTTACCTGATTTTGTTTAGGTGCTAATTTTGGAAGACAAGCTTGAAGACAAAGAGGTTGAGATTAGAGATTAAGGAACCAAATGCACTTAAAGAAGACAATGATTAAAACAATAGTTGATGATAAAAAGGACACGCTTGAAAAAGTTTTGTTGTCAACGGAAACCATGAATGAATATTGCATTTAAATAAGTTATATGGTTTTGATTACCATATGAAACCGGTATACATAGGTGTTGGTGCTCGGATACATATATATGTTTTTTGTTCATGTGTGATATTCTTATATGTGTAACGCTCGGATACATAAGTGTTGTTTTGTACATGAGTGTTATTGTACATGTATGTTATTCACTATTTTTAGATACATTAGTGTTATCTTGTACATATATGTTATATAATATTTTTTTATTGTTATATTAAAGTGCTTATTTGAGTTGGTCAAAATAACCTTAAAATAACATAAATGTTTGTTTAGATACATAAGTGTTCTTTTGTACATATACATACATGTAGATCCATACATATAAAATATATGTATAACAAAATTTTGAAATTCCTAAATTTAAGGAAATTTATAAAAATGGAAACAAAATTCTTTAAATGTAAATTGTCGGAAATACCCTCGAACTATTAAATGAATTAATTAATAAAAAAAATAATTTACTAAATTCTGATTGGTTGAAAATAGTTCTACGGGTTCTGTAAATAATATGAGTTCTGTATGGAATTCGACCATATATATATATATATATATATATATATATATATATATATATATATATATATATATATATATATATATATATATATATATATATATATATAGGGTGCAATTCAGCGCAGAACCGTTTAAAGGTGCAGAACTACAGAACCATATTCCAGCCAATCATATTGCAGCAATTAGTAATTATTATGTTTTTATTATTATTAGACGAAAAGGGTATTTAAGTCAAAGAACAAAAATTGGTTATGGATGGAAACCGAATAAATGTTGGCCAGATTCCTAAATATATGGCAAGTCCATTTTTTTATAGATATTTGAACAGTAGATGTTTTGAATATGTATTTTTTAATAGATATCTGGAGTTGGCTAAACATTGCATGTTTCTGACATTAAGTGTCGCACGACATGGATCTACGTATATCAGAATATAAAAAACATGATATGTTTATTACGTTTCTATAAACATGCGACAAATTAAAACATCGGATGTAAAAACAATAAAACATTGGATATAAAAACATTGGATGTAAAAACAATAAAAACATTGGATGTGTAAATATGTTACAACATGGATGGAAATGTACATATGATGTATGCGTAAAACATTTTATGTTTATGAGATAACCATTCTTCCATTATACGCTCATCCTCTTCTGATGCTCAGTTGCATAATCATATTGCCATCTTGTAATGTCATCTTTTAAGATCCGTTTAACAATATTGAACATGCCCTTTGACCCTTTTCTCTTTTTCTTCCTTTGTTTAGGTGGCTGCATAACCACTTTAATTGTTGCATCATAAACAACCTTCACATTCTGTTAACACCATAATAGTCATCATCATGTTTGACATTTTAAAATTCATCAACACTTGACTTTCGCTATAATCGCCATATGATAAGGATAAAGTGACTTTGACTTCAAGTATAAAAGACATATGATTTGTAGTAATAAAATGTCACTTGCTGTGTTTTTGAGCTATATAAAGTATATGTTTTTCTTACCCTATGTGTTCGTTTGAAATTAAAAGCTTTTTTATATATATTTTTTTGAAATTAAAAGCTTTTTTAGATTTAGTTAGAAATTAAGTTTCTTCTAGTTTGGTCAGAAATCAAATTCTTTTTTATGGTTAATTATGATTAGTAGACTTACTTTTTAATCTGAAAATCTCCCACCTATATATGGAGCAAGGACATGAATTTTTTTTGATGACATGTCTTAAGTAGCTAATCACATCACTCCTAAATGATGACTTAAACACTGACTCAAAGAGTAACTTGGTAACTTCACAATTCAGCAATCACATGTATCGACTTTTTCATTTCAGGGTTTTTTTTCCCACAGAACTCTTGCACTTTCTCCCCTGCCGCATTCTTCCTCATTCCATACGTTTGCCCATCATCTTCTTCATTCCGTTGAAATTCTTTAGAAGACAATGATTGTCACTCGCCTTGAAAGCATTTAATTCCGATTAGAGTTACCTGCGAAGAAATCAAGGCGGCGGCTCCCACCGGAAAAACATCGACTACGGAAACGACATCGGATGCGAAGTGTAAGGTCGATCTTCGAATTAAGATCTGGAAAATGGACCATTTAATTGAGATTATAACTGAAGAAAAAATGCGACAGGTACTGCCATCAAATTATTTCCCAATTACAAACCTTCCCGAATTCGTTTATTTACTCTTTATTTTAATTACATCAAATTTCAACAAATTCCTCATCAATTTTGCAAAAAAAACAACAACATAGTTTTAGGTTTGACATTTAGATCGAAAGTGTAACTTATATCAAATTATGTGATATTAGCTATTTTTTGCTGCTAATTTTCTTAGTTTTGCTGTCAATAGTATAGCGACAGAGTAAAGTTTACATTTTAACGGAAGTATTATAATCTATGTTGTTGCAGGAACTTGCTGAAGCTAGGAAGAAAAAGAGAAAGCCTCATTACACCCTTGAGCAAGTGTGTGCCTTTTTGCTATTAATACAATCGTGTCCATATTATAAATATGATTTTGGTTGATGAGTATGAACATGTTATAATTATTTCACTTTTGAATACAGGAGCTTGCTTTACTATGGGAAAAAATGAGGCGTAGAAATATTGCAAAAGAAGATAGATCTAAGTATGTATATGATTATCATTATGTTATAAATTAAATTGTATTAGTAAGTTATAAATATATTTTGAAATATGTTCAGGTTGGAGAGTGATGCTTTAAGGAAAATGAAGGGTAAAATTCATGAAATTGCAGGCTCCCATGTTTCTTGTCGTGTACTTCAGGTGATTATTGAAGATTTATTTTTTATATTATTAAGATAAATACTTATGGAATTTTACTTATTTGATTTAGACTTGTGCTAAGTATTGTTCACAAGATGAAAGAAATGCAGTATTTACGGAACTTAAGCCGCATTTTCTTACCTTAGCTTGTAACACTTACGCAGTACATTTCATTACAAAGCTGTTGGATAATGGTATGTGTAATTACTCTTTTAATTTTTAATCTTTTATTAGATGGATTAGGTTATTTTGCTTATTATTTATATGTTCTTTATTTTTATTTGTACATTTGCAGCCTCAAAGGAACAATTAGCATATTTTATTTCTTCACTTAATGGGCATGTTGCTTCTCATGTTAAAGAAACTGTTTAAAATTTTTATATTTTAACTTCAAAAGGTACTTAATTACTAAATATTGCCAGCAAAGAAAATGACGTGTCAATAATACAATAGAACACTTCGTTTCATAAATAAAATGAGTTTTTTTAGTTAACTTATTTTATTGTTTGACCAGTGCATACGGCAGTTCATTGAAGCAAATGATAAAGAAATTATTAAAGCATTATTGGGAGCTAGAGATGCTATGGTCAAGGTAGCATTACTCGGGAACACATACTTGAGGAGATAAAGTGCATGAATCCAAGCTTGACTGCATTTATATGGAGGTTGTATTACATCTTGGAAAGTTGGCAGCAAAGATCTCCTTTTTGTTCGTCTAGATTCAGTTTCAGTTTTCAATGGATAATAAGCCAACTAGGTTAATTTTTCTTCCATCCGTTAAATGTTAAATTTTGTTCGTCTGAAATGTAGTTTTGTGTTTAATGGTATCATACCTATTGTTGCTACCTGATTTATAACTTTGAATTTCAAACTTTTATACCATCTTACTGACTGTCATATTCATGGATGTTGACTTAAGTCAAGAATAAATTGAGTGTTAACTCTATAAAATAATTTTGTCAGCATGGAATTGTGAATGCAGTTATTGATTTTGAAAATGTTGATGGATCTCTTGTTATCACTTTCAGAGCTTCAAGATAGCCCTTATAGGCGGGCTATATGGTGTTAGGGTCAATTTATATTGTATCAAATAGTTTAGGGGCTAGTTATGTCAAGATGTAATAGTTATGATCTAGTCATTAGCCTTAGTCAATGGAGTCAAGCTTAATTAGAGTTAATTAAGCTTGTTTAGCTATGAGGTATAAATACCTTATGTTAAGGCTTAATTTGTAAGCTTTCCTTTCACTAATTGAATTACTCTTTTGAAAGCTAACCTTTCCCTCTCAACTACCTCACACACACTCAAACACCAAGAACACACACACTTAAGAAATTCTTCAATTTCTCACCTTGAATCATCATGAATTAGCTCAATCTCAGTGTTATACGATCTCTCAATTGGTATCAGAGCAAAATCTCTATTAAGAGAAGATCCAAATCAGCTTAATTCGATCAAGATCTGAGAAAAAGTGAAGAAAAGTTTGTTACGTTCATGAAAATTTAATGTTGTAAAATTTTTGTTCGAATTGAAGTTTTGAGCATGGATTAGTGTTTCTCCAGTGTTTCTAAGCATAATAGAATCAAAAATCGATCCATTCCGTTAACAGATTACTTCAATTTCGTGATTTTGGTGAAAAAGTAAAAAGTTGAAAAACTTACTGTAAATCGAAGATTTAAAGCTTATATGTTATGGATTGAAGAAATTGATCGGTACAAAGTGTTAGCAATTTGATTTCTAACGTTTAGCAAGAAGAATCATTCAATTTGGTGAAGAAATGAGCGATATTGAATTAAAAAAGTGAAGAAAAATGGTGAAGAAGACATACGTCTGTGGTTTCCGTCACTATGAACAAGTTCTACACACAGTTCTACACACAGTTCGATCTACTAGTTCTACACACAGTTCTACACACAGTTCGATCTACTAGTTCTACACACAGTTCTACACACAGTTCGATCTACTAGTTCTACACACAGTTCTACACACAGTTCGATCTACTAGTTCTACACACAGTTCTACACACAGTTCTACACACAGTTAGATCTACTAGTTCTACACACAGTTCTACACACAGTTCGATCTACTAGTTCTACACACAGTTCTACACACAGTTCGATCTACTAGTTCTACACACAGTTCGATCTACTAGTTCTACACACAGTTCTACACACAGTTCGATCTACTAATTCTACACACAGTTTGATCATCAACAATCGATTCAATCACGATTTTAATATCAAACAAATCATTTTCACAATGACATCAAGAGATGCTCTGTCAATCGGAACCGATCTTAAACCTCCGGTTTTATACCGAGGTGAATACGCGCAATGGAAGAAACGGTTCCTCCATTTTATAAAAAATCAAGAACTGGCAACTGAAATACGTGACTCACTCGAAAATGGTGAAGCGGTATTCTACGAAGACGTAATAGCTGCACCAAACGCAACACCGCCAGTTCTTGGAGGTCGAACTCCGCTTCCTAAATCAAGATACAATGCTCAACAAAAACTACGAGCTAAAGCAGATCTACAATCGTTTTCATTTGTTCTCCAAAGTTTACCGAATGAAATTTATAACAGCTTGGACAGTTTAGAAACCGGTAAAGAGATTTGGGATGAAATCAGAAAACAAATGGAAGGCACCGTTTTAGGGAATAAAGCCAAGATGGTAACCACTCTAAATGCTTATCAATCGTTTAAAGCTTCCACCGGGGAAGAATTAGAAAGCACATATCACCGTTACTGCAACTTGTTGAATGAACTTCGAAGGAATAACTTAAAGAAGGAAAATTTAGAGATTAACATCAAGTTCATCAACAGTTTACTACCTGAGTGGGCTACATTTGGTAACAGTGCCATGCAACATAAAGATCTGAGCTCAATTGATGTGCATGAACTGTATGAGTATTTACTACAAAATGCTCCGATGGTGAAAGATATAGTGAAAACCAAACAGGAAAATGCAAACACTCTTGATACACTTGCTCTTCTTACAAGACAATACCAGTCAAATTCATCTGGTAAACTGAAAGAAAAATCAGAAGAACCTGTCAAAGATACAAAAGAAGAGATGGAGAGTGAATTAGAACAACTGTTGCAAGCTATGTCTTTCATCTCAAGATATGAGAAGAAGTATTATCCAACTCCTACAAACAACAATCAGAGATCTTCATCCACTTTCAAGTCTGCACCATCTGCGTCTAACACATCTGACAAACCCACAATATCACATTTGGATCCGACAAAGAAATGTTATAACTGTGGACTTCCTGGTCATTTCTCCCGAGACTGTAAGAAACCAAAAGTTCGGGATTCTGAATACTTTAAACGCAAAATGTTAATGGCCAAGCAGATTGAGTCAGGCAAGGTATTATTAGCAGAAGATCTTCAATGGATGGAAGACTCAGATCCTGAGGATGAAGAGCATTCCGCAAATCTATGCTTTATGGCTCGTGAGAATGCCGAGATTTCTGATCGTTTCAATGAAGAGGCTACCAAAGAAATAGAGGTAATCAGTTCTCTCTTATCTAATTCTTCAAATACAATTGATTCTGATAAATGTTGTGTAACAAACCAGAATTCTGAAATTGAGTCTTTAAAACAAAACCTTTTGAATGAAAAAGATTTAAATGCTCTACTCCAACAAAGTTTAGCTGATTTAGAAAACGAAAATGAACAAATTGTTGATCATAATACACAACTTGTTCATATTATTAAAAAAAATAAAAATTTTGAGAAAAAGAATCAGACGTTACAAAAACAAATATCAGAATTGAAGGTTAAATATGAGACTGATATTCAACATTTGTCTCATACCATTTCTGAACAAGAAATTGAGTTGACCAATCTTAAAAATACACAAAGTTCCACATCAAATGCTGACAATGATAAATATTACAAGTTATACATTGATGCATGGAATGAATATCAAATCACTAAAAACTGGTTGGAACGTAAACAAAAAGAATTTGATGATAATGAAAATCAGTTTAAATCATTAACCTCACAAATTAAAGAATTATCAGAAACCATTCATGAAAATGACATTCAAACAAAACAAGAATTAAATAGCGAACAAAATGTCATTAATCAACTACAAAATGATAAAATTCAACTTTCTTCTCACGTCAAAAACCTTGAAGAAATCATTGCCAAACGAGGACAAACTGATCAAACAATTCACTTGAACAAGCCTAAAGATTTCAAATACTTCAATTCAAGAGAAGGACTGGGGGCGAACAATCCAGAATATCTGAAGATGGCTTGTAATGTGCTTCCAACATTGTATGATTCCAAATACATACATGTTGATGTTTGGCAAAGTTTCCTTCGTATGACCGATGAGGAAGAAGAAATTGAAGCATTCAACAGAGCTAAATCAGAGAATGCACAAATTAGTTTCAATTACAATGAATTAAATAAAACTTATGAAACTAAAAAGGCAAATTTTACAAATGATGAATATTTTCCAATTATTACACCTGCAGAGTTTGAGATCAAAGGAAATGCGGTACTTCAAGAAAAAGTAACCCGTAAAGTTTACATTCCTTCTCTAATTCTAGAAAAGAAAATCTATCAATTGGAAACCGAAATAGATGCAACCCAAAAGGCATTTGACAAAGAAAAATTTGCTTTACAATCAAAAATTCATGCTTTAGAAGATAAAATTGTTGAAATAAAATCTGTTTCAAGTCACAGTGCTTCTCCAAAATCAATATTAGTCAATGAGAATTCTTCTTCTCCTAAAACTCCAATTCTATTAAGAAGAAATTCTAATTCTCAGGTTTTACATTTTTCAGATAAAACTTTAAATTCCAAGCTTAAAACACCGATGCAAGACAGGATGAAAGCAGTTGAGAAGTCTCAGAAGTCTAAGTCGACTAAGTCTAGTATGCTTAAGTCAAATGCATTTAAGAAGTCTAGCTCTTCCTCGTTTTTAGCTTCTTCTTTTTCAAATTCTAATAAATGTAATAACTCAACAACGTTGATTTCACCTGCTACATGTTATGGAATTGTCTATGATTCAGCAATTTATCGTCCTGTTAATTTCACTGTGAATGGTGTTAATTTGATTGTTAAAACTGACAAAACTGGTAAAAAGGTTTATTTTGATAGAAAAACTAATACACCAATTTCTCAATATGATACACGATATTTTGTTCGAAAAGATGCTCCTTGTGGTCGACGACATGATGTTCTTCATAAAAACGGATCAATCATTCATTCATGTATCACTTGTTATCCAAAACATTGCAAAACAATGCTTGCTCGATCGCAAACATCTTCATCTACACGTTCTTATCCTAATCCGTCAAAATCTGTTTATCGTGTAGTTTCTTCATCCAATACTTCAACATACACATCTAAACCAAAATCTCGGATTCAATCTAACTCGACAAAATCAGTAAATCGTGTGGTTTCTACACTTAAACCAACCAAATTAGTTTATCGAACTGTGATTTCAACTACATCATCAAACTCCAGTTCTTCGACTTCATTTAAAAAGAATTCTAAATTTGTTAAATATACATGGATCCAAAATGAAAATTCAAAATGGATTTTATCCTCACCTGAGAAATCCTTCAAATGGTCTATCAAAGTAACAAATCCAGAACTGCCTCCTTGCAGTTCTCCAACTCTCTAAATTCAAATCATATTCACTAATTCTTCATAAAACATGCATTACTAATCGTATAGGACCCGTATCTGATTGGGTACCTTTTGTTAATTGTTTTATGTAGAATTTATGGTATCTTGATTCTGGTTGTTCAAGACATATGACCGGAAACAAGAATTTGTTAACAAATTTTAGAGACAAGTATTTGGTTACCGTTAGATTTGGTAATGACCATTTAGCTGCTATTATGGGAATTGGAGATATTATCCGACACAACCTAATCATTCGAAATGTAACCTATGTTGAAGATCTCGCTCATAATCTGTTTAGTATCGGTCAATTTTGCGATAAAACATTAGAAGTTAATTTTCGTACAAAGAAATGTGCTGTTCGTACATATGATGGAGAAGAACTTCTTACTGGAACTCGAGAGTCAAATCTGTTTACTATCAACCTAAATGATGTAGTTCCACTTGAAGAAGTTTGCTTAATGTCAACAGCTTCATCAGATGAATCTTGGTTATGGCACCGTCGCCTCTCTCATCTTAACTTCAAAAACATCAATAAGTTGGTGAAAGGTGGACATGTATCTGGTCTTCCAGATCTTAAATTTGAAAAAGATCATCTATGTTCTTCGTGCGAGATGGGAAAAATGACAAAGAAACCTCATAAGTCTAAACCAGTTCAAAGTACTTCAAAACCGCTTGAATTACTTCACATGGACTTATGTGGACCTATGAGCGTTCAATCTTTAGCAGGAAAACGGTATGTGTTGGTTATTGTTGATGATTATTCTCGATACACATGGGTTCATTTCCTCCGTACAAAAGATGAAGCAACTAATATCATCATATCCTTCATCAAGAAAACTCAAACCAATCTAGATTTAAAAGTACATACCATCCGCACTGATAATGGAACTGAATTTAAAAATCAAGTTTTAGATTCTTTTCTTGAATCAGTTGGTATTACTCACCAATTTTCCGCTGCAAGAACACCTCAACAAAATGGGGTTGTTGAACGAAGAAATCGAACTCTTGTTGAAGCTGCTCGTACCATGCTTTCATTTTCAAAACTCCCATTATCTCTTTGGGCAGAAGCTATTAGTACAGCATGCTTCACTCAAAATCGTTCAATCATCAACAAAGCATACAACAAAACTCCCTATGAACTGATCAATAACCGCATTCCAAATATTAAATTTTTACATATTTTTGGGAGTCGGTGTTTCATTCTGAATGATAAAGATAAGTTGAATAAATTTGATGAAAAAGCTGATGAAGGAATCTTTGTGGGATATTCAAGGGAATCTGCTTCTTATCGAGTTTATAATCGATCAAAACGAACGATCAGAGAAAGTGTTAACATTAATTTTGATGAGACATTTCCTATCAATTCAGTTACTTCAAATGCTGAAACTCCTTCACCATCGTCAACGCCTTCAACATCTGAGAATGACTTGGATATTTTATTTCGTCATTTTTATGATGATTATCATAATATTCGACATATTTTACTGGAGGAAGCTGGAGTTCCATTTCCAACAGTAGCTGAAGTTCAATCTATTTCTGTTCCTGATATTCATACTTCAAGTTCTACGGATTCTCCTTCTCCAACTTCTGCTATTCCACATAATGATTCTTCTCAATCACCTACTGTTTCACAACCTGAGACTTCATCATCTCCGGAAAATTCTTCACATGTAATACATCAAGCATCTCCGGACAATTCTCAACCCACGAATAATCAATCATCACCTTCTGGTCAAGCTGCTACTTCTTTCGATTTATCTATAGTTCCAGCTCAACCTCCACCTTTGGTGATAGATTTTTCTAAATTCAACGTTCAACGGGTTGTGCCTCCACCGTCTCCATCACCTACTCAAACTGCGATAATTACTCATCCTGAATTCACTGATACCTCAAATATTAACCCAGGTCAAATTCCACTTCCTCATTCTCTTAAATGGACAAGAGAGCACCCTTTACATCAGATAATCGGTGACCCTGAATCTTCTGTTCAAACCCGACGAGCTACTGCTGATGAATGTCAGTATACTGCATTTTTAAGCTCAAATGAACCAAAGAAGGTCAGTGAAGCTCTCTCAGACCCAGACTGGATTATTGCTATGCAAGAAGAAATAAATCAGTTTGAAAGATTAAAAGTCTGGCGTCTTGTTCCAAAACCTCCTGGCAAATCTGTTATTGGTACAAAGTGGATTTTCAAGAATAAAAAGGATGAAAATGGAATTGTAATTCGGAACAAAGCACGTCTAGTTGCAAAAGGGTATGCTCAGCAGGAAGGCATTGATTTTGAAGAAACTTTTGCTCCTGTAGCCCGTATAGAAGCCATTCGAATATTCTTAGCATATGCAGCACATAAGAATTTTACTATCTATCAAATGGATGTAAAAACTGCATTTTTAAATGGCATTCTCAAAGAAGAAGTGTACGTTCATCAACCCGACGGCTTTGTAGATCCACACTTGCCTAATCATGTTTATATTCTCGACAAGGCTTTGTACGGTTTAAAACAAGCTCCCCAGGCGTGGTATGATGTATTATCAAAATTCTTAGTTGAATCTGGTTTTTCTAAAGGAAAAGTCGACACAACTCTCTTCATCAAACGTCAAGGGGAAGACATTGTTCTTATTCAAATTTATGTCGACGATATAATTTTTGGTTCTACAAATCCCAAATATTGCAAGAAGTTCTCTGCTCTTATGGTCAAAAGATTTGAGATGAGCATGATGGGTGAGATGAATTTCTTTCTGGGTCTTCAAGTTCGCCAATTACCGACCGGAATTTTCATCAATCAATCCAAATATATCACTGATTTATTGAAGAAATATCTTATGGATGATTGTAAACCAATATCGACGCCGATGTCGCCTGGTTCGAAATTACATGCTGATCCGGATGGCAAACTTGTTGATGTTACCCACTATCGGGGGATGATCGGATCTTTACTATATCTGACTTCGAGTCGACCAGATATTATGTTCTCTACATGCATCTGTGCTCGGTATCAGGCAGCGCCTAAAGAATCTCATCTTCAAGCGGTTAAACGAATATTTAGGTATCTGAAGGGCACTCGAGATCTTGGTCTCTGGTATCCTAAAGAAACTTCCTTTGATTTAACTGCATTTTCTGATGCTGACCATGCGGGATGTATGTTGGATCGAAAGAGTACGTCTGGGAGTGTTCAATTTCTGGGAGATAAACTAGTGAGCTGGTCTTCACGGAAACAAAATTGCGTGTCTCTTTCAACTGCAGAGGCAGAATATGTTGCTGCTGCAAGCTGCTTATCCCAGGTGATTTGGATGCAATCACAATTAAAAGATTACGGCTTTTTATACAGTCGTATTCCTTTATATTGTGATTCTCGAAGTGCAATTGCAATTTCATGCAATCCTGTTCAACATTCAAAAACTAAACATATCGATCTTCGATATCATTTTATAAAAGATCATGTTGAACATGGTAATGTGGAATTGTACTTTGTTTCTACAGATTATCAATTAGCTGATTTATTTACCAAGGCATTAGACGAAAAACGTTTTAACTTTCTTGTGTCTAAACTTGGTATGCTAAATCTAAAAGCTTAAACTGTTTTAATCTTTCTCCACAAAAGGACTTATACATAATTCAGTGTATAACTCGATCCTCATCGTAAATGACTTATATACACATCAGTATATGACTCAAACTTCAAAGCAATGGCTTTCAAGTACATAAGCTTGAAACCCGCTCTTAACCTTATTTTTCACGTAAATGTAAAAACTCTTTCCCAACTCCTCTATAAACTGTAAATTTTTCATTATTTTGTCGAGGGGGAGAAATTTTAATTCTACGGGGAGAATTATTATTTCCAGGGGGAGAAACTTTCTTATATCAATACTTTTATACCCGTTTGAATTTTTTTTTAATCGAACAATTTTTTTTTATCAAACGACAATACCTTCCTATGGTTTGCTAGAACCGGCATAACCTTCCAAGGGAAATATTTTTTAGCCAAAAGTGGTAAATGTGAGGGTATATGTCTTAGGGTATAGATTTAGGTGAGTGAAAGGTGATGTGAAAACATGATAATTTTAAGAAAACACACCTTTGAGTGCTTCCAAACCGAAAATAAACCGGGCAACCTCACTAAATTGTGATCATTCATGTGTTGAATGATTCACCAGACTTAACTGGCCCAGTCAAGCATTTGCACTCCACCACCAACCACTCAGATTCCTCTCAATAGGAATTTGTTTCAATTCATCAGGGGACGTAGCACATAATCTATCGACTGCTCATTCGGAGTATGTTGGTATTGAAATAATTAACCTTCTGCCCCGGGTTACGTCTTCAATTGAATGCACAATGTGTCTAGATCTCACCGACAAATATTTCCAATTTAGGACACATACACTTTTATAAATGAATCTCCGTGTATTCATCGGAACACTCATAGTGGCATCACAATCTGGTGTTTCACGAGGATTGAGTGGAAATCCTGCTAGAGCTAAAATCGCGCCAACTCTAACTGCAGGTCACACATTTGAATCAACGGTTGTGCAAACGACTATCGATTCATACCGTGTGTTAACGGATACTCTATGTGAGTCCGGTTTTACCTAATTGTTTTTGAAGTTGCTGTGCCTAAACTTTTATATC
Source organism: Calendula officinalis (assembly GCA_963853835.1). Lineage (NCBI taxonomy): Eukaryota > Viridiplantae > Streptophyta > Magnoliopsida > Asterales > Asteraceae > Calendula > Calendula officinalis. The sequence continues at coordinate 38,537,039 of OY970828.1, forward strand.
ATAAAGGCAACAACTTCTGCCGGAAACACATACATTTTCCGATGAAAAATCCATGTTATTCTTACAAAGTAACATCATAAATGCTGATAAATTGCACATGAGCGTTTTAGTTCACTCTCAAATTACTCCTATGATCAGCTATAACCGGCATGATCTTCCCCAGGAGCCACCTACAATATAGGACAATATGTAAGGGTACATAGGTCTAGGTGAGCAGAATCAAGTATCACGGGATCTTGATTGGGGTGCGCAGAGATAAAATTTGAGAGGGGGAATGTAGTATGGGGTGCAATTCAGCTATACATGGTAAAATGAAATGAGGGAGTAGTCGAAAAATGAAAAAGTAAGCTTGAGTGAGGAGGGTGTGACAGGGTTAAAGAAAACGAAAAACCCTTACCAAACTGTTAAAAAGCCGGGTAGCCACGTCTCTATCAGATTGCATGTGTTGCTCTCTGATATTGAAAAAGACATCATGGAACCCAGTGATGCAATGCACAACCCCCCCAGCCACTCAAGTATTTCTTAAAAAGTACTTGTTTCATTTCCACGGAGATTAGCTCATATGCTATCGACATCTCACTTGGAGATTGTTGATATTGAAATAGAGGATAAGTCTCTCCAGTCCTCGCCTTCGTTTGTCCACTAATTGAGTCTAGAACCGAAATACACTTTTAGGACACAAGGCATAATACCAAGCTTATCTATGTGATAAAGCCGGAACATTCATAGTGATACCAACGTTCTTGGTATTCCACGATGATTGAATGGAAATCCTACCAGTGCTAACATCTATTCCAACACTGAACGTAGGTCACACAGTTTGTGTAACTGTTGTGTTAACGGGTAATCTATGTGATCCCGGTTTACCCTAGTTTGATTCGATCATTGAGATTAAATGCCAAAAGATTTGATCGGATATCTACATCTTTAACATCCGTTCGGTTTTCGATGATACAATGTGAAGTATATTGATTCATTCAAAATATGAATATATCATTCTTCTTCACATTTTGTATCCATGGGCTTTGAAGATTTCCTTCATTTCATCTCGACGAACTTCACATTTTTTCATGATGATTCCAATAAATCTTAATCATCATGAGGGGGAGAAAATTTACTAAGAAGTTCAGTTTATGAAGAAAAATGCTTACAAGACTTAAGAGAATATAATAGCCCAGTTTACTCCACATCAAAAAGACATATGCACCGATTAAGGGGGAGTAAACAAGAAACCGAAGAAGATTTGTTGAAGAATAATTGTTTGTTTAAGGGGGAGCGTAAACTTCATCAATGTTTTATCCTAAACAACAATTATCAAAGTTCATAAATCGACAAAGCCACAACTTCATCAAAAGACTTCCGCTACAAACAACTCTATCTATCTATGGGTCTACATTTTCGTCGATTTACATGAAATAATTTGTGAAGAAAAAGAAAACCGTCTTATCTTCAGAAATTTCTCACAAATCCTCAACATTTCCATTTCAAATCTTAAACCGACAAATCATTCTATCCAAACCACGAATCACATTCATATCTACTCAAAATCTTGAGTTTTCCATTCATCCATTTCAAAACATAAAACATCCATTTCAAACTGAAATCTAATCGAATAAATCATTCTTTACACATTTCATAAACAATCACATCCATACAAAAGCTTAACCATTCAAACTCTTTTGTATATTCAAATCTTAAATGTATATATCATTCTTTCCTATATACAAACATACACACACACACACACACATCCAAAACCTTTAACTTTCAAATCATTTCTTTCACACTACAAACCATCATTATCCTATCCTCACAAATCTCTATCCAAAATTAAATCTCCAACATTTCCAAATCCCAGTCAACTCCTTTCCTAACTGATGTTTCATTTCTCGAATCTTCAAATCTTGACAACTATCAGTTTTTGGCATTTCGTAGACCAACAACCTCAACGATAAAAATTTAGTTTCTACAAAGGAAGACAGGGATGAGATACTAAAAGTTCGCAAAGAGGGAGAATTGGATAATGATCAAGACAAATTAAGTCAAGACTCCATGAAATCTTCTAAGATACTTTATATTGGTTGAAAAGCCGATTAAAAGTTTTATTCTTATCTGATTATCAAAGCTGAAACTAATACTACATCAAAAATACTTAAACGATTAATTCAGTTTCAAACTTTGCTAGAGAAGAAGATTTCAAGAACAGTCTAATACAAACTATTGATACAAAGGGGGAGATTGTTAGGGTCAATTTATATTGTATCAAATAGTTTAGGGGCTAGTTATGTCAAGATGTAATAGTTATGATCTAGTCATTAGCCTTAGTCAATGGAGTCAAGCTTAATTAGAGTTAATTAAGCTTGTTTAGCTATGAGGTATAAATACCTTATGTTAAGGCTTAATTTGTAAGCTTTCCTTTCACTAATTGAATTACTCTTTTGAAAGCTAACCTTTCCCTCTCAACTACCTCACACACACTCAAACACCAAGAACACACACACTTAAGAAATTCTTCAATTTCTCACCTTGAATCATCATGAATTAGCTCAATCTCAGTGTTATACGATCTCTCATATGAGATTAAAATTTTCAAGCATTGTATAAGGTAAGCTCATTATGTTTCTTTTAAAAAAACAATATTTTGTTTTCTATAGCATTGTATCCTGTATGTATCTAAAGATACATAAATTCTTGTGTTTGCACTTGCAGATCACCCTAGACAAGAACAAATTTTCTACTAAATAAAAATTACAAATACTGATTACTGACAAAAACCCATTTTCCTTTACTACTATACTTTTTTCACTGTAGGTGTTCGTCATAATTTTCTTAAAGTTTCTGTTATGATAGGGTTGGTTTGAGATTTGTTTATGTTCATAATGGGTCGGTCAACTGGGTAAAGTCTATAAAAACGAAATTGGCTGCAATATAATTATAATTATTAAGTCTATCTTTTTCTAAAATCCACGTCCTGTTGGTCATACATGTGTATAACTAACAATATAATTATTATTGCTCTATAACTTAACTTTCTTAGGGTTTTTCGTTGATTCGCGATCGATTTTGTTATTTCAGTTTGCATTTCCAATGTCATGTTATCATTTTCCATCGGTAGGTTTTGACTTTTGAGAGTACTTAATTATAGAGGTGTACTTTTAACTCATATCTAATTTCAACTCATATCTAAACGGGTTGGGTCAGTTTAAGTTGGCACAACACCGACTTTACCCACAAGGCCAAAATTACAAAATATTAAAGGAACTACATTACTTCAATAACAATCAAGGTCTTGAATAAACTAATTTTAGGTTATTTTTAACCCTTTGACCCATTCCTTTTCTGAATCCCTTTTTATTGTATTTTCAGCTATGAAGATCCAACCTTTTATATATCATCAGATACAGTAGCAACTTTTACGTTTAAGAATTTAAAGTGTAGATATGTTTGTAATTATGGTAATTTTTATTATATTGTTCAAATATGCATATAAAATCAGCGTTTGTTGATTGTTGACTTTTTATTTGGTTTTATTATGACTTGAACTTAATTTTTTATACCATCGCCTCCTACCTCTTTGAAGGTTTAAGTTCGAGCCAATCATATTGTTTTTGAATGTTGCAACATTTGGTTGACTATATGATTTCATACTTTTTTTTTCGTTATGCATTTTATTTCTCGAAGCTAGCCCGTCCATCGGGCGGGTTATGAAACTAGTATCATTATATGGATGATGAATTACTTTCAATCTTCACTCCAGGTTTAACAGTCTATGTAAGCAGGGTAGCAGAGGCACCAAAATAGAATCGTATGGTTGACATATCCTCATCTGCAAAATCGATCATTTGAAAAATCAATAAACACAAATCAAAAGTAATTGATATCACCAAAAATTGAGATGAAAAACAACCAGAAAAGGTTAACCGCACGGTGGAATCTCGACAAGGTTTTTGAAAATTCTTAATGTAATTAAACGTATTTAAAATTCAAAGAATGTTGATCATCAAACACAACCGGTTGATTCAGAAAGTATAAACTGGATTGAATTCGTGATCCACAAAATTGAAGATCTTTTTTAACAATTGCATCAAAAAGTAAAAAATAAAAGGATTTGCAAACAATCAGATGAAGTACTTACAAATGTAGGTATCGATTATCGGCGAGGGATTGACGATTTCACTGAAACCTTTCAATTAAAGTAGACTGAAACCTCCAATTCTGAAGAGGGATCGAACGATTCACGAAGAGAGAAGGAGGCAGGGGAAGTGGGGTTAGGGTTAATGGAAAGAGAAGAGGAAAATTAGAAAGTGGGGAGTGGGACGGTTTCTAAAGGAATTTATTTTGTAAAATACCAATTTTACCCTTTTATTTATTTGTTTACTAAAAATATAAAGGGTTTAATTTAAAAAAAAAGTCACGATCGATCTTGACCGTTAAATTCAAAAATTAAAGGTGCACATTTGGGTTCTGCGGTTCTGTAGCTTAAATGAGTTCTGCGCTGAATCGGACACTATATATATATATATATATATATATATATATATATATATATATATATATATATATATATATATATATATATATATATATAGTGAAGAATTAGTTTCAGAACCAATTAAGGCTACAGAACCAGCAGAACTAATATAGACCAATCACATTTAAGATAATTCAATTATTTTTATTTATTTTCATTTATTTCGTACAAGGGTATTATAGGGATTTTCGGTTTGGATTTATTTCTAGTAACTGATTAGAAATCAATACCCCTTAATTGTAGGATTGGTAGTTTCCATATACGCATGTGATTTGCAAATCATTATCATATCAAAAAAACCCTTTACGAATTAAGAACCGGATCTGGTTCTGAAACGAATTAAGAACTAGTGACGAATTCAAAAAAATCATGAACGACGAAGAAGCCGGAACAAGCCAACCAAAAATTATATGCACCGACTTGATCGACTCAATAGATGAGAACGTAATATATACGGGTCATCCAATTCCTCCATTTCCGCAAGAAGAATATTTCGATCAGCCTCATGATGTTCAATCGGGTATAGTTTTTCCAGCATAAAACACTTCAAATGGGTATTTTTTTTAGTTTTTCGTACTAATTCATGTGTAATCGTATTATTATTTACAGTAACCAATTATAATTTTATTCTTGATGTAATATTATTCACTATTATGTATCCTGACCCAAAAATTATTGTTTAAAATTCTGTAGTATTTAATAATTTCTGTTGTATTGGTATATTTTTTTTACGTCATTATTAGTAAAGTAACACATACGTCATTTTTAGTACATACATTCAAATGGGTATTTTTTATTTATTATTTTAGTATAGTAATACATAAATGTATTACTAAAACAACATGTCTTAATTTCATTTCAGTAACTATTATGGTTGTTGCTTTTGTGTATAATTGGGTTATTGCATTATTTTGTAGATGATGATGACGATACAAATGAGATATTACCCGGTGCAAATGGTATTGATAATTGTGTTCCAGAAGTACATGCTGACGAAAAACCAAAAGTGGGTGACATTTTTTGAGAGCTTTGATGTTTGTTATGAGATGTACAAGTCATATTCTCAAAAAGCTAGATTTGACATTTGTAAGTCAGGTATAAAACGAAAAAACGGGCAGATAAGTCATAGATATATATTATGCAGTCGTGGTGGTAAGTCAAGGTCTAAAATTGAAAAAAATACAATTTTGGATAATGTACAAGATGAACCAGATGACGGTGTTAAAAAAAAGAAAACGTAAAGCGTCATCTAAGGTAACTGAATGCCCGACGATGATTTGCTTTAAAGCCATTGAGGGGTCTAAAACGTTTATGATTCATAAATTTATTGAGCACCACAATCACCCCTTAATTAGCGAGGGTAATATGGATTTTTCAAAAGCTCAAAGAGAGTTAACTTATAGTCATTATCTATATATCCATCGAGCGTCTATGACCAATTTAACCGCAACTAAAGCCCATAGATTAAAAGTTTCTCTAAATGGAGGGTATAAAGGAGTTCCGGGAACTCCTGACGATTGGAGGAATGCTAGAACATCAATAAAATTGTTCATTGGTGACCAAGATGCCAAGATGATTGTGGGTAAAATGAAAAACAGGCAAATGCATGTTCCCGGGTTCTCATTTGAATACCATCTTCGTGAAAGTAAGCTTGTCAGCATGTTCTGGTCTGATCAAGTAATGAAGGCAAATTGTGAAGTTTTTGGCGACGTCATATCTTTCGACGCTACTTTTCGGACGAACAAGTAACATTTGTGTCATATATTTTTCCTTATTTACAAACTGTCATTTCACGACAGGCAAGCAAGGAAAGGAAAGACTAAATAAACTTTATTTTCAGTAATTCATTATTTTTATTTTATTTCAGATACGATTTTGTGTTCGTCCCTTTTACCGGCATTGACAACCACCGACGTTGCGTTACTCTTGGGGCTGCTCTTCTTTCCGACGAATCGTATGATTCTTATTGTTAGATGTTGGAAGCATTCTTGAAGGTCCACGTGAAGCAGCCTCCTTTAGCATTGACTGATCAGGATCCTGCTTTAAAAAATGCAATTATGAAAGTTTTCCCAGAATCACGACATAGGTTATGTATGTGGCATATCACTCAAAAACTCCCTGCAAAGGTACATACGTGTATATTCATGTAATTAAACATGTTTGTAGTTCAAATTAAGTCTTTTATATTTCCTTGCCATTTAATAATTTTTTATGTCAGGTTATACATGATTTGCCCACGGATTCGATGTTTAGGAGAGATTTTCATAACCTTATTTGGAACGTTTATCACGAGCCAATGGTCTTTGAAGAACGTTGGGCTGAATTAATAAGTCGTTATGATTTGCATGGTAATAAATGGTTGAACGACATGTATGCAATTAGGCAACGATGGATCCCTGCCTATTTTAATGATTATCCCATGTGCGGTTTGATGAAAACCACATCTCGTTCCGAAAGTTCAAACGCATTCTTCCAGCTAACTACTGAAAAAGATGACACATTTATCCAGTTTATATCTTCTTTTGAAACAGCTATGGAGATCCAAAGGTACACAGTTCGTAAACTCGATTACAAATCTAAAAGTTCAACCCTACAGATTCGTACTGATCTACCTATCGAGATACATGCACGTGATGTCTACACACATGAGGTATTCATAGATGTACAAGATGAAATACACAAAGGGTTATATTCATGTTCCCTTTTTCCGGATGATGATAAAGTTGATGATGACGATTCAAATGTTCACTCGGTCAACATTGTACATAAAGAGAAGTCACCGAACAATTCGCGTGAAATTGTGGTCAAAACAAAGGTAATGTATTCGGATTTTACCACATCATATTCTTTATATACACGTAGCATATATGTATCTCAAACCTAATTATATACTTTCAGGTTGTCGTTAACAAGCGGGATGGAACAACTATATGCTCATGTGGTCATTTTTCTCGTCATGGATATTTGTGTCGTCACGTTTTTTGTGTTTTCCGTAATAATTTTGTGGACAAAATTCCAGCTATATACATTAGTCGACGTTGGACAAAATACGCGTTACCTGCCCATTTGATTGAAAATATCCCCACGTATGGTACTTGTGAAGATCAAATTGGTAACATGTCCACGGAATGTCACTCTATTATTGACGATTGCATGAGTTTGGTGCATGACGATGGCCCAAAGTTTAAACAGTTCATGGAATCATTGAAAGATTCACGGAAATCACTAGAAGATGAAGTTGGTTTGTTTAAAAATGTTAAAAACAAGCGAGTTTTAAGTTCTAAAGTTATTGGAAAACAAGTTAATCTAGATGATGATGTGTTAGAACTGCAAAGATCCAGCAACAACAAAGGTTCTAAAAGACTTAAAAGTGCGGCAGAGATAGCAAAGATAGCTACAAAAGCTAGAGCATCGAGGAAAGTTCCATTCAAATCGCGTACATGTAGCGTTTGTAACGAAAAAGGCCATAATAGTCGTAAACATGATAAAGAGAAAAAACAATTGCTTATTCATGTTAACGAAGACGATGAGGAGGAACTAGTAGACGATGATAATGATTATTCGGATGGCGATGAGTAGGACATACAGACATTGTTTTATTCAACCAATTTTTTTTTTAGTATACAACATTAATGTTTATGGTTAACCGTTTTATGAATTCGACACCCTTTGGTTGTTTTCATTGATTTGGATTTTAAAGTTTAAGTTAGCGCATACATGTTTTATGTTATTTACATACAGATTGTTGGTGTCTCAATATATGTTTACCACATCATACATCAATGTATTCGTAGAATACTTATGGTTTATATTATTGTTTATGATTTGCTTTCTGTTGGATTGGACACCCTAAGATGTTGATGTGATATCTATGTTGACCATACCATAAAACCAGTGTAACGGTAAGACCTATACATGACTGGCATTTACACTAAACATTTATGTATTACATTTAACACATTTACAATACAACAACGTTTGGCGAACATAGTATCCAACTAAAATCATAATAATAACTATAAAATAAAAATCTTATGCCAACATACGATTTAAGATTACTTATGGTTATGATTTGCTTTCTGTTGAATTGGACACCCTAAGATGTTGATGTGATATCTATGTTGACCATACCATACACCAATGTATGTGTAAAACGTATACATGACTAGTATTTACACTAAACATGTATGTATTACATTTAACGCATTTACAATACAACAACATATTTGTAAAACTTATACGTTGACGTGTCTGTGTATTTTAAACTTACTTTTACCTACAAAACACCTACGTATTACACTATCAATACATTTTACATTAATGTATTACCATTTAACGCCACATTAATACCTAGTATCCAACTAAAATCATAATAATACCAAGAAAAATAAAATATTATGCCAACATACTATTTAAGATTACTTAACTAAAAAAGACCATATTCATAGTTCCAAAACCCACAATCAAACACATCACAAGATCCAAATTGTTACCAAAAAACACGTAACTTTCTAGAAAGTAGCAAAACCTAAACTAGTGTTGCAACATGAGTGTTTTCAAACTTTAAATTTCGCTAGTTTCCCTCTAATCGTTGCCATGATCAAGTTGGTCTCCGACAACATTATTTTTGCAACATACTTCTTTGCAAGGATACCAAGTTGCTTTTCCAACTTCAACTTATCTCCATCCAGCCCGTTATCCCACCTTTGTAGATCCTCACCCGTGTATGTTTCCATGGTTCTCATCATACACAACCCACTTACTTTCCTGAAATGCTCTCCTTGCCATTTGAAAGAGCCCGCCACCAAATATTGCCCGGTTATAACTTTAGCCTTGGTATGACGAAGGGTTTCCACGTAACGTCCAAAAGTACATTTCTTCAAACCAAAAAAGTGTAGTTAAAAATCTAATGGTAAAACATGAGTGTTATAGTTGGTTTTTAATATTTCAACTTACTATCATTTCAGCAACAACCACGTTGAACGTCTTTGCTTTATTGGACCTCCCTGTCCCCGACAATTGTGTTGTCTTTTTGAACTCAAATAATCAAACACCGCCCGTTCTCATGTCAAAGCACATAACGAACTCTTTTCCACAATTATCGACCGGAAGGAATACCTTGAAGCAATTAAAAACGTACCAGGTCTGCTTTCTCAACTCTTTGATTTGATCGTTCGTTGAAATTATCTATAAAATTGGTCATCTCAATTAGCTGGTCATCCACCCCCTTTTCCATAAACTGACTCAATTTCTGTAATGAGATTAATATTAGAAACAAAAATTAACAAATTATTGGTGAAAATTTTGTACCGCATCGAAAGTCGGTAAAAACAGCCATAAGGGTGAATTGTTGCTTCTAAAAATCTCCGGATGGTTAAGAACCACCAACTATGCAGATAAGACAGAATTGTAACAACCCTTTTCAAGCAGCGCTGATAACTCCATCCTAACAATCCTTTGACCACAGTAACTTTTGTACATCATCTCACGACAACAAATCCATAAAACATAGATGTATAAACATGCAATCATAATGTTAAATAAAAGTTCACAAACATTTATTAATAAACAAAAATATATTTTACTTACCCCGGGTCAGATTCATCTAAAGCCACGTATTTCCAAGCTTTTTGCTCATCTACAGTAATTTTTTCACCAATGTCGACCACTCGTTGGACAAAAGGTGATCGGGCAACAATAGATTTCGCTACGTTTCGCTTCCCCCGCCCGACATTGCTGCACCCAACATTTGCCAAAGGTCGGTATGTTCTTATTGGTACAGGTGTGACGAATCGATCCTTAGGTTGTTCAACAACTACAACATTTAATTTTTCAACCATTTCAAACTCCTGAGTCATTCCTAGGCTAAAACTAGGTGCTGCATTTGCTGAAGTTTTCTTTTTCTGCTCAATTGTTTTTTCAAGGATGTCAGCGTTTATTATTGCCTGTTGTGTGAACAATCCACCGTAATCAGGAGCCACAGTTTCCTAAGCTAAAACTAGGGATTTCATCACTTGCAATTTGTTTTCCCTTTCTAGCAGATCTTTCGTAGGCATCAGCGGTCATAATCGCCTGTTGTGTTAATGGGCCACAATACACTAATGTTTCATCTGTAGCACCTACTTCCCTATTCTCCATAGTAGCACCTTCTTCAACGATTTTGCCTATACCATCCAATGGAACTTCACCATGACAACTTTCCTTTACTCCACTTGTCTCAACACCTGTGTTTGACAAATTAAATTCCTGATTTCGATTTTCACTTGTATCATGCACGGTAGCATTCATCGCTTGTTTCACTGAATTTGTTTCCCCAATGTTTGCCGTCCATTTGAATTTGTAATTTAGAAGTTGTGAAAGTCGATCAACCATTTCATCAAGCTCAGTGTTATTTTTGTATTTTCTTCTTGCTTCAATCATTATACGTTCGAATTCGACAATCCCGCTCCCAACATTTCTAATGCATTCATTCAAGACCCAAAAACACCCCTGCAAAAATTATAATTAAATCATACATTTATGTTATCTTTATATCTGGAAACATACTGAATAATAAAGGTTAATGCTTACATCTTTGTCATCGGGTATTAGTTCCTCACCGACTTGAACGGTAGTATCTACGTCACCGAGCCCCAAACCACCAGCTCTAATTTATGCTATTTCCCGATCTGTCAGTAACTCTAAGTTCCAAACAGATATAGGCGGACGACTTCTTGGAATCATCATTGTATCATTTTTCATTTGTCAACATAGCACATCTGTATTTGTGGTAATATGTTTCAATCAACATAAATTTAATTTATTATGTAACTAATGCATATTAAAAAAAATTGATATAAGAAGTTATTACCATTGACAGAGTCAATGGTCCACGGAAATCGATATCCTTTTTCCCTTTCACCCAACCATTCTTACACACTTTTAAACATTCCCATACATAGTTGCACCAATTAATGTTGCTCAGATCAGTCGTTGATGTAAGAGACTCAAGAATTTTTAGATCGCACATCCCTCCTTGTTTAATATAACCCATTGTATTACAGAAAAGTACAATGAAATTTAGTTTAAAATTCAGATCCGACACCCTCGACTCTCTAATTCTCATTTTGATGTCACTTGGCTTTATTTCTTTACAGTCTTTATATTGTTTCTTCCAGTTATTAATCATCTCTTCATCATTCTCATGCTTCAAATCTGTGATATTCACACCCAGGTTCCTAACACCCAACATCTCTTCAATCATTTCCATTGTTATAACGATACTACCATGTTCGACCTTAATCTCCATTTTTATCGGGTCAAAATTGTCTACGACATATAGACCCAATTTGGTTGGTACACCATCTACTTTGAATTTAATGAAAGACGTAAATCCCATTTTATCGAGGCATCCCTTTTGATGAGGATGTAAATTACTCATTACTGAATACATTGTTTTCGGGCTAGATCTAGTGAACAATACCAGCTGATTTAAGATTGTTCCAGAATTTGCAGCTTCGACATCTTCATTTTTTACACATCTTGCCTTTTCCCTTTTACGTTTTAAAGATTTCTCTTTTTCTGCATCAATGTCAACAGATTAGTCATAGCTGATTAAAACATATTACCACAAATACAGAATAATATTAGTCTTGTACCTTTTTTAATCACTTTCTTGTCGCCCGCACTTTCACTAACCGCACTATGACCCATTCCTAATCTCAAACGTTTATGTTTGACTGCAGTCTGCATTGGTGCAGCCTCCATTTTTTTTCCCTTTACGTTCAGTGTTTATAGCTTCTTCATCATCAAGATCTAAAATCAATCACCATAATTAGCTAAACTTTTAATGCATATTAAGTAACAAAAAATACTTATTAATTCGGGCTCCTACTGCTTATTCCTTGGGCTTTCTCTGTAATCAACAAACTTAGCTGTTTTCCGTCCACTTCGTCTAACACCTTTAAAAAATTAAATTGCTCCTTAAAAAACATTCATGTATATTTATATATTTCCAATCACATCAACTAAATCATCATCCGTTTGTAACTACTATAAACCAAACAGTGATGTACGACACTAGTTCAGTGTTTACAGTCCAATAATAGGTATAAACCAAACAGTGATGTATTGCATTAGTAAAAAAATAGTAATCCCTTTATGTTCAGTGTTTACAGTCGTGTATAACTATTTACAAACAACATATACCTAATTGAATCACACAAGTATTATTTATTTATCTAGTAACCCATACATTCATGTAAATTTTGTTATCAAAACCGCACACCTAAAAAACCATTCAAATACAGTATAGGGTACCCTTCTTTTTTATTTTAAACTAAAACAAATAAACTTACTCTACATTCACTTTTATTACCTTCGATTACTCATAAAACATGAATGTAAAGCACCGATTATGAAAACATAAAACATTTCAATGACATTCATGTTCGAAACCCTAAACATTACGATTAATATTCAAAATCGAAACTATTAAACTAAATAATAACTTACCCGACATTGTTCTTCAACCTTAAATTTCAGTTTAGACAGTCACTCTTGCCGAAGAAACCCTAATTTTGTGGTCAATTTTTGCCGCACAAACCCTAATTTTGCACCACAATGTTTCCGCAATAGTGAAATTCGCAATATATACACCTTCGATTTATACAGATTCGACGTAAAGAAGAAGATTTTCGAGATTTTCCTTCAAGATAAACAACCGGATTATTTGGAAATTGCGTGAAATAAGGACGTGATTACGATGGTTTCCGTTTTATATGCGCATGACTGGTATATGGGGTAGATTCCAATTTTTAAGATATTTCCATTTCCAATAATACCCTTACCTGCCTATATATTTTAGTTTTTTCATTATTTATTTACACTTCCACCCCTTTCAAATCTACCGTTCATTAAAGTTGATCAAGGGTCCACATTAGTTCTGTAGTACTGTAGCCTTAAATGGTTCTGCATCTAATCCAACCCTATATATATATATATATATATATATATATATATATATATATATATATATATATATATATATATATATATATATATATATATATATATATATAGAGAGAGAGAGAGAGAGAGAGAGAGCGGTTCATGCGAGAACCATTAAAATTGCGAGAACTGCGAGAACCACTTTATGACCACTCATTTGTTTTAATTTATTTTTTAATGTAAAAGGGTAGTATAGTCTTTTTAACTTTTTCTTAATTATGGCAACTAAACCAATTAAATTAATACAAAAACATTTTCTATACTTAATTAAAACGACGAGTGTTCATTAATGAATAAACTCATGCATACTATTATAAATTGATGAATAAATATTCAGAATACAGTAATGAACAAACTGATATATACAATAATAAATTGAGAAATACATTAATGAATAAAGCACATAATAAGTACAGAACGAGCAACTTCTAACTAGTGAACAAAATATAAAATAAAATTTATACAATCACTGCTAAATAATAAACCACTAAACTAACAAATGCAAACTTGTGAACAAACTAGTAAAAAAATTTATAAACTACAAACTAATTAACTTTTGTGAACGTTGATCAATAATGAATATTTCTTGTGAACATTGATCACTAATGAATATTTCTTTCTGCCTTCAGTCATCTTTAACTATCCATCACTTTAATGAACATTGATCGTTAATGAACATATCTTTAAGTCTCCATCTTTATCTATTGCAGCGAATATCCATTAATGATTAGAGTGACCGATACACCTTCTATCAATGAAATACAGCGTTAAAATATACCAACACAAATACTATATAACTTAAAATCAAAAGCTTTATATAAAACAAAAATCAAAAGCTTTATATACAACAATTATATTAGATTTTAGAACTTATTAACTGTTTTTTTCCCGATAATGTTCCATCAAATTAACTCTTTGTTTTTATAAAACCAAAAGCTTTCATTGTCTGCTATAAACCATAAAATGAAAAGCTTTAAATACAAAAACTTTATGTTTTTATGCGATAATTAATCAATAGCTTGACATACCTTCCATTGAACTTAGGATTTTCATTTACACTTGCACCACCAACAATTTCGTGGCTACACCAGTTCCAGATTTAGAAAAATTTGCAATTAGGATTCTAGTTTTCTGTCAAACAAACAAACACATCAAGGGACAGACATGAGCTATGGAGAATTTTAGGGTTTTCGAGTGGTTACCGGAATAGCAGGTTCGAGTGGAGAAGGAGAAGATAGAGTGGTGCAGCGGTGGTTGCGATGCGACAGATGGTGCGACAGTCGGCGTTAGGGTGCGGCTCGTCTTCCGGTGCAGTAGGGGTTTCGTTCTGCGTTGGTGCGTCTGAAGATGGTCGATCGCCGGAAGTGAGATGGGTCGCCGGCTGAGGTATCAGATTTGAGGAGGCGGCAGTTTAATTTTTAGGGTATGTTGGTGATAAAAGTCTACGTACAAATGGGGAATAAATGAGGGATAATGGGGAGAGAAAATATGTGAGGGTTATTTGACCATTATACCCCTCCATGTTTTATTTTCTAGGTTTAGAGTTTCTCTTATTTACGAAATTGACATCGTTCATCTTAACCCTTAATCTTTTAATCTGATGGCCACAAAGTTGTTCTCGCAGTTCTCGCAAAAATCATTGTTCTCGCATGAACCCTTTTCTATATATATATATATATATATATATATATATATATATATATATATATATATATATATATATATACTCTTTAGTTACCTCTGTGGTAACCCTAACACATTCATATACCTCAATCACCTCCTCGGTAAATCCAATCACATTCATTCATAGCCTATTCGACTCGTCAAGTTGTTCGGAATGCCTCCAATCCAACAAGACCCCATTTTTGTCCTACTAACCAGAATGCCTCCGATTCAGTAGAACTCCCTTTGTCACCTTGTCCAATTAAGGTGACCCATCTTATCTTACTAATCAGAATGCCTCCATTTCAGTAAGATCCAACATCTTGTTGGGTGATCAGAATGCCTCCAAGCCATCAGTTTAAAGATACCCTGATGAACAGATGCCTCCGAATCTACCACGTACCTGTCCTATTGCAGTCTACCCCTCATAGCTATTACATGTGACTATATGTCACATCTATCAACAATGTCGTAAGGCCATCATACAAACTATCCATATATTAATCTCACTTAGTATTCACACAATCAAACCAACTAGTTAATATAAAAATTAAATAACTAGTTTATCATTCACAGTCATATATTAAAAATATTTCTTTACCGCTATGTACCCAGTTTTTAAAGTTCACATGTACTCACCTTAGTCAAGCTTCCTTCAAATGTGTCTCTTGAACACAACTCTTACTTTCCAAGACTTGTTAACTTCAAGTCTTCCAATCCAAGCGCTAATATCGGAACCACACATGGTTTAACATCAAACAATACCATTGATTACAGGATCTACCACTAGTTAACTACTAGTATCATTTTCCCTAATTTTACAAAACCCTAATTTTTATAAAACTCAAAACCACCATAGATCCAAGTCACAACCCATTTCTCATGGTGAAATACTATAGATCTAAGTTAACTAACTTCATTTCACCCTTTGAAGTAACACTTCAAGCTAGGGTTAGCAATAACCCAACCAAATTCCCCAAATTTTACATCTAGAGGTTGAGAAAGAAGAGATTTACCTTAGTCTTCAACAATGGAAGAAGAATCACATGATTTGGAGTCCAAAATAAGCTCCAAATGCCCTTTTCCACTCAAAATAAGTATAAGCACTTGTAGGAGAGAACTAGGGTTTCCAAATGAGAAATAAATGCTCAATCCCGTCTTAAATGCGCATCAGACAGCACAGGGACGCTCGCGCCGCTCGACACTCGCTCGGGCCGCTCGACACTCGCTCGGGCTGCTCGACAAGGTCTGGAAGGTTTATCGGATCAGATGCTCACGCCGCTCGACTCTCGCTCGCGCCGCTCGAACACGGCTCGCGCCCCTCGACGGAGCCTCTCGCGTGCGCGACCAACCCTTCTGTTCGATTTCGGCGATTTGTGCAACCTGCTCGCGTGCTCGACAGCCTAAGGCTCGCGTGCTCGAGCAGCTGATTTGGTCTTACTTTCGACCCGATTTCATCAATAACTTTTCTCATATGATGTCCAAATGATATGAAACCAATTTCCACATATTTCAAATGATTTATCCTTATTTATCACATTTTTCAATAATTTATTTGATTCAAAATTTCGGGTCGTTACAAAAACAAATGTCTAATATAGAAAACATGTATGGAAAAAATATTTCTAAATCCTAGTCTTTATTGGTGTTTAAATAGAGCAATTAAATAAAATATAGATATGAAAAAGGGTTAAATGGGTAAACAAATCACAAACGATGATTATAACCCATATATTATTCTTGTGGGTACTTTGTGTTAGAATATATATAATTAATGTATATTGATTTGATCAATAGATAAGTATGGTAGGCTTATAATGTTAGCATGATTCTCTCCTTAATGTACGCATTAGCTTGTATATTTATTATGGACTATTGTAATGAGAATGGCAAGGGATCAATTGTCTTACATGGTATCAGTGTGAATCCTTTTCTTTTCTTGTTTCTTCCGCTCGTGTCTTTCAATTTCTTGGCAGACACCAAAACTCTTCTTACCCACTTTGTTGGTTTATTGTTTGGTTCTTCTTTTTCTTTCCATCGTGTTCATCCCCTGCTTTTCCCATGGCTCCAGAAAACACAAACACAAACAACACAACCAACACAAACAACACCAACAACAAATTCCACCCCGCTCTTAGTGTGTCTAACATTCGAAATCACGTTCCGATCCAACTTGAGTCAACTAAGGTTCAATATTCAACTTGGGCGGAATTGTTTAAAATTTGTGCTCGATCGTTACAGGTGCTTCATCATATCATTCCTCCTGAAAACGCATCTGCCTCCACACCAAACAGTGACGATGAATTGTGGTCTACTCTCGACGCGACCGTTTTGGGGTGGATTTTTGCCACAATTTCCCATTACTTAATCACAACAGTCATGGTCCCTGGTTCGTCGGCTATGGACACATGGAATCGCCTTCGCGATATGTTTGAAGATAATAAACATGCTCGTGCGATAACTCTCGAACAAGAGTTTTCTCATACTGTATTGGCTGATTTTGATGGCGTTTCGGCGTACTGCCAACGGCTAAAAGAGCTCTCGGATCAACTCCGGAATGTGGGTGCGCCGGTCTCAAATGATCGATTAGTTCTCCAAATGGTTTCGGGACTTACCGATGCTTATAATGGCGTCGGCACTCTCCTTCGTCAAAGTAATCCGTTACCATCGTTTCATCAGGCACGGTCTATGCTTACTCTTGAAGAGGCCGGCTTAGCCAAGAAACTTGCTACGTCATCGAACTCAGCCATGATTGCCGACTCGGTTACCGGAAATCCGCTCGCTAAATCTCGTGACAATTCCTCCAAAAATGGACGACGACACAAGAATAATAATCGGCATTCAAATGGTGGCCGCACAAATTCTGGTGGCGTCATCGGTGGCAATCAGCGTCGACCTAGCAACAATAATAATTCTGGTGGAATGGTTTCTCCATGGGCTAATTGGTATGCGGCCCAAGGTGGTTGGCCCACTCTCTCACCATGGGGTATACCTCCTTGCCCCTATCCAACCATGCAGTGGGCTAAATCTCAATCTGGGCCACCACAGGTTTTTGGTCGCCAAGATGGTATTCTTGGTCGCAATCCTCAACAGGCCCAACAGGCCCAACAGGCCTACACGGCCCCCTCGGAATATGCTCCGACGGATATTGAATCGGCAATGTACACCATGAGCCTCAACCCGCCATCCAATCCTTGGGTTATGGACGCCGGGGCATCGTCTCACGTTACCGCCGACAAAGGTAAACTCTCGTATCTTTTTAATTTGAGCAAACCCAACGGTATTTTAGTCGGAAATGGCCAACATATTCCAATTTTAGGGTATGGACACACAAAACTAAAACCACCTTACCCACCTCTAGCTTTAAAAAATGTTTTATATGCACCTCACATTATCAAAAACTTGGTTTCGGTACGAAAATTTACTTTCGATAATTATGTTTCTGTTGAATTTGACCCTTTTGGATTTTCTGTGAAGGATTTTCGGACGGGGAAACGTATAATACGATGTGATAGTCATGGCGATCTTTACCCGGTTACGAACATGAAGCCGGTGCATTCTCATGTTTCTTGTTTAATTTCTACTTTGTGGCATGACCATTTAGGTCATCCGGGACAACCCGTTTTTGAGTCTTTAAGACAAAATAATCTAATAAAATGTGGCCCTCATAAGAATTTTACTTTATGCCGCTCGTGTGTGTTAGGTAAACACTTAAAGTTACCTTTTCACACCTCTCCAAACAATACGGTTTTTCCTTTTGATATTATACATTGTGATTTGTGGACTTCTCCAGTTTTGAGTAATTCGGGTTTTCGATATTATATTGTGTTCTTGGATGATTTTACTAACTTTGTTTGGACTTACCCTTTGGCTAGGAAATCGGATGCCTTCTCCATTTTTGTTAAATTCCACGCCTTTATTCAAACTCAATTTGAATGCAAAATTAAACATTTACAATGTGATAATGGCAAAGAGTTTGACAACAAAAATGTTCTTGATTTTTGTCATAAAAACGGCATCGGTCTTCGTTTTTCATGCCCGAATACTTCATCTCAAAATGGTAAGGCGGAACGTAAAATCCGGTCACTTAATAATGTCATCCGTACTCTTTTATCACGTGCGTCGGTTCCACCATCATTTTGGCCCTATGCATTAAGTATGGCCACTTATCTTCAAAATGTTTTACCAAGTAAAATTCTAAAATTTCAAAACCCTCTTTCTATTTTGTATCAAAAACAACCGGATTTATCTCACCTAAGAGTCTTCGGGTCGTTGTGTTATCCTCTTTTACCATCGACCACTCTTCACAAATTACAAGCTCGGTCAAAACCATGTGTTTTTTTGGGGTTCCCGGATAATCATCGAGGTTATAGATGCTATGACATGCTCTCTAAGAAAATAATCATTTGTCGGCATGTGATTTTTAATGAAACTAAATTTCCATTTCAAAATGTATCCGATTCTCCATCATACACGTTTTTAGACACGGATACAAATAATTACTTTCATCAACATATTCAACATATGGCTCAAAACCCCACTGCGCCACTTACTACTTCTTTGGCCCCACATGAACCAAGTATGGCCCAACAGTCCCATGTCCCCATCATTTCGGCCCAACAAGAACAAAATGTAGTCCAACACCCCAACGCCACCCCTCCTCCTTCACCACCTCACACATCGCAGCCCACTTCCTCACAAATGGCCCAAAATCCCATTTTCTCTTCACCGGCCCAACCAAGTGGTACTGCTACCAATTCAACACCTATCGCACCACCACCTATACCGTCCAAACCCGTCACACGTAGCCAAAGAGGTATATTTAAACCCAAAACACTTTTTAACCTCCACACACAACAAAATATATCTCTTATTCCAAAAAACCCCGTTCATGCCCTACGGGATCCAAATTGGAAAATGGCCATGGACGACGAATACCAAGCTCTTATTAAAAATGAAACGTGGGTTTTGGTATCGCGACCACCTAATGTTAATATTATGCGTTGTATGTGGATTTTAACTCATAAAACTCATGCTGACGGTTCTTTTGAGAGGCATAAAGCCCGTCTTGTAGGTGATGGCAAAACACAACAGGTGGGCGTTGATTGTGGAGAAACTTTTAGCCCGGTTGTCAAACCGGCCACCATTCGCACGGTGCTTTCTTTAGCACTTTCTCATGCATGGCCGATACTACAGCTTGATGTAAAGAATGCATTCTTACACGGCACGTTGAACGAAACGGTATACATGCACCAACCCATGGGGTTTCGTGATCCCCAATATCCGGATTATGTGTGTTTGCTTAAAAAATCATTATACGGTTTAAAGCAAGCACCGAGGGCTTGGTATTCTCGGTTTGCCGATTATGTCTCGCGTATTGGATTTACTCATAGTATATCGGATAACTCTTTGTTTATTTTTAGACAGGGTGATCACACGGCATATCTTCTTTTGTATGTGGACGATATTATTCTTACAGGATCCTCCGATCAACTTCTCGACCAAATAATATCTTCACTTAGCTCGGAATTTGCCATGAAGGATTTGGGCCATTTGAGTTCATTTTTGGGAATTTCAGTCACTCATCAACCGAATGGTTTATTTTTGTCACAATCAAAATATGCATCTGATATTATTGCCCGAGCTGGTATGACCACATGCAAACCATCCGCTACACCGGTTGACGCAAAACCGAAACTTAGTGCTAGCTCTAGTCCCCCGTTTTCTGATCCAACATTGTACCGGGGACTCGCTGGCGCATTTCAGTATCTCACATTCACCCGCCCGGATATCTCGTACGCCGTTCAACAAGTATGTTTATTCATGCACGACCCAAGAGAGGTACACATGGCAGCTCTCAAGCGAATTTTACGCTATATCCAAGGGACACTAACATATGGATTGCAATTATCCAAATCCCCTACATCCACTCTTTTGTCTTATACTGATGTAGGTTGGGGTGGGTGTCCGGATACTCGAAGATCCACTTCAGGGTATTGTGTCTACCTTGGTGATAATCTTATTTCTTGGTCGGCTAAACGTCAACCGACGTTATCTCGGTCGAGTGCTGAAGACGAATATCGGGGGGTCGCTAATGTTGTAGCCGAATCATGTTGGCTACGAAATTTACTACTCGAGCTACATTGCCCTATTCAAAAGGCAACTCTTGTGTATTGTGACAACGTTAGTGCAATTTATTTATCCGGAAATCCTGTTCAGCACCAACGTACTAAACACATTGAAATGGATATTCATTTCGTTCGCGAAAAAGTCGCCCGCGGTCACATTCATGTTTTACATGTTCCGTCTCGTTATCAGATCGCTGACATTTTCACGAAAAGCTTACCACTGGTTTTATTCAAAGAATTCAGAAACAGTCTCAACGTTCATTCACCGCCCGTTTCAACTGCGGGGGAGTGTTAGAATATATATAATTAATGTATATTGATTTGGTCAATAGATAAGTATGGTAGGCTTATAATGTTAGCATGATTCTCTCCTTAATGTACGCATTAGCTTGTATATTTATTATGGACTATTGTAATGAGAATGGCAAGGGATCAATTGTCTTACACTTTGAACTATTAATATCCTAAAGCCGTGTTTCCGGCTTCATTCGTACATGGCTTTATCAAAGGGGGAGAGAATGACGTGGCTTTATGGAAAAAAATGAAGACTGAAGACTGCGCATAAATCGAAGGGGAAATAGGAATTTTGAAAATTGGAGCCCTAAACCAACGAACAAAGGCGGTGTTAAGCTGTTGATGTGACTTTTAAGGTGACAATAGTGACTTGGTCCTCGTGTTATGGGGTCGTTTAATTTGCTTCGCACTCGGTTTGAATCGGTATGTTTGATTTCTTCAATTTCGTCTAACTCGTCCAAAACAATTTTAATGATCCGGTCCATGAAAAAAAAGCAACTAAGCCGGTCAGAATTTATGACTCAGTCAAAACCACTAATTTAATCAAGAATAATTCAGCAGCAACTATCAAACGACTGTAATTCAGGACTTGTTACCTCTATTAAGAACAGGAAAAAAAAAAAAAAAAAGGAATCATGATTCCTTATGGCTTTATGAGTTTATCGGTCATATAAATAGTCACGTAAGATAATCATTTGATTATGGATATTACTACAACTTCTTACTAGCATGTTTGAAACTTTGAATATACTTGTTTTTCTTTTTAGATATCGTATTTTTTTTATTGCAGACATATTTTATATATAAATATAACTAGCAGCTAAGAGAATTTAACTATTCAGTCCAACTACATATACTACTACCTCTTAACTTAATCCAAATAGTATCTAGAATGTCACATTTACTCATAGATTGATGATTAAAAATGACATTATCTTTTATAACACCATATCATTTATAAAAAAGAAATGATAATGACAAAAATGTGCTGCTTATTTGCTAAATAGACTAACAATGAACTCAACCAATCTTGCCAATCGTTGTTTGAACAAAATTGAGGCATATAAATGTTACACTACACACGAATGAGACAAAAATACTCCGAACGACTAAAATAAGATACGTTTGTACTCAACACTTCTTCTAGTTCAGAACAAAAATAATTTCCAGACCTTTTGATGAAATCTAAAAAAGGTACATTTTGGTAACAGAATAATAACCATGAAAAGAATAAACAAAAAAAAAAACAATGATGACAAAATGAATGTTAGAGGGTTAATGCTAAACATTAAAAACATAAGGGGCCAAAGAGAAACTACACGGGACTATATATAGAGCTAGGGTTTTACTTTCGTACGCCCTTCTACCTCTTGCATTTCTCTAATCTATTCGTCGCAGCAGCTGCAGGTATTCATCTCGATCTCATATCAGCAATTATGCCATGGATTAACGCCATAATTGTCATTACCTTTTGCTAAATTTCAGTTAAAATGTTAGGTTTTTTTTAAGAATTTTAGGGCTAAATTTTCATGCGATGTTACAATTGTTCGAACACGGGATCGATTATGTGATTCAGTTTCCATTCACCATACCGCTTGCGTAGAAAGAACTGTAGGCATTTTTATGACAGAATTCAGTATAAACTGAACTACAGAACGTGTTATTGTGTTTAGCTTATTAAAATTTTCTTCTAAAAGCTAACGATTGAGTAAAATCTGGCTTTTGTTGATGATTTCGTTCTGATTAAGGTATTATTAAGCTAAAACATAACAGGAATCAGTAGTTATAGGCTATACGGATTTCAATTTTCATCGACATTTATGTGTGATCATAGAAATAGAAGAGGAGACATTGATTTAGATTACTGATTCAGATGGGGAAATGTTGGCTAACTGTATGTTTTTAATTATTATCCCCAAGTTATATTAATCTAAACTATGCTAATTGGCATACATTTATGTAACTTATTACTCGTTTATTAGCTAATTTTATTTATAAATGTTCCTGATTTGGGTTTCTTGTCAAAACAGTTTGAGAGAAGAATTTGTCAGCAGAAAACATGGCTGGGTATGTTATGATATAATGGCCGATTCCTTTTTTACTTTCTGAATATATTTTTGTGCTCAATTTTTTTTTTTTGCAGTGAAGAGGCAGTTATTCCTGTTGCAGTTGAAACACCTGCACCTGCTCTTGGTGAGCCAATGGATATAATGACAGCTTTACAGCTTGTGTTAAGGAAATCACTTGCTCATGGTGGCCTTATTCGTGGGCTCCACGAGGCTGCAAAAGTTATTGAAAAACATGCAGCTTTACTTTGTGTTTTGGCTGAAGATTGTAATCAGCCCGATTATCAAAAGTTGGTCAAAGCCCTTTGTGCTGACCATAATGTCAGTTTGATAACTGTTCCTGCTGCAAAAACTCTTGGCGAATGGGCCGGTGTAAGTATTTATCATAATATATGTTTCTTTTATTTATCATATATGTATAGTATAAACAATGTTAAAGATTGATTTAATTGTTAATGTTAATTTGCAGTTGTGCAAGATTGATTCAGAAGGAAAAGCAAGAAAGGTTGTTGGATGCTCATGCCTTGTTGTCAAGGTAATCTTTTAATTGCAAAGCATTTTAAACTGATTTAATTTGTTTGTTTAGCGGCTTGTTAATTCTGTTTTGTCTTTATTTATTTTTAGGATTATGGTGAGGAAAGTGAAGGTCTTCACATCGTTCAAGAGTATGTGAAATCTCACTAAGTGATTTGGTTGGAATCCAAATGTCTTTCATTTACTTAATTTTGATCTGTTTTGGAACATCTGTTCTAGGAAATTTCAATGTTGTAAAAATCGCTCGGCGGTACCTCGGCGGTGGACCACCTTCAAGCGATTAATCGGTCTCGGCGGCGATTAATCGGTTTCTAGGCGGATACCATAAAATACATGGGAATTTATTTTTATATAAATAAATATTAGTAAAATTTGGTTTCTATAGCTTTAATCAAAAGAAATTATAGTGAAAAAAAGAGCAGGGGTTAAAATATAAAAATATAAACTATATGGACTATTTTTAAAATTAGTAAAATTAAATCTGTAAACCCTACTAAGAAGAATATGCCTTCATTTTGTCGTCTCTTACGTCCCAACTTCTCCAAAAAAACCCTAACGCCACCACCATGACCTGAAAACTTACCGCCAGAGAGTTAGAGTTAGATTCCGGCCACATAATTATTCAATCAAGGCTACTGCTACGCATACGCCGATCCAGGTATTCGATTTCATCTTCTTCTGCTTTCGATTCATCTTCTTGGTAACTCAATTTCCAGACCGATTAAGGCCAATTTTGACCGATTAGGGCCGATTTTGACCAATTAGGGCTGATTTTGACCGATTTTGACCTTGTCCGATTAGGTCGACCGATTTACACTTTTCTCACTCGGTGGAGCTCCGATTAGCGCCTAGGCGCCGCCTAGACGGCCGCCTAGACGGCCGCCTAGGCCGATTTTTACAACACTGGGAAATTTTTAATGGGTTTTGGTAAATGTTCTGTTTCAAAGATCATTAGATTTTGATTTATGAGTTTTGTATCTTGCTTTATGTGATTGTGCTCAATGAATTATAGACCAAAAAGGCGTAATTTTTTTAAACAAAATTTTGACATTTTTTAAACTTTACCGTGGTTAAAAAAATTGGTCGGTGGAATGTCTGGGTGACATTATGCAGTGATTAATCCGTTTTTGGACGGTTTTCTAAATTATAGTGGAATGATTAAAAAAAGGAAAATGATAATGACAGCTCTAAGGGCTGTCACTAAGAAGTCAAGACACGCAAAAAACATTTGTACAATAATCAATAACCGCCCCCTGCATTTTAGGAATCAACCTCCACCACTGAAAGTACAAACGATTTATGCACGTAACCACCTCTTAATGACAGCCCTAAGGACTGTCATTAACAAAACCCTTAAAAAAATATAAATATTCGTAATATCCTAACAAACTTACTAAAACTATAAAGTTGTTGTCATGTTTACTACTTCCTCCGTATCAAAATAAGTGACACGCTTTCCATTTTGTGGTATATCAAAATAAGTGACACACTTTGAAAACTTTCCTTATTTGGTAAAAATAGTGGGACCCATACCCACTAACTATCTACTTTAATAAAGTGAAATTACCCTTATACCCCTACTTTTACTTTTAAAACTCATTAATATCACTTTATTCAAGGAAAATGGGACCCATTCTCCAATAACTATATACTTTAATCTATTTTAAGCCCTACTTTAATCTTTTGCCTCAAAAAACGTGTAAACCAATTTGTGTCACTTATTTTGATACGGAGGAAGTATAATTATCAAGGTTCTATAATATGTGGCGTGACGAGCCTCAAGCAATTGTGTTTTCTAAGGCGTGACTTAATGTGACAAATTTTTTATATTAATTTATATATATACGTATATCAAATTAAAAAAATACTTCCTCCGTATCAAAATAAGTGACACAAATTGACTAACACGTTTTTTGAGGTAATAGATTAAAGTAGAACTTAAAATAAATTAAAATACATAGTTAGTGGAGAATGAGTCCCACTTTTCTTAAATAAAGTGATATTAATGAGTTTTAAAGGTAAAAATAAGGGTATAAGAGTAATTTCACTTTATTAAAGTGGATAGTTAGTGGCTATGGGTCCCATTATTTTTACCAAATAAGGAAAGTTTTCAAAGTGTGTCACTTATTTTAATACATCCCAAAATGGAAAGTGTGTTACTTATTTTGATACGGAATAAGTAATAAATCTATTGATCTATATAACAATTCATGTATTTCCTTTGTATCAAAATAAATGAATCACTTTAAAGTTCACATTTTTTGAGGCAAAATAAGGTAATGAAATAAGATATTAGTGAAATTAAAATTGGGTAATTAGATTAGATGGGGATCCACGCTTTTTACTATTTTGTTGCTTTCAAAGGAAGATGAAAAAAATGGATGAGTCTCACACCTTTAATGATGTTTAAAAGGTATAAATTAGGGTAAATGAGTAATTTTAAATATACAAATTTACCAAATAAGGTAAATTATTAAATTGATTCACTTATTTTGATACACCCCAAAAAGAAAAGTGATTCACTTATTTGACACGGAGGAAGTATAAAGTTCAAAAAAAGTGTTACATCCAAATTTTAATTACATATGTTATTATTTTTGTTAAAAAAAATTTAAATTTCTCAGACGCCTTACAAAAAACTCGTCATAAGGCGTGTTGGATCCCAACAACACTAACGTGTTGCGTTAAGACTGATTTACGAAGATAAGATAATGAACACCAAGGTTTCAATGATGAAGAGTTTATTAAAACAACTTAATACAGTACAAAGTTTGCGGAAATAGATAGTACACACTAACTAAAACTTTATACTTGAAATGACACTTTAAATCGCTCAAAACTAGAAGACTATGTAAGGAGAGTTATATCAGCTGATACTAACAGCTGATATCAATGTGCGAGTAATAACTATGGAGGAGTTAATACTTAGACAAATAACTAACTCTCAGAGAATGTTCTTGTGCTATGAATGCTCAAAAGGTGTAATATGTAAATGCAAGCATTTACGTCTCTATATATAGCCCAAGATCCATGTTCCTTTGCCCACAAGTTAGACGACGTGTAAACATATTATTCGTCGATGTGGACTTGCCCATAGAACATTAAATGCTCTTGCATAAGTTATTATCCCAAGTGTACTTTGTGTCAACTACTTCCGGTACTCTTTCTGACGCACAGTGAAAGGTGTACTACATAAGTACAGAAATAGTTGACTTTCCCTTTACATGCTTGGAGGGACAAACGATGATGATGTACTGACATTATCTTCTATTCCAAAATAGAAGATCCTCATCGTTTTCTTCTTCTTTGAGCGGGAAAGGGAAATGTTCAAAGTGTCAAGAACATTTCCTTTAAGTCTTCATCTGCAGCAGGTACTATCAGCTGATTCCACAATCAGCTGAGTAGTCTTCTTCTTGTCTTTGTCCTTTGGTCATAGACTTCGAATGAACTCTCGTGAATAGCTGCTGATTTGACTTGTTTTCCTAGAGCTAAGTACGTACTCAGCTGAAGGTTTATTGCATATACTTGCTTCAACTGAGATACATACTTCAGTTGATATTTATTCTTCTTAGCTATCGATCATCAAATCTTATATACTTAGTCCTGGGATTAACAATCTCCCCCTATTTGATGCAATTGAATAGCTGTATAAGTGTAACCCTGTAATGATTCAGCTGAAGTAGTAAGCTGGATACTTATGTTCTTTGACCCTTAGGGTTCTTTTGTGTATGTTTATCTTTTTACAATTTTTACAAGTATATTACAAAAATTTGATTTTCTATTGATATGAAACTGATGAGTACAAGGAAAATCAAAACAACAAAAACTACAATGTCTTGGACATAGCTTCTCCAGTGACATTGCGATACAGTGAGCTGATCGCTGAGTCGATTAATTTTCTCATTTGTCTTCCCTCCTCAGTGGAGGAACTCAGCGACTTGTGATATAGCAGAAGTTGATCGATATCACACATGTGCAGCTCATCAGCCCGTTGGAAGCAAGGCGTCTTCTTCTCCAGATAACAAAAGCCATAGGTAGGTTCTTTTACGATCAGCCCAAGGACAAAGTTTACTCCCGTGGGGACAGCTTTTGTGATATTGAGTTTTGGTCATTTGGCAAATATGATTGAAGACCCAACATCAAGTGTTCTGGAGTCAGCAAAAGGGTCGAGAAGAACGGACTTACGTTTTTCCCTTCTTGCTGAGGAGCCTTCACCAGCAGGTTCTCTGTCAGCAACTTCTTGTGAGTCAAGCAATTCAGCTGGTATGCGATTTGCCAACTCAGGAGAGGTTCTCCTGATATTGTCGCATAAACCCTTGAAGATACAAATTGCGACTTTGATCTCACTTTGCAAAAGTGGGTGTTGGATGTGACAGAGAGGGGTAGTGGAGCCGTTTCTTGTGTCAGGGTGTCTTGTCCCACATAAATGACAAATATTTTCACTCGAGTGGAAATATTCGCCACAGAAAATGTATGGATAGGGATAAAAGATGCCTTTTTATGGAGAACCAAACGTTTTAACTTATAAAACACGATAAGTTATCATTTAAGAGATTTTATTCTGCTGACTGATGAATCAAAACAGTTTTAGTCAGCTGAATGTACTAAGTGACAAGTTGAACTTATCAGCCGCTGATAGTACTTCAGCAGTTGATTCAAGCATTCAACATACCCAGCTCGCTGATCAAAAAATTGAATCGTTTTTCATCTAAAGGCTTAGTAAATAAATCAGCTAGCTGAAGGTCTGTTGAAATGAAATGGAGTTCCACGTCACCTTGTTCAATGTGATCTCTAATAAAATGATACCTTATGTCGATATGTTTGGTTCTTGAGTGAAGAACTGGATTGTTGCTGATTGCAATAGCACTTGTGTTATCACAGTAGATATGAACTTTGCAGAAGTTCATATCAAAATCAACAAGCTGATTCTTCATCCAAAGGACTTGAGCACAGCAGCTTCCAGCAATGACATATTCTGCTTCAGCTGTGGAGGTAGAAACAGTACTTTGTTTCTTGCTTGTCCAGCTGACTAGCTTTCCTCTAAGCAGCATACATCCTCCAGTGGTGCTCTTTCTATCCATTTTGCAACCTGCAAAGTCTGAATCTGAATAGCCAATTAGATCAAACTAGGAGTCTTTGGCATACCAAAGACCCAGGCTTGGAGTACCCTTAAGGTACCTCAAAATTCTTTTAGCAGCTATTAAGTGAGATTCTCTAGGATCAGCTTGATACCTAGCACATATGCAAGTAGCAAACATAATATCTGGTCTGCTAGCGATGAGATAGAGTAACGATCCAATGATTCCTCTATAGAATGTGACATCAACTGATTTCCCAGTTATGTCAGCATCTAGGTTGTTTGGAGGAGCCATTGGAGTTTTCATGTATGATGATGAATTCAAATCAAATTTCTTAAAAAGATCTTTGATATATTTTTCTTGATTTATAAAAATTCCATTTTTGGATTGCTTAACTTGTAAGCCAAGAAAATAAGTTAATTCACCCATCATACTCATCTCATACTTTGTAGACATAAGTTTTGAAAAACGTCTACAAAGTTCTTCATCAGTAGCACCAAAAATTATGTCATCCACATAAATTTGAACCAGAATGATATCACCTTTGATTTTGCGAATGAATAAGGTTTTATCAATCTTTCCCCTGGTGAAATCATTTGCTATGAGGAACGTGGAGAGTGTATCATACCATGCACGAGGAGCTTGTTTCAACCCATACAGCGCCTTATCCAGTTTAAACACATAGTCTAAATACTTAGGATTTTCAAACCCTGGTGGTTGCTTAACATATACTTCCTCTTGCAGCTTCCCGTTTAAGAACGCACTCTTTACGTCCATCTGAAAAACTGTGAAGTTCTTGTACGCAGCGTAGGCTAGAAATATTCTAATAGCCTCAAGCCTAGCCACTAGAGCAAATGTTTCATCGAAATCGATTCCTTCCTCTTGTCTATATCCTTGTTCAACGAGTCTAACCTTGTTGCGAATAACCACACCTTCTTCATCCATTTTATTTCTAAATACCCATTTTGTACTAATTATAGTCTTTCCAGCTGATGGGGGTACCAGCTGCCATACTTTGTTGACCTCAAATTGGTTAAGTTCTTCCTGCATCGCTTGAATCCAGCTTGAGTCTTCTAAAGCAGCTTTAATATTTTTGGTTCTTCAGTTGCTAAGAAACAAGACCATAAGCAGAGATTGCATGATGCTTTACTTCTCGTGACAACTCCTTGCTGTGGATCTCCAATAATTAGATCAATTGGATGTTCTGAGGTCCACTTTGATTGAGGAGCAGCTGTAGAAGAGGAAGATTCAGCAGAATTAGATCCTTGTTGAGCGGCTAATTGCTCAGCAGGATGAATTACTTCATTTCGAACGGATCTTCTTGAAGTATGAAGAGGTGGCTTTGAGATAGCCCTTGATGATGCTCTAGCTGTTGGAATTTCTTGTTGAACAGCTGCAATATCTACAAGATATGTAGGAGCATCATGGAATGTCTCATCTGATTCATTTATGGGAACATCAAAGAGGTTTAAAGCATCGGAGAATGCTTCAGCTGTATCATCAGGAGATGGTTCAGCTGATCTCTGAAATGCATCAGACGAGTCAGCAGAGGTGGGGTTCAAGGCCTTTGAGTGTTCTTCAAAAGTAACATTTATGGACTCTTCCAACGTTTGTCTTCTTTTGTTGAAAACTCTATATGCCTTGGATGAAGTGGAATATCCAAAGATAATGGCTTCATCAGCTTTAGGGTCAAATTTACTTCGCTGATCTCGTGTGTTTAACACAAAACACACACAACCAAACACATGAAAGAAACCGATGAAGGGTTTCCTTTGACGAAAAATCTCATAAGAAGTTTTCTTGTGTCTCTACACGTAGAGAGACCTATTTTGAGTAAAACAAGCTGTGTTAACAGCTTCTGCCCAAAATTGCTTAGGCATGTTTGACTCAGCAAGCATTGTTCTTGCAACTTCTATTAGGGTTATGTTTCTTCTTTCAGCAACACCATTTTGTTGAGGTGTTCTAGCAGCTAAGAAGTTTTGGGAGATCCCAACATCTGAACAGAAGTCTTCTAAAGTCTTGTTTGTCTGATCTCAGCTTCTTGACTCTAGACCCATTTAGAAGTTCCATCCTTTTGATGAACTTGATAATCTCTTCAGCTGCATCACTTTTGTGACAAAGAAATATTACCCAAGTATATCGTGAATATTCATCAACGATAACAAGTGTATACTTCTTTCCACCTAGACTTTCAGTACTCATAGGGCCAAAAAGGTCCATATGGAGCATGTGAAGGCAGTTGTCGATGGAAAAACATTGCTTCGATTTGAAGTAGCTTTTATGTTGTTTACCTTGCTCACAAGCTGAGCAAAGCTTATCCTTTTTATACTTGATTTGTGGTAGACCATTCACCAGCTGACCTCGAGCCAGCTTCGAAATATTTTTGAAGTTTAGGTGAGATAGCCGTTTGTGCCACAACCAGTTCAGCTCTTCAGTAGAATGAGAGAATAGACAAACTTCTTGATTTTGAGGATTCATGTCAAGTGTATAAACATTTTTGGTTCTTGGAGCAACCAATACTACCTTTCCACTTTTATCCGTCACCGTTCCTCTGTATTCATTAAAGTTCACTGAGAACTTTGCATCACAAAGTTGGCTAATGCTGATTAGATTATGTTTCAGCCCATTCACATAACCAACTCTTGTGATTTTTACGGATCCATTGGAAATGGTTCCATAACCTTCAGTTGAGCCTCTTCCATTATCACCAAAAAACTACTGAGGGACCAGCACAAACTTCAAACTCTTCCAGCAGGGATTTGTATCCAGTCATATGTCTCGAGCAACCACTGTCTAAGTACCAGACATGTTTGCTTTCATCACCCTGCACATAAATTAAAAGAGTTATTTCTTTTTGGGAACCCACACTTCGGTGGGTCCTTGTGACTTCACGCTGGGACTCACAAAGGTTGGCTTTTCAATAGGCTCACATGCTGAAGTTGGGGATGGTCTTAAGCATGTGCTGTCACACTCACTTGCCATATGCCCACGATCTCCACACTTATAGCATTTTTTGTTTCTTTGCAGTGGAGTGGAAGGCGAGGAAATGGGTTTGGGAACTGGACCCAAAACCCCTTTCATTTTCTGGTTATCAGAGATAGCCAGGTTTTGAACGAGTGATGTCAGCTTGCTGACCTTTCCTTTCAGCCGTCAGACAGACACAGTTGAAGAAGGACTTGGAGTGTTTTTAGGAACACTCTTACCTTTGTTCTTTGCAGCTCGAGTACGAACTCCAACTGGCTCACCCTTGGAGGGTGTAAGAACAGTTTTCTTTCCTGCTGTTCTGTTAGTCTTCTGCTGAGGTCTAACAGAAGATGCAACAGGTGCTGAACCCAAGATAGATTTTCTTGGTTCAACGATTACTACAGTAGGTGTCCTAACAACCATGGCAGAGGAGTCAGCTGATGACTCTTCACCAGTAGCTACAGAAGGATCTTCTGAGGACATCTCAGTAGCAAAGGTTTTGGTAGACCTGACAAAGGAACCAAAAACCAACTCTTCATCTGGCACAGAAGCATCAGCTAACGAGTAGTACAGATCGTCTGTACTGCTGTCAGGTACAACGGCTGCATCAAGGAAGTCTCCTCCTAGTACAGCTTGTACTTGACTAGGGATTTGTGAGTTAACACATTCACTCACACGTTTGGATGAATGAGTCCATGATTCACAAATCTTTTTAATTGCTTCAAGTTCTTTTAACTTTTTCACTTAGATCATGTTGAAGAACTGAGTTTATATATTTTGTTTTAGAAAGATCTTCTTTTAAAGTTTTGTGGTCAATTAAACGTTCTTTTAAAAATGCATTTTCAGGTAGAATAGCACTATATTTATCCAAACATTCACCTTTCAGCTGATCGATGAAGTGCAAGTCACAAATAATAGAATCAACAATGTCTTTGGCTTTAGTAGCCTCAACAGAGATTAGAGAGGTTATCTTTTTATGAACAATGTTGACCCATTTATAAGAACTAGCATCATCAGCTGTAATACTTTCATCATCATCAGCACGAGCCATCAAACACATTGTGGCCATTTGTTCATCATCATCTGATGAGCTGTCACCTGAGTCAGCCCAATCATGAGTTTCAGCTACGAGACCCTTGTCAGCAGATTTGCCTTCAAGTGCCTTCTTTTCTTCTAGAATCGTTTTGGTGAAGGCCTGTAGCTTTTTGTATTTTTCTTCAATGGACTCACCAGTTGAAGATGATGAACTTGCTTTCTTCTGTTTGCAGTCGTTAGCATAGTGTCCCTTCTTGTTGCAGTTGTAGCAAGTTATCTCAGAGATGTCAGGTGTACTCACAGAGGGTCTGGAAGGTACAACTGATGAGATAGATCTGCTACTCGAGCCTCTAGTTGAGGAGCCAGATTTGTTTTTAAAGAATTTTCTATTTTTAACAAGTAAGGGAAGCTCATATATAAGGGCATTGTTGTCTTCGTCTTCATCGACTTCTTCGATGCTGACTTCAGGCATGTTGAACAAACCAACAGCTGAAGTGTTGTCAGCTTCATCATCTGATGGAGGATATTCGATTCTGCTGGGCTTGTTTAGAGAAACAAGAGCAGTAGAAGACCCAGAGGGACTCACTTTAGAGTCCTTTGGAGGTTGAAATTTGTTGAGTACGGTTCTCTCATGGCTTAGAAACATACCATAGAGAGAAGAAAGAGTATAGTCTTTCAAAGTAGGAGATGTACTCATGCAAGTTATGATGGTAGCCCATTTAGAAGGTAAGGCTGCCATAAACTTACACATTTTGGACATATCATCCTTATCAACCCCAGGAGACTTCAGCTCGTTTAACAGAATGTTATAACGATTGAAAGTTTGAGCTATAGTCTCACTTGGCTTGGCTTTAAACAGTTCATAATCATGTATGAGCATGTTTTTGTTGTGTTCTCGCACAACTGATGTGCCTTCATAAACTTCAGCCAGCCTCTCCCACATTTCTTTAACTGAGTCACAAAATTGGATATTGTGATACAGTTCATCACCAACTGCTTGAAAAAGCATATCCCTACCCTTGTTCTCAAGATGAACAAGTCGTTTTCCAGCGTCTGTCCATTGAGCCTCAGACTTCACCACATAGTGTTCTGGTATTTCAGAATTACCAGGGATGAGGGTTTTGGGAACATATTTTCCTATCGTGATATTATCTTGAAGTTTTGGGTGATAGGTAACCATGTGGGACAACATACGTTCCACATAGGATAGTTGGTTTGATTGAGTTTAGGAGGTTTTCTAGATGATTGAAGATCTGATGATGTAGGTTCAGCCATAACAGATGCTCAAAATTGATGGAAATTTTTTTTGACACTTGCTCTGATACCAGTTGTTGGATCCCAACAACACTAACGTGTTGCGTTAAGACTGATTTATGAAGATAAGATAATGGACAACAAGGTTTCAATGATTAAGAGTTTATTAAAACATCTTAATACAGTACAAAGTTTGCGGAAATAGATAATACACACTAACTAAAACTTTATACTTGAAATGACACTTTAAATCGCTCAAAACTAGAAGACTATGCAAGGAGAGTTATATCAGCTGATACTAACAGCTGATATCAATGTCCGAGTAATAACTATGGAGGAGTTAATACTTAGACAAATAACTAACTCTCAAGTAATGTTCTTGTGCTATGAATGCTCAAAAGGTGTATGTAAATGCAAGCATTTACGTCTCTATATATAGCCCAAGATCCATGTTCCTTTGCCCACAAGTTAGACGACATGTAAACATATTATTCGTCGATGTTGACTTGTCCATAGAACATTAAATGCTCTTTCATAAGTTATTGTCCCAAGTGTACTTTGTGTCAACTACTTACGGTACCCTTTCTGACGCACAGTGAAAGGTGTACTACATAAGTACAGAAATAGTTGACTTTCCCTTTGCATGCTTGAAGGGACAAACAATGATGATGTACTGACATTATCTTCTATTCCAAAATAGAAGATCCTCATCGTTTTCTTCTTCTTTGAGCGGGAAAGAGAAATGTTCAAAGTGTCAAGAACATTTCCTTTAAGTCTTCATCTGCAGCAGGTACTATCAGCTGATTCCACAATCAGCTGAGTAGTCTTCTTTTTGTCTTTGTCCCTTGGTCATAGACTTCGAATGAACTCTCGTGAATAGCTGCTGATTTGACTTGTTTTCCTAGAGCTAACTACGTACTCAGCTGAAGGTTTATTGCATATACTTGCTTCAGTTGAGATACATACTTCAGCTGATATTTATTCTTCTTAGCTATCGATCATCAAATCTTATTTACTTAGTCTTGGGACTAACAAGGCGCGTCTTATCACGTCTTATCTCGTAGTCTGTTTCGTAAAGTCGACGCCGCGTCTCATGCTTTGGCGACGCCTTGGCGCCTCCATGACGTGTTTCTTAGAACCTTAATAGTTATCTTTACTAATTTCTTAAAAGTTTAAAAAGTTAAAATTATCATAACACAACCACCTTTCATCACCATCACAACCACCACTTATCATCTGCGACCACCACAACTTATCAATTGGTCGCCACAAAATATAATTACATGGTACGCTACTTTACACATGTACTCTTCTAGTATTTTACAAATAAGAAATAGTTAAAAACAAACAAACATTCGAATGTCAAGTTACAAAACCCTAGGTAAAATAGAATTAAACATTATACTGAATCCTAAACATTAGTTAGTAACTTTCAAGTCAGCAATGAACAAAAACTAAACCCTAAGACTACACGGTATGGGCCAAGCCTCGTGGTGGTGGTGCTTAGGTAGCCTGTTGGCCACGGCGTGGACGAGGGGGGAACACCCCCTACAAGGCGTGGGGTGCGGTGGTGGAGATCCGTGGGCACGACAACGAGCGAGGACGGCTGTGGGATTGCTTTTTTTTCGACCGTTGGACCCCAAACGGTCATATGACCGTTAGAATTAAAAAAGAAAAAACTTTTTATTTTATTTTTTTATTTCCCCTATATATACATACAATAATACATCTTTTTTTCTCACATCTTTACCATCTTTACAACCGTTCTCTCTACAATATTATTTTTCTCACATCTTTTACTACCAAATGGATTCCAACCAAGGCACGCCCGATTCCAACCAAAGCACGCACGAATCCAACCATTTGATCTCTAAGACCATTACTAGGGGTAAGCATAAAAACCGAAAAACCGAATTGAAACTGAAAAACACGAAAAAACTGCACCATAAAAACCGATCCATTTGAAAAACCAATGTCAACGGTTTTGATTTTTGTAAAACTTGAACGTTTGGGGCGGTTTTCGGGGGCATGTTGTAACATCCCGAGACCCGGCCTATTATTTTATTACTTTTGGTAAATAATATTCTATTATTTAATATTTTATTTAATTTTATTTGATTTAATTGTATTTTAACCAATGGGTTAAAATTAGTGAAAACTGAAATGTTTTGTTTAATTAGTGATATTTATATATCTAATTCTCTTTTGAATTTGGGTTCCATATATATTTTTGTTGTGTAAATCAGAGGTCGTTTTGGTCTTAAAATTTATCAGCATATAATTAGATAACAGGTATTTACAATGTGTTGTAAATAAAATTGCCCCCTCCCACATGTGTGCCACGTATATGTGTGTGTGTCTAATAGGAAAAATCAGATTTCCTCTTCTCTTTTCTCTCTTTACAAGTATCCACACACACACTACACACACTTATGATGTTCTTGATAATCCTTCTCATTTCTTGAAGATCCTACAACATTTTCAATGGCTGATCTCGTTTTGTGCAGGAAATAAAGTAAGTAATATTCTCTCTTTTGATTAGGGTTCATAGTTGGTGAAGTTTTAACTAGATTGAAGTTAGGGTTCTTAGCTTTTAGTGGGTTTTTATGAATTCTTGCTTAAGACTTAGATTAGTAAGTTATATGGTTTTTGTGTTTGATTATTCAAGTTGTATATATAAGATTGTTAACTAGAATCTTGGTTTGTTGAAGGTTTCATGAAATCACCATGGTAGGTGATTTGAAGAAGATGAGTCAAAACTCACATTCTTAAAATTGGGATTTGGTGTGTAAATGTTGTTATTCTAGGTTAAATTGACATGGTATATAAAATAATTATGATTGATGATGAATGGTTACTTGAATTGATGAAGTTTCTATGATTTAGGTAGTGTTTGGGTGAGTTTTTGGTAAAACCCGTAAGCATAAAAAAAAAAAGACAGCTTTTAACCAAATTTTGGTGATCTTGCAAAAATCATATAAAATCAACCGTAACTCCGTTTTGGGCGTGCGACCAGTCGTTTCGAAGGTCTATGAGTCTACTTTAACTATACCATATTTTCCTGAACTGATATGGTCATTAAAGTGTGCATATTTCTGAGTTAGTACAAGAGGTCGGATGTGTCTTTTTCGGGTCAAACATGTATTGAAAAGTTTGGGTGTTTCGAACTATAACTAGTTAACTTGAAGTTTGTTATAAAGTGGTAATTGTATACTTGCTGAAATGATAATTATATGTTTGTAAATATGGGTAGTTAATAAAATAATTTTGACACGTTTAAAAGAATAAGTAGTCAAATTTGGGAATTGTGAGTTTTGGTCAAATCTGGAAGCTTAACTTTATTTTAAATTGTCAACTTATGCATAAAATGATGTGTAGATGTTAGTTGATGTATTGGCTACGGATTTGGGGAGTATTATGATGAATTTTTCGGTTTTGACCCGTTTGGGCCTATATGCTAAAGTTGGAATAAAAATGCATTATTTGGTATACACTGACTTTAGAACTATAATTATGATATTTGGGAAGTATTAGAATGTTAGTTGGTCATTATATATGATATGGTAGTATTCTATAACTAGTTGTCCAGATTTATGGGAATTGGACGTTGATTCGGTAATTTTGACCCGTTTGAGTTATAATTGGTATAAATGCATAAAGTTTGATAGACTTTGCTTTGGAAGATGTTGGTATGACCATTTCTTAGTTGGATAAGTTACAAGTGCATTGGCCATGTTAAAATTATGCAATTAAGAACCTCTTACCATATTTGTCTTGTTATCTTTAATTGGTGGAATTCGGTTCTAATTCGGTATTCATTTTATGTACAGGAATTGGGAAGCAAACTCGATGATATAAGACAACTGAGTGGATTTAGCCTTCAATCTATATGTGTACAATTTGGGTAGAAATTGGATACTTTGGTAAAATGCAGGATTTCAGCCTTCGTGGCACGAAACAGAAATTTCGTGGCACGAAGTCGAATAGAAACTCGTTTTCGTGCAGCATGAACATTCTTCGTGCAGCACGAACTTTGGGGATCGCAATGCAATTTTCTTCGTGCGATGTTTTCGATGAGAACTTTCTCGGGTTTTGGTTTTTGGTTGCAATGTTTATTGCAAGCCCACACTTCGGTATAAATAATTCGGTAATTAATTATGTGCACATTTGGGGAAGAGGTCAGTAATCGGAACATTATACTGGGCAGAAGTTTACTATTGATAAGGTGTATCGCCCTTAGAAGCACTGGTTGTTCTAAGGGGGTACACACTGTCTTTGAGTAAAGGGCCATCGGTTATCATTGTTAGGCCGACAATGATTTAAAGGTTCGGCCGAACCGCCGTTACTCTTCAAAATTAACTAATCGGGAAAGTGTGAATTTATATCGGTTGTTCTATTATATATTGTTTGATTAAGTTCATTCACTTAGCTGTTAGCTAATCCCTCCCTCGTTGACTCTTTTGCAGGTTCGGTTGTTGGGCGGGTCAAAGGGTGCTTGTTAGGAATGGTTGAGCAATGGATGCTCTGATAGTATTTTGTAATCGAGCTGTTTTGTAGTAACACATTAAACCGCTTTGATGTTTTGATTAATATTATATTTGAAGTTGTATTTTCTAAATGCCTTAACTATTATGGTTTAAATGTTACGCTTCCGCTATTTAAAAAAAAAAATCGGGTTTAAATTTGCGGTGATACAATTTGGTATCAGAGCCTTGGTTTGGCGATGTGTGCACATTTAGGTGTAACATTCCCAAATCTTGGCTCGAGTTTGGTCGAACATTCCTAAAGTGCGGGGATTAGAATTAGTAAGGACCGTTTGGTGTTAGTGGTTAGTATGTAGGTACTAACAGATTAAACTAACCCAATCGTGAGATGTTGTCATTGTAACAGATATGACGGATAACGATGAAGCAAACCCTCCGAACCCACCGATCGGAAATCAATGATGCTCGGCCTTCAAGAAATAATCAAATGAGTAATCAAGAGTACAAAAAAAAAATGGTATGAGATCTGAACATGTGTAAATATGAAGACGAGTTAAGGGTAATGTACGCAACTCGGAAGTTGAAAGGAAATGTTATCGTTTTTGTTGGATTTATTGACCGGGCATTTGAAAAAAAAGGAACATATGGGTAGTATTACATAGGTTCAGTTTGATGAAAAAGTTTGCGAATTCATTTGAGATCGTAACACACATGAATTCTTAGAATAGAGGGTGATCTCAAATTCCGTGTTTCGATGTAAAGAGTCATGTTAGGTTCTCAGAAATCCAAGTCTACTCAGCCGAGTCTCTAATAGGATTAGAGGTGGTAAGGAAATGAAGAATAAGGAAGCTCGAACCGTAAACACCCGGGAGGTGGTACAAGTCATCGGGCACAATGGTGTGCTAGATACATATCAACTCATACAGATTCTTATTCGGTTCAGACGGTGCGATGGGTGTGTTGTAGGTAGTTTGGGCACGATTCAAGATTGTAACTTTTCGAGGGATGTATATTAGAATTGTCAAAGGAAGGTCATAGTTCGTGTGAATGCCCTTCGATGAAGGAGACAGAGTCGGGTTCCGGGTCGGACGGGGGATCGTTATCGTTGACGAGCAAGAAAAGAAAGAATCACCCCCATTTGAGGGTGGGTCGTTTCAGATTACGGTTGAAGATGCTACCACTACCGACGACGTCATTACCGGTATGTTTCTGATCAATAATATCTTTACACGTGTAAGTTAGTTATATTGGGGCAAATAGCTCATTTATGTTGGTAAAATTATGTGATAAGATGAAGTTGATTGTTTTTGTTGTTCCTTTACTTCATGGGAAGTGAAGATGATGGATGGTAATTTGAATTAAGTCACAATATATGTGCCTGAGGTTTAATTTGGTTTTGGGTAGTAATTATAATATACTTCTTGAATAATATGCCTCTAGATAAGATTGATGTAATCTTAGGTGTAAACTAGGTAGTCCGGGTAGGACTAGTATTAATTATAAGAATAAATGAAAATTGACCTATAACAATCAAGTTGTTGACCTCCATAAATTGAATCGTGATTATATCGATGGATGATATCCTGAGTTGTTATAAAATTGATGGGAAATTAGATTATGAAATGTGTATTCTCTAAAATTTAGTGGATTATGACCGTAAATTAATAGTGACGATTTTGAATTGCGGGTACTTTAGTAAGTTAAACTGTACAAGAGTATGAGATTTCGATGAGATAATGAACATAAGAGGGTATTTGACACTTAGAGTCAAAACATTTCTTTCAATTAATGCCCTTACACAACCTGATGAATATGACGAATTTTGTAATATGTTGCGGCAGTCACCTTACAGAAGTGGGATATGTTATAATACAGTAAAATAAATTAGACTGCCTATGCTTTGCAATGGTTTGAACCTTATAAGTAGAGTTATCCGAACAATAAATTGGAGATTGTGATTGATAACTTTGCGTCAAATTTGCGAAATTATTAACTTTTAAATATAAAACGTGCGAATTTCACAAACCGAAGGAGTTTATAATGTGTAATTACCGAGAATAATGCGAATAGTATGCGAATGAAAATGATTTATTGTCAAGTGGATAAACAAAAAAAAACTATAAGACTAGGGAATTTGATGGACAAGACATTGAGTTTGAAATTACGACTAAGAGAAAAGTGGATTTAATTGATAATTTTAGAGGATTAATGATTTATCAATCTCTTATTGGGTACCATTACGTTGGAGTTTTCAGATATAATTTTTATTATTGGTCCACAATAAAATAGTCGTTACATAATTTTATGGATGAGATCATAATTGTGCACCGGTTTAGAGAAAGTGTTGTTTTTTATTCTGGTAGTTGAAGCAGTTAGAGATTATCGGGTGGGTATGAGAACAACGATGGGTTATAATTGGATATGTAGCTTAAAATCAAGTCGAAAACGTTATTAATGCCTATGCTTTGGATTGTAAAGGAATTACGGATGATTTATAGTTGACACGACTTGAAAGAGTTGATAGTTATGGATACAACGAAATTGTGACAAAGATAATATAATTGGTGATTCGAAGACGTTGACAAAGTAGAGAAATAGTTGGATTATAACTTGTCAAGAAAATTTAAGACCGAGTCGAGAAAATATTTGTTTGGGTAATACGTAAGCGATGTGATTCCGATGAAGGAATCCTTTTAAGGGGGGTAGATTTGTAACATCCCGAGACCCGGCCTATTATTTTATTACTTTTGGTAAATAATATTCTATTATTTAATATTTTATTTAATTTAATTTGATTTAATTGTATTTTAACCAATGGGTTAAAATTAGTGAAAACTGAAATGTTTTGTTTAATTAGTGATATTTATATATCTAATTCTCTTTTGAATTTGGGTTCCATATATATTTTCGTTGTGTAAATCAGAGGTCGTTTTGGTCTTAAAATTTATCAGCATATAATTAGATAACAGGTATTTACAATGTGTTGTAAATAAAATTGCCC
Organism: Calendula officinalis; assembly: GCA_963853835.1. Classification (NCBI taxonomy): domain Eukaryota; kingdom Viridiplantae; phylum Streptophyta; class Magnoliopsida; order Asterales; family Asteraceae; genus Calendula; species Calendula officinalis. The sequence goes on from OY970828.1 coordinate 38,579,058, forward strand.
CCTCCCACATGTGTGCCACGTATATGTGTGTGTGTCTAATAGGAAAAATCAGATTTCCTCTTCTCTTTTCTCTCTTTACAAGTATCCACACACACACTACACACACTTGTGATGTTCTTGATAATCCTTCTCATTTCTTGAAGATCCTACAACATTTTCAATGGCTGATCTCGTTTTGTGCAGGAAATAAAGTAAGTAATATTCTCTCTTTTGATTAGGGTTCATAGTTGGTGAAGTTTTAACTAGATTGAAGTTAGGGTTCTTAGCTTTTAGTGGGTTTTTATGAATTCTTGCTTAAAACTTAGATTAGTAAGTTATATGGTTTTTGTGTTTGATTATTCAAGTTGTATATATAAGATTGTTAACTAGAATCTTGGTTTGTTGAAGGTTTCATGAAATCACCATGGTAGGTGATTTGAAGAAGATGAGTCAAAACTCACATTCTTAAAATTGGGATTTGGTGTGTAAATGTTGTTATTCTAGGTTAAATTGACATGGTATATAAAATAATTATGATTGATGATGAATGGTTACTTGAATTGATGAAGTTTCTATGATTTAGGTAGTGTTTGGGTGAGTTTTTGGTAAAACCCGTAAGCATAAAAAAAAAAGACAGCTTTTAACCAAATTTTGGTGATCTTGCAAAAATCATATAAAATCAACCGTAACTCCGTTTTGGGCGTGCGACCAGTCGTTTCGAAGGTCTATGAGTCTACTTTAACTATATCATATTTTCCTGAACTGATATGGTCATTAAAGTGTGCATATTTCTGAGTTAGTACAAGAGGTCGGATGTGTCTTTTTCGGGTCAAACATGTATTGAAAAGTTTGGGTGTTTCGAAGTATAACTAGTTAACTTGAAGTTTGTTATAAAGTGGTAATTGTATACTTGCTGAAATGATAATTATATGTTTGTAAATATGGGTAGTTAATAAAATAATTTTGACACGTTTAAAAGAATAAGTAGTCAAATTTGGGAATTGTGAGTTTTGGTCAAATCTGGAAGCTTAACTTTATTTTAAATTGTCAACTTATGCATAAAATGATGTGTAGATGTTAGTTGATGTATTGGCTACGGATTTGGGGAGTATTATGATGAATTTTTCGGTTTTGACCCGTTTGGGCCTATATGCTAAAGTTGGAATAAAAATGCATTATTTGGTATACACTGACTTTAGAACTATAATTATGATATTTGGGAAGTATTAGAATGTTAGTTGGTCATTATATATGATATGGTAGTATTCTATAACTAGTTGTCCAGATTTATGGGAATTGGACGTTGATTCGGTAATTTTGACCCGTTTGAGTTATAATTGGTATAAATGCATAAAGTTTGATAGACTTTGCTTTGGAAGATGTTGGTATGACCATTTCTTAGTTGGATAAGTTACAAGTGCATTGGCCATGTTAAAATTATGCAATTAAGAACCTCTTACCATATTTGTCTTGTTATCTTTAATTGGTGGAATTCGGTTCTAATTCGGTATTCATTTTATGTACAGGAATTGGGAAGCAAACTCGGTGATATAAGACAACTGAGTGGATTTAGCCTTCAATCTATATGTGTACAATTTGGGTAGAAATTGGATACTTTGGTAAAATGCAGGATTTCAGCCTTCGTGGCACGAAACAGAAATTTCGTGGCACGAAGTCGAATAGAAACTCGTTTTCGTGCAGCACGAACATTCTTCGTGCAGCACGAACTTTGGGGATCGCAATGCAATTTTCTTCGTGCGATGTTTTCGATGAGAACTTTCTCGGGTTTTGGTTTTTGGTTGCAATGTTTATTGCAAGCCCACACTTCGGTATAAATAATTCGGTAATTAATTATGTGCACATTTGGGGAAGAGGTCAGTAATCGGAACATTATACTGGGCAGAAGTTTACTATTGATAAGGTGTATCGCCCTTAGAAGCACTGGTTGTTCTAAGGGGGTACACACTGTCTTTGAGTAAAGGGCCATCGGTTATCATTGTTAGGCCGACAATGATTTAAAGGTTCGGCCGAACCGCCGTTACTCTTCAAAATTAACTAATCGGGAAAGTGTGAATTTATATCGGTTGTTCTATTATATATTGTTTGATTAAGTTCATTCACTTAGCTGTTAGCTAATCCCTCCCTCGTTGACTCTTTTGCAGGTTCGGTTGTTGGGCGGGTCAAAGGGTGCTTGTTAGGAATGGTTGAGCAATGGATGCTCTGATAGTATTTTGTAATCGAGCTGTTTTGTAGTAACACATTAAACCGCTTTGATGTTTTGATTAATATTATATTTGAAGTTGTATTTTCTAAATGCCTTAACTATTATGGTTTAAATGTTACGCTTCCGCTATTTAAAAAAAAAATCGGGTTTAAATTTGCGGTGATACAATTTGGTATCAGAGCCTTGGTTTGGCGATGTGTGCACATTTAGGTGTAACATTCCCAAATCTTGGCTCGAGTTTGGTCGAACATTCCTAAAGTGCGGGGATTAGAATTAGTAAGGACCGTTTGGTGTTAGTAGTTAGTATGTAGGTACTAACAGATTAAACTAACCCAATCGTGAGATGTTGTCATTGTAACAGATATGACGGATAACGATGAAGCAAACCCTCCGAACCCACCGATCGGAAATCAATGATGCTGGGCCTTCAAGAAATAATCAAATGAGTAATCAAGAGTACAAAAAAAAAATGGTATGAGATCTGAACATGTGTAAATATGAAGACGAGTTAAGGGTAATGTACGCAACTCGGAAGTTGAAAGGAAATGTTATCGTTTTTGTTGGATTTATTGACCGGGCATTTGAAAAAAAAGGAACATATGGGTAGTATTACATAGGTTCAGTTTGATGAAAAAGTTTGCGAATTCATTTGAGATCGTAACACACATGAATTCTTAGAATAGAGGGTGATCTCAAATTCCGTGTTTCGATGTAAAGAGTCATGTTAGGTTCTCAGAAATCCAAGTCTACTCAGCCGAGTCTCTAATAGGATTAGAGGTGGTAAGGAAATGAAGAATAAGGAAGCTCGAACCGTAAACACCCGGGAGGTGGTACAAGTCATCGGGCACAATGGTGTGCTAGATACATATCAACTCATACAGATTCGTATTCGGTTCAGACGGTGCGATGGGTGTGTTGTAGGTAGTTTGGGCACGATTCAAGATTGTAACTTTTCGAGGGATGTATATTAGAATTGTCAAAGGAAGGTCATAGTTCGTGTGAATGCCCTTCGATGAAGGAGACAGAGTCGGGTTCCGGGTCGGACGGGGGATCGTTATCGTTGACGAGCAAGAAAAGAAAGAATCACCCCCATTTGAGGGTGGGTCGTTTCAGATTACGGTTGAAGATGCTACCACTACCGACGACGTCATTACCGGTATGTTTCTGATCAATAATATCTTTACACGTGTAAGTTAGTTATATTGGGGCAAATAGCTCATTTATGTTGGTAAAATTATGTGATAAGATGAAGTTGATTGTTTTTGTTGTTCCTTTACTTCATGGGAAGTGAAGATGATGGATGGTAATTTGAATTAAGTCACAATATATGTGCCTGAGGTTTAATTTGGTTTTGGGTAGTAATTATAATATACTTCTTGAATAATATGCCTCTAGATAAGATTGATGTAATCTTAGGTGTAAACTAGGTAGTCCGGGTAGGACTAGTATTAATTATAAGAATAAATGAAAATTGACCTATAACAATCAAGTTGTTGACCTCCATAAATTGAATCGTGATTATATCGATGGATGATATCCTGAGTTGTTATAAAATTGATGGGAAATTAGATTATGAAATGTGTATTCTCTAAAATTTAGTGGATTATGACCGTAAATTAATAGTGACGATTTTGAATTGCGGGTACTTTAGTAAGTTAAACTGTACAAGAGTATGAGATTTCGATGAGATAATGAACATAAGAGGGTATTTGACACTTAGAGTCAAAACATTTCTTTCAATTAATGCCCTTACACAACCTGATGAATATGACGAATTTTGTAATATGTTGCGGCAGTCACCTTACAGAAGTGGGATATGTTATAATACAGTAAAATAAATTAGACTGCCTATGCTTTGCAATGGTTTGAACCTTATAAGTAGAGTTATCCGAACAATAAATTGGAGATTGTGATTGATAACTTTGCGTCAAATTTGCGAAATTATTAACTTTTAAATATAAAACGTGCGAATTTCACAAACCGAAGGAGTTTATAATGTGTAATTACCGAGAATAATGCGAATAGTATGCGAATGAAAATGATTTATTGTCAAGTGGATAAACAAAAAAAAACTATAAGACTAGGGAATTTGATGGACAAGACATTGAGTTTGAAATTACGACTAAGAGAAAAGTGGATTTAATTGATAATTTTAGAGGATTAATGATTTATCAATCTCTTATTGGGTACCATTACGTTGGAGTTTTCAGATATAATTTTTATTATTGGTCCACAATAAAATAGTCGTTACATAATTTTATGGATGAGATCATAATTGTGCACCGGTTTAGAGAAAGTGTTGTTTTTTATTCTGGTAGTTGAAGCAGTTAGAGATTATCGGGTGGGTATGAGAACAACGATGGGTTATAATTGGATATGTAGCTTAAAATCAAGTCGAAAACGTTATTAATGCCTATGCTTTGGATTGTAAAGGAATTACGGATGATTTATAGTTGACACGACTTGAAAGAGTTGATAGTTATGGATACAACGAAATTGTGACAAAGATAATATAATTGGTGATTCGAAGACGTTGACAAAGTAGAGAAATAGTTGGATTATAACTTGTCAAGAAAATTTAAGACCGAGTCGAGAAAATATTTGTTTGGGTAATACGTAAGCGATGTGATTCCGATGAAGGAATCCTTTTAAGGGGGGTAGATTTGTAACATCCCGAGACCCGGCCTATTATTTTATTACTTTTGGTAAATAATATTCTATTATTTAATATTTTATTTAATTTAATTTGATTTAATTGTATTTTAACCAATGGGTTAAAATTAGTGAAAACTGAAATGTTTTGTTTAATTAGTGATATTTATATATCTAATTCTCTTTTGAATTTGGGTTCCATATATATTTTCGTTGTGTAAATCAGAGGTCGTTTTGGTCTTAAAATTTATCAGCATATAATTAGATAACAGGTATTTACAATGTGTTGTAAATAAAATTGCCCCCTCCCACATGTGTGCCACGTATATGTGTGTGTGTCTAATAGGAAAAATCAGATTTCCTCTTCTCTTTTCTCTCTTTACAAGTATCCACACACACACTACACACACTTGTGATGTTCTTGATAATCCTTCTCATTTCTTGAAGATCCTACAACATTTTCAATGGCTGATCTCGTTTTGTGCAGGAAATAAAGTAAGTAATATTCTCTCTTTTGATTAGGGTTCATAGTTGGTGAAGTTTTAACTAGATTGAAGTTAGGGTTCTTAGCTTTTAGTGGGTTTTTATGAATTCTTGCTTAAAACTTAGATTAGTAAGTTATATGGTTTTTGTGTTTGATTATTCAAGTTGTATATATAAGATTGTTAACTAGAATCTTGGTTTGTTGAAGGTTTCATGAAATCACCATGGTAGGTGATTTGAAGAAGATGAGTCAAAACTCACATTCTTAAAATTGGGATTTGGTGTGTAAATGTTGTTATTCTAGGTTAAATTGACATGGTATATAAAATAATTATGATTGATGATGAATGGTTACTTGAATTGATGAAGTTTCTATGATTTAGGTAGTGTTTGGGTGAGTTTTTGGTAAAACCCGTAAGCATAAAAAAAAAAGACAGCTTTTAACCAAATTTTGGTGATCTTGCAAAAATCATATAAAATCAACCGTAACTCCGTTTTGGGCGTGCGACCAGTCGTTTCGAAGGTATATGAGTCTACTTTAACTATATCATATTTTCCTGAACTGATATGGTCATTAAAGTGTGCATATTTCTGAGTTAGTACAAGAGGTCGGATGTGTCTTTTTCGGGTCAAACATGTATTGAAAAGTTTGGGTGTTTCGAAGTATAACTAGTTAACTTGAAGTTTGTTATAAAGTGGTAATTGTATACTTGCTGAAATGATAATTATATGTTTGTAAATATGGGTAGTTAATAAAATAATTTTGACACGTTTAAAAGAATAAGTAGTCAAATTTGGGAATTGTGAGTTTTGGTCAAATCTGGAAGCTTAACTTTATTTTAAATTGTCAACTTATGCATAAAATGATGTGTAGATGTTAGTTGATGTATTGGCTACGGATTTGGGGAGTATTATGATGAATTTTTCGGTTTTGACCCGTTTGGGCCTATATGCTAAAGTTGGAATAAAAATGCATTATTTGGTATACACTGACTTTAGAACTATAATTATGATATTTGGGAAGTATTAGAATGTTAGTTGGTCATTATATATGATATGGTAGTATTCTATAACTAGTTGTCCAGATTTATGGGAATTGGACGTTGATTCGGTAATTTTGACCCGTTTGAGTTATAATTGGTATAAATGCATAAAGTTTGATAGACTTTGCTTTGGAAGATGTTGGTATGACCATTTCTTAGTTGGATAAGTTACAAGTGCATTGGCCATGTTAAAATTATGCAATTAAGAACCTCTTACCATATTTGTCTTGTTATCTTTAATTGGTGGAATTCGGTTCTAATTCGGTATTCATTTTATGTACAGGAATTGGGAAGCAAACTCGGTGATATAAGACAACTGAGTGGATTTAGCCTTCAATCTATATGTGTACAATTTGGGTAGAAATTGGATACTTTGGTAAAATGCAGGATTTCAGCCTTCGTGGCACGAAACAGAAATTTCGTGGCACGAAGTCGAATAGAAACTCGTTTTCGTGCAGCACGAACATTCTTCGTGCAGCACGAACTTTGGGGATCGCAATGCAATTTTCTTCGTGCGATGTTTTCGATGAGAACTTTCTCGGGTTTTGGTTTTTGGTTGCAATGTTTATTGCAAGCCCACACTTCGGTATAAATAATTCGGTAATTAATTATGTGCACATTTGGGGAAGAGGTCAGTAATCGGAACATTATACTGGGCAGAAGTTTACTATTGATAAGGTGTATCGCCCTTAGAAGCACTGGTTGTTCTAAGGGGGTACACACTGTCTTTGAGTAAAGGGCCATCGGTTATCATTGTTAGGCCGACAATGATTTAAAGGTTCGGCCGAACCGCCGTTACTCTTCAAAATTAACTAATCGGGAAAGTGTGAATTTATATCGGTTGTTCTATTATATATTGTTTGATTAAGTTCATTCACTTAGCTGTTAGCTAATCCCTCCCTCGTTGACTCTTTTGCAGGTTCGGTTGTTGGGCGGGTCAAAGGGTGCTTGTTAGGAATGGTTGAGCAATGGATGCTCTGATAGTATTTTGTAATCGAGCTGTTTTGTAGTAACACATTAAACCGCTTTGATGTTTTGATTAATATTATATTTGAAGTTGTATTTTCTAAATGCCTTAACTATTATGGTTTAAATGTTACGCTTCCGCTATTTAAAAAAAAAATCGGGTTTAAATTTGCGGTGATACAATTTGGTATCAGAGCCTTGGTTTGGCGATGTGTGCACATTTAGGTGTAACATTCCCAAATCTTGGCTCGAGTTTGGTCGAACATTCCTAAAGTGCGGGGATTAGAATTAGTAAGGACCGTTTGGTGTTAGTAGTTAGTATGTAGGTACTAACAGATTAAACTAACCCAATCGTGAGATGTTGTCATTGTAACAGATATGACGGATAACGATGAAGCAAACCCTCCGAACCCACCGATCGGAAATCAATGATGCTGGGCCTTCAAGAAATAATCAAATGAGTAATCAAGAGTACAAAAAAAAATGGTATGAGATCTGAACATGTGTAAATATGAAGACGAGTTAAGGGTAATGTACGCAACTCGGAAGTTGAAAGGAAATGTTATCGTTTTTGTTGGATTTATTGACCGGGCATTTGAAAAAAAAGGAACATATGGGTAGTATTACATAGGTTCAGTTTGATGAAAAAGTTTGCGAATTCATTTGAGATCGTAACACACATGAATTCTTAGAATAGAGGGTGATCTCAAATTCCGTGTTTCGATGTAAAGAGTCATGTTAGGTTCTCAGAAATCCAAGTCTACTCAGCCGAGTCTCTAATAGGATTAGAGGTGGTAAGGAAATGAAGAATAAGGAAGCTCGAACCGTAAACACCCGGGAGGTGGTACAAGTCATCGGGCACAATGGTGTGCTAGATACATATCAACTCATACAGATTCGTATTCGGTTCAGACGGTGCGATGGGTGTGTTGTAGGTAGTTTGGGCACGATTCAAGATTGTAACTTTTCGAGGGATGTATATTAGAATTGTCAAAGGAAGGTCATAGTTCGTGTGAATGCCCTTCGATGAAGGAGACAGAGTCGGGTTCCGGGTCGGACGGGGGATCGTTATCGTTGACGAGCAAGAAAAGAAAGAATCACCCCCATTTGAGGGTGGGTCGTTTCAGATTACGGTTGAAGATGCTACCACTACCGACGACGTCATTACCGGTATGTTTCTGATCAATAATATCTTTACACGTGTAAGTTAGTTATATTGGGGCAAATAGCTCATTTATGTTGGTAAAATTATGTGATAAGATGAAGTTGATTGTTTTTGTTGTTCCTTTACTTCATGGGAAGTGAAGATGATGGATGGTAATTTGAATTAAGTCACAATATATGTGCCTGAGGTTTAATTTGGTTTTGGGTAGTAATTATAATATACTTCTTGAATAATATGCCTCTAGATAAGATTGATGTAATCTTAGGTGTAAACTAGGTAGTCTGGGTAGGACTAGTATTAATTATAAGAATAAATGAAAATTGACCTATAACAATCAAGTTGTTGACCTCCATAAATTGAATCGTGATTATATCGATGGATGATATCCTGAGTTGTTATAAAATTGATGGGAAATTAGATTATGAAATGTGTATTCTCTAAAATTTAGTGGATTATGACCGTAAATTAATAGTGACGATTTTGAATTGCGGGTACTTTAGTAAGTTAAACTGTACAAGAGTATGAGATTTCGATGAGATAATGAACATAAGAGGGTATTTGACACTTAGAGTCAAAACATTTCTTTCAATTAATGCCCTTACACAACCTGATGAATATGACGAATTTTGTAATATGTTGCGGCAGTCACCTTACAGAAGTGGGATATGTTATAATACAGTAAAATAAATTAGACTGCCTATGCTTTGCAATGGTTTGAACCTTATAAGTAGAGTTATCCGAACAATAAATTGGAGATTGTGATTGATAACTTTGCGTCAAATTTGCGAAATTATTAACTTTTAAACATAAAACGTGCGAATTTCACAAACCGAAGGAGTTTATAATGTGTAATTACCGAGAATAATGCGAATAGTATGCGAATGAAAATGATTTATTGTCAAGTGGATAAACAAAAAAAAAACTATAAGACTAGGGAATTTGATGGACAAGACATTGAGTTTGAAATTACGACTAAGAGAAAAGTGGATTTAATTGATAATTTTAGAGGATTAATGATTTATCAATCTCTTATTGGGTACCATTACGTTGGAGTTTTCAGATATAATTTTTATTATTGGTCCACAATAAAATAGTCGTTACATAATTTTATGGATGAGATCATAATTGTGCACCGGTTTAGAGAAAGTGTTGTTTTTTATTCTGGTAGTTGAAGCAGTTAGAGATTATCGGGTGGGTATGAGAACAACGATGGGTTATAATTGGATATGTAGCTTAAAATCAAGTCGAAAACGTTATTAATGCCTATGCTTTGGATTGTAAAGGAATTACGGATGATTTATAGTTGACACGACTTGAAAGAGTTGATAGTTATGGATACAACGAAATTGTGACAAAGATAATATAATTGGTGATTCGAAGACGTTGACAAAGTAGAGAAATAGTTGGATTATAACTTGTCAAGAAAATTTAAGACCGAGTCGAGAAAATATTTGTTTGGGTAATACGTAAGCGATGTGATTCCGATGACGGAATCCTTTTAAGGGGGGTAGATTTGTAACATCCCGAGACCCGGCCTATTATTTTATTACTTTTGGTAAATAATATTCTATTATTTAATATTTTATTTAATTTAATTTGATTTAATTGTATTTTAACCAATGGGTTAAAATTAGTGAAAACTGAAATGTTTTGTTTAATTAGTGATATTTATATATCTAATTCTCTTTTGAATTTGGGTTCCATATATATTTTCGTTGTGTAAATCAGAGGTCATTTTGGTCTTAAAATTTATCAGCATATAATTAGATAACAGGTATTTACACTGTGTTGTAAATAAAATTGCCCCCTCCCACATGTGTGCCTCGTATATGTGTGTGTCTAATAGGAAAAATCAGATTTCCTCTTCTCTTTTCTCTCTTTACACGTATCCACACACACACTACATACACTTATGATGTTCTTGATAATCCTTCTCATTTCTTGAAGATCCTACAACATTTTCAATGGCTAATCTCGTTTTGTGCAGGAAATAAAGTAAGTAATCTTCTCTCTTTTGATTAGGGTTCATAGTTGGTGAAGTTTTAACTAGATTGAAGTTAGGGTTCTTAGCTTTTAATGGGTTTTTGTGAATTCTTGCTTAAAACTTAGATTAGTAAGTTATATGGTGTTTGTGTTTGATTATTCAAGTTGTATATATAAGATTGTTAACTAGAATCTTGATTTGTTGAAGGTTTCATGAAATCACCATGGTAGGTGATTTGAAGAAGATAAGTCAAAACTCACATTCTTAAAATTGGGATTTGGTGTGTAAATGTTGTTATTCTAGGTTAAATTGACATGGTAGATACAATAATTATGATTGATGATGAATGGTTACTTGAATTGATGAAGTTTCTATGATTTAGGTAGTGTTTGGGTGAGTTTTTGGTAAAACCCGTAAGCATAAAAAAAAGACAGCTTTTAACCAAATTTTGGTGATCTTGCAAAAATCATATAAAATCAACCGTAACTCCGTTTTGGGCGTGCGACCAGTCGTTTCGAAGGCCTATGAGTCTACTTTAACTATATCATATTTTCCTGAACTGATACGGTCATAAAAGTGTGCAGATTTCTGAGTTAGTACAAGAGGTTGGATGTGTCTTTTTCGGGTCAAACATGTATTGAAAAGTTTGGGTGTTTCGAAGTATAACTAGTTAACTTGAAGTTTGTTATAAAGTGGTAATTGTATACTTGATGAAATGATAATTATGTGTTTGTAAATATGGGTAGTTACTAAAATAATTTTGACACGTTTAAAAGAATAAGTAGTCGAATTTGGGAATCATGAGTTTTGGTCAAATCTGGAAGTTTGACTTTATTTAAAAATGTCAAATTATGCATAAAATGATGTGTAGATGTTAGTTGATGTATTGGCTACGGATTTGGGGAGTATTATGATGAATTGTTCGGTTTTGACCCGTTTGGGCCTATATGCTAAAGTTGGAATAAAAATGCATTATTTGGTATACACTTGACTTTAGAACTATAATTATGATATTTAGGAAGTATTAGAATGTTAGTTGGTCATTATATATGATATGGTAGTATTCTATAACTAGTTGTTCAGATTTATGGGAATTGGACGTTGATTCGGTAATTTTGACCCCTTAGAGTTATAATTGGTATAAATGCATAAAGTTTGATAGACTTTGCTTTGGAAGATGTTGGTATGACCATTTCTTAGTTGGATAAGTTACACGTGTATTGGTCATGTTAAAATTATGCAATTCAGAACCTTTTACCATATTTGTCTTGTTATCTTTAATTGGTGGAATTCGGTTCTAATTCGGTATTCATTTTATGTACAGGAATTTGGAAGCAAACTTGGTGATATAAGACAACTGAGTTTGGAAGGATTGCGGTTGTAGGGTGAGTGGATTTAGCCTTCAATCTATATGTGTACAATTTGGGTAGAAATTGGATACTTTGGTAAAATGCAGGATTTCAGCCTTCGTGGCACGAAACAGAAATTTCGTGGCACGAAGTTGAACAGAAACTCATTTTCGGGTCCACGAAGTTTTTCGTGCAGCACGAACATTCTTCGTGCAACACGAACTTTGGGGATCGCAATGCAATTTTCTTCGTGCGATGTTTACGATGAGAACTTTCTCGGGTTTTGGTTTTTGGTTGCAATGTTTATTGCAAGCCCACACTTCGGTATAAATAATTCGGTAATTAATTATGTGCACATATGGGGAAGGTGTATCGCCCTTAGAAGCACTGGTTGTTCTAAGGGGGTACACACTGTCTTTGAGTAAAGGGTCATCGGTTATCATTGTTAGGCCGATAATGATTTAAAGGTTCGGCCGAACCGCCGTTACTCTTCAAAATTAACTAATCGGGAAAGTGTGAATTTATATCGGTTGTTCTATTATATACTGTTTGATTAAGTTTATTCACTTAGCTGTTAGCTAATCCCTCCCTCGTTGACTCTTTTGCAGGTTCGGTTGTTGGGCGGGTCAAGGGGTGCTTGTTAGGAATGGTTGACCAATGGATGCTCTGATAGTATTTTGTAATCGAGTCGTTTTGTAGTAACACATTAAACCGCTTTGATGTTTTGATTAATATTATATTTGAAGTTGTATTTTCTAAATGTCTTAACTATTATGGTTTAAATATTACGTTTCCGCTATTTAAAAAAAAATCGGGTTTAAATTTGCGGTGTTACACATGTGAAAAACCCCGCCCCGCCCCACTATTATATATATATTTCAAGTTTTTTAAAAATATTCTTGTATTTATAAAAGATTTGACATTTAACTATCTTTTAATAGATTTGACATTTAGCTATTTTTTAAATAAAACATTGATTGAATTTTTTAGGGTGACATTTAACTATCTTTTAATTGTATTCAAGTTATGTTAGTTAAATTTATCATTATATTATATGAAAACTTTCTAGAATGTATTATTTATAAACGAAATGAAAGTCTGAAAGTTTGAATCATTATATTATTTTTATAGTAATAAATTGGTAAATTTAAATAAAAGCAAAAAACTCAAAAAACCCGAAACCGAACCGCTCGAAACCGAAAAACCCGAAACTGAACTGGGTGAGGTTTGGTTTTGTTAAAAACCGTCCCATTCTCACCCCTAACCATTACTTACAAAATCAACAACAATATTTGATAAAGAATATTTTTTTTCCATTAAATCATTTATCAAATAACAAAATCATTAAATCATTTATCAAAGAATATTTTTTTTTCATTAAATCAACAACAATGATAATGTTTATATTTTCGATGTAGTATATGTTTGATTTACTTACTTATGGATTTGGACAGGAGAAAAAACATAAAACATAAATTTGTTATGCTCAAAAGGATACGTGCATAAAAACAAAAGTAAAAGGATATGATAATGAGAGCAAAAAGCAACAAGATAAGTTTTAAGGTTGAATAATATAGTAATATTACTTGACTACTATTTAAGGATGATGTGATTTTGATATTTAGAAAAAGAGAACCGTTCGAATTCAAATGCTTATCTATTAGACTATTACTCAATTAGAAGTTAGAATATCACATGACAACACAACTACCACTTTAAGTTAGCATCATATTATATTTACGCTCAACACCACTAATAATCACAAATATCATATTACAAGTTTATATCCCGTGAAATTCACGGAGTGTCGTAATTTTACTGCATGTAAATTTTTATAACATATATTAATATAATTCGTTATATATAAGTATATAAAATATTAGATAAGAAATTATATAATTTTTACATTAAGTAATAAATTCATTGAACTTTATACTGTGAAATTTTATATACTGTGAAGTTGACTTTTGTAGGAACTAATATCAATTTCATTAATAAAATACAATTACAATAAGGGAAATTGACGAAAACGTTTACAAAGATTGAAATAAACTAAATAGAACAAACAAGTACAAGGTTTGGGTTGAGTCTCGTGAAATTCACGATCCCTTTAAAATAGATTCGTTGTCTATTTCCCAGGGTAAAACAACCAAGTAGTTTTACACTAACGGATATAATCCAAGCCAGAACACTCATCGAAATAGAGAATGTTTTCAAGAAAGAAAGCTGTGATTTAGAAGAGAAGTGGGTGAAGGTGTGTCTCCAAATGAGACCCAAGGTGTCTATTTATAGTGTAGAATGCCAAGTAATGTTTAACAAAACCATTAAATGCATTCAATTCTATTAAACAAGAAATCAAAACAGCACACTGCATTTACTGCAGAAAATTCATAACTGGTCAGTCCATCTGGTGAGTACGAGAAGTCAGTATCGGAAGTCAGCGCTGCAGGTCAGTATTGGAAGGCCAATATTGGACAGCAGCTGCGCAGGTCAGTATCAGACTGCAACTGCGCAGGTTAGTATCAGACTGCAGCTCAGTGCAGGTCAGTATTGCAACACAGTTTACGTCGAACACTCAGTGTGAGGAGGTCGGTATTGATCGGTTCAGTACTGAGGTGGTCAGTATGAAAAAATCAGTACTGAGGAGGTCAGTACGAGACAACTGCATTGTCGATGAGGTGCAAAAATTGACCCGCACGAGCCCGGGATTTCGGATCTGCATTCGTGTCCGCAGGTCGCTCGAGCGTATATGAGTTCAAGCCATTTCGGACAACTCAGTCCAAATTATTTGCACCGCGCGTAGGCGTGCGGGTAAAACCCATGTATAAGGATTTAATCTTTCATACTACTTCCAACCTTATAAACCAACAAATGGTTTGTCATTTTTCTAATGTGGGATACTCTCCCAATTCCCCCACTTCCAAGATTTCTTGTTTCAAACACCATACTTTGAGAGTTGATATCTCATTCACCACAACTCGACTTTGGACACGCTATGTACCGTTGCGTAGCTCTCACAAAGGAGAACACAAAGCTACCAACCACTAACTATATATAACACACACACACACACACACACACATATATATATATATATATATATATATATATATATATATATATATATATATATATATATATATATATATATATATATATATATTTAGGTCCAAAGTTGGTGAAAAATCATTTTATCACAATTTTTTCCAACAATCCCCCACATGAATAGAGATCGATTGAAAACACCACAAAATCACGATAAATGTTTAACAGTTAAGTCTTGCAAATGATAGGTAGGTGTTAGCCTTTGAACCCTCCCTTGAGAAGCACACTTAGTCTCCTAGCAGTCAGTAGAGGCGATGTCCTTGAACTGAATCCACCTTTTATGTAGACGACCGTATACATTCTCACAAGACTCTCCCTAACTTGTTCATATCCTCTTATCGTGCCCGTCTTGGTCATGGACACTGCCAGGTTCTGCGAGAGCTACTAAGAATTGTGCCCCAACAATTCCATTCGAAGCGACCCCACTTCTCCCTCACATAGGTGATTCTCTACAACGAATCATTAAAAGCCATAGTGCTTATCCTCATTGTCACTGAACTAGGAATGGACTAGGAAGTAGTACAATGTACTCCCTTTAAGAATGTTTGGAGGAATTCCGTTACTCCCACAGTGACATCCCTTCGTTTATACAATTAGGTTGTCCTATTGAACCTAGATCTTGGGATCTCCAGTCAACTAGGTTAGGTTTCCTTCGCATAAACTTTTATTCCAAGGGCTTAGTCCCATTCCTTTATAACTAACTCTCTACTTAAGCCTTTTCATAAGCGGATCCGCAATGTTATCATTTAACTTTTATAGTCAATCATGATAACTTCACTTGAGAGTAGTTGTCATATCATATTATGTCTTACCATTATACATTGTACACTTGACTAATGTAAATGTAAGATAATAATATATACCAATATATACATCAATTATTTAGAATATCTTCCTTAATTGATGTTACTTTTATGAAGATGAATGAATACCTTGGCAAGGCACCCCCACATTCGTACGTATTTATAAGACGGTTTTCATTCAAACCAAAATGCGTACAATGATTCATCTAACCTTCACGAGGTATCTTATATAAAAGATAAGTAGTTGACACACAACATACCCCCACATTTGTATGTACTTATGATACGGTTTTCTTTCAAACCAAAGTTTGTACAATGTTCATTTTATCATCACGGGGTATCTTATATAAAAGATAATTAGTCGACACACGACATACCCCCACATTTGTACACATTAGTGTATCAATTGCTTCATTTTTACTCTTCTCTAAAGTAAAATTACACTCTTTCGTGTATATCAAGGAGTTTTGGTTATTTCTTTCAACCAAACGGAAGGATGAAATTTGTCAATTTGTTACATTTGTGACTTTGAATCAATGTGAAATGTTGGTGGTATGCCATTTAATTTATTGAAAACAAATTTAATTAAAATTATATGGCGTAATCAACCATGTAAAATTTAACAATTCAAAATAAATGAAAGCATTTTATCTAAATAGCGGTTACAAGTTATCACATTTAATTTTAACATTTTTACCAACACCAATTCCACATTTTGATAACACAATTCCATTGGATTCAATCACAACCCGTATAACAAACTTATTAAGCAACCATCCGGACACAAAATTCTTACGAATCACCGGAACATACAAAACATTGCTTAATGTAACATCATTTCCGGAAATCATCCTTAAGATAACATCTCCTTCACCTTTGATATATGTGGTAGCCGAGTTTCCCATAAAAAAATTTTACTCATTTTTCAACATCTTTGAAAATGATAAACATACTTTTATCGAAACACACATGACGGGTAGCACCCATATCGACATACCATCCACTTGAATCGGTTCCCTCCAAATTCACTTCCGACAAATCGGAAATCATGGCCACTTTATGCACATCTTCCTTCATGTACATTTCCATGTTAGGCATTGTCACAACATTTGTCATTTTTCCAAATAAAATGCAAATTTGACCAATTAGCCTTAACAATAAAAATGTTTCAATTAGTAGTAAGATATATTTCAAGTATCATCTCTTCAAGAATCAACTCAAGAAGCCAAAGACTATATTGTATCTTACTCACTAATATAAACCAACATTTTTCCCAAGTCTCACAATTTGAAACTAAAATTCTAGATGTCAAAGCAATCCATAGATATAAAATCCGAAGAATTTAACTTTTACCAAATTTGTGAAAATTCAAGTAACCAATGTTAACTTGAAAGCTAAAACAATAGAACCTTTTCATTTCCAAAATCTTATAATTTCCAAATATCTCACCTCATGTGACTATATTCAAAAAACCAAAGTAATATTGATATGTATAAAATGGAAATTGATTTTTTTTTCAAGAAAAGTCTATAACCATCAATCACAAATTTCATAAAAAAACCCCAATAATTCTCAAACTTTGAAATCAAAATTCTAGATGCCAAAGCAATCCATAGATAAAAATCCTGAAGAATATAGCTTTTCACAAGTATGAGAAAATCAGGTAGCCAAAGCAAACTTGATCACCAAAACTTTTAAATCCAAAATTGTTTTAAACAATATATCAAGTTATTTAAAATCAAATCTTTAAAAACCTAATATAGTAAACATTTAATCCAAAAATTTGATTTAACAATTTACACAAAATAAAATTGGGAATTTTCTAAAAACTCAATTGAACTTTTTGTTCTATAAAACGTTTCAATCACCACTTTTTCCGAATCTATGCTATCAACAAGCAAAATCCAAAAAAAAAATGTATTCTCCAACCGGTATTAGCAAAGAGAGGAAAAATTTATTTTAAGTTTGTAGGAGCTAATACCAATTTTCATTAATAAAATACATTTACAAAAAAAATGTATTTTAAGGGAAATTGACGAAAACGTTTACAAAGATTGAAACAAACTAAATAGAACAAACAAGTACAAGGTTTTGGTTGAATCTCGTGAAATTCACGATCTCCTTAAAATAGATTTGTTGTCTATTTCCCAGGGTAGAACAACCGAGTAGTTTTACACTATTGGATATAATCCAAGCCAGAATACTCACCGAAATAGAGAGTGATTTCAAGAAAGAAAGATGTGATTTAGAAGAGAAGTGGGTGAAGGTGTGTCTCCAAATGAGACCCAATGTCTCTATTTATAGTGTAGAATGCCAAGTAATGTTTAACAAAACCATTAAATGCATTCAATTCTATTAAACAAGAAATCAAAAAGCACACTATATTTACTGCAGAAAATTCGTAACTGGTCAGTCCATCTGGTCAGTACGAGAAGTCAGTATCGGAAGTCAGCGCTGCAAGTCAGTATTGGAAGGCCAGTATTGGACAGCAGCTGCGCATGTCAGTATCAGACTGCAACTGCGCAGGTCAGTATCAGACTGCAGCTCAGTGCATGTCAGTACTGCAGACAGTTACGTCGAACACTCAGTGCGAGGAAGTCGGTATTGATCGGTTCAACATAGCTAAAACGGCTCATATTTAAAAAACGCCAATTTCAGATTTAAGGAAACTTATAAGATATCTTTATTAATCTTTACGAAATTAAAATTAACATCACCCACTATCCGCACAACCACTACCATCAGCCACTATCACTACCGTCGTCACCACCCACTACTTGATCGCCGTCAAATTTAGTCACAGGGTACCTGTCGCCGCATCGCGAGGGTAACCTGCTACTGTATGTAACGTACGTACGTATAGTAAACCAAAAACTTTATGAAATAAGCACATGATGATCCTAAATCAAAAAACAATTTATGAGATATGATTGGATTTAAAAGAAAGATTCCATAATTGAACACCCTACCTTTTTATATGAGGGATTTTGCCTGACTATTTCATATCACAATATCAACTCTACGTCACATTTTTTAAAGTTTAAATAGTGAAAGAATTCCTTACAATTTGACATTATTGATATGGTATGATATTAAATAAATGAGTATATTACAGAATTTGTGTCTATCGTTTCTTGGATTTTGCGTGTAAATGTGTCCTTATTTTTTTTTCTCGACTTTTTGTTCTTTATGTTTTTCAAATTTTATTTTTTTTGTTCATTTTAACCTAAAAAGGATCTGAATACCATTATTTTTAATTACTACCATTTTATGATTATCTTCTTCGGCGAGTTTCGGCTAATATTGTTACTTCAATTTAAGAACGTATGCACATATTACAATACTTGCTACAATTTTATAAACAACTTCTTTTGTATATTACTTCAATTTATAGACATATGTTATAGTTTACACAAAACGCGTGAAAACAAAGACTAAACGTTTAAGAATGCATCGAAGTTATGAGCAATGTTTTAAAAATCCAGTTTAATCCGCCGGTCCAACCAGTTAAACCGGAAAGGTGGCTGGTCGGCATAAATCGGTTAGATTGATGGTTATAGCTCGATCCGAACCACCTGGTTAGACATAAAAACCGGGTAGAACCGTCGGCCAAACCGAAGAAAAACGGTTTTTCTAAATAATTAGATAGATAAATTAGACATATTAATCTTTTTATATAGATTTTTTGAACTGAAAAATAATATTCTTAGTTTTGAAAATTTTAGATATATGTTTTGAAAATTTTCCAAATTCTAATAGTATTTATTTTGTATCTTTGTAGTTTTTATTTTATTTTATTTACATTTGTACATCATTTGTATACTTAATGTATCAAAAATACTTAACGGAATAGTCATCCGGTTCAAACCAATTAGATAAATTGGTCTGATCAATTTAATGGTATTTAAGATATGAACTAGTTAAATACAAAAACTGATTTTCAAAATATTGGTTATGAGGTTCACTGGATCGTTGTGATCGACCTAGCCCACACGTTGGACTATAGATCTCTTTTTGTGTATACAATTCTTTTATATTCTTGAAACTCTATTTAATTATTTATAACCTAATTTATAATAAGTACATGTCCACCCCCTTAGGGGCCTCAAATCCACACACAACATATACTTATTCCATTCTACTTCGGCTCGTGCTACCAAATGTCAAATCAGGTCAAAATTCATTTAAATAAATCAAAATTATTAAATCTAATTTACTTCCCGAAAATTGTACAGTCACTTGAATGTGTATATAATCAACACAAGTTGGTCATCTTGCTCTTCAAGTACGAAACCATACATCTTTCTAAATCCTAACTTTCTTTCATGGAAGTTGAAGGATCATTCACAATCACAACATGTCATTCATCAAACCAATGTGATTCCGACCGAAACCCTAATCTAGATCTAAACCAAACACTAGTTTCAATCACTTCCAATGATCAAGATCATAATAATCAAACATCACCAAGAGTATTTTCATGCAATTATTGCCAACGAAGATTCCATAGTTCGCAAGCACTTGGAGGCCATCAAAACGCGCATAAAAGAGAACGAATAACCGCAAAGCACCAACGTAGGGTTAGCCTCGGTGTCCATTTTCACGCTATGACGGTTCATAAACCACCAAATGGTTCTTGTTTCACCCCATTTGTTAACACTAGAAAGAATATGTCGGTTCGAGCCACGGTTGGACGGTTATTGCCGGAGGACCATCGTGTTGGATCATCATTGAGAATGAATGTTGGTGGCCGCCTAAGGTACGGAGAGATGATCGGAGGAGTTAGATGGGGTGATAGTGCTAGTTATTTGAAAAGTAGTCAAGATGATCAATTGCAAAAACTAGATTTGACACTAAAGCTTTAATAAGTATTCCAAATTTTTTTTAATTAGAGGTAGCATGGCCCGTGCGATGCACGGGCTTCGTTCACAATAATGAGTTGTTTTGAGTGCATATCGTGTACGTTTTAATGGTATCACCTGGAAAGTACGAAAAGCGTGATCGTTTACATGTTTAATTAACTTTGATTGCGAGTAATCTACTAAATGAGCAAAATTGTTCTTTTTGTGTATTGATGTTTAGGGTGTGTTGTTCTTTATTGAGTCATATGGATTGTGTATGTTAATTGATATTATTTCTTCAACTTGAAATAGATTTCGTATGCGTAAGTAGGCATGTGCAAATTGAAACGAGAAGCGAGTGGGGTCGCAGAACCAGACCAGACAGAACCGAGCTCCATCGGTCGTTCAAAACCATTTTTTCGTTCGGTTCTAGTTTTATTTAATAAATATTTGTCATCGTGCATTTTTTATATTGATTGATTTTAATAAACCTATAAAATTTGTTGTTATGTAATTAATATCTAATCATAATCTAGATATTCAACTATTTTTGTGATTCAGAAATACATGGACATTATTTTGTTATGTTTATTAAATATAATATATGGTAAAACTTTTGATCTTACAAATGATTAATTTATGGATTTATATAATATTATTATTAATATTAAATGCAGGTTATTAATTGCAACTTCAAAGTTGGAACTCAAATTTTATAAATGGATGTTCTGTTAGGGTAAAAAGATAATATCATTTGAAAACTCAACATCATTTGCATCATGATAGTGTGTTATTTATAGTCTATAATATGTAACTTCTAGTTATATGAAAAGACTATTATTTAGTTATATTTATTACTATTATTTTTCTAGTTAAATTCTTTGTCTTATTTAATTAATTTGTAACTTTTTGTTAAGTGAAAAGACTATTATCTCTTTGTATATTTTATTACATTTATTCAAGAGCATCATTTATAACAAAAACTTAACTTTTTAACATAATATTCAATACAACATAAAGCATGAAACTCAATTTTATATATATATATATATATATATATATATATATATATATATATATATATAT
Organism: Calendula officinalis; assembly: GCA_963853835.1. Lineage (NCBI taxonomy): Eukaryota > Viridiplantae > Streptophyta > Magnoliopsida > Asterales > Asteraceae > Calendula > Calendula officinalis. The sequence continues at coordinate 38,600,738 of OY970828.1, forward strand.
ATATATATATATATATATATATATATATATATATATATATATATATATATATATATATATATATATATATATACTAGCATGGTACCCGCGCAATGCGGCGGCGGGTACCATGTCATTCAATATTTCGCAGCAGTGATAGAGATGGGGTGCATGGCAATTGTGAGCGGTTCGGGGTGCATAGATTATAGATATTATAGTTAACATTATATTCTATTCTATAACTCAAAAGAAAATAAATTGCAATCATGACATTTTATAACAAATTGGTTATCATTTTTACAAAATAAAAACAAAACTCAAAAGATAATTCATCATCAAATCATAAGCATTTATAAGTTCAATCAGCTAGCTTTTACAAACACCTAACACTGAGGGTTTAAAGAATGCGCTAAAATTCACTCACAACGAAGTCAAAATTCTATACGCACTTTCGTCGTTTAATTCTGTTACATTTCAAGGTTCACAAAATCAACAATATTAAAAGGACGGTGCCAGAAAGCGTCTACAGAATGACCAGCCATAAAACACCATTTAATTTAGTATCTTGAAATATAATTAATGTTTGACCTTTTGAGGTCAAACATGCCAATTTTAAAACATGGATAACTTTGCATCTTTCAAAGTTTTAGTCACAAAATGCTTAATCTATACTATATATAATGAGCCAATGCATTTCTAATATTAGAAGGTCTTAAACTAGCCTTACCATTAGTGGAAGGTCTTAAACCCACAACCAAAATTGCAATAACAAATTGCGTGACCCGAGATTCGAACCTGGGACCTCACGCAACACATACATCCGACTTACCACTATACCATATCCAATATTTGGTATTCTATCCGAAACATCTTAAGTACTAGCATCCTTAAGTATCATAAGTGTGTGTTGACTGTTACAGTTTATTTTTTTGCAAAGCCCATCTATTCCGCCTCAATTGAAGACCATCAATTCTTGCATTAAAACCTTTTAAATGGATGCATTGACTTCATTTTAAAATGTAATGAGTATCAAATATACCACAATTAAAACGTATTTTAATTAATGCATTTTATACCACAATTAAACGTATTGACTTTATTTTAATTGGCTTCATTTTAATTCAAACTCATCTTAATTCAAAACCGTTTGACCACAATTAATTTGCTTATCAGTTTTCTAAAATACTATTATTTCGTTCGCATGATTTTCAAAATATATTGATTGTACTAAATTTTTTTCTAATATACCTCATTCATTTCGGTTTACATATCAAAGGTGTGACTGTGAGTCTATCTACAGTTTATTTTTTTGCAAAGCCCATCTATTCTGCCTCAATTGAACACCATCAATTCTTGCATTATAACCTTTTAAATGGCTGCATTGACTTCATTTTAAAAAGTAACGAGTATCAAATATACCACAATTAAAACGTATTTTAATTAACAATTAAAACACATTGACTTTATTTTAACTGGCTTCATTTTAATTCAAACTCGTTTTAATTCAAAACTGTTTGACCACAATTAATTTGCTTATCAGTTTTCTAAAATACTATTATTTTGTCCGCATGATTTTCAAAATATATTGATTGTATTAATTTTTTTCTAATATACCTCATTCATTTCGGTTTACATATCAAAGGTGTGACTGTGAGTATATCTACAGTTTTATAAATGTGTATAGGCGTATTCTCAATTTCATCATTTTTTTTCTTCTTTCGAGCCTCTTTCTTATATCTTTTTTTTTTGTTTTTAGACATCAACAGACGAAAGAAAGGTACATATTCTTATCTAATTTTTCTTCTTTAAATTTAGCTTTATCCAATAATCTTGATCAATATAACTGAACTGATTTTAGTTTTAGATTTTAAACTTAAGAACCCATGGCTACCGATATCTATAGCCCCAAGAGGAAGACAACTAATAAGTGTTGATCAGGATAATCATATACTTGGTATTCCAAAGTACCAAATGTGTTCAAGTAAAATCTTCATGTATTGTTAATTACTTCCTCTATTCTCATGGTAATCATCCCGTTGCCCTTGATGTGTATGACTATAAATAATTCATGTAAGATTTACTGATATAATGTTTTTTTTTGGAGGAGAAAAATGCCATAAAAGAAGAAAAATGAAACTTGATGAGAAATATATGTGGGTATGATTAGAGTGGATGCTAATCGGACCCAATTAGATTTTATTAATTTATTCATTACCTGTCAAGGTTAACAATTATGCAGTCAAATTACCGCCCATGTTTAATTTTACATAATTAGCGTTATATAATATTCATGATTTCACATTTGTATTTTAGTCAGTTTGAGTATATATCTTATTGATATGGTTGCTGGCAAACACAAAGTGGATTTAGATACATATATATGGAAGGTATGTTTTTTATTATATTGCTATAATCTGAGTTTTATATCATCATGCGTATTGTATAGATACAAATATATGGAAGGTATGGTTTTCATTAGAATTTGAAATAATATTAAATTTTTGTTATTATAATATGACATTTCTCTTATAATTATGTAGATTGTTCCAACTGAATATTAATACATATCAAGAGAAGTCTTACCTTACCCATCAGTTCTCCGTTACCGAGTACTCCTCCCCAATGAATATTAATCATCATGTTTATATGAGATTTTTAATCATTGTTTTTTGTATGTAAATGTATTCATTGGTTTACTTTCTTATAGGTCTTTCAGCATTCACTATTTTTTGAAATATGCAAGCAATTGGCCGATCATTTTGATGTAGTGCTGACTGCAAGGGACGAGAATAGGGGCACCAATGCCGTTGCCAATGTGCACTCTTCCGGTTTACCGGGTGCTTTTCTTCATCAGCTCGATGACACTGATCCGGCCAATATCTCTTCCTTAGCTTATTTCATTGACGCGTTGTCCGGAAAACTCGATATAGTGATAACAATTTACATTTTTAAGCCCTGTTTTTTGTATTGAGTTTTAATTTTATAATTTATAGCGGTTTACTTGCAATGATTAACAAATAATCATTTTAGCTGAATGTAATTTCTCCTAATTTATTGCGAAGGTAAAATTTGATTTTAATTTCAACCAATTTGAAGTGGCTAGATGTGGCTAAATTACCAACCAAATTGTTAGGCCACGTCTGTTTTGACGTAATCCTCCGTAATTGTAATTCAATTACATTACAGAGGTACGTTTGGATCTTTTTTTTCGTAATTCATTTACGACGTAAATTCGAATTACGATATTTGTTGTAATTGAATTCCGTACCAGCACCCTATGAATTCAATTACGGTCCTTTAGTAAACTAACAATTTTGAATATTTTGTATGCTTCAAATTTTAAAATCGTTTAAAAAAATTTTAAAATTAAAAAAAAATATATATATATTTTTAAAAACTTAAAAAATAATTACAAAAATTATTTTTTTAAAAAAAATTTAAATGTTTTAGAAAAATATAAAAAAAACTTAAAAATAATAAAAAATATAAAATAATAAAACTTAAAAAAAGGAGCTATAAAAGTTTTTAAAATAATGCATAAATATTGATTAAATTACAACTCAAAATTTTAGTAGTCAAACGCGTAACCGTATTCAATTACAACTGAATTCAACTACAACCGAATTTAATTACATTACAGAAGATTACTTCGAGCCAAACACCCTTAAAGTTTTACTTGAAATTCTATCTCGATCCAAATGGATTTATGACCCGGCCCCATATTTTTGATAAGTCTGATTCTGGTTAATGTTTTCTTATTTGGAAGTGGTCAAACTGGTCAATAAAAAGTAAGGACCTATGGCAAGTCAAGGGCACTTGCAAAAACCAAGATGATTTTTAAAAATGTTACTTATCTACAGGCACATACTTTGGTAACGAGAATGAAGATGTTGTAAAAGGTTTGACTTTTTCCCTAAGTTGACTATATATAAAGTCAGTCATCTTTTGTCAGATTATAATTTATTTCAATATCATGGAACTCAAAACTTTTTATTTATTTAATTTGTAGATATTTGGTATTAAAACTCTGGTAAAGAACTACTTGCCTATAAGAGATGCATATCTTTGTGTTGGCATTGATGAAAGAATTGTTTAAAGACCTATGTCAAAACATAGGGATACATAAATCTCATTCGATATATTTCTCCTTACTTTCAGGACTTTTGACATATTTGACCCATTACATCGTAAGAAATAATGTGTAACCGAAGGATATTTGCTCGCTAAGCTAGCTTTGCTATGACAATCAACAAAGCTCAAGGACAGACAATTCTCAATGTTTGCCTTTATCTTCTGGAATATGTTTTCTCGCATGGACAAATTTACGTTGCCCTTTGAAGAGGAATTTCACGTGACACGACAAAAGTATTAGGAAATCTAGCAAAAAAATAAAATAAAATTAATCTCGACGGAGTTTACACACCAAACGTGGTGTATCGGGAGGTTTTACATGATTACTAATACGCAAAAACAGTCTCCCCCCCCCCCTCTATTTTATTCTTAATTAGATTTATTTTTTATAACAAGATACATTGGTGATGGATCATTTGTGCTATTATATATCAAAACATGTAATCGAACAACATTTCAACGCCAATGTCAATTCTTGTTTTTTCCTCTATTTTATACACAGTTTGTATGCTTATGTATTGTATTCGTTATAAAAATAAGTAACCAATGGATTTTTAATCTCCAGGATATATAGTTCGTAGCCGCCGCATCACGCGGGTTTTAGCCTAGTACCAATAAATTATGTAAGAACTTTATAAGTAAGCCAATGCTTGTCTTGATTTTTTTGATAAGGATATTAATTTAGAACTCATAAAGTAGAAAGTGTTAGTGATTTACGGTTTAATCAAAGTAAAACGCAACAGAAATATAACATAAATCACTAATAACGGATCTACATATTGACGTAGTAATTAAGCATAAATAATCAAAGAGTTAGGATGAAAATCATACCCTTGAAGCCTTTGATTACACCAATTAATAAGGATGAAGAACTCCAAAAATTCAATGTAGAATTCCTCCAAAGCTAGTTCACACTACACCTTGTCTAGAACACCAATTGAGATGCTAATCCCTTACTCAAAAGAATCAAAATAGATGCCGCACGGATCATGTACGCCACAAACCATGTTGCATAAAATTCTATTTTCCCATGTCCTTTCAACCTGCTTCGTCTTATACACACCTTAATAGTTATTAGAGGTGTTTATAGTTTCTTGCGTACGTACCAGATTAACAAAAAAAGAAAGAAAAACCAATTTCATCTCTTTTCTTATTTGCGGCTGTGAAGGGGGCAAGGGAGGATTAGAGTTAGTAAACTTGCTTCCTAATCTAAGTATATATCCTCTAATTACAAGTTAGGGGATATGACACTTAGCCCTTTGCCTTTTGATTTTTATGATTACTCACTAATACGTTTTAACTTAACAATTAATTAAAACATAACTAACCAAGTAATTATAGTTTATATAAATAATATAATTACCCTAATTATATTATATATATTAAATGGTGTTTGGTGTATAAGTGTGTGACCCTTTAGGCTCACATACGTCTAGCCATATAACTATATGTCATGAACATAAATCATATTCCAACAGCTCCCACATGCGCACGTCATAACATCAGGTAGTTATACAAGTAAATGTTAGAGTCTAGCAACCCGCCAATACCCCTAGAAGTACATGAGTGAGTTTCAGAAAAGTCCAGGTTCAAAGTTTTTCAATCAGTTATCCTTTTGTTACTGATACCATGTTGAATTTTAGACAAGGATTAATGTCAATCTAAAATTTCAACGATTCTGTTTCTCGATCTATACATTGAAGTAGATTACCAAACCAATCAATATTCATCTTGATTACCTTTGGGTACGGCCGTACAAGCATCTATTCAAATCATCGAGGGGCCCAGTAGTATCTAATCCAAACATGTGGAAGAACAAATTGTTTATTGACTACACGTATTTGATATACGCTTAATGACAAACCTGAATATAGTTGTTATAGCAGCCTTGTTCAGGTCAGCGTTTAACCACATCAAACTTTGGCACTCCACATACACAAACCAACTTGCATCTTAAGTCAAAGGATAAGCGACAAAGCCTTTGTGAGATTCACTTGTGACATAAATCCAGGAAGTGATGTCTCATAGGTTGGGTCAGTCCAATTGTGCATCACAATGAACAACATGTGAGTTTGATTTCATCATCCTTAGTCATACTAAGATCATGTCATCAATGCCCTCAGATTTGTCTTAATAATATTCCCATATTATTAATATGACAATGGACAATTTAGAATATAAAACACAGTAAATATTCATGGATATAAACATGAAAATATAGAACACAATTGATATTCAATAAAAATGATCATATCAAATATATCAATTTATTACAATAAAAACTGCTCAATGTTCCATTATTCAAATACTAAAACAGATTTACATGAAACTACTAGCTTGTCGAAGTCCAATGTTCCATTCATATTCAATATGTTTGGTTCAAGACATTGAGTTCAATAAAGTGTCAACTAGTTAGTTATCTGTTTGAACTTTAAGATTACGAATTTCACATATCTCGATAAATCATTCGAATGTAGTGAACCTTCGTAAATAGGATCTAGCGTCATCACGACCTATTCCAAAACCAGCATAAGTATAGCAAGTATACTTAGTTTCAGTTGGGTATCTCCACCATAACCAAGGAACATAAATCCAGTATTTCAAAAATACTTCAATCTGTTCTTAATAGCAATCCAGTGACTCTCTCGTGGATTCTGTTGGTATTTTCTAGTAAGGTTCCATGAGGACGTTACATTAGGTCTAGTGCTCCTTACAGCGTACATGATGAATGAAATAGCCGATTCATAGGGGATTATATTCATTCGCTTCACCACATCAGGTGTGGAAGGTCCTTGAGTCTCACTCAAGTTTATATTGTATGGCATACGAGGACTTCCTCGTTTTGGAGCATCCATTCTAAACCGTTTTAGAATTTTGTCAATGTAAGCACTTTGACTTATACCAATTAGCCGCTTTGATCTATCCCAATAGATTCTTAACTTCAAGTATGTGTGCAGTGTCGTATTTCTACAATTCATCATGTCAAAACATTTTCCAAGCCAGGATTTACATCTTGTAGCATTGGTATATCGTTTCACATGAGTGACATGTCATCAACATGTATGACTTAAGAAACGACAATGCTCCCACTAGCTTTCATATATACACATGCTCATTTTGGGTTTTAGGTGAAACAAACATTTTGATTTCATCATTAACCAAATCTCATAGTCATAGTACACTACTTTGGCTATAAGAATCCTAACGTCTTTAGTAACAAGCGAGAAGGTTTCATCATGGTCAATCGCGTAGGATTGAGTGTAACCTTTTGATACTACAAGAGCTTTATAGGTGTGTATATTTTCATCCATGTCAACAGTCTTACTGTTTTGAGAAAGACCAACTGAGTTCAAAACTTGATTGTCTCTTATGGATTTTATTTTCGCATTCATAGCTTCAAGTCATTTTTCGAATTCAAAATTCGATAATGCAACTTGATAGTTAGGGGTTTCATTATGATCCTCGAAACTTTGCACCTCAGCATCGACATAAATCTATATCTTTCAGGTGCATGAGGTGTCCTTGCGGACCTACGAATGGGAACAACATCTATATGTCCAGCCTCAGAATGATATTTGCTAGTGTTACCAAAAGGTTGTGCATCTTCGCTTTGAATATTGTTAAAGTCTATAGTGCTTGTAGGGATTTAGCTACGCACCATGCGATTGATCAACCACTTGGGTCGACCTCCTAGTGTACTTGGTTCGAACCATGACTGACCAAGAACATGAACTTGTTCTTGACCGGTTAAAACCAACTAGCTGATTTAATCCCTAAATGCGGAACTGGGATTAAACCTAATCCTTAAACCCTAAAGGATTGGGATGTTGGAAATCTAGATTAGGTTAACAAGAAAGAAACCTTGTACAAAGAACTCGAACACACACATTGCTTATGTGGTTCGTTCGACCATCAAACAAAGAACCCTAGGGTTCTTTGGCCGAATTCGTCCAAGAGGGGAGAAGGGAGAAAAGTGTTTCCCAAAACATACCTTGTTGATTGCTTAAGATAGATCCACTGATGATGAACAAATCGAGCGATCTTCTAGTTGATCTAAGCAATGAACTTGTTCTTCAATACTTGAAGAACACGAAGAACTCGAAGAACACAAGACTTGTGTTGTGTGTGTATTTCGGCCGAAGCCAAGGAGGAGGAGGAAGTGATTTCATCTAGGGTTGTTGAACAACAATAAGGGAACCCCAAGCCTTCTATTTATAATAGAAGGACTTTCACTTAGGGCCCTTCTAGTTTAATTAAGATTAAACTCTTAGTTAAACTTATCCTTTTACACTTCCATCCCTTATAGTTTAACTAGTTTATTATTGTTGCACTTAACTATCAAATGTCTAGTATTAACACACTAATAATTGGGTACCCATATACACGAATTATATACTTGTATTTATACTTTCAATAATCAATTATATAATAAACTTTATATAATTTGTACAACAATATTATCCAATTACTATATCATTTAATAGCTTTAAATCATATCATGGATAATCTATAATTAACACATTGTATATTTACTCAACTAGTAATGTACAACTCCTTGTATTAATTAGTTAGTTAAACTAATCTAGTAATAGGTTAATCTTAACTTAATACTTAACTGATTCATAATGACTATTATGAATCATTCCTCTTCGTAGTTTCATTGCTTATCTTTCTCGTATTACATGCACTCACCGGTGTGACCCTTAAGTGTTTCGTAGGCATGGATGTATCATCATAGGTTGACTGACTGTGCACATAATTCCTTGAGACTCCCACTTGTGCAAGTCTGTAACCTTTGTTTTAATGATACGAGCTACAGTGGCCTTCTAAATGGGCATGTAGGTAACCAACCCATAAAAACAGCTTACGTAACCCAGGTATAGTTTATGAAAAACTCTTTAATGGCGTCTCCTAGTAAAGAACACTCTGTCTTTACTTCTTGGGCAAACTATGTTAGGCTTATCCCTTGCAGCACGATATTTGTGATAACGAATACGAGCATGGTAGAAATTATCAACTCCTGTATTCGAAATCTTTTTATGACTTCTTGATTCAAACTGCTGTGATAAACGACAAAGAACAGATCAGTTCGTTTGGGCACGGCCGTGCACTTTCCAGTTTCTTATCAAGTCAAAGGACCTATAAATATCTCTCCTAAAGAGGAGGTGCAATTACCATCTTGTATATTTCGATTTAAAATACAACTTCCTTTGTACCCAGTATCTTCCTCGTATGACAAACGTATTTCATAATTGTCTGAGTTGAACCAAAACACATTAGTCATTGTATCCTAAACCAAATACCTCAGGCTTAAGGACAATCCTAGTGAACAATAATTTTGAACTTTTCAACCACGAAGTATTGTCACGGTGGTCAATCCAATATTCGTTGAGCCTCCAACAGAATATCACCGATATTTGGTTTATACAAAACTTGTGTAGCTATCTTCGAAGAACTTCGAATCTACCACCAAATACCGCGATGACGTTAACGTCCCATCAAGGTTCCCACCAAGATGAGTAGTCACGGATTTTGTGTCTTCTTGAATAAATAGACTTTTATTCATGGATCTTGTAAAACATACAAAGTCTGAATAAACATGATACTAACTCATGTATTATTCCTCACTGGACATAGATACTGAATTATTACTGGATCATCACTTATTCCTTTTGTTTGTGTTGATTACTTAATGATTCTTACAAACTTAATTGTAACTTTATCACTAAACCAATCATTTCTATTAAACTAAAGACATAAGACGAGTATTTAGGAATACTTTTACTTTTGTCTTTGCTAGATATTGTTTTTGCAACAATCTAGAACATATTCTAGTCTTGCCTTTTATGTAATTCGGTAAACATAGGAGGATTGGAAATTAACTCCTTAGTTTCTTGAATTCATAAAACTATCCTTGTAACTAAAGCCTCATTTAGTTACTTGATTTGTAGATATTCTTACTAGTTAAAGAAATTTCCTTAAATGATTGTGTTATCCACTGAAGGGTTAACAACCTATTAGATATGCAATAATTAATCACAAGACTTGTGATCACGCTATTAGGTTTGCAATAATCTACTCGATCATTTATTTCTCTTAACTCTTTGGCTAATGACTTGGTAAAACCTTGTTGTTAATGTCTTACTAACTTACTGACTTCATCAACATCTTTAATGAATTACGTTAGTCTTAGCTCCCACTTACTTTTATGGAACTTAAGCATCTCTTAAACTACTTTGACATAGTCAATAACTTGTAGTTTAATCTTTTAAGAATTCTATAATTAAGATCATCCTTTGGATTTGCGAATATCCAATATTCCTGTTTAGGGAATTATGATCTTTATTGATTACTGTATCTAACAAGTATGAAACACTTGAAATGATACTATCAATTCTTAAAACATTAGTATTCTTTTAAGAATTTTATTTAATGCCAAAGTCATTTACTTGGATTTCTCAAATATCCATTTATTCCTGGGAATTATGACTTGATTAAATATTATATTTATTACAAGTATATAAAAGACTTGTAATAGTACCCTTTAATTCTTAAATGCTTTAATATAGTTTGTCCCCTTTTAAGAGTCATTTAATGTCTAAGTCATATTACTTGGATTATATGAATATCCAATTATTCCTGTTAGGGAATTATGACTTCATTAAATCCTTTACTACAAGTATAAAAGACTTGTAATAATACTCTTAAATTCTATCTTGATTATATCCAATATAATCATACTTATATTAATACTAATACTTTAAAACTTTCTATCATAAGTAATGACTACTGCTTAAGATGTTTTAACTAAGTTCAATAACTCTTGAACCTTATGCTTCCATAAAACTCTTAAATACTTTCATTAGAAAAACTTTCTAATTACTAGAATCTAAGTACCTTGAGCTATCAAGACATTATTTATACAACAATCAAACAAATACATATAAAACATGAAATATAAGTAAATCAAAACTTGACTTACAATCTAGTCATAAACCTTGACTAGTGTAATTATCACACATGCACACAATATAATTCAACCATGGACTCGAAATTTAATTAAAACCAAAATAAAACTTGTTTTAACAAAAATAAAATTATCCAAACAATAAAGTAAAATCGTTTAAAACGAATCAACAAAATACTGAATTATAAAAAACTTGGTGCTCGTGGGATCATCACCATCTCATGCCGGTCACTATCACTTTCCATCTCCTCCTGCAATAAACGATTGCAAAAGTTAGATTACTCGTAACGTACTTTACGAGTATCTAAAAGTGATTAAGAAGTGTGGTTGTGTTACCTGAGGAACTTGCGTGTCCTCCACTACCACTTGCACCCTTTGGACAATTCCTTTTCCAATGCCCAGCCTCACCACACTTGAAGCACCGGTTCTCGGTCCTCGCAGTGTTAGGCTTAACCTTCTTGACCTCTTGTTTGACACCTTTACCATTTGGCACTCCTTGGTTAGGATAGGTTTTACCCTTTCCTTTACCACCATGCCCTTTTCTGTTCTTCCCACCGCCACCGCCGTTACCGATCAAGAGAACGTCCTTAGATTTGGTCCCCAAACTCGACTCAGCTGTCTTGAGCATGGAATGTAGCTCAGCAATGGATTTCTCCATATTATGCATGTTGTAGTTGACCACAAAAGACTTGTAGTCATAATACAACGAGTTGAATATAGTATCTGTTGCCATTTGCAACGGTATGGGGTGACCAAGTCTAGCGAGGTGATCCATGTGTCCTTTCAATTTCATGACGTGGGCACTCACCGGCGTTCCTTTGACCATCTTGCAAGAGTTGAAGGCTCGATTGATGTCAAACCTCTCAGTGCGAACTTGCTCTTGAAATGAATCCCTAAGTTGCTGGATCATCTCAAATGCAGGCACATCCATAAGTCCCGCTTGTAACTCAGGACTCATGGTGGCTAGCATCAGACAGCTCACATCGAGTGCATCACTGACATGCTTATCATAAGCTTGCGTTGTTTCAGCTCTGACATTAACAGCAGGGGTGTTTGGTACTGCTCTCTCCAAGACATACCAGTTTCTCTCATGCCTGAGCACAATACGAAGATTGCGCTCCCAGTTGAGAAAGTTTGACCCAGTCAACTTGTCCTTTTCGAGGATTGAGCGAAGTGAGAGATTGTTGGTACTTGTTGTCGCGATTGCGTTTGTTGCTGCCATCTACAAATCAAACCCAGTTTAATTAGTAATCATCAATAAACATTCTCTAAAATATATTATAAACCCATAATTAATATTTTAGGCCTAGGATCCATATATCACACTCTCGCAGCAAGGTTTGGGTACTTCCCGACGAGACATGCTATTTCTGGTAGGTAACTTCCTTACCGATCGTATCAAGACTTGACACGATTCCTAGGGTTCGTAGAATCTTTAGACTTATAACTTATTACAACTTTGTACAATCTAATTGTACATTTCTAAGTTAGTAATAAAGTCTAGTATGTTTATTCTACTCAAGTACTTTTTGGGCCGGGACTCCCGATTATCACCAAAGTAGATCAGACCATCTAAGACAGTGCGATGCTCTGCACCGGGACTCCCGATTATCACAGAACCTTACGCACCCTAACACTCGCAATGATTTGAATCCATATCTAAGGTTCTTTATCCTTACAATATGAATATCGTTTAACAAGTGAGGTGTTCCATTAGGTGGATAATACTTAGATCTAAGATTTTCTTGGGTTTGTTTAAGTCTTAAACTAAACTTAAACTTTTATTCCAATCTTAATCCTTGTTTAAAATGTGTGACTTGTGAATTGAAGAGTTCTACAAGACACCTTTTTAAAACTTAAGAACTATTCTTTAAAACTTATAGTTTCAAGAATTTGCACGATCTTACATGTATACCTAAAACGAGGTGTACAAAACGTTTTACTAGATTTTGTGAAAAACCTTATCTAGAATAAAACTTACTTGTTTTATCTTACTTGAAAAACTTATAAACTTATGTTAAACTTTTAAATTCTTTTATGATTCATGAACTTAAAACATAAACCTAGTTTTAACACATCTAGTTTTCCATATGTCTAATAATGAAATCAAACATTTCTTATGACTTATTAGATTCGACCAAGACTTATGTCTTAACGACACACTTACAAACTTTGTGATTTTCTTGTGTAGCTCCCACTAGCTTCAACAACCATGATGAAACTTAAGCTAACACAATCACCGGTTTATACTTGGTGAAACTAATAAACTTATTATATAAAAATTCTTAGTTTGTTTAAACCTTTCTTACATTTAACTTGAACTAGTTAAATATATGTTCTTGTTATTTTTACTTGATCATTAATCTAGTATATTACATGACTTGTAAAATACTTATATTATACTTGTATAATTACCTAGTTATAATAATTTATAACTTTATACATCTTAATATATGATAATATATATATAAATATATATAACTTTGTATATTTCTAGTTAATCATATAATTTCAACTTGTACAATTTCTAGTTATAATGAAATCATAACTTTGTACTTTCTAGTTTTAATTATATTATAACTTATACAATAACTAATTATAATATTATCCTTAAAGATCAAAATAACATTACCCATTTTAATTGTTCCATTTTATCTTGTATTTTAATGTATTCGTATATATGTAATAATAAACTTGTAACATTCTAATAAGAATATTACATCTAGTTTATACATATGTATTTTAACTTAAACTAATTAAAATACGTATAAACTTATTATATCTTTTAAAATTCAATTTTACTTTAATAATTAAAAATTCCGAAATTGTTTAATACATATATATAAATAATTAAATACACCTTGTTAATTTTAGAACTTAAAAATTAACATCCTCTTTATCAATTCCCTAAATTAATTAGATGAACCCTAATCTTCTTTTTGATCAATCAAAACTAGGGTTTTGACTTTCTTGATCAAAGACATTATTTTTTAATTAAAAGACTAATTTTAATCAATCCTTTAAAACAATAAACTCTGTTTAAATTCTAAGATAAATTATAACTTTTAATAAATTTATTTAAACTCTTTAAATTAAACCTTATAGGCAATAAAACTTTGTCTAAATTACTAGGTTTAAAGAACTAGCTTTAATAAATCTATCAAAAATAATAATTAGACCTATTAGACATAAACTTGTCTAATTAACTAGGTTTTAGATTATTATTCTAATTAATACTTTTAAACTATAAACTTAAACTAGTTTAATATTCTAGGGTTCTTTAGGGTTTCGAAATTCTTAAGCCTAGGAAACTTTTCCACCAATTAAACTAGCCTAGTTTAATAAACTTGGTGTCCAAGTAACCTCTAGATTTTCGAAATCTCTAAGGGATTATGAAAGAATCCTTTTGATCAATTAAACAAATCTTGTTTAACATACTTGATCCTAGGGATCTTCCTAGTCCAAGAAAATTCTACGAAAGTAAGAAAATAATCCTTTTGATCAATCAAAACATATCTTGTTTAACATACATGATCCTAGGGTTTTTCCTATGGTTTTCGAAAATTTGCTAGGGTTTCTAGAAACCTTCTTAACCAATTAAACTTAGACTAGTTTAATATTCTTGGTCCTAGGGTTCTTCCCTTTTTCGAAAATTATGAAGAAGAAGAAGAAATACTTGAAACAAAAAAAAAATTAAAATCAAAGTAAACAAACAATCTTTGTTAATCTAGTCTAGATCTCTAAACCAATGCTCTGATACCACTGTAGGGATTTAGCTACGCACCATGCGATTGATCAACCACTTGGGTCGACCTCCTAGTGTACTTGGTTCGAACCATGACTGACCAAGAACATGAACTTGTTCTTGACCGGTTAAAACCAACTAGCTGATTTAATCCCTAAATGCGGAACTTGGATTAAACCTAATCCTTAAACCCTAAAGGATTGGGATGTTGGAAATCTAGATTAGGTTAACAAGAAAGAAACCTGGTACGAAGAACTCGAACACACACATTGCTTGTGTGGTTCGTTCGACCATCAACCAAAGAACCCTAGGGTTCTTTGGCTGAATTCGTCCAAGAGGGGAGAAGGGAGAAAAGTGTTTCCCAAAACATACCTTGTTGATTGCTTAAGATAGATCCAATGATGATGAACAAATCGAGCGATCTTCTAGTTGATCTAAGCAATGAACTTGTTCTTCAATACTTAAAGAACACGAAGAACACAACACTTGTGTTGTGTGTGTATTTCGGCTGAAGCCAAGGTGGAGGAGGAAGTGATTTCGTCTAGGGTTGTTGAACAACAATAAGGGAACCCCAAGCCTTCTATTTATAATAGAAGGACTTTCACTTAGGGCCCTTCTAGTTTAATTAAGATTAAACTCTTAGTTAAACTTATCCTTTTACACTTCCATCCCTTATAGATTAACTAGTTTATTATTGTTGCACTTAACTATCAAATGTCTAGTATTAACACACTAATAATTCGGTACCCATATACACGAATTATATACTTGTATTTATACTTTCAATAATCAATTATATAATAAACTTTATATAATTTGTACAACAATATTATCCAATTACTATATCATTTAATAGCTCTAAATCATATCATGGATAATCTATAATTAACACATTGTATATTTACTCAACTAGTAAATGTACAACTACTTGTATTAATTAGTTAGTTAAACTAATCTAGTAATAGGTTAATCTTAACTTAATACTTAACTGATTCATAATGACTATTATGAATCATTCCTCTTCGTAGTTTCATTGCTTATCTTGCTCGTATTACATGCACTCACCGGTGTGACCCTTAAGTGTTTCGTAGGCATGGATGTATCATCATAGGTTGACTGACTGTGCACATAATTCCTTCAGTGCTCCCACTTGCTTTGTCAATTGAGACTGTTCTCAAGAAACTCAGCATACTGAGCAACAACAATTTGTTCTCAGGTGGGTAGTAAAATAGTAACTGTAACACCCTAAAATTTACAAGATTTTTAAAATTTTTGAAAACAAAATTATAATCAAAAGGTCCCAATAACTTGAATAATTAAATCTCAATAATAGTATTTTCATTTAAAATATATTTAATGCGGAAATAGTTAAAATTAAGTGTTTGTAAAATATTAAATGCCGTCCACATCGGTAATGAAAGATACAGCGGTCAACCGTCCACCTTCTCCTTTCCTCTGCTGGTACCTGAAACAATGTGGGGGAAAATAGGGGTCAGCTGGAGAAGCTGAGTGAATATCTCAAAATGCAAACAATCCTAACATACAACACATGAGGGCACATCGGTGTACTCCTAGTCAGAAACTACTCGATTAATTACTCAGATTTATTTCTCAGATTTTATTACTCAGATTTTAATTTATATAGCGCGCTTGTGTGATTTGGGACGAGAGATCAACCTCGCCCCTCCTCACACCTCAGATAGGCATAAGCCAAAAACTCAGACGGGAGTGATCCCAAAACTCAGACGGGAATAATCCCAAAACTCAGACGGGAGGTGATCCCAGGCATATAGCCAAAAACTCAGATGTGTGTTATTATGTTTTATTATCTCTTTAACATAATTATCTCAGATGCCCTAGCAAGTAGTAGTACAGAATGACCCTGTGCCGAGCTCGGTTACCCAGGCACAATGTCTCAGATTAAAATAAATCAACAGCTGCTCAGATACTCAGATAGCATGTCAAACTCAGATAACAAATCAAACTCAGATAGCGGATCAAACTCAGATAACAGCTCAAGCTCAGATAACAACTATGGTGCAAGAAATGTAACACATAAGTCATGCATGTACAACGTTAAAACTGAATACACGGTGAGAATACTCACCTCGAGAAACGTAAGCTCCAAGGGTTCCCGACAATCATAAGGACAGCACGTTATCTCCTAGACGGTCCTAAAACCCAAAAACGAAACCTTGAATTAAAATCCTACTCGATGGCTTATTTCAGAAAACTGGCAGCACCCGTCAGTCTCACGGGAACTGCCATAACTCCTAAACTGTGCAGTAGATTTATCCCATATTTTTACCAGGGAAAGTAGACAACCAGAACTACATATCTCTGTGAGACGGTCACTGGCTAAAACAGACTCTAAGTGTCTCAAATCAGTGATGCCAAACAGACATGCTGCACAGGTCATTTTCCTAACAGCAGCATATCAAAATGGTTATAACTTTTAAACCGTAATTCGGATTGACGAGAGGGTTGCGGCGTTGAAAAGCTAACTCAGAAAACAAGTGACCAACACGGGCCAAAAATCCAAAAACGCTATTTTAATCGGGTCAAAACAGCTGAGAACAGAAGGCAGAAATCTGCCGGAAAAGTTAACTTTTAAAAACCCGTTTTAGCAACCCGACCAGTTACCGAAAAAAAAACCCGAGCTTCCAAAAAATGAAAACCCGACAGATTAAAATCTTAGTTTTCTTAATTTATAAACAATTTCTAAAACTTGATGATAAAAAGTTTCCTGATTGGGAAACCGAGAACCCTACGGGTTCGGTTTCCCCTTCGGTCATAATTCTCGATTTTTATAAAAACTAATAAACCAACGAACGAACCCACCGGGAAAACCCGAGGCTCATCCTCGGGTGTCCGAGCACTAACACCCACTCGGTCTAATAACCATTACTACTAACGGTATAATCTAGACTCCTGAAATTAAATAATTGATTTTTAACGGACAGCCAAACAAATCAACCAATCGAACCCGATCGGGTTCGGCCTTAGTTTAACAAACCCGCAGCTCCTATACCTTCTACAGAAACAGATTAGTGTAATCATCAAAAAGAAAACGGGTATACTAGGAAATGAAGATGGTGAACAATGACTCGAATGATCATAAGTGCCATACAATTAAAAGAAAAATAGAGACAGGAAACTACTGAAACGATCAATTGGTTCGAAGCCAAAATCCACCTGCTGCCTGCACCTTGCTCACGTCTCTAACTGCTATGATCTCGCAACCAATTTAATCACCCAAGGACTGATTATTTACTGATCGAAATAAGAACGGAAAAAAAACAACAAAAAAAAGAATTTCTACCTATGATTTCCGCCGGTGATCGCTTATGAATTCGCCACTTGATTGTTCACGGGAATTATGCAACCTTTGGAACACTTCTGATTTGTTTGCTGATTTGGACGCATCACTCAGTTGATTTGTTTCCTTGTTTTTAATTCACACCAAGCAATAACCCATATAATTTTCTTGCATGTCGGTCAAGAAACAAAACGAACTGACATGCCTACTTGCATGCTTCCTTCTCATACAATTATTATCCACCCTTGATTTAATTTCTTGGTTACGACTTGTTTTTTTTTCAATTAACGATCAACGATACAAAAATTCCTCCGACTGAATTTCTTCCTGCTCCAATTCGCTTGTTTAGACCCACTTGCTCGATTTTGTTTTCTTCTCCAATGACGGCTAGAAACTTAAGGGGTATTAGGGTTTTAGGCTTACACAATTTAATTCAACAAGCCCGCCTCTCGAAAGTCCGATGCCTTGACCTATGGCCGGCCCGACTCAAACAACATAAGCCCAATTCGTACGATTAACTAACCGCTCAAAACTCAAGACGAACTATTAACTTACATTTGATGATATAGTAACGTCTATAAAATAATAAAGTGTCCAAATCATTAAAACGTTTTAATAAAAACGAACCGTCTAATTATAGGTCGTCTTAATAATACGAACCATCTAATTTCATTATAATTAATTTATTAATTATTCCATTTTAAATTTAGTATGATAATTAAATTAATATTATTTAATTTATATAAATTTCGGGGCGTTACAACTCAACTCCACTTGAATCAGACTTCGTCCCCGAAGTCATTGCTCGGAAGAAGCTCAGGGTCGCGATCTCACATCTCAGATTCAGGCCCCGGGCACTACCACAGACTCGTCAATGATACAGTTTCTCAGTCAGGAAACATGAAGAGGGTTATGAATAAAAGAAACTCGTCAAAGGTTAAAAATAAAATGAAACTCTTCAGGGTGACCTACGCGATCAGAATGAAATCTGGCTCTTGCAACTGCTCACGCAACTCTTTCTTCTTTAGTGGCGCAGAACGAATAAGGCTAAAAGAAATAAGGTCAGAATGCTCACTATGGATCTCAGTATGCAAAGAAAATGTTGATAATGAGCATAAAATACACCACGATACTCTACTAAAGGCGTCTTCTTGCTCTCGCATTCGGATACAGTTGTTGCACTCAGCGATTAACGTCGCGTTGAATCACCGATTCAACTCCACTTGGAAATTTACTATTGATTTGTTGACGATACCAGATGCTCAGCGTAGTACCAGGTCATCCAAACCATTTGCACAATCACACTCGGATCTCTCATGACGATAACAAGTTTTTATGGAAAATTTTCTTCCCGCACAACTCCATCAAATGACCACTTACACATTTTAGCAACAGGTAAAAATTTCATTATCGACAATTTTCTACCAAAATGACTCGGAATGTCCTCTACTCTATGGGTCAACAGTTTGTTAACAGCATAATAAATAATCTAGCGGTTTACACCATTATCAATTAATATAAAAACCATGCACATAAATCACAAGGAATATACATATCACACAGAATTATCATATACTCAGGTATATAACTCCAAAATATGATCTGGAAATATAACTCAGAAGTCCCACTCAGAAATAAACTCAAAACATATCTCAGGAGCATAACTCGAAACTGTATAACTCAGGAGCAAACTCATAAATCTTAACTCAGAAGCAAACCCAAAACTCTAACTCAGTAACCACTCATAAGGTAATAATATTTACAAGTAATAGCATTAGGTATAAATCACATTTTTACTCATTCTTATTACTACTCGCGTGTTCCAATTTACCAGCTTATAATACTTGGAAGGATATACTCTCTCTCAACCGTGTTTTTGATTCTCAAAATAACTCTTCTTTAACATTATATTATTACCTTACTCTATTAGGTTTGCATATTACCGATGTTGATAACCCTTTAGATAGCTCAAATTAACGATCTTGTCATTTAATTCCCTTTAATAGGTTCTCATTCTATTACATTTAGTGATTTCTCGATAATATTTTAATAGGTGTTTTCTCATTCATCTAGTTTAACGATCCTTTAATAGACCGTTTCACTGATTTTACACAATTTAAAATGTCTCTTAATTATTTTGACCATATATACTCATTAATTTCATGTTACCCACTAAAAATTCCAACAAAATTTCATACTCTTGTTTATAATGATTTCTCTTTACTCAATTCGCAGTTACACTTTATTCTAAATCTTACGGTTTACTCATGGTTCATCAATTCAGTACATTCTCGTGTTTTCGAAATTTCTCCTAAGTTCAATATAAACTTATTGAATAGATGTTCTCATCTCAAGTTTAATAATTATTCATAAATAGAGTTTTCTCGTATAATTTTGTAATACCTCAAAACTCATAACACTTTATAATACTTCAAAAATTTGAATAAAACTTCCCGTTAATTTAATACTTTTCTTATAACTCTTCATTAACTTCATTTTATTAATTTGCTTATGTAGCTTGATTTGTAAATTTCTTATAACTCAAAATTACTCCATTATTAATCAAAATAAAATTTTATCATTTAGCTTGTTTTAATAATAACTCATTACCAGCCAATTACCGCTCTCATTTTAACTCATTTTCCTCAAAATTTCATTGTAGCAGTTTTCTCATATTCGACTCATTAATAAGTTCTCAACACTTTAATTTAATGATTTCTCATTATCACATTTATAACCACCCAAGAATAAGTATACTGTCTTATTTTGTATATAATTGTAGTATTACTACTTCCCTTTTGCACGATATTCATTCAACCCAATTAACTTGATTTGTTAATTTCTCCAGTAAACCCGATCTATCATTTGGTTGTAAACTTTATAATTACCCATAGAATAAATTTAATTATTTTCAACTGCCTGATTTGATAGTTACTCTTATAATTTATTTGATCAATTATATGTATCTAGATTTCGCACTTTAAATTCATACCAACAAAATCTCTTTGTATAAGCACCATGCTCATAATATTTATAAATAATAATTAATGATATTCATTTCTTGACAGTTTTTCCTTTTTACCCCTACTCAACTCCACTTGGAGAAAAACTCGTCCTCGAGTTTGGAACTAGTATTGTCTACCAAAATAAACAAGCAAGTATGTAGTCACACAAACAATTAGGATACACATACTAAATTCACCATAACAAGCATTGGTCCATTGTTCCCCTCAAAATCTCCCCCTAACCAACCAAAAGTCCTGTGTGTACGGTAATAGGGGCCCTCTATTACTTTCGACACATGCTTTTGTTTGGTCACGAGTCAATCCCAAAGTTCACAACTTCCCACATAAAAGTAATCCACAAACAAATCACACTCAGAAGGAAGAAAAGTTTACTCTCAATATCTGATAAATACAGATATGCACTCAGCTGTATGTACTCGAAATCTTATAAACATTACTCAGAAATGCACTCAGCAAAATATTTTATTATGTTTTCAATAGTTAAACTCAGAACATAATATAGTTCATAAACTCTTTTAATTTATTTTAAATAGATCAACACCGAATCAATGATGATAGTCTCCCTTTGGTTCACTTTTAATAAATACCCTTTAAGATAAACTTGAATAATTTCTGCTTAATTTGACTTGGCAATCCTCGATTAATTGGTATAACAAACTTATATAGGTTATTCAATATCTCTGCGTTAAATAAATAATCTCTCACTGAATTCATAAAAAAAATAATTATGGATTTTCAGTCTCAGCTATTAAAATCACATACTTTAAAAGTTTTCTCATTTGATCTCAATTTAATAAATCTCGGTTTACTATTTTCTCAGCAAAAAGATTTTCCCAATACATCATGTCTCATCTCTTTATAAAAACATTCTCCTTTTTAATTGTCCAAAGATTTCATAAATTTTAAATTTTTAAATTTGATAAATAAGTGAAAAGGTTCCACTAAATAAAATCTCAAATGTTAATTCAACATTTAAAAAAAAACATGCTTAATCCAACTAAAGTTCTAATATTAAAAACTAAAACGACTCTGAAATAACGGATAAGAATAAAATCCAATTTTTTTTTTTTTTTTTTTTTTTTAACGTTCCTCGTCTAGCTCAAATGTAAATCATGTAAAATAATTATCAATTTTTAAAAAAATTTAAAATATGTTCTCGGTATTTTCGCTTTTGCTTGACTTGATGAACTGTCACAAAAATATTCTTTTGATAATAAAAACATTTTTCTTTTATTCGTTTCACCGTTTACTCGTTTCAATAACTCTTTTTATTAAGTATTTTCCCTAAAACGAAAGGTTTTAGTATTTTATCAATATGAAGAATTTATTACTCCTCTTTTCTTATTCACCCCAAAACATGTCCTCGTTAAATAATTTATGAAGTTTATATCATAATATTATATTCATTTATTACCCTTATTGGTTAGAATTTCTCAGAATTATAAAATCTCACAGATTATATAAAATATTATGTAATTATAGTAGCTTGTATAACGCGGATGTACTTAGAATTACACACGAAAAATATACTCAGAAAAGCGATCTTAGTCGCGAAATACACTCAGAATTATATCGAAATTATACTCGAATTAATGATAGCAATTCTCATATTTGTCATTCTTCAAAACTCAGAATACAACGAAATTCTCAAATAAATAAAAGCTCTAAAATATTACCGGCAATAGGAAGCGAGAGGTCGACGTGACATGCTGTATGTTTGATGTGGAAACTTTTCTCAGAAAATTTTTTGACTCTTTTCTCATTTTAAAACTCGATACTCAAACTTGAGTTTGAATTCGCCCCTTGCGAACCCAAATCTCTCAAGTCAGAGCTCTGATACCAACTTGTAACACCCTAAAATTTACAAGATTTTTAAAATTTTTGAAAACAAAATTATAATCAAAAGGTCCCAATAACTTGAATAATTAAATCTCAATAATAGTATTTTCATTTAAAATATATTTAATGCGGAAATAGTTAAAATTAAGTGTTTTTAAAATATTAAATGCCGTCCACATCGGTAATGAAAGATACAGCGGTCAACCGTCCACCTTCTCCTTTCCTCTGCTGGTACCTGAAACAATGTGGGGGAAAATAGGGGTCAGCTGGAGAAGCTGAGTGAATATCTCAAAATGCAAACAATCCTAACATACAACACATGAGGGCACATCGGTGTACTCCTAGTCAGAAACTACTCGATTAATTACTCAGATTTATTTCTCAGATTTTATTACTCAGATTTTAATTTATATAGCGCGCTTGTGTGATTTGGGACGAGAGATCAACCTCGCCCCTCCTCACACCTCAGATAGGCATAAGCCAAAAACTCAGACGGGAGTGATCCCAAAACTCAGACGGGAATAATCCCAAAACTCAGACGGGAGGTGATCCCAGGCATATAGCCAAAAACTCAGATGTGTGTTATTATGTTTTATTATCTCTTTAACATAATTATCTCAGATGCCCTAGCAAGTAGTAGTACAGAATGACCCTGTGCCGAGCTCGGTTACCCAGGCACAATGTCTCAGATTAAAATAAATCAACAGCTGCTCAGATACTCAGATAGCATGTCAAACTCAGATAACAAATCAAACTCAGATAGCGGATCAAACTCAGATAACAGCTCAAGCTCAGATAACAATTATGGTGCAAGAAATGTAACACATAAGTCATGCATGTACAACGTTAAAACTGAATACACGGTGAGAATACTCACCTCGAGAAATGTAAGCTCCAAGGGTTCCCGACAATCAGAAGGACAGCACGTTATCTCCTAGACGGTCCTAAAACCCAAAAACGAAACCTTGAATTAAAATCCTACTCGATGGCTTATTTCAGAAAACTGGCAGCACCCGTCAGTCTCACGGGAACTGCCATAACTCCTAAACTGTGCAGTAGATTTATCCCATATTTTTACCAGGGAAAGTAGACAACCAGAACTACATATCTCTGTGAGACGGTCACTGGCTAAAACAGATTCTAAGTGTCTCAAATCAGTGATGCAAGACAGACATGCTGCACAGGTCATTTTCCTAACAGCAGCATATCAAAATGGTTATAACTTTTAAACCGTAATTCGGATTGACGAGAGGGTTGCGGCGTTGAAAAGCTAACTCAGAAAACAAGTGACCAGCAAGGGCCAAAAATCCAAAAACGCTATTTTAATCGGGTCAAAACAGCTGAGAACAGAAGGTAGAAATCTGCCGGAAAAGTTAACTTTTAAAAACCCGTTTTAGCAACCCGACCAGTTACCGAAAAAAAAACCCGAGCTTCCCAAAAATGAAAACCCGACAGATTAAAATCTTAGTTTTCTTAATTTATAAACAATTTCTAAAACTTGATGATAAAAAGTTTCCTGATTGGGAAACCGAGAACCCTACGGGTTCGGTTTCCCCTTCGGTCATAATTCTCGATTTTTATAAAAACTAATAAACCAACGAACGAACCCACCGGGAAAACCCGAGGCTCATCCTCGGGTGTCCGAGCACTAACTCCCACTCGGTCTAATAACCATTACTACTAACGGTATAATCTAGACTCCTGAAATTAAATAATTGATTTTTAACGGACAGCCAAACAAATCAACCAATCGAACCCGATCGGGTTCGGCCTTAGTTTAACAAACCCGCAGCTCCTATACCTTCTACAGAAACAGATTAGTGTAATCATCAAAAAGAAAACGGGTATACTAGGAAATGAAGATGGTGAACAATGACTCGAATGATCATAAGTGCCATACAATTAAAAGAAAAATAGAGACAGGAAACTACCGAAACGATCAATTGGTTCGAAGCCAAAATCCACCTGCTGCCTGCACCTTGCTCACGTCTCTAACTGCTATGATCTCGCAGCCAATTTAATCACCCAAGGACTGATTATTTACTGATCGAAATAAGAACGGAAAAAAAACAACAAAAAAAAGAATTTCTACCTATGATTTCCGCCGGTGATCGCTTATGAATTCGCCACTTGATTGTTCACGGGAATTATGCAACCTTTGGAACACTTCTGATTTGTTTGCTGATTTGGACGCATCACTCAGTTGATTTGTTTCCTTGTTTTTAATTCACACCAAGCAATAACCCATATAATTTTCTTGCATGTCGGTCAAGAAACAAAACGAACTGACATGCCTACTTGCATGCTTCCTTCTCATACAATTATTATCCACCCTTGATTTAATTTCTTGGTTACGACTTGTTTTTTTTTCAATTAACGATCAACGATACAAAAATTCCTCCGACTGAATTTCTTCCTGCTCCAATTCGCTTGTTTAGACCCACTTGCTCGATTTTGTTTTCTTCTCCAATGACGGCTAGAAACTTAAGGGGTATTAGGGTTTTAGGCTTACACAATTTAATTCAACAAGCCCGCCTCTCGAAAGTCCGATGCCTTGACCTATGGCCGGCCCGACTCAAACAACATAAGCCCAATTCGTACGATTAACTAACCGCTCAAAACTCAAGACGAACTATTAACTTACATTTGATGATATAGTAACGTCTATAAAATAATAAAGTGTCCAAATCATTAAAACGTTTTAATAAAAACGAACCGTCTAATTATAGGTCGTCTTAATAATACGAACCATCTAATTTCATTATAATTAATTTATTAATTATTCCATTTTAAATTTAGTATGATAATTAAATTAATATTATTTAATTTATATAAATTTCGGGGCGTTACAACTCAACTCCACTTGAATCAGACTTCGTCCCCGAAGTCATTGCTCGGAAGAAGCTCAGGGTCGCGATCTCACATCTCAGATTCAGGCCCCGGGCACTACCACAGACTCGTCAATGATACAGTTTCTCAGTCAGGAAACATGAAGAGGGTTATGAATAAAAGAAACTCGTCAAAGGTTAAAAATAAAATGAAACTCTTCAGGGTGACCTACGCGATCAGAATGAAATCCGGCTCTTGCAACTGCTCACGCAACTCTTTCTTCTTTAGTGGCGCAGAACGAATAAGGCTAAAAGAAATAAGGTCAGAATGCTCACTATGGATCTCAGTATGCAAAGAAAATGTTGATAATGAGCATAAAATACACCACGATACTCTACTAAAGGCGTCTTCTTGCTCTCGCATTCGGATACAGTTGTTGCACTCAGCGATTAACGTCGCGTTGAATCACCGATTCAACTCCACTTGGAAATTTACTATTGATTTGTTGACGATACCAGATGCTCAGCGTAGTACCAGGTCATCCAAACCATTTGCACAATCACACTCGGATCTCTCATGACGATAACAAGTTTTTATGGAAAATTTTCTTCCCGCACAACTCCATCAAATGACCACTTACACATTTTAGCAACAGGTAAAAATTTCATTATCGACAATTTTCTACCAAAATGACTCGGAATGTCCTCTACTCTATGGGTCAACAGTTTGTTAACAGCATAATAAATAATCTAGCGGTTTACACCATTATCAATTAATATAAAAACCATGCACATAAATCACAAGGAATATACATATCACACAGAATTCTCATATACTCAGGTATATAACTCCAAAATATGATCTGGAAATATAACTCAGAAGTCCCACTCAGAAATAAACTCAAAACATATCTCAGGAGCATAACTCGAAACTGTATAACTCAGGAGCAAACTCATAAATCTTAACTCAGAAGCAAACCCAAAACTCTAACTCAGTAACCACTCATAAGGTAATAATATTTACAAGTAATAGCATTAGGTATAAATCACATTTTTACTCATTCTTATTACTACTCGCGTGTTCCAATTTACCAGCTTATAATACTTGGAAGGATATACTCTCTCTCAACCGTGTTTTTGATTCTCAAAATAACTCTTCTTTAACATTATATTATTACCTTACTCTATTAGGTTTGCATATTACCGATGTTGATAACCCTTTAGATAGCTCAAATTAACGATCTTGTCATTTAATTCCCTTTAATAGGTTCTCATTCTATTACATTTAGTGATTTCTCGATAATATTTTAATAGGTGTTTTCTCATTCATCTAGTTTAACGATCCTTTAATAGACCGTTTCACTGATTTTACACAATTTAAAATGTCTCTTAATTATTTTGACCATATATACTCATTAATTTCATGTTACCCACTAAAAATTCCAACAAAATTTCATACTCTTATTTATAATGATTTCTCTTTACTCAATTCGCAGTTACACTTTATTCTAAATCTTACGGTTTACTCATGGTTCATCAATTCAGTACATTCTCGTGTTTTCGAAATTTCTCCTAAGTTCAATATAAACTTATTGAATAGATGTTCTCATCTCAAGTTTAATAATTATTCATAAATAGAGTTTTCTCGTATAATTTTGTAATACCTCAAAACTCATAACACTTTATAATACTTCAAAAATTTGAATAAAACTTCCCGTTAATTTAATACTTTTCTTATAACTCTTCATTAATTTCATTTTATTAATTTGCTTATGTAGCTTGATTTGTAAATTTCTTATAACTCAAAATTACTCCATTATTAATCAAAATAAAATTTTATCATTTAGCTTGTTTTAATAATAACTCATTACCAGCCAATTACCGCTCTCATTTTAACTCATTTTCCTCAAAATTTCATTGTAGCAGTTTTCTCATATTCGACTCGTTAATAAGTTCTCATCACTTTAATTTAATGATTTCTCATTATCACATTTATAACCACCCAAGAATAAGTATACTGTCTTATTTTGTATATAATTGTAGTATTACTACTTCCCTTTTGCACGATATTCATTCAACCCAATTAACTTGATTTGTTAATTTCTCCAGTAAACCCGATCTATCATTTGGTTGTAAACTCTATAATTACCCATAGAATAAATTTAATTATTTTCAACTGCCTGATTTGATAGTTACTCTTATAATTTATTTGATCAATTATATGTATCTAGATTTCGCACTTTAAATTCATACCAATAAAATCTCTTTGTATAAGCACCATGCTCATAATATTTATAAATAATAATTAATGATATTCATTTCTTGACAGTTTTTCCTTTTTACCCCTACTCAACTCCACTTGGAGAAAAACTCGTCCTCGAGTTTGGAACTAGTATTGTCTACCAAAATAAACAAGCAAGTATGTAGTCACACAAACAATTAGGATACACATACTAAATTCACCATAACAAGCATTGGTCCATTGTTCCCCTCAAAATCTCCCCCTAACCAACCAAAAGTCCTGTGTGTACGGTAATAGGGGCCCTCTATTACTTTCGACACATGCTTTTGTTTGGTCACGAGTCAATCCCAAAGTTCACAACTTCCCACATAAAAGTAATCCACAAACAAATCACACTCAGAAGGAAGAAAAGTTTACTCTCAATATCTGATAAATACAGATATGCACTCAGCTGTATGTACTCGAAATCTTATAAACATTACTCAGAAATGCACTCAGCAAAATATTTTATTATGTTTTCAACAGTTAAACTCAGAACATAATATAGTTCATAAACTCTTTTAATTTATTTTAAATAGATCAACACCGAATCAATGATGATAGTCTCCCTTTGGTTCACTTTTAATAAATACCCTTTAAGATAAACTTGAATAATTTCTGCTTAATTTGACTTGGCAATCCTCGATTAATTGGTATAACAAACTTATATAGGTTATTCAATATCTCTGCGTTAAATAAATAATCTCTCACTGAATTCATAAAAAAAATAATTATGGATTTTCAGTCTCAGCTATTAAAATCACATACTTTAAAAGTTTTCTCATTTGATCTCAATTTAATAAATCTCGGTTTACTATTTTCTCAGCAAAAAGATTTTCCCAATACATCATGTCTCATCTCTTTATAAAAACATTCTCCTTTTTAATTGTCCAAAGATTTCATAAATTTTAAATTTTTAAATTTGATAAATAAGTGAAAAGGTTCCACTAAATAAAATCTCAAATGTTAATTCAACATTTAAAAAATAACATGCTTAATCCAACTAAAGTTCTAATATTAAAAACTAAAACGACTCTGAAATAACGGATAAGAATAAAATCCAATTTTTTTTTTTTTTTTTTTTTTTTTTTTTTTTTTTTTTAACGTTCCTCGTCTAGCTCAAATGTAAATCATGTAAAATAATTATCAATTTTTAAAAAAATTTAAAATATGTTCTCGGTATTTTCGCTTTTACTTGACTTGATGAACTGTCACAAAAATATTCTTTTGATAATAAAAACATCTTTCTTTTATTCGTTTCACCGTTTACTCGTTTCAATAACTCTTTTTATTAAGTATTTTCCCTAAAACGAAAGGTTTTAATTTTATCAATATGAAGAATTTATTACTCCTCTTTTCTTATTCACCCCAAAACATGTCCTCGTTAAATAATTTATGAAGTTTATATCATAATTTTATATTCATTTATTACCCTTATTGGTTAGAATTTCTCAGAATTATAAAATCTCACAGATTATATAAAATATTATGTAATTATAGTAGCATGTATAACGCGGATGTACTTAGAATTACACATGAAAAATATACTCAGAAAAGCGATCTTAGTCGCGAAATACACTCAGAATTATATCGAAATTATACTCGAATTAATGATAGCAATTCTCATATTTGTCATTCTTCAAAACTCAGAATACAACGAAATTCTCAAATAAATAAAAGCTCTAAAATATTACCGGCAATAGGAAGCGAGAGGTCGACGTGACATGCTGTATGTTTGATGTGGAAACTTTTCTCAGAAAAATATTTGACTCTTTTCTCATTTTAAAACTCGATACTCAAACTTGAGTTTGAATTCGCCCCTTGCGAACCCAAATCTCTCAAGTCAGAGCTCTGATACCAACTTGTAACACCCTAAAATTTACAAGATTTTTAAAATTTTTGAAAACAAAATTATAATCAAAAGGTCCCAATAACTTGAATAATTAAATCTCAATAATAGTATTTTCATTTAAAATATATTTAATGCGGAAATAGTTAAAATTAAGTGTTTTTAAAATATTAAATGCCGTCCACATCGGTAATGAAAGATACAGCGGTCAACCGTCCACCTTCTCCTTTCCTCTGCTGGTACCTGAAACAATGTGGGGGAAAATAGGGGTCAGCTGGAGAAGCTGAGTGAATATCTCAAAATGCAAACAATCCTAACATACAACACATGAGGGCACATCGGTGTACTCCTAGTCAGAAACTACTCGATTAATTACTCAGATTTATTTCTCAGATTTTGTTACTCAGATTTTAATTTATATAGCGCGCTTGTGTGATTTGGGACGAGAGATCAACCTCGCCCCTCCTCACACCTCAGATAGGCATAAGCCAAAAACTCAGACGGGAGTGATCCCAAAACTCAGACGGGAATAATCCCAAAACTCAGACGGGAGGTGATCCCAGGCATATAGCCAAAAACTCAGATGTGTGTTATTATGTTTTATTATCTCTTTAACATAATTATCTCAGATGCCCTAGCAAGTAGTAGTACAGAATGACCCTGTGCCGAGCTCGGTTACCCAGGCACAATGTCTCAGATTAAAATAAATCAACAGCTGCTCAGATACTCAGATAGCATGTCAAACTCAGATAACAAATCAAACTCAGATAGCGGATCAAACTCAGATAACAGCTCAAGCTCAGATAACAATTATGGTGCAAGAAATGTAACACATAAGTCATGCATGTACAACGTTAAAACTGAATACACGGTGAGAATACTCACCTCGAGAAACGTAAGCTCCAAGGGTTCCCGACAATCAGAAGGACAGCACGTTATCTCCTAGACGGTCCTAAAACCCAAAAACGAAACCTTGAATTAAAATCCTACTCGATGGCTTATTTCAGAAAACTGGCAGCACCCGTCAGTCTCACGGGAACTGCCATAACTTCTAAACTGTGCAGTAGATTTATCCCATATTTTTACCAGGGAAAGTAGACAACCAGAACTACATATCTCTGTGACACGGTCACTGGCTAAAACAGACTCTAAGTGTCTCAAATCAGTGATGCAAGACAGACATGCTGCACAGGTCATTTTCCTAACAGCAGCATATCAAAATGGTTATAACTTTTAAACCGTAATTCGGATTGACGAGAGGGTTGCGGCGTTGAAAAGCTAACTCAGAAAACAAGTGACCGGCACGGGCCAAAAATCAAAAAACGCTATTTTAATCGGGTCAAAACAGCTGAGAACAGAAGGCAGAAATCTGCCGGAAAAGTTAACTTTTAAAAACCCGTTTTAGCAACCCGACCAGTTACCGAAAAAAAAACCCGAGCTTCCCAAAAATGAAAACCCGACAGATTAAAATCTTAGTTTTCTTAATTTATAAACAATTTCTAAAACTTGATGATAAAAAGTTTCCTGATTGGGAAACCGAGAACCCTACGGGTTCGGTTTCCCCTTCGGTCATAATTCTCGATTTTTATAAAAACTAATAAACCAACGAACGAACCCACCGGGAAAACCCGAGGCTCATCCTCGGGTGTCCGAGCACTAACTCCCACTCGGTCTAATAACCATTACTACTAACGGTATAATCTAGACTCCTGAAATTAAATAATTGATTTTTAACGGACAGCCAAACAAATCAACCAATCGAACCCGATCGGGTTCGGCCTTAGTTTAACAAACCCGCAGCTCCTATACCTTCTACAGAAACAGATTAGTGTAATCATCAAAAAGAAAACGGGTATACTAGGAAATGAAGATGGTGAACAATGACTCGAATGATCATAAGTGCCATACAATTAAAAGAAAAATAGAGACAGGAAACTACCGAAACGATCAATTGGTTCGAAGCCAAAATCCACCTGCTGCCTGCACCTTGCTCACGTCTCTAACTGCTATGATCTCGCAGCCAATTTAATCACCCAAGGACTGATTATTTACTGATCGAAATAAGAACCGAAAAAAAACAACAAAAAAAAGAATTTCTACCTATGATTTCCGCCGGTGATCGCTTATGGATTCGCCACTCGATTGTTCACGGGAATTATGCAACCTTTGGAACACTTCTGATTTGTTTGCTGATTTGGACGCATCACTCAGTTGATTTGTTTCCTTGTTTTTAATTCACACCAAGCAATAACCCATATAATTTTCTTGCATGTCGGTCAAGAAACAAAACGAACTGACATGCCTACTTGCATGCTTCCTTCTCATACAATTATTATCCACCCTTGATTTAATTTCTTGGTTACGACTTGTTTTTTTTTCAATTAACGATCAACGATACAAAAATTCCTCCGACTGAATTTCTTCCTGCTCCAATTCGCTTGTTTAGACCCACTTGCTCGATTTTGTTTTCTTCTCCAATGACGGCTAGAAACTTAAGGGGTATTAGGGTTTTAGGCTTACACAATTTAATTCAACAAGCCCGCCTCTCGAAAGTCCGATGCCTTGACCTATGGCCGGCCCGACTCAAACAACATAAGCCCAATTCGTACGATTAACTAACCGCTCAAAACTCAAGACGAACTATTAACTTACATTTGATGATATAGTAACGTCTATAAAATAATAAAGCGTCCAAATCATTAAAACGTTTTAATAAAAACGAACCGTCTAATTATAGGTCGTCTTAATAATACGAACCATCTAATTTCATTATAATTAATTTATTAATTATTCCATTTTAAATTTAGTATGATAATTAAATTAATATTATTTAATTTATATAAATTTCGGGGCGTTACAGTAACGAAGATACAGTTGATAGATATGGGCTCAAGTTTGTTCAGCATGTCTCGTTCCACGAGATCCTCAAAACCCCAGATATTCAAGTAAGACAAATTAGGGACTTTCCCATGCCATATTACATATGGTGTCTTTTTAACCTTTTGGTCGGAACCATTTTAAGTATTCGAGCAGCACACTTCAGTGCATGCCCCTCAAAAGGATAGAGGAAGAGTAGTGGGACTCATCATAGATCGAACCATGTCAAGCAGGGTCCGATATCTCCTTTCAGACACACCATGATCTTGTTGAGTGTATGGAGGAGAGAATTGTGAGACAGTCTCACGTTGGGTTGGATGATCTTGAAACTCTTGGATTATGTACTTTCCTCCTCGATTAGGACAGAAATCCTTTGCTGTCTTGCCGAGTTGATTTTCTACATCACTTTAGAAAGCTTTGAACATTTCAAAGATTTTATGTTTATGTTTAATCAAGTAAACATAACCATAACTACTGAAATCATTAGTGGAAGTGATAAAGTAGGTAACACCTTCCCTAGTCTTAGTTCTAAATGGGCCACATACATCAATATGTATGAGTCCAAGTAGATTTTTAGCTCTTTCGCCAACATGAGAGAAACGCTTTCTTGTTATCTTTCCATAATATACAAGAGAGGCATTTAAATGATTCATAATCATTTGTTAAGAAGCCCTTCGTGTTGTAGTGTCAAAATGCGTTTCTTGTTTATGTGGAAAAGATGACAATGATCTAGGTAAATGGAATCCAAACCGTTTTGGATTCTTGAGTGCTACATTTCTATTTAGAACTATCGTTTGAATCTGGATCATGCATATCAATTTCAAGCATACTATTACAAGGAATAGTAATAAAATATGTTATTTTTCATAAAACAAAATATCATAATCCATAATAGTTTGAATAAGTCATTATTCAACAAACGATAAAGCTAAACAATGCATAATTCACAATTTTTCAAAACAATAATTAACGCATTAGGAAGGATTAGATCACAGCTTCCATTATTTTAGCTTTATACTTTACTTTTAATCTTGCACATTTGTGTAAATGTGAGTTCCACAACTAGTGTCATACACTCAAGATTTATTAGTAAAAGTATAGAGCTCTATAATGAAGATACCTAATGTGCTAGCCAGAACACATTTATCCTTCATCAACTCTGCCAAGTAGGCAGGACAGTTCCTCCTTCAATGGCCGGTTTTATCTCAATGATGGAAAGAAATATCCTTTGTAGGGTGCTCCTTTTTAGCAGGTGGGGGAATCGTAGGTTTGGAAAAGTAAACTAGTTTACCCTTACCTAGACTCTTGCCTTGTGCTTGCGGTTTACCTTCCCTGATTGCTAGAAAAGTATTGGGTAACCTTTGCTCAACCAGTTTTCCTATAGCATGTTATTCAACAATTGTCTTCCCCATGCTATGTACTTTTAAAGCTCTTTTCAAACTGGTCATAGTCCTTGGATAGTAAGGTAAGAATCAAGCTCATTCCAAGAACTTGTGGCAATGGGTAACCAATACGTTCTATTTGATCAACATAGCATTTCATATTCAAGATGTAAGTGCTAACTGATTGGTCGTCCTCCTGCTTGTAAGCGTGGAATGCTTTATCTGTTTCGAACAGTTAATGTTCTACTTGTTGTGAAATATCATTTTCAACTCGCTTATCGTGTCATATGCTGTGAGTTCCTCGAAGTTCTTTCAAATCTCGGGGTTCATGCTCACAAGCATAGGAGTAGCGACTTCTTGGTGTTCGTTAAACGTTTCGGTAAAGGCTTGACGAACAGCAGCAGAAACATTCGCAGGAGGTGCCTCAGGTAAGGCCTCTTATAGGTGTATCAACTTGTTCTCATCTCTAAGGACAATCTTTAGAGTTCGATATCAGTCGATAAAGTTGATATTAGTCAGTTTCAGTTTTCAAAACTGATTTTAGAGTGGAGATACTTAGGTTTTGATTTGTTATTGTTATCTATAACACACAAAGTTCAAAAAATTAGTATTCTCAATAATAATTTCTTTTAATAAATTAACTACCCAATTAATTTTAATTAAAAGCTAAGATCCCATTGAGCTTCTATCATCGCATCAATTGATCTGCTAGAGATGATAGATTCAATAGGTAGGTGACGATCAACAATTTCATTACAGGTGCAACTCTTAGACGTATGGGACTTCATGGCACCTAGTGAACAAGCATCTAGGGTCAAGTGGCATGTTTGTCGCATCTTCGCCTCGTGTCAAGGTCTTACCGTTAACTCGATTAAGTCATCCAATGTGAAATCATGTCAAAATAGATATAGGTCTCACGCGTAGAGAATAATGACCTCGGATCAAAATTCAAACCACGTCTCACGTGAATTCAAAAATAGAAGCAAGTGATTTCAACCGATTGGACGGCGTGACTTAAATTTTAGGTATGAAAAATTTTAATTATAAAATTTTATTAAGATATGAATGAATCATGTATTTCATTCATACCACTTCATAAGTCGGTTAATAAACGGTAAAACCATGTAACGATTATTAAGGTGTAAGTTCAAATCGTATTTAAACTTTGTTTAATCTCAAAACAATTTTAGATTAAAGATGAATCATTAATGATTAACAAGTAATCACAGATGATAAAAGGATTGGATGTTTTAATGTTTGTGTCTAAAATCATATTTTAATTGTTTTATTACTTGTATATAATAGAAAAGAAAACAACCACAAACATAAATAAAACATGCAACAAATTTTGTGCAAACCTGGACCGATGAAATCCTAGGTTCGGTCACGTGAGTCATCACGACGGACCGAAGGGTCAAACTAGGGGACGGGCCAACATGAACCCAAACGGGCCTACATAAACCCAATGGGCTCCCACTTGCCCCATGACTTCATAAGTCGGTTAATAAACGGTAAAACCATGTAACGATTATTAAGGTGTAAGTTCAAATCGTATTTAAACTTTGTTTAATCTCAAAACAATTTTAGATTAAAGATGAATCATTAATGATTAACAAGTAATCACAGATGATAAAAGGATTGGATGTTTTAATGTTTGTGTCTAAAATCATATTTTAATTGTTTTATTACTTGTATATAATAGAAAAGAAAACAACCACAAACATAAATAAAACATGCAACAAATTTTGTGCATACCTGGACCGATGAAATCCTAGGTTCGGTCACGTGAGTCATCACGACGGACCGAAGGGTCAAACTAGGGGACGGGCCAACATGAACCCAAACGGGCCTACATAAACCCAATGGGCTCCCACTTGCCCCATGACATACGGCCAGTAAATTCAGTCTGACTTCAAGGCCCGAAATGTCACTGAAGGAGTCTTCGGTGGTCTTCCCTGCCTGCTGTGAAGTTGTAGGTCTCTGAGTTACGGAAATTTTGGCGGTGGTTTCCAGTCCAACGGAATAACCAATCTCCGGGAAAGTCTGTCTTCGTGCAGGTGCGCAGGAGGTGCCGAAAATTATTGTGTTGTCCTCATCTTTTCTTCACCTTTGGTCAACAAATTACAAAGTACAAAGAAACAAAATACAACTATTCTAATTACTTTTACAATGAAATTTTCCCCAAAAAAAATGGCACAAAATATAAAAGAAAAAATGAAACAAATTACAACAATTTAAGCCAAAAACACGGCTTTTCCCAAATCAACTAAACAACAAACACATTTATTAACAAACGGTCTAGGCTTTCATCGGTTTGCACAAACAAGCAACAATTGACAAGGCTTTGGCTTGGGATATGGCAAAAATACATGTTTTGCCATATTAAAAAACGAAATTAAAAATTAAATTCCAAGCCAAATAATCAAAAAAATACAATAACTAGATTATGTTTTTGATGTTGTTTTTGTAACAAGTAGCAATTATGGTTCCAAAAAATCAAATTTTTAACCAAATTTTATAAAAAAAAATTGCTACTTTTTACAAAAAAAACTTGCTAATTAAATCATCAATATGATGACTCGTGATACCACTGTTAGTGATTTACGGTTTAATCAAAGTAAAACGCGGCGGAAATATAACATAAATCACTAATAACGGATCTACATATTGACGAAGTAATTAAGCATAAATAATCAAAGAGTTAGGATGAAAATCATACCCTTGAAGCCTTTGATTACACCAATGAATAATGATGAAGAACTCCAAAAATTCAATGTAGAATTCCTCCAAAGCTAGTCTATACTACACCTTGTCTAGAACACCAATTAGGATGCTAGTCCCTTATTCAAAAGAATCAAAAGAGATGCCGCACGGATCATGTACGCCACAAACCATGTTGCATAAAATACTATTTTCCCATGTCCTTTCAACCTGCTTCGTCTTATATACACCTTAATAGTTATTAGAGGTGTTTATGGTTTCTTGCGTACGTACCAGATTAACAAAAAAAGAAAGAAAAACCAATTTCGTCTCTTTTCTTATTTGCGGCTGTGAAGGGGGCAAGGGAGGATTAGGGTTAGTAAATTTGCTCCTAATCTAAGTATATATCCTCTAATTACAAGTTAGGGGATATGACACTTAGCCCCTTGTCTTTTGATTCTTTATGATTACTTATTAATACGTTTTAACTTAACAATTAATTAAAACATAACTAGCCAAGCAATTATAGTTTATATAAATAATATAATTACCCTAATTATATTATATATATTAAATGGTGTTTGGTGTATAAGTGTGTGACCTTTAGGCTCACATACGTCTAGCCATAATACTATATGTCATGAACGTGAAGCATATTCCAACAGAAAGTCTAACCTATAAAGTCAAAGTGTAAAAAACAAAACTCAGCATGCACAAATTTGATATAAATCAAGAGTTCAATAGTGCATATGGCAAGAAAATGCCAACAAAGAGCTCCCGTCCTTTTCACCGATTTTCTGAAAATATAGACCCATAGGAAATTAGATATTATCTATCATAAAAGAACAACATACAACCTAAACCGGCCAACTTAACCCGCTTCTAGATATAATGTATATAAACATGGTAGAGACAGAGAGAGTATAACCAGTCTTGTAGGTAAAAATTACACTCTCAATTGTAGGAATTTCAATAAGCCACCAAAGAACCAGTCAAAAGATAATATTCGGGTTTCAAGTTAGGGCACACAAGCAAAATTTCAGGAAAAGGATATTGAGCTCAAATATTAAAAACACAAACCAAGGCTAAGAACTTATATAAACCGCCATGGGCCAAGAAGTTGATGACAATGTACCTGCAATGAATTTGAAAAACAATATTAATGAAAACATTTAACATTCAAACAAATATAAGTTGATGACAAGGCTAAGAACTTATATAAACCGCCATGGGCCAAGCAGCGGCTTTAGACTTCTTTTCAGCTCACTATTTGGCTTAATTCGAGGATTGGTTTCGTGGTCAAAGTGTCCCGTGGGCTACCATTCTCAGCCTCAAAACAGACCAACTACCAAGGTGTTCTCCATTGTAGATTTCCATATATTACATCCTCAAAAGAAAATCCAGTTCCATTTCCTTAGAGAAAAAAGGGAAAAAAATAAGTTTCAAAGTAACTTGATAATTAAATTCGCAAAGAAGAGATAATGAACTGCGTCTCTAAGTTCATCATGTAAATAGGTCAAAGGTCACCCAAATCATTTTATTCAAAAAACCTGGTCTTGGCTTCCAACATGCGAGTGAAACTGATGTTCTAATATTCGCATCATACATAGGCAAACACAATAGACAAACTCATATATCTATCCAACCGTAACAAAATATAAAATAAAGAGCTTCCAATTCTGTTCGCCGCTCTTGGTAAAAAGTTTAAGAAAAGAATAATACCTCAAGTGTGTCTATGGTGGCAGGCGTTATTTGAGCATCGGTACCATCCATATTATTGATTTGTCCCATCCTTGAAACAAAAAAGAAGGGGCATTAGTTACTGATTTCTAAACAATCTCAAAGAGGAACGAACAGTATTTGAAACGGAAAGGAAACCAAATACAACTAATTAAACAAACTTCATGGAAACAAATGATAAACCTGGATTTCATTCAAACAAAACATTAAGATAAGCTTGTAAATTGAATTACTCTTGCTCTGTACTTCATCGTGTTCAAGGAAAACGGAAAAAAATAGCAGAGATTGAGTATGTGCCTTTAAAATGAATTTCGAAATAAACAAATATTTCGAATTTTGGAAGAGTAAATCAAGAACACTTACGTGAGATTTCAGGGTGGAGAACTGGAGATTGTGTAAAATGAATTTCTCATCAGCATTTTCTTTTACAGGGTTAAGAAACGTGAAGGCAATTGCAGAGTCGAGGTCATCATCGATCGGACATAAACGTGAAGGTAATTGCTAGAATAGAGGTGGCATTTGAAAGGGCTAATTGCAGAATCGAGGAATTGGCGTGTTCGAGGTGGGTATTGAAAAGCCTGATTGCAGAATCGGGGTCATCATCGAGGGGACATGAGGCTGAAGCGTGCCGGAAGTATTCGGCGTTGGTGGTGGGTTGAAACAGGCAGGTTTGGGCTTTGGTGGTGGGCTGAAGCCGAGTAGCTGTTGTAGCCCATGTAGCATTAATTTCGAAGCCTTGTTGGAGCATGCGGGTTTGGGCAAATGCTTATTATTCCAGTTGTTTAGGATTTATATCGTAAGTAATCTCTAGATTAGGTGGTAAAGCGTTGGCATTTAAGTGGGAGGTCTCGTGTTCGAGGCATGGGTTCAACATTTTTTTTAACTCAGATTTGAAAATCCCAAAATGGAAATAAATTGGCTGAAATTTCAGCCTGCTATTTGGGGAAAGGCCTAAATGCATTATATATAGTAAAGAATTAGAGATAGAGATATAGATATAGATGTTAAGATATTAGTAAGTTGTATAGTTGATACAAATCAGTGAAAGAAATTAATAGCAAGGAAAAAGAACAAAATCGCTAAAGGTATTTGTTGTTTACTCCACTTGTTAGAAGTTTCTTTTAGATGCACCTTTAGAGTGTTAATTTTTCAACATGAAAATAAGTATTTACAGATCCTAATGTGTAAGATTCATAAAACTTGAAAAGTCTCTTATTTTATTGAACTTTTTATTATTATAATTATTTATAATTATTACAAAACTCTTGATCTTACAATTTATGAGTTTGCCAAATTGTTATTAAAATGAATTCTTTAATATAATTTATGTTAAAACTTTTGATTTAATAAGTATTGAGTTTCTCGGTCTTTATTAACATGATTTATTCAATTTTTATATTTTATAGATATACAAAAGAAGTAAGCATAATTTAACAACCATCAATATATTTAATTAATATTTTCCTACTAATTAGAGAATCGCAAGTTTATGTTAAAACTCTTGATTTTACAATTTTTTAGCTTCTCAATCTTTATTAACATGATTTATTATTATTATAAAAAATGCAACATCAATATGAAACTCATTTTTTATATTCTACGAGGCAGCATAGCCCGTACGATGCACGGACTTAATTCATGTTAAGTTGTTTTTGGTGTCGGATGTAAAGTATGAGCAAAGTAAAGTGTGTCGTATGAAAATGTAAAGTAACAAAACATGGATGCTTATATTGGCATAATACAAAACATTTTATTCATAAAACATAAGTGCGACTAAGAATGTCTATGTGGTGTGTCTATTATAAGCACTACTATGTATAAAGGATGATATATCTTCAAGAGATACGGGCAAATTAGCACTTCCTGAAGAAGAAAAAAAAGTGTAAACGTTTATTAAAAAAGAATAATTTTAAGTTATTTGTTTGCAACATGAAATTAATTTTAATGAAACATGTGTTTCAATTTATGTGTTTGAATTTTTTTTATTAAAATGTAAAATCAAATAATGTGTTTATAAAAAAAAGTATTAAAAAGAGGATAAGTTCAACTATTTTGGTAGTCAAATTAAGATATAACTTTTGTTGTTAGTTTAGGTTGTTAAATGCTTCTGTGTAGACAATATTTCTTGTGTTGTGGTGTAAGTTCTTGTCATTGTCTTCAATCATAAGGATTTTTAGTCATGTTGGCATTGTGACTCTCAATAGTGCTACATATAGTTGTCCATGACTGAAAACAGGAGCTGGCAAATATAGACGCATAGACCTTGGCTTTTGTTAATGGTCATTGCATAGAAATGGTTTCATGGGAAATTGCTTTCGTTTCATAATGAAACGCCATTGTGATTTTGTCGATGTAAGTGTAATCCATGGTATTAAGACCATATCCCCTATGTTTGAGACTGTTATAATTTTTGCATGTATTACGAACTCTTCAAGCTGCGTAATTAGTCGAGTGCCATTACACAAACCATGTGTTGAGTTTATGTTTTGTAATAACATAACAAGAAGTTCCCTTTTGAGCTTCAAATTGTGAGGTGGCATTCATGGGAATGAATTTCATTTGCTTGAATCTGGTCGTATGAATTTGCTTGAAATTCATTGATGTTTTGTTGCTGATCAAGTAATTCATCGACAACACAATCAAACTATATTTAACATTCTCCATAATCAATGTTAAGATAAACCATAAGCTACATTTAACATTTAACAACACAATCAAACTATATTTAACATTCATATTAGGGAGATTAGAAGGCTGGAAGAACCGGTTCATATCACACAAAAGAAAACAGCCTAATAATCGGTTCCATGCGGTTCCGGTCAGTTCCGTCGGTTTTTACCCAACCGAAGCTTCGGTTTTGAATATAGAACCTTGGGTCGACTGGGGAGTGCGGTTTGATGCCGGTTCGGTTCCGTCGGTTCCCTGTGGTTCCGGTTCTTTTTGGAGAGTTTATAAAAATATAATTATATATACCTGTGATTTTGAGTTCCTTTTGAAGGCACATCAACACCAATTTTGCCATCACCATAAACTTGAAACTGTAACGGTGAATTTACATCAGGAAAACAATTATGTATTATTCTTTTATTTTCAAATAATAATGGAACTATCTATATATAATAAAAAATTGAATAACAAAACAGTGTTAGAAGTTTAAATTAAACATGCCTCAACATATCTGCATTGGCTATAGCATGAATTTAATAACAATACAGTGTTAGAAGTTTAAATTAAACATACCTCAACATATCTGTTATCTGTATTAGCTGTAGCATGAATTTTGTCAGTTTCTTTTAAAATCAATGATTTTAATCTATGACAATTATGAATCACATTATTTACATCATCAGGTATATCTCTAAAAATAAAAGTACCTAGATTCAATATATTACGTGCACAGAAGGTCTAGATTGTAAGCATACCAGGTTGTTGAATCGTATTGGGGGAGGTTACAGAAATAGAAAAGGCACTAACTTAATTCGACAATCGGTGCACCATATTCAAATGACTTTCTAAGAATGCGTTAATTAATAAATGTATGAATTCATAACCAGACATTAATAAATGTATGAATTTAAAACATATATTTACGTTTGTAGCGAGCCTCCTATGAGCGATTCTCCAAGCATTGATGTTGATCTTTATCAGCACCCCTTTGATCCAAGAAAATTTACTATAAGGAACCCGTTTCAAGGAGAAGTCGTCAAAGACTCGGTGGAAGGATTTTATAGAAAACGTACCATTAAGGTCCAATGCCCAAGAGCACCGAGCGCCGTTGGAGGGCGTTGATAATGGAACCCAGTGAAACCCTGACTCCAATGGGATATTAACTTTGTGATAAGCTTTATGGCTCCAATGGGATATTAACTTTGTGATAAGTTTTTGAATTTATTTAATCCGACGTTTTGAATGAGTTAACTGTGTCAGGATCGAATAACTATAGACAAGTTAATAAACACCTTAGATCTAATTGATGATAGAAGTTGCAGCGGATCAACACTATATCAATAATTAAGAACAATGAACTGTATGAACAATAAACAAGAATATTAAGAACACAGTTTCACAAAAAGCTTCAATGTATATTATTGAGTTAACAATACACACGTACGTTTACAATTCGTAAGGAACATACTTATAGTAGTCCTTGAAGCTAAACTATTTACCCTAGTTATTCTAGGATTTGATTTACATCGAATTATAAAAGATATACATTTAATTACATTCTATAACTATCTCTACGAAGATCTCGGACTTGATATCTTCCAAAAACGCGTATCAGTAGTAACTGCAATCACCAGTAGTAAATAAGTAACATCAGTAGTAAACTTGGTGATCAGTAGTAAGTCCAGAAACCAACGTCAGTAGTAACTACTAAGATCAGTAGTATCTTCAATAAGCTTGATCAGTAGTAACTTTAGTTATAGCTTACACCAGTATCAACTTCATCAGTAGTAAATGTTTTCTGCCCCATCAGTACTAAGTATGTCAGTACTAACTGCAGCATCAGTAATAAGTTGATCTGTGTTTTGCTCCAACAATCTCCCCCTAAACTTATTGATTATGATTTAATCAATCAAGTTTCTTTTGTTCCTCTTGTTCTTTTCTTCTTCTCTCAAGAGTTCTTTGATTCTGTTGAAGTCTTTGTTCAATAATGTATCTGCTGTTCCTCTTTGAAAAATAATTCAGTTTATTTTGGAACATAACAGCATCATAGGGTTTCATCAAAGTGTTTATAAATATCTGATACATTGTCTTCTCAGAATGTGGATATTCTTTCTCATATAAGTACAGTTCACACACTTTGCCTGATTTCTCAAAGAAGTACATATTTGCAGTAGGAATGACATTCCAAGCATATACATTACCTGGATTTGTAAATTGTTCTGGATAATTATCTGGATAAAATGCAGCATCAATCATCTTTGTTAAATATCCAGCTCCAGATTCTTTCCATGATTTCTTTGTCATTCTTGGTTTCCCAATAATCAAAAGTTTGATTACATCACTTCTTGAACATGATCTGATTAAGGGTAACCATCCAGTGAATCTTTGTACTACTTTGTCTTCCCTTATGACTTCTATGACATTATTCTGCATCACTCTCCAGTTAAGAATTGGATTGTTCTGTAGAGGAGCAACTGGCATTTCAAGAACAGGTATAATTTGTTGTTTTGATTTCTTCTTGGAGCTTTGTTCTTGATCAACAGATTTTCTTTTTAGTGATTGGGGAGTTGAAGTATTACCAACAGTTGTAACACTACCAGCTTTGAGCAAATTTAAGCTGATTGGTACTAAAGTTTTGGTTTTGGCTTTCTTTGATTCTTCAGCTTCTTGTTCAGCCAGGTCT
Source organism: Calendula officinalis (assembly GCA_963853835.1). NCBI lineage: Eukaryota > Viridiplantae > Streptophyta > Magnoliopsida > Asterales > Asteraceae > Calendula > Calendula officinalis. The sequence continues at coordinate 38,644,751 of OY970828.1, forward strand.
TTCTTCTTCTCAGTGCAGTATTTTTCAATAATAGTTACCATCTTCATTCTTCCAAAAGATTTTGCACTGTGACCTCTTGTCTTCAGAAAGTCAATCATAAGAGACTTTTGTTCAAATATATCATCAGGTAACTCACCTTTTGTTCTTTTGCATTCTGCTACAAGCTCTTCAAGACAGTTCAGATGTTCTTCTTCTACTTTTCTAAGCCTTTTGAATTCTGCTTCTTGGCCTTCTATCTGAACATCTTTAATTTGAACATGTGCTTGAACAGAAATTTCTCTTTGATTCTTCTTTTGTTCAAGAGCTTGATACTTAGCTACCTTATCCCAAAATCTCTTATTCTTCACCTTCCATTTGTCTTGTTTATCAGCTCTAACAAGATTTATCTTGTTTACCATGTAATGACCAAGAGCTCTGTTAGGGTAATCTTCATCATATATTTCTTTACCCTTTCCAATGTGTGCTGAAGGTGGAGGTGGAATATATTTCATGTCTGGCACTCCACTTATTATAACAGAGGGAGAAAATGATCTAATTTCATTTTGTTGAAGTATTTTTGGATGTGGAGGAAGTGAGCATTCATCAACCTCAAACCAATTCACATTATCATCAATGTCAGGTATGATAAGTGGTTGATCAGGTGTTGGTGGTTTGGTAATGATGACATGTCTATCTCTTTCAATAAGCTCTGGAAAATGTAATTCTTCCTCTTCAGTAGTAACTAGAGTAGTTACTACTGGTGTTACTTCAGGAGTTACTACTGATAGGGCATCAGTAGTATTTGCTGCTATTAATTCCTTTTCTTCATTTACTACTGCTAAAATATCAGTAGTAGAGGTTACTACTGGTATTTCCTTTTCAACTTGTTCTTCCATTGTAGCAGTAGAAATAGGCTCTTCTTCTGTCACCATCATCTCTGGGCCTTCATCAACATTTGTTTCTTTTAAATTTAAAAGGGAGGATGCTGCTGCTGCTATAGATTCATCAATCATTGTCTGTATATTATCCTTCTCCCCCTTAGTGAGCTCAACTGGTGGAGCCTCACTATCATCAATCCTTTTCTTCAATTGTCTGATGATTTTGGCTTGTTGATAAAGCATGTGCTCATATAATCTCATTCTTCTGTTGATGGTGTTGACATGCCTTTTCATTGCAGCCATGGTTTTCCCTTGGTTAGTTAAATATATATGGCAATTTTGTACAGTGGACTCAAGAGAATCCACTTTATCCGTCAATTGAGTGATTTTAATACTGCCCTCACTCCATCTAGCAAGATCATCGGGCTTACTAACAGGTACATTGGTTTTAAGGTTTTCCTTCCTTTCCATCAATTCCACAGATCTGCCCTCATCACTGCTTGGTGATTCATTGGGTCTTTTAGACATTCTCTTCTTCCTAGAAGAAGCAGAGATGCCCCCCCTTGTGGTTTCTTGGCACCGGGGTCCTTTGAGTAATTCCTCAAAAGAGTCATCACTCAAAGTTGCCGAGGTTTGGGTCCTAATGATGTTTTCACTGTCCTGTGCACCCACCTTTGGGGCATCAGTAGTGAAAGCCCTCCCCTCATGTCCTCTCTCCTCCTTGGAGGACAACTCTTTGAGCCTGGGGTGTGACTCGATTTGTCCCCTGGTGTCCTTTGAAGAAAGTTTCTTTCTTTTATAAATTGTGGAAATGTTTTTGGTTTTGTCTGGTAGGTCTTCCACAGAGTGAAGAGTAGCACTCTGCAGATTTATATCAAGTTCCTGGGACACATTCAGGACTTCTGTTTGGGTTGGTGATTGAGTGGCTATTTGGATTGGTGTTTGGGCTGTATTTGGGGGTGATGGAGTGGGTTGAGGTTCAACTTGGGTTGTAGCAATGGTTGAACCCTCTCCAATATTGGGTTGATCTTTGATCATGTTAGGAAACAGAGGGGTTTCCTTGCCCGAAAATTTAAATTGTTTTCTCATATTTGAGAAAACTTTCTTGTTCAACTCAGGTAATAGAAAAATGTTTTTAGGAGTTGACAAGTTTTGTAATTCACAGTTTATGATATGTTGTAGAAATCTGGGATACATTAAAAATTTAGAAGAACTAAGATTTCCCAACATACCATCAAATATCATGTTTGAAAAATTAAATACTTGGTCTGTGCATAAACAGACAACAGCAGAGGCTATTGCCTTATTAAACTCATTCCAAGTACTTCTTTTAGGAGAAATACAATGCTGAATGGTATGTATTAAAAATTTCCATTGTGGAGAGAGAAGACCCTTTTGAAAAGTAACTATATTCAGTCTTCCCTCATATCCCATTTTATTCAAAATTTCAGCAATGTATTCCTTAGGAAGAGTGGACATACCTGAATCATCGTGTAATTGTAGATGGTGTCTGATTGATTGTTCTGTTACTGTGATGTGCTTTCCATCTACTTTAGATTTTATCATTGATGATGTTGTTCCTTCTGTTCGCTCAGCATTGGTCCAGAAATCCACCAAGTGCTGTTGATATGATTTTGGTTTTACAGTTAAGGCAAACTGTATATATGAATTTCTCAAAAATTTTACGATCGGACGGAAATCTTTTGTTCCGTCGGGATTCTTTAAAAATGCAACCATATTGTGAAATTCTGAGTATTTGAGATCGGTTTGCACATCGAGAGTTTGTAAAGTTGCCATTGTTTTTGAGATTTTGCAAGAATTTTGTTACTGATGAAGAGTTTTTGATCGTAAACTAGGGTTTATCGAGAGGTGTTTAGAGAATCGAAGTAAAGATAATGCTAAATTAATCGTCTGCCGCCTTTTATATCTTTCGATTAAACCTGCAAAACTACGAAAATAGCCTTCGAATCATAACATAACGGTTATTTTCATGGGGGTTAGTTTGGTAATTGTGTTTATGAAAGACCAGTAGTAAATAAGATATCAGTAGTAAAACGTCAGTAGTATCTACTAACATCAGTAATGACTAAGGATTTTGACATCAGTAGTAACTATAGACATCAGTAGTAACCATTAACATACACGACCAGTAGTATATGAGAATACCAGTAGTACTGACTTACCAGTAGTATTTGTGTAAACCTAAAATACACCAGTAGTAATGAATTACCAGTAGTATTTTGTGCATACACTTTCACACCAGTAGTACAGCAATACCAGTAGTAAAACACTTAAAAAAAATATTTTACAACACTAAATTTACACATGATTTTAAGAGAGATTTTAAGTTATTAAAATCATTCCAATACTGCTGACCAAGAAGTTGAATCTTCCTACATCAAATGCTTTTGTAAAAAGATCTGCTAATTGATCATCAGTATGGATTTTAACTACTTTGATTAATTTCTTTTCATTACAATCTCTTATAAAGTGAAATCTTATTTCAATGTGTTTAGTTTTTGAATGTTTTACTGGATTATTCACAATACTAATAGCACTTTGATTATCAATAAAAATAGGAGTTTTAAGGATAGAGATACCAAAGTCTAGAAGTTGATTTTGAATCCATAGAACTTGAGCACAGCAAGCAGATGCAGCTACATATTCTGCTTCAGCAGTAGATGTTGATACATTTGTTTGCTTCTTACATTGCCATGACACCAGTCTTGATCCAAAGAATTGACATCCACCAGTAGTGGATTTTCTATCTTGACATTCACCTCCATAGTCACTATCTGTATAGGCTATTAGTTCAAAGGGTGAGTCATGTGGATACCATAGACCTAGTGATGGTTTGCCTTTCAAGTATCTGAATATTCTTTTAACAGCTTGCAAGTGTAGTTCTTTGGGTCTTGCTTGATATCTTGCACACACACAAACACTATACATAATGTCAGGTCTTGATGCAGTTAAGTACATCAAAGAGCCTATCATTGATCTATACAAGTGTTCATCTACATCCTCCCCCTCAACATCAGGATGTAGGTGTTTGTGTGTTTCCATTGGTGTACTAGCACTTTTACTGTCTTTCAAATCAAACTTTTCCAAGATGTCTTTGACATATTTTGATTGATTTATCAAAATACCATCAGTTCTTTGACTGACTTGGAGTCCAAGGAAGAAGTTCATTGGACCCATGGAGCTCATCTTGAATTTAATTTGCATCAGTTCTTCAAATTCTTTGCATAATAAATCATTGGTTGAGCCAAAGATGATATCATCTACATAAATTTGTACCAGTAGTATATCATCCTTGACTTTCTTTGTAAACAATGTTTTATCAATGGCTCCTCTTTTAAAGTTGTTCTTCAGTAAGTATGATGATAATGTGTCATACCATGCTCTTGGTGCCTGATGTAGGCCATATAGAGCTTTATCTAATTTGAACACATAATCACCATGTTTTGGATCTTCAAAACCTGGAGGTTGGCAAACATATACCTCTTCTTCAATTTTCCCGTATAGGAAAGCACTCTTAACATCCATTTGATAGACTTTGAATTTCTTGAATGAAGCATATGCTAGAAATATTCTTATTGCTTCAATTCTAGCAACAGGAGCATATACTTCATCATAGTCTATTCCTTCTTCTTGAGTGTATCCTTGGGCTACAAGTCTGGCTTTATTCTTGATCACTATACCTCTTTCATCTTTCTTGTTTCTGAATATCCATCTTGTTCCAATGGCTCTTTTTCCTTTGGGTAGAGGTACAAGTGTCCAAACAGCTTGTAATTTAAATTGAAGGAGTTCCTCTTGCATTGCCTCAATCCAGTTTGAGTCCTTCATTGCTTGTTGGATCTTCTTTGGTTCATCCTGAGACAGAAAGCATTCATACATACATTCATTAGCAATTAAACTAATGTTACACATATTTGCAGTTAAGCTTTTATTTAATTTGCTTCTTGTTTGAAGTGGTGAGTTGACATCACTTAGAACAAGGTCTAATGGATGGTTCTTTTGAGTCCTTGTAGTTGTAGCTTTTTCAACCACTAGTTGATTTTCAAGATTGGACTCATTTGTCTCAGGCAGTTGTTCATCTTGTGATTCTTCATTGTCATGGATGTTTGGTTCATCATCATCTTGGTCAGAATTACTACTGCTATTGTCTTTGTTGAGATCAGTAGTATTGTTGTTGTTACTGGTATCAGTAGTATCTTGAGAATCTAGGTTATTGTTGGGACCAGTAGTATTTTCAGTACTATTACTGGTACCAGTAGTATTGGAATTACTACTGACCTCATTCTCAGAGTTACTACTGCTTTCAAAATTTGAGTTATTACTGACATCAGTATTAACTATGGGAGCAGTATCAACAACTATGTATCTCATCTTTTCTTGACCAGTATAAACAGATGATGTTCCTTCTTTTTGATTAAGACAATTTGAATTACCTGCATTGAAATTCATATTAGAATTAAAGGATTTGGTTAGATTGTCTATGTCAAATAGCCAATCTGGACCATTTCCTTGTTCATTAGGTACATTTTCATTAAAGGATACATTGATGCTTTCTTCAATTATCCTTAGTCTTTTGTTGAATACTCTGTATGATTTGCTTTGAGTAGAGTATCCCACAAAGATTCCATCATCAGCTTTGCAGTCAAACTTACCAATTTGTTCTCTTGTAATCAGAATAGTACAAGGACAGCCAAATGATTTTAAGAAACTTATAGAAGGTTTTCTTTTATTAAAAAGTTCATATGGTGTTTTAAAATGTGGCTTAACTATTAATACTCTGTTTTGAACATAACAGGCAGTATTAACAGCTTCAGCCCAAAAAGTGATTGGTAATTTTGAATCTGCTAGCATTGATCTTGCTGCTTCAATGATGGTTCTATTTCTTCTTTCAGCTACACCATTTTGTTGTGGAGTTCTAGGTGAGCTGTATTGCCTGTCAATACCTTTAAAATCACAAAAGTTAATTAAGTTAGCATTTTTAAATTCTGTGCCATTGTCACATCTTATGGCTTTAACTTTTTGATCAGATGTGTTTTCCAGTTTGATAATTAAGTTTTTTATGAGTTCACTTGTTTCATCCTTCGTCCTGAGAAAGAAAACCCATGTATATCTGGAAAAGTCATCAGTAATAACAAGACAATATTGTTTCTTTCCAATACTCATTACATTTGTAGGTCCAAAAAGGTCCATATGTAAGAGCTGTAAAGGAACAGAAATAGAGTTCACAGTTTTGGACTTATGAGAAGTCTTGTGTTGTTTACCTTTTAGGCATGCAACACAGTGATGATCACACATGAATTGTTTTTGAGGTAGTCCAATGACCAGATTTCTTTTTACTAAATTATTCATGTTTTTAAAATTTGTGTGACACATCCTTCTATGCCAAAGTTCTGATTCAGTGGTGTTTGCCTTGGATATAAAACAGTTGACCTCATTTGTAGAAATGAGTTCTCCCCCTATATCCAGGCAATACACATTGTTTCTCCTTGGAGTTCTTAAAACAACATATTTTTCATCTAAAATAAACTCAGGAGAAAGAATGATGCACTCAATGTCTGTGAACAGAATCTTGTTCTTTTTATCACAAACTTGAGACACACTGACAAGATTGTATTTTAGTTCAGCTACATAAAATACATCATCAAAGGTAATTTTTCCATTAGTAACAGTACCTTTACCTGTAATCTTACCTCCCTGGGGATTCTCACCAAATGCCACATATCCTCCATCAAATAACTTGAAATCTTTAAGAATTTGCAGATTTCCAGTCATGTGCCTTGAGCATCCACTATCAATATGCCATGTTCTTCCTTCTTCTGAGATCTGAATGCTCTGCACAAGTGAGTAAAGGATTAGTTAAGTTTGGGAACCCAAGCTTTATATGTCTTGGGTTCATCCTTTGAGAAATGAGCTTTTGGGGATTTAACTTTAAAGACTTTTGGTACCCATACTTGTTTATTACTGGTATTTTGTTTTACTACTGTCCTTTTGTAGTTATTACTGGTGTGAGAATTTCCTACTGATCTTGGTTTATACCCATTGTTTTTAGCTTTTGAATACTTTACTACTGATGGACCAGTAGTATTTGGGTACTTACCATGTTTAGAATGACCAGTAGTGTTTTTAGAGTTAACACCAGTAGTGTTTTTGAAATTTGTTTTGGGAGCAGTAGTATTTTTGAAATTAGGGTTATTACCAGTAGTATTCTTGTACTGGTACCATACAGCATTATAATTAGGGTTAACACCAGTAGTAAATTTGTTAGAGTTTCTACTGGTGTTGGAAAATTTAAAATATTGTTTATTTTGATTAGATTTTCCATTGTTCTTGAAGTAATTGCTGTTCTTTGGGCTGCCAACTCTTCTGTTTTGCACAAATCTTTGTGCACTTCTTCCAAATCTTGGAGTTTCAGCAATTGGAGTTTTTATTGTATTTACTACTGAAGGACCAGTAGTATTTTTTAACCTTTGAGTTTTTGCATTTTCTTTAAAAGCTTTAAATTCCTTTAACTCCTTGCAATTTATTGGATTGAAGTGACAATCCTTTGCTAAATGATTTACTTTGTTGCAAATAACACATTTTAATTTATTTTCTTGAGCCTTTATTGTTTTTCTTTGTTCTAAGAGTTGGTTTCTATTTCTTTGGTTTCCTCTTTTTAGAATTTTGGGTATATTTTCTGCATTATATTTAGGAGAATCATTTGGACTTTGAGCTGTGTGAAAACTTGTATCAATTGATTTAGGTGATTCAGTTTGAGATATTGTAAAGTCAATTGATTGCTCATCATCTGAAGAATCATTTGATTCAGATGTTTCATTATTAGATTCAGTTTGTTTTTCAGTTTTTAATTCATTAATGATTCTTTCTGAACTATTTTTAAGTGGAGGAATGAATTTATGTGGAGGTGGTACAGCATGATATCCCACCCCATGAACAACATTTTCTGTAGTTTGATTATTAGTTAATTCATCTAGAATTTTAGTGCTTCTTTCAAACTTTTTAATTGTTAATTTATTTTGTTCAATTTCAAGCTGACATTCTTCTAATTTACTTGTTAGTTCTTTGTTTTTTGTTTCATAGAACTCTTTCTCATCCACAGCTTGAAGCAATTCTTCCTTGATCCGTTGATCAATCATCTTGTACACCTTTATTTGATGTTCTTGATCAGCAATCACACTATCAAACTCATGATTTCTTCTGATTGCTTTTGCTAGATCTTCATTTAATTTAGTGTTTTCTTTTTCTAGATTTTTAATAATTTTAGCACATTCAGGAGTACAAGGTTTAGATTTTACCTCAGTTTTGTTGTCAGTAAAGGCCATGAGAGCTTGATTTTGAGTATGCTCTTCTGCTTGGAAGCTCCAGTCATAGCCTTGTCCTTGTTGTGACACAAGAGCAGTTGATTTTGATCTTTTGTCTGGTTGAGGACATTCTTTTGCAAAGTGACCAAGGTTGTTACAGTTGTAACACTTGACTTTAGTCTTGTCAAATCCTGCTTTGTCACCTTTGTTGAAATTGAGGCTTGTCCTACCAGTTCTTTTTAAGAATCTTTTGGTCCTTAGGCTCAGCATAGCCATCTGCCATTTAAGATCCATCTCCTCAAGATCATCTGGATTCAATTGTTCCAAGTCATCACTAATCAATGCAGTATGCACATGACTAGTGAAGAAGGATTCTCTTGCAGTATCCCCAGAATCTGCAGCCTTTCCTGTGGAGGTTTCTTGTCCTTGACCTGTACTAGACACAAATGCAGCATTGTTAGAAGAAATAGAAGGGTTTTTGTGATTTACCTCAGTTTCAAACACTCTGAGATCATTATAGAGTTCATCTAACTCCTTTTCTTCTAAAGCATCTCTTTGTCTATACACCACTGTGTACATGGCCCATTCTTCACTAAGAGACCTTAGGAACTTCATGTTGACATCTTCTTGATCCATCTTTACACCAACTTGGTTGAGTTCACCAATTAGTTTGTTGAATCTGTCAAACACTTGAGTGAGTGTTTCATTGGGTTTTCCTTTGAAATTTTCAAAGTCTTGTTTGAGAACAGACTTCATGTTTCTTTTTGTACTCTTTGTCCCAACGAATCTCTTCTCCAGTGCTTCCCAAAGCAACTTAGCATCATCATATTCAACAAAGAGATGTTGATAATCATTAGGAATGGCCAGTAGGAGAGTGCTTAGAGTTTTGAGTTCGATGCCTTTATCTTTCTTCTCCTTCTCACATTTAAGTTTGTCTGCCTCAGTTACAGAGCTGCTTGCTTGAAGTTGACCAGTTTTGTTTCCTTCACAAACGACTTCCCACATGGAATAATCTGTAATAAGCATGTATTGCTTAATACGATTCTTCCACATCCCAAAGTTATTGGGAGTGAGCATAGGGATTTTGTTGGCCTGAGTGCTTTCATTATTATCAGTCATGATTAATAATGTGTGTGTTTTAAAAATTAAAACTTTTTGTTGTTCTTAACAAATAGTAGATCTAGAACCAATAAGCTCTGATACCACTTGTCAGGATCGAATAACTATAGACAAGTTAATAAACACCTTAGATCTAATTGATGATAGAAGTTGCAGCGGATCAACACTATATCAATAATTAAGAACAATGAACTGTATGAACAATAAACAAGAATATTAAGAACACAGTTTCACAAAAAGCTTCAATGTATATTATTGAGTTAACAATACACACGTACGTTTACAATTCGTAAGGAACATACTTATAGTAGTCCTTGAAGCTAAACTATTTACCCTAGTTATTCTAGGATTTGATTTACATCGAATTATAAAAAATATACATTTAATTACATTCTATAACTATCTCTACGAAGATCTCGGACTTGATATCTTCCAAAAACGCGTATCAGTAGTAACTGCAATCACCAGTAGTAAATAAGTAACATCAGTAGTAAACTTGGTGATCAGTAGTAAGTCCAGAAACCAACGTCAGTAGTAACTACTAAGATCAGTAGTATCTTCAATAAGCTTGATCAGTAGTAACTTTAGTTATAGCTTACACCAGTATCAACTTCATCAGTAGTAAATGTTTTCTGCCCCATCAGTACTAAGTATGTCAGTACTAACTGCAGCATCAGTAATAAGTTGATCTGTGTTTTGCTCCAACAAACTGTCCTTCAGTTTTTAATAGAGTTATTATTAGTGAATTTTTGTGATTGAACTCACCTGTTAATATGCCCTCATAGTTTGTATCATGTTTCATGTTATGACAGTGAAAATATAATTAATTGACGGTTATGCAAATTTAGGACTACATGCTATTAATGCAAATTATATTTGTGGCTTAAGAGAATGATGATTTATATTATATTCGTGGCTTTGGAATCGGTTTAGTGGCTTGGACTAATATAATTAATACAAATTTAATACTACATAGTATTAATTGTAATTTTGGTTTTGGAACTCAATTTTTATGTTAATATAGAAGATACATATAAAAAGAAATAAACATAAATTCAACAACAATCAATATAATTAATAAAGCATAAATTCAACAACTATCAATATAATTAATTGATATTTTCTTACTAATTAGAGAATCACAAGTTGTGAAAAACGGCGATAAAACCTATTAATTGGATTAAAAGTAAAATAATAAATCAAATGAACAACAATTTGTGACCATTAATATGATAAGTATCCATCTTAAATAATTGTGATAATATCATACAATAATTTGTGACCATTAACATGAGAAGATGTTCATCTTAAATAATTGTGATAATATCATACACAATTTCATATACTATAATGACTAGCTGGTACCCGCGCAATGCGGCGGCAGGTACCTTTCAATAATATTTTACAGCAAACAAAAGTTGTTTAGATGCACGTTCATTTCCTAGAACAAAATGATTGTTAACGTGTCTTGATGTCTAAACTCCGTCAAGGATATAACGAATGTTAACATTGATGACAATTTCCATTGTTGGAATCAAAATTTTAAGAAAAAAAAAAAAGAATGTGTTCCATGCGCATGGATAGATTAAAATTTATTGGTACTAATATCTAACATTCTAGAAGCGATAGTGTATTACTGGAGAACATACCATTTACCTATTGTTAATATTTAGTAATAACCTTATAGATTTTCCTATTGTTAAAATTTGCTAATTATTGCATCAAAAGTCAATTAACCTAGAATCACTAGTGCACAACTCAAACAATGGAATAAAACAAAATATGAATTAGACTAAACAAATTCACCCAAAAATTTTGTAACATTTCAAATAGAGGAATGATATATTGTCCTATATATACAATAGGCATAAAAAGATTATTGTAAATTACAAATAAACTCTAATTTAACATGATATTTCTTTCCCTCTTTTTACTCTTATTTAATATTTAATATAATATAATAGATTCTTAAAGCTTTTATTCAGAGTATCCACATTCACAACCTTTTTAAAAGGTTGATCGCCTATTTAAGAATTAAAAATTTAAAAGAGCGCTCGATCTTTAGCGATTGAGTTGAAACGAAAGACTTTCCTAAACTAATATTTTATTATTACTGGTAATCATGCTTTTTTACCTGTGGGTGTAAAGAGTTTTTTATATAAATACCACTTTTCATCCGGGAGTTTCATCACCATCAAGAATCAATTTAGCATTCCTTTCTAAAATCACCCAAAACCATCCATGTTAATTTGTAATTATTGATCTATAACCATATGTAGTAGGGGCCTGCCTTAACATGTAACCAAGGATGACCTTGACTCCTGAACAAAAATCATGAAGCCAAAGAAAACATAACCAAGCATTACCAACATTAATAAGAAGTATTCACATAGTTATCGAGAAGAGAATGTCATATAAACTTACCTGATCAGGAACTCTAAGATACTTAATCGTATTACGACAAATATAGCATTCAGGCATTCACCAAAACCTATCTCTATCCAACACAAATAAGTTTACAACAAAATTAGAATAAATTTATGGTGTAGAACCACGGATCAAATCATGTTCACTGACTTAGCACTCAAGATGCTGGATTTCTCTGACTTATGCAGCGTCGCATCCTGCTTTTTAACAATGATCAAACATGTATCAGGAGACTAAAATTGTGTTGGATAGAAACTATCAGTCCCATCTGAACCACAAGCACTAAAATTGTAGCCCTGTATAGAAACCAACAACATTACCCATTATTCCACACACAAATATACAAAACAATTGTGAAAAAATACAAGAATTTAGTAGTAACTAAAAAGTACCGATACATTAAAATTCTCTAAGAGCATTAAGTTGTACCTTCGATGAAGCAGATGTTATTGGAGCTTTAAAAGCATGCATATTCAACTTTTCATCATTTAATATGGACATACAGATCTCAAGTGTAACGAATTGCAAGTTCAAAAACCCACTCCCCAATTTAAATTCACATAATTTGAGAGTTTAATCACTCATTTCTCTGCATTGTTCAAACTGAAAACACATTAACACATACCTTACAACCATCAATTACCAGATTTAATTAATTTTGGATAATCTTTAAATGCCTAGTGTTCAATAGACAAATAAGCAAAAGACAAAACAGGAATTGAAACCATAATTGCTTCCAAGCTGATAAACTGAAAAATGAAATTAGGAAGTTACCAATAGTTGGAAGATTCTGAAGGTGTTGACGTGTAGAAGCTTCCTCTTGAAGGATCATACGTAAGGGTTTATTAGTAGTGGACGTTGAGACTATTGTCCGGCGATAAGGAGGGCTTCAATTCAAGGAGGCAGCCGAAACCGTGTCTAATGTGGGCGATGAGTCTCTTAGAATGGGCCAAATGACCGTTGCTAAGGCCACATGTTTCGGAGGAGCATCCGTCATAGAATTTTGGAACTCTGGCGGAGAAGAGATGAGATTTCCGGCTGAATGCAGTGGTGGTTGTGCACGTTCGTACAACATCTTGTGTGTTGTTAATATTTGTAGGTTGATGTATACGATGGCCATATGTCCATTGAGGCGGTGGTTGAAGGAATCGAGGAGGTTGCAAAAGTATTGAATTTAACGATGGGGCAGTTTTGGAATGTCAATCGACTAAATTGAATGGTTAAGGGGTATGCGAAACGGCTATTTCTTTTTAGGCGTTGGAAGTAAGGTCAGCACAATTAGGATATTTGGATGTTTTAAGAAGCAATAAGTATCCCAACTTGTAGGTTAGATGGTTAGCGCGCATTTGCAGGAACCTGTTGGTCCCGTGTTCGAATCTTGTCCCATGCTTTAATTTTTTAAACGCAATTCAAAGATAAAAATGGTAAGTGTGTTGGCTGAATTTTCAGCCTTTCTATTTGTGGAAGGGGTAAATGCTTTATAATATAGTATAGATAACTATTAGATTATTATATAATATAACTTTTATACAAAATGTACATAAATAATGAATAACAAATTTTTACATATATACAAAAGAGACTTGTAATTTTAAACAAAAACAATAACGTACTCTCTATAAAACAAAATCATAAAGAGTTCATCTCTATGACTTTTTTTTCTTCAAAAAGTACAAATTGTAAAGATTATATGCAACTTTAAAGTTGGAACTCAATTTTTATGTATATATAGATATGAAATATCAATTTTCTTTTCCAATTTCTGTATACCGATTATTCTGCATACATTGATTTTGTAACTTTTACTATTTTTTTCGGGGTAAATTTTGAAACGGGTTAAAAATGGCCTAGAGTGTATTTTTAAAATGCATCTTCAATTATTTTTTTTTGGAAATAATTATTTAGGCTATTATCATTTATCAAGAAGAATATAGTTTATAGAGGTGTACAAAATCCAGATCGAAATAGTGATACGGACAAACCCACGGAATTGTACCGGTACTAAGTATATACTTCATTCAATTCAAAATAAGTGACACACTTTAGGGTTCCACACTTTTTAAGGCAAAAGATTATAATGATAATTAAATTAGATTAATTAGATGGTTAATGAAGATTGAATCTCACAACTTTTGAATAAATTGAGGTTGATGATGTTTAAAAGTAAAAAGTAAGGATAAAAGGGTTATTTCACTTTATTAAAGTAGATAGTTAGTGGGTGTGAGTCTCATTATCTTTTGCCAAATAAGGTAATTTTTTAAAGTGTCTCACTTATTTTAAATCACCCTAAAGGGAAAGTGTGTCACTTATTTTAGATCGTAGGAAGTACAATACTTGTTATAGCAAAAAGCCGGATAGTTCGCTATGTGCCTAGTGACGGGTTGGGCCAAAACCCATTTTTTTATTCTTGCCTCTAGTTAAAACAATGTCAAAACATGTTGGTTCCGGTTAACGAATAAATGTTTATTTTGCCTACAATGTAGCTTGGAAAACCAATACCAAAAATGTTTAGATCACCAGAACTAGTAGTTCTTTTATATCTTATTTTTTATTTTTCAGTTGCAATTAAATCTGGTTAGTTGCTTCCCCCCTTTTCTTTTCCCTTACCCTACCCTTTCATTTCCGCTTACCCCAATTTATTTCTTCGGAGCCGTTTCTTTTCCCGTCCCCCCGCCCCGGCATAGCGCTTCGCTCACTATCCAAATGAAAGACGATCGATTATCTACCCAAGAAGATAGAGAGTCCCACATACGAGAAAAGGTCACTTAGGCTCTTCGGTATTCCTTCGTGACTGAGGCGGTAAGTCGCTTTCTTGCCCTATTCTGAATAGAACTGGAGCCGGCTTTGCTTTCAACACTATAAGGGTACGTTTGGTATAGAGAATGAAATTGCAGAGAAATGATTGCAGAGAATGAAATTGCAGAGAAAGAGAATTAGTCTGAAGAATGGGAATTGACTCTTCTCTTTGGTAACACAGAGACTTCAACAGAGAATTATAACAGAGAATCATTTCTCTTGTTTGGTGCAACAAAAAAATCTAGAGAAATGTACCAACTTTATAATTAGCAAATATTTTTTCCCACAACAATCATTATTAGTACATAAAACATACAAAAATTATGGATAAATCAATGATAATAAATACATTAATAAAATCAATAATACCATCCAAAAACATAAATCATAACATCACTTCAAGAATAATGTGTAACTAGCCTCTAAACCATTTTCAAGGGCAACAACAACACTAGCAGATTCTAAATTAGCAATAAAAGAAATTCGAGAACTAGAAATGTCTATTGATTTATTTAATTCCATATGATATGATAAACTTCAGTTGTTCCAATCTGTGATGAATTTAACAACCTGATGACACTTTCAACCAGTTCCAAAATTGCACCAATTATTGATGGTGACAAATGTGCGAAAAATGTTACAACCACTACATAAATCTCCACTGCTTTGAATAACTGTTCATCTTGAACAATACATCATGCTAAAGCAAAATAAGCATTCAATTTGTCCATGATTGGATAAGTATAAGGATAGGAGGGCACAAACAACTGAACAAGTTTATCTGCAGAATCATAAACATCAACCTGTTATTAACATCACAAAACATCAATCTGTTATTAACATCACAGATATTTAATTGGATTGAAGCCAGAGACGAGATTAATCGATTTGATTGCACGAGAAGGCGACATTAGTCAATTAATACAGACGAAATTGAGAGACGGATAGATAGAGATCGAAAGACAGATAAACAGTTACCTTGACTGTGGAGAAGTATCGGCGGAAGACTAAATTGTACGAGACGACGAAGACGGCTACGAGGGAAAGAAAAAGCTGCGCTAGGTAGAGAGAAACGAATGAGGCTTTGATGGGCTTTCAAATCTCCGTCATTTTTTTTTAATTCTCGGTTTTCTATTCTCCCCTTTTCCCTTCATTCAGTAGAGAATTAAAATTAGAAAATAGGAAATGTTTTATTTCTCCATCTCCCTTTCTCAATGTAACCAAACAAGTGATATCATTGCTATTTCCATTTCTCTCCCTTCAACTCTCTGTACCAAACACACCCTAAACACCTCTAAATTTGTATAGTCCCATCCTAATAACTCGTGAGGAGGTTGAAGGACCATTAGCGCATTTAATCATTTATAGAGGGTCATTTTGTACATCCAAGTCTATAAATTAAACAGAGAATTAGGGTTTACAAACATTTTTTAATTTAGCTCTAATGTGAGCGCCTCTCTCTTAAAAAACGATCTTCTCTTTCAAAGTTAGGTTTTTAGCTCCGAATCTAATCGATTACAATCGTCTAAATCTGGTCGATCATCCATGAATCGTCTTCTATGTCTTCTAACTAACTGAATGAATCCTTGATTTTTCTTAAATCTGAAAGAAAAAAGGGGTCTAATGGAGTTTGGGAAATGATGCTAAACGATATCGAAACATGTATCATAGGCACATAATGTGTTCTGCTGAACGAAATCTATTTGCACGTCAGTCTGATCCCAAACTTCATCTTAATTTCTCATTTTATGTGTTGGCTTCTATAAACATAGGCCTCGTTTGTTTATAAGATCTATTATTGTTTTGGGTTTAGATATTTCAAATTATGTTTTCGAATTGTTCTTACTATGCGATTGTGTATTTCCTATGTGTTTCGACCATGAATTAATTTTGTTTTCAGTTTTTTTTATTTAAAGTATTTGTTTTTTTTTTGGGGGTTTTATGCCTTGGAAAACATGTAATGGCATCAATTTTCAGACTGCATAATACTGGAAAATATATTTGCAGTAACATGTAAGGATAATAATGTATACTCTAAAACGTAACGTAGAATAATGTCAGGCTTTTGAGTTTGCATTGTTACAGTGTGGCATTCTTCTGTTCTGATGAGGAGGCAAAATTTGTCGCAATTACTAAAAATTAGTTGCTTTTTCCAAGTTTTTTCCAAGAAATTAGTAGCATTTTTCTAAAGATCAGAAAATTTAAGTTTATGAATCAAATAAGCTTTACCAAATATGCACAGAGCATCTTCAAGCTTCGTCCAATTGAAATACGTAGCATATGGGAATTTCGATCATTTAGTTGCAAATGAGCCGATAAAGCATATATTTTATCTTTAACTGGTTAAATAAAAATGTATTACTTCAAAAGCGAACTTTGTCAAACGTAGGGGTTACAATTTATGAAAAACTGACATAAAAATAAATATGTATTGATCGACTTATATTTTCTCCGTATCATAATAAGTATTTGAGTTTTTATGGTTTTCGAAGCAAAAAGTTAAAATAATTTTAAAATATATTAAATTACATAGTTAGTAAATGATGAATTCTATTTTTTCTTGAAAAAAGTGATACTTCTTTCGTCCCAAAAAAATACCCATTTCTTTTGGCCACGAGTATTAAGAAGATAGTTAATGTTGAAGTTATTGATAATACTTTTGATTAAAATGTAGAGTTTGGCTAACTCATGCCTGAGATAAATACGTTTAATAAACTCAAACTTACATTTGAACTTATGAATATATATTTAATTAATGCAAAAATTAAAATTCATTAATTACTAATAAATGTATTTATTCGTTATGAAAGGAAATATATAGTTCATTTAACACTTCTAATCTCCCTAAGGGCATGAGTTAGAAAAGAGAAGATTAGAGAGAGAAATATAATTATTGGATAGTAGTGGGGTTTTTAAAACACCTATAAATAGAAAGTGTATCACCTATTGTGATACAGAGGAAGTACTAAAAAAATTAGGTTCGAGTCAATGATAATTTAAGTAGATCAATTTTTCAACTTGCTTAATTATTAAAAAATTTTAAAAACATATAATTATACTTGGTTATAGTTTATTAATTTAAATGTAACTAATAGTTAGATAAAAACTAAAAGAGCTACTTAATATTTAATTTAAATGTAACTAATAGTTAGATAAAAATTAAAAGAGCTACTTAATAATTTGATATTTTTTTATTAATTGTGGAATACCAACATGTTTGACCCCTTAACCCTTTTGACATACTAACTTGATTAACCCGTTTAATTATTCGGGTTATATGAGTTATGTTCAGGTTGAAAATAATGAGGTTACAATTGAGACATCTGATCCATTCAAATAGACATGTCGGTTTCGGGTTGAATGTTTCGGACCCGTGAATACAAACCTCGCGAATCTAAACCCGACTTGAGTTATCACTCCTAGTCAAATAGGCTACGCTCAAGAATCGCCTAAAATATTTTTAAAAGTTACATTATTAATGAAATTATATAAATATTTAATTATATTTAACACACAAATTGTGTGTATAAAAAATCTTAAATTTGTTGGGCAAAAAATGTTACTACCTCCTTCTCAAAATAATTGTCCATAGATAAGAATCGTCGTAATTTAAAAAAAATACATTTATTACTAGGACGAAAAGAATATTATCCAATAACACTTTTTACACAACCAAGTGACCAACCCATAAATGCTCTTCTTTTTGTTTATTAATAGAATGAAATGCGTTTCTCTTTGCCCAACAGTATGATCATAATATAGAAGGTGGCTGTTGATGTCAATGATTTGCCTTAATCCGTTGGCATGTGTAAGTACAAAAATACCCTTTAGTCTTATTAATAATCCCTTCATTAGACAACTCCTAATAGTGACGTCAACTAACACTTTAGTTTTTGTCAAATCAACGCTATGTCTAATCTTCCGCTTTTCCACTCTTCCTCTAACCGACGAATTGAGCTCCTAACCGCTAAACTGATCAGACGTGCTGTGCTAATTAATGTTGGTTGGGAGAAGTCATGTCCCGCAATCTTGTTTATCTAGCCCCTGATTTTTTTTCTTTTCTAGTAGTGTAAAAAAATAAATACTTTATCATATTACTTTCTTTGAATCTTTTTTTTATTTTCTTTAATGGCACCTAATTTACTTCAAATTGACCACAAACTTGAACTCATGATCATTAGGTCATAGACAATATGTTACACCTTATACTAATACCACTAGGTTACAAATCTTAGATGAATCTTTTTGTAACTGTAATTCATTCCTTGCCTTGGTCAAAACTCCCAAATATCCCACTACCCTTGATGTAACAAATCTCTGAAGTCTGAATTTACAATTTTTTGGTATGATTATCTGGCATTCGTTCATGGATTTACAATTGATGTAACAAAACGAGTGTTTTTATTGCCTTTTTTGGTGGTTACTTCAAGGTCAAGGTCAATATACAAAAGAAATGAGGTTTAGTTTCTCGTGCAAGGTGAGTTGCTCACATAATAAAGATTTAAACCTTTTGATTTATATATGAATTTGGGCTTGTAGAATAATTGGGAGAACACGAATTACACCAATGCTACAATGGCCTAAAAGATTGTTTACCATGGATTTTGAACAAGCTTTAGCATGGAAAATATCTGGTTTTAAACAACCATTATGTAGATGGATGGGATGATCCTCGTTTGATGATTAAAGATGTTTTAATGGATAATGCTTACTACTATAATATAACGAGGCAGTATGGCCCGTGCGATGCACGGGCTTCGTTTACTATAATGAGTTATTTTGAGTGTACATTGTGTACAATTTACTGGTATCACCTGGAAAGTACGAAAAGCGTGATCGGTTACATGTTTAACTTTGATTGCGAGTGTTCTACTAAATGAGCAAAGTTGTTCTTAATGTATATTGATCTTTAGGGTTTGTTGTTATATATTGAGTCACATGGTTTGTGTATGTTAATTGCAATTATTTCTTTATCTTGAAATATATTTCGTATACGTAGGTAGGCCTGTGTAGATTGGACAGAGAACCGACCGGGATTACAGAACCGCACCTGATCGAACCGAGCTCCATCGGTTCGGTTCTCGGTTCTAATTTTTATGAAAAAAATCAGTTCTCGATTCCAACCGGTTCGGTTCCGAGCGGTCCGATTCGGTCCAAAACCGAAAAAAATCAGATCTCGGTTCTAATTTTTATGAAAAAAATCAGTTCTCGGTTCTAATTTTTATGAAAAAAATCAGTTATCGGTTCCAACCGGTTCGGTTCCGAGCGGTCCGATTAGGTCCAAAGCCGAAAAAAACCAAAAAACCCCAAAGAAATTGTCTCGGTTCTCGGTTCGGTTCCAACTGGTTCTCGATCCGGTTCGATTCAGTATGATTATTATAATAAACATAATTATACAAAATCTTATAAACATTTCCTATATTATTTCAAGACTCTTGATATGACAATTTGATGAAGTTATTACTTTTTAATATATTGTTTATTACATTATTTCTTATTCACATTTAATGATTGTAATAAAATATTACTTTATGTCATGTTATTTGATGGAGTTATATGCAAGAGTATTAGATGTCAATTTCAATTTAGAACTCAACTTTTTATTATATCTATCTATCTATATATAAACATTATAAAAATCAACATTATAAAATTATTAAATTGATACATGATTTCATAAAATTATAGAAGTATACAAAACATTATTAAATGCAAGG
This sequence comes from Calendula officinalis, assembly GCA_963853835.1. Lineage (NCBI taxonomy): Eukaryota > Viridiplantae > Streptophyta > Magnoliopsida > Asterales > Asteraceae > Calendula > Calendula officinalis. The sequence continues at coordinate 38,664,986 of OY970828.1, forward strand.
TTATATAATTTGTAGGGAATTTATTTTTTGATAAATGGAAGGTTATTTACTTTGTGTTAAATGCAAGGCTATTAAATGCAACTTCAAACTGGAACTCAATTTTTTATTATATAGAGATGATTATAATAAAATATTACTTTATGTCATATTATTTTATGTCATGTTATTTGATGGAATTATATGCAAGATTATTAGATGTCAATTTCAATTTAGAACTCAACTTTTTATTATATCTATCTATATATAAACATTATAAAATTATTAAATTGATACATGATTTCATAAAATTATAGAAGTATACAAAACATTATTAAATGCAAGGTTATATAATTTGTAGGGAATTTTATTTTTTGTTAAATGCAAGGTTATTTACTTTGTATTAAATGCAAGGCTATTAAATGCAACTTCAAACTGGAACTCAATTTTTTTATTATATTTAGACATAGATGATTGTAATAAAATATTACTTTATGTCATGTTATTTTATGTCATGTTATTTGATGGAGTTATACGCAAGGTTATATAATTATACAAAACATCATAAACATTTCCTATATTATTTCAAGACTCTTGATATGACAATTTAATGAAGTTATTAGTTTTTAATATATTGTTTATTACATTATTTCTTATTCACATTTAATGATTGTAATAAAATATTACTTTATGTCATGTTATTTTATGTCATGTTATTTGATGGAGTTATATGCAAGATTATTAGATGTCAATTTCAATTTAGAACTCAACTTTTTATTATATCTATCTATATATAAATATTATAAAAATGAACATTATAAAATTATTAAATTGATACATGATTTCATAAAATTATAGAAGTATACAAAACATTATTAAATGCAAGGTTATATAATTTGTAGGGAATTTTATTTTTTGTTAAATGCAAGGTTATTTACTTTGTAATAAATGCAACTTCAAATTGGAACTCAATTTTTTATTATATATAGATTTAACCGAATAACATACATTTACTCGCCGCAAAATATAGTTATTGGGTACCCACCACTGCATCGCTAGGTACCCATGTATGCATTTAAATGTATATATTTAACTATAAAACACCTAATTACATATGCAATATTGATGAGGTATAACGTATACACCTTCCCGACCGAACGACTTGACGAAGCCTTCCTGAACGGAAGGATTGAACGACCGCAAAAGGATTGATGATCCCAAGGACCGCGATCCAACCGACATGCGGGAATCACGGAAAGGGGGCCTCACAAGTACGATCGCACTAAATGCGACCAAGTCCCTAGGGCGGCTTCGGCGCAAGGCCAGGGTATTACCCTCCGGACCGAAGCTTCATGCGAGTACTTAATATCCATGGAGCTCGAGAAGGACCGGTCCGAAGAAAGATGTCTTCCTTTCCCGCCTAAGGATGACCGACTATAAATATGATCCTCTGGTGACCAACATGGATCACGAGCTTCCGGTACATTTATTACTCATATCATTTATTACCCCCACTTAATACGATCCTTACCAATCACGACCTCACGTCACTTACATACACATATACCGATTACTAACTTGAGCGTCGGAGTGTTCTCACGGGAAACCTCCCGGGGAGCATCTGACTAAGGGTTGTTCCGTTGTTTCAGGATCCACGAAGGAGAAGAGTATCGTTTATCCTTCCGGAGGAATCGTGAACCAACATATATAAAGTTCTAATCAAAATAAAAACTATTTATAGAAAAAACAATAGACACTATATACTGGCATTTCAGAACATCTAGACGACTTCTTGATAAAAATTGAATCACTTTTTATTGTATATTGTTGTCTTTACATTACAGGGATGAATATATATTTATACACAAAGAGATGAACACACAAAGGAAAGCAATTGATAGAGATCCCTGATTTCAAGGGCTGCAATCGTGGGATGAGCTGTACATGAATTGGTTTGATTTATTTCCTTTCTTGTATATTTGACTATTTAACACTCCCCCTCAAGTTGTATAGTGGGATTGCCAAAATTCAACTTGCCCAGTACTTCATGTAGGGACTTTCCCGCTAACAGCTTTGGTTAGGATGTCCGCGAGCTGATCTTCGGACCAAACAAATGGAAGAGTGATAATTTTTGCTTCTAATTTTTCTTTGATAAAATGTCGATCCACTTCTACATGTTTTGTTCGATCATGTTGGACTGGGTTTTCAGATATTTTAATTGCTGCCTCGTTGTCACTAAACACTTCACTGGATTTTCTTGGGGAATATCCTATCTCGGTCAGTAGTCGTCTTACCCATAACACTTCAGTTATCCCTTTTGCGATCCCTCGAAATTCTGCTTCGTCGCTTGATAGGGCTACAACTTTTTTTTTCTTGCTACGCCATGTTACGAGATTTCCACCAACAAGAGTAAAGTAACCTGCCGTTGATCTTCTGTTGTTTTTATCTCCTGCCCAATCTGCATCGGTATATAGTTGGGTTTCAAGATGACCATTTGGTTGAAACAGGATTCCATGTCCTACCGTTCCTTTGAGACATTTTATGATCCTTAAAAGTGCTTCCATGTGGGGTTTTTGAGGCTTGTGCATGAACTGACTCACCACTCCTACGACATATGCTATGTCTGGACGAGTGTGTGAGAGATATATTAGTTTCCCTACCATTCGTTGGTATCTTATTTTATCAACCGGGTCATCATTTTCTTCGTTGAGTAGCTTTTGGTTCATAATCATTGGTGTTTCTGCTGGTTTGCAATCGATCATTCCGGTCTCTGCCAGTAAATGAAGAACATATTTCTTTTGATGCATGAAGATTCCTTGCTTTGACCTTAGAACTTCGATTCCTAGGAAGTACTTGAGGTTTCCTAGGTCCTTCATTTCAAAGTCTGAGAACAAGCTCCTTTTTAATTTTGATATTTCTTCTTTGTCGTCACCTGTAATTATCATATCATCAACATAAATTATTAGACATGTTATCAATTTTCCCCTTCGTTTGAGAAATAAAGTATGGTCTGAGTTGCTTTGTTTGAACCCATAGCTTTTCATGGCTAAGGTAAATCTCCCAAACCAAGCTCTAGGGGATTGTTTTAAACCGTAAATAGATTTTTTAAGGCGACACACTTCCCTTTCTCTGAAATTGCTTATGAAACCGGGTGGAGCTTCCATGTATACTTCTTCATGTAGTTCCCCGTGTAAGAAGGCATTCTTTACATCAAATTGGTGTAGAGGCCATCCTTGGTTTGCTGCCACAGAGCAGAGGATTCTGATAGTGTTGATTTTTGCTACAGGAGAGAAAGTTTCTGAGTAATCAATCCCATATGTTTGTGTGTAGCCTTTTGCTACTAATCTTGCTTTATGTCTTTCAATCGTTCCATCCGGTTTGTATTTGATTATGAATACCCATCGACATCCAACGGTTTTTTTCCTGGTGGTAAGGTACATTTTATCAAAGTTTTGTTCTTTTGTAGGGCTTCCATTTCCTCATTCATTGCATCTTTCCACTCTCTTGATTTTAAGGTCTGCTCTGGGTTTGTAGGTATTTTTTCAGAACATAGGGCTACAGCGAACGCTTTGGCTTGATTAGATAAATTACCTTTGGCTATATTGGCCATTGGATATCTACCCTTCTTTGTCGTTTTTTCTGGTGAGTATCTATTAGGTGGAACACCCCGGTTTGATCTTGGAGGTAAAATGTATTGAGTGGATTCATCATCTTGGATTGTGTTGACTTCTTCTTCTCTTTCATTGTCCAATCCCTGCATGTTTTCTTGTACACATGGATTAGAATTGGTTGGGAGTGGATTACTTACCTCGGGTATCGGGATAGGAGGCGACTCTTGGGGGGCACTGTCTTCCGTGTGTTGAGAAGCTTCGGTATGTTGAGGAGCTTCAGTAGATTGAGGAGCTTCACAATCTTCTTGAGTATTAGCTTCGGTATGTTGAGGAGCTTCAGTACATTGAGGAGCTTCACAATCTTCTTGAGTATTGACTGTTGTCGTGTCGATTGTTTCAAGCCAACTCAGCGTGTCATTTGTATTACTTGTGTTCTCCCCCTGACTGTTGAGGTTGGCAGTGTAGTAGTATTCAGTTTCAAGGAAGTCACAATTCATGGTGGTAAACATGCGTCGGGTTTTTGGATTATAACACCTGTATCCTTTCTGATTAACTCCATACCCCACAAAAACACATTTTTCCGCACATGGGTCAAGTTTAGATCTAATAGTTTTTGGTATGTGAACAAAGACAGTACAACCAAAGATTCGAGGTTCAAGAGTGAGAGTGGGAGGAAGATTAGTGTATTCACTAAGGACTTGAAAAGGTGTTTTTAATTTTAAAATTTGGGTTGGAAGTCGATTGATGAGATAGGCCGCCATGACTAGAGCTTCGGGCCAGAAGGACTTTGGAACTTGTGATTCTATTAGAAGTGCCCGAGTAATTTCAAGAAGGATTCGATATTTCCGCTCGGCAACACCATTTTGCTCAGGGGTATGGGGACATGATGTTTGGTGAATTATACCTTTTTCTTGGCAAAATAGTTTCATATCTGAATTAATAAATTCTCCACCATTTTCAGATCTAAGGATTTGGATGGATTTTTCAAATTGGGTTTGGACTATGGTATAAAAGGATGTGAATTTTTCAAAAACTTACAATCATCAACAAACATGACAAAAAAACGAAAGTTTTGGCCACCAGCGATTGGAGCTGGACCCCATACATCTGAATGAATTAAAGAAAAAGGTTGGTCAACTCGTGTAAAATTTGGTTTAAAAGTTTTTCGATGACTTTTGGAAAACACGCACGTTTCACAATGTGTCTTACAATTTAAAGGAAAAAGTTTCGGGAAAAGAATATGTAAATAACTGATAGATGGGTGACCTAATCTTCTGTGCCACAACCATGCCTCCCTGGAAATCGTTCCATGAGATAACATTGCACTTCCATTTTGAGTTACTTCGTCCACGTAATATAGCCCATTCTTTTCAGTGTCACGCCCAATTATCGCTCCCGTCCTGATATCTTGTAAGATACAAAAGGTCGGATGCATGAGCACCGTGCAATTTAATTTTTTTGTGACATGGCTAATTGATAAAAGTTTATGAGATAATTCTGGAATATATAAGCATTTAGAGAGCTTGAGAGTTGGAGATAACTCAATATTACCTCCCTTTTTTACATGAAGTTTTTCTCCATTTGCAGTTTGTATAAAAGTTTTTGTTGGTTTAGTAATTGTTGTGAAATCATTTAAGTCGTGGGTCATTGTATCTGTGGCCCCACAATCGAATATCCATAGTTCTTCCGGTTTTTGAGAATTATAAGCCATATTTACCAAACCACCATTTGTATTAGTTTTTTCACATTCGTTAAAAACTTTACCGTCTTTAAAATTTTGGTTTTCACAATCATTAGAAATTTTACATTCTTTAAAATGTTTATCTAAATAATACGAAAAAGTGGTATTATTTAAAATCATTTGTTTTTTTATTTAAAATCTTACTCTTTAAAGTGGTGTATTTAAAGAAGTTGTTAACTGGTGGTTCAGTTGGCGTTAATAATTCTGTTCCAAAATTCGGAGGGTTACTTTTGACATTATTTGAACAATAAGGATTAAATGGAAAAATAAAAGAATAAGAGGGGGAGTTCGAGCATATCGTGCCCTCACCCCCAGTACCTATCGTTTCCACAGAGAATCCATCGTCTTCCCCAAAATTGGTGGCTGCCGACGCCATACCACCGAATCTCGAGGTTCCTTTTCGGTCGGAATTGTGGCCGTCGATCGGAGTTCTCCCCTTCTCGTGATTATGATGTTTATTGTGCTTCTTGTGGCCATCATTCCACCAATCGGGGAAGCCAACTAACTCGAAACATTGATTTCGGGTATGTCGGCTCATGCCACAATTGTCACACAATAGGTGAGATTTATCCTCCTTGATTGTTGAACTAACTTTTCTCCCTTCCGGCCGGCGGTAATTCTTGGCTGCGAGTCCTTTTCCTTCGGAATAAAGGGTTGTAACTTTGAGACCTGCTGCAATGCCTTGTGTATCTGGGTTGGTTTCTCCCAGAATTGCCTGGTGAGCAGCCTCCTTACGGATAGTTGCATAGGCTGCCTCCGTAGAGGGGAGCGGTTCCAATTGGAGAATCTCCCGTTTTATGTCGATGAGGTTATCGGAAAGTTTTGGGTTTTGAGATTGCGGGTTGATGCAATTTCTGAGCAGATTTGCTAATTGAAGTGACAAGTTTGCATCCGAGTTGCGGCTAGGCTCGGGAAACTTGATCAGAAACCAAAAAAAAAGGGAGATGATAAACTAACCACCATGATAAAAATTGAATCACTTTTTATTGTGTATTGTTGTCTTTACATTAGAGGGATGAATATATATTTATACACAAAGAGATGAACACACAAAGAAAAGCAATTGATAGAGATCCCTGATTTCAAGGGCTGCAATCGTGGGATGAGCTGTACATGAATTGGTTTGATTTATTTCCTTTCTTGTATATTTGACTATTTAACACTTCTCTTCCTCTTTTCATAATGGCAACTCTTACAGCAACTGCAACGTATATCTTGTCGACAATTACCTCGGCAAACATGAAAAGCTTATGTTTCCACTCCACCAAAATTCCAATAATACCCCAAAACCCAGTTGCAAAACCACATATTATGTCTAAACCATATAACCATATCTTTTTTGTGTCTTTAGTTGCTCTGTCTTTGTTATGGTATGTTGTTGTTGGGTCTTCATGAGGAGAACACTTCTTCGGCAATGGATCTCCGCATAGATATTTGTTTCCAATATATATTGATGATGGATCTGTAAGGACCTGCAATTGATTTCTTGTTGGAATTTTTCCTGACAAGTTGTTGTATGACAAATTCAAACTTGACAAAAAGTTTAAAGACGCAATGCTTGGAGGGATTGTCCCATTCAACTCATTTCGTGATAAATCGAGAGAATTTAACGCTTTTATGTTTCCAATGTTGTAAGGAATACGTCCACTGAGATAATTGTTAGACAAATTGAGACCCATTAATACCACGAGTGTAGTTAGCTCTACAGGTATTTCTCCATCAAGTTTATTGCTTGAAAGATCCATGTTAATCACAAATCCCAATGTTGTCGTATATTCAAGTTCAATACCTTTCGTGACTTGAACAACTTCTGCATCATAATCGTAACCTACAAAAAGAGAATTATACATTGACCTATCCTTAACCATGCCTTTCAACTCTCCTATACAATGAGCGATGGGACCCGTTAAGTCATTATGTGCCACGTCCAAAATTTGAAGATTTGAAATTTTACATAAAGATGACGGAATTCTTCCGGTGAAATTATTTTTATGTAACCTCAAAACTACTAAGTACGCAAGATTTTCTCCAATCCATTCGGGTATGTTTCCAGAAAATTCATTATTACCCAAATCTAAGACTTGTAGTGGTGTTATATTCCCTAATTCTGGAGGAAGCTCACCTGTAAAGTTATTATCATTCAAGTTTGGCCAACTTAAAGATGAAGGATACCTTCCAATTGAAGTTGGAACAACATCAGACAACCCATTTGAGCTAAATAGCATGACTTCCAAGACAAGTATGAATTGTACCTGTTAACCTATTTCTGAAAAGATTTAGAATGTTCAAATCTTTCCTTTTACACAATGAACTTGGAATCCACCCAGTGAAAAGGTTATTTTGTAGAAATAGTACCCCAAATCCCTCAAAATAACTAGCATGTTCCCAATTAGGAAGGTTTGTTAAAGTTCCAGTAAGTTTGTTGTGAGAGAGATCTAAGTAAGGAACGATGGACAACCATGTGGGCAGCGGTCCTGAAATAGTAGAATTAGACAACACTAATCTCTTAAGTTTCCTTTGAGCTCGAAGCCACATTGGAAATCCATCTACTATCTTGCATGAAGTGAGATCAACCTTTTCTAATTGGAATGGAGGCATCCACTCACGTGAAACATTGAATACCAACTCAGTGTTGTCAGCTAAATCCAAGTCCTTCAATGTTGAGAGGTTGTCAAAATGCGCTTCTCCTTTTAAAGAATTGTTATGGATATCTAGAGTGCGGAGTTTGGTGAGATTCCCAATTTAACGAATTTGAATACAATTGAATTTGTATTAACAAACTAATTCTTCCTATAGTTGTTGGAATTGGGCCAGTTAAGTAATTGTTATTTAGAAACAAATATTTTAAAGATGCTAAGTGATTCTGGAATCGAACCATTCAACTGATTATAAGATAAATATAATTCTTCTAATAATTTCAATCTTCCCAAAGATTCTGGTAATGGACATGTCAATCCGTTTCTCTGTAGATCTAAGTATCTTATATTCGACATTCTTCCAAGGCATTCTGGAATCGGACCTTTCAATTGATTATAGGATAGATCTAATTCTTCTAATAATATTAGTCTTCCCAAAGATTCTGGTACTAGACCACTCAATTTGTTTCTCTGTAAATTTAAGAATTTTAAATTCAACATTCTTCCGAGGCATTCTGGAATTGGGCCAGTTAAACTCCCAACCAAATTCAACATTTCCAAATCATATTTGGAGCACTCTGATATGTTTGTTGTTGAGTTAATCGTTTCTATAGGAAAATGATTGTGTGACATAGTTAATTGTTTCAGATGACACTGTCTCCAAATTCCAACATGGTCAATATGTCTAAAGTAGTTAAAAGAAAGATCAAGCTCTATAAGGTTAGGCATAGTAGGAACAGTTGAATTCAATAAATTTTCTGAAAGGTAACTCAAGTTTGTTAAGAAAGATGGGAGTTGAATGTTAGAAACTCTAGTGAAATTGAAATGAATGGGAGAAAGATGCTTCCTTTGGAGGCTACACCCTAACAAACACAGCTCCGGTAAAGAAGGGATCATGTTAAGAAAGTTCCATGACAAACTAAGATTAAATCCCGAAAGATCCAGTGATTCTAACGATGTCATGTTTTGGAAAATGACAGGGAATTGACCTTCAAAATCATTGTAGCTAAGATCCAAGTATTTGATAATGGGATGTTTTGTACTTGAATTGAAAAGAGGACCAAGATCAGCATTGGAAAGACTACACTGTGACAAACCTACCCCTTTTAACAAAGGAATCGTGTAAAGCACCATGTCACGGTTTTGTGCTCTACTAAGATCCACACCACTAAACTCAAGATACTCGAGTGACAATAGGCGAGATATCCATGATACATCGTCTCCCATAACAGGAGTGTAATCGTAACCAATGTAAGATAGATCAAGAACCTTTAAACGAGAAAGGTTTCCAATGTGATGAGGAATATTACCTGAAAACCCTGAATACGAGAGATTGAGGTAAATTAATTGATTAAAGGATCCGATGAAGTCAGGGATTTGGCTTCCTTCGAAATCATTCCCACTCAAATCTAAGTATTTTAGATGCCTCAACTCTCCCAAAGAAGAGTTCAACTCGTTACTAATTAATAGATTCTTTTTACTCTCGTAGTTGACCGTGACTACTGTGAGATTAAGGCTTTCAACATACCGTGTGACACGGTCACAACGGACTCCTTCCCACCGGCAACAATCATTCCCAACCCATGACAACAACATATTAGACGACTCGTCATCAACACTATGCTTGAACTTGAGAAGAGCTAGTCGCTCATGCTCAAAGCAAGACACCGTGATATTTTGAGCAACACCAAAAGGCGTATATATGGTTACAACAAATAAAGCAGTTGCAAAAATGAGATGGAGGCCCAAACCCGATTGACATCCCATTCTTGAGTTTAAGCGAGTATAAAAGTTGTTGCGTCCGGATTTCAGGAGCTTCGGTCCGGACGGCCTTGTGTGGGTAATACCTGAAATCACTAGCAACCCTAAGTCAGAAGTCCTCCGGAAAGGGTTTCCGGGAGGACACTCCGATGCTTAAGTAAGTTAATATGGCCGACGTAAGGTCGTGTGTGAATTGAAAAGAGAGAATGTAGGTGAGAGTAATAAATGAACGAGCATTGAATGCCTCCTTAACCGAGGTTTACCTTCTATTTATAAGGTTATATATTTGAGCGGGAAAGGAGGACAGACCTTGGAGCGGGAAAATAAGATATGGCCTTTGGTCCGTATCTTTCATTATCCTCTGGTCCTTCGCCTATTACCTACTCGTATCCACCGGACCATAGCGCCGGTTGTCGTCAGACCATACCTCCATTTAATGCAAGCATGGCTCGAGGACCACTTTTCCCTGAAACCCGGACACGCCTAATCAGAGTTTGGGAACTTGCAGTCTAATGATGACTATGTTCAAGTTCTTCCTTCGGACGAGATTTGGTTCGGTCCGTCCGTCTATCGTATCCGGCGTCCGGATGCAGAGGGGTTCACACCATACCTCATTAAGTCCCCCAGATTAGAAGCCTTTTATGTATTCGAGTAAATTGGTTCTAATTTGATCTTTCGTCGTTCGCTTGTTTATCGGAGAATTTTAACCGTTCGGCGAAAGTTACCGTTATTCCCTAGGCTTCAAAATATGGCCGTTATCTGTCACTTCCAACCTTCTCGCCCCTTAGTATCCCTCTCTTACTTATAGCCCGCACCAGTTGCTTTGCTTTCCTTCACCATCTTCTTTTCTATTCTCCACAGTATTCCCCCTTGTCTTTGTTCAAAATTCCTTACAATTATGAAGAAAGACAAGCAGACTCGAGAAAAAGTCGAGAAAGCGCCCAAGGAGAAGAGAACTGCCTTTAATACTTTCTGCAATATGTCCCCCAACGATCTTCCACAGATCGTTCGTGACTACCACATTGATCCCCGCTTCGATCTTCGGATTCCTCATGCAGGCGAAACCATAAGGTCTGCTCCTGTCGGTTACGAACCCATATACCTTCAATATCTTCAAGGGGGTTTGCGTTTTCCCCTTGATGATTTTATTTTAGTTCTGCTTCAAGATCTGGGTATTCATATCGCCCAACTCGTTCCCAACTCTTTCCGGAAGATCATTGGCTTCGTTCTTCTTTGTCGTGGTTTAGACATCCCTCCTTCCGCTAAACTACTTCGTCATTTTTATATCGTCACTGGTCGCGGGGATTGGGCTATATTCGCCCTTCGTCCTGGTCAGAGTGAGCGAATCACCGGACTAAGGGATTCTATTCACGACTGGAAATTCCAGTTTGTTTATGTGAATCGTTCAGCATTTCGCGGTATTTCTCTATCTTGGGGAAAGGTCGTTGGTCGCCCTTCTGATCCGGCCCCCGAGTTATCCGACCAGGAAGCTGAGTATATAACAAGTCTTACTGCTGCCCAAGTAGAGTGGGAGGATCCGGACGAGGTGCTCCTTGGAATGGCTGGTTTGAGCCCCTTTTACGCATCTAGTGGAATTCGTCCCTTGTGGAAGTTGAACGGAGAAGTTATCCCGCTCCTTCATCGCCTAAGGATGCCCAAAGGCTCTTACCTGGAAAGTGCCGTATCCGTAGATGACGGAGGAGTTGATCCCGCTCATGCTCCTGTTATTGAAAATGTTAGCTCCGAGGAAACCTTATCCCTCGATTCTGCCGGAAAAGATACTGCCACTGGTCAAAGTGTAGAAGAGGTTAGCTTCCCAGTTACCTCCATTGGTCCCGATTTTACTACTGAGGGGACAATGATTCATGATTCTCAAACCGAAAACCCCCTTCCCCCTAGGGTTCGTTCCATCAGTACTCTCACCACCACACCGAAAGGGCCTCGTCAAAAGAGAAGGAGGGGAGATGCTGCTTCCCCTTCCCAAAAGCGACCCAAGATTACATCGGAAGGTGAAGTAACGTTCCCTTACTACTTTTTTGATATGTGTAAGTATATTATTAATGACCCATGATTTTTTGCTTGCTTTTTTTTTGTAGGTTCGATAAGTCAAACGTTTGTTTCTGAAGCCCCTGTATCGATGGGACAGGTACCCTTGGTTCTTCCTCCAATTGTTTCTGCTCCAATTGTTTCTGCTGCACCCGTTATTACAATTCCGCAATCGTCTTCTTATGGAGGGCCCATCATTCTGCGACGAAAGCCTCCTGCTCGTCCAACTTCTTCCGCTGTTGCTCGTTTTAGCAATCGTTTATTTAGTTCTTCTGTTCAATCTGCTGCTCTGGAGCCAATCTCGTTATCTCCTCAATCCACCAAAAGTCAATCAAACATTCCTAATCCTGCCTCTTCTGGTACGTGAAAGTTGGCATCTATTCTTTATATATGCGCTTGCTTTCTTCCTCGTTTTTTTTATATTTGAATTTTTATATCTTTTTCTTTTTTGTTTTCTGTAGGAGGCTTCGCTCCGTTTGCTGGCTCTTCATCTGTTGCTGTTACCAGCTTGCCCTTGGAAGGGCTGAAAGAAAAATTGGAGGGTCAAGGTCCACGAACCGTCCCCGCTTCTCTTCCTTTTGGGTTTACTACTGCTCCTGCTGTGTTGAAGGTTCCGGAGTCTGGGACTCCCTTTATGAGGGAGGTTTTAACACTTACTCCCGATGATGCTATTCTCAGAGCTAAAGCAGGGTTGCTAAGTACTATTGATTTGTTGACCGAACTCCAGGCTCAAAGGGCTCGACAGGAGCAAGCCTCTCAAGGTTATCAAGCCGAGTTTACCCGATTATCCGAACAGATGAAAACTGCGAAAGATCTTTTTGAACGGGAGAAATTTGAGAAGAACCAACTTGCCGGATCCGTCAGTCGTCTTTCTGAAGAAAATGAAAACCTAGGCCGATCCCTAAAAACAAAAGATGTGCAAATACTGGAGTTGGAGGACCAAACTAAATCTTCTGCCGCTCGAATCGCTGAACTGGAGGCTTCTTTGGTTGAGAAGGACCTTCAACTATCGGAGACCCAACGTCTGCTTGTTGAGACGGAAGCAGGTTCTAACCTGCTTAAAAGGGAGATAGCTGAAGGTCGTGAAGATATGCGTTGGGTTCTTCAGAGAGGGATCCCCAGAGCTTTTGAGTCACTCCTTTCCTCTGATGAATTTGTAAATCGGAATACTACCCTTCAGGAGGAGAGTCTGAAATATGGGCGTTATCAGGGGTGTGTAGACACCCAAAGGGCTTATCCTGATCTTCTCGGAAATTTCAACCTTGTGCATGACCACCCTCAAGCCCAGGCAAAGATAATGAGTCTTTTCGAGGATTTCGTAGCTCCTGATTACGAGCTCATTCGTTCTTTTGAGGAAGGCGTTGTGAGCCTAGAAGATTTGAAGGCGTTAGTTGCCAAACTTCCTACCTGAGCAGAAGGGATAGGAGAGAGTTCCGTCCGTCCCTCCTAGTTTATGCCTTACGAAGGCTGTTTGTTCGTTTTTTGTAATTTCCTTTTCTTTTGTAATGCTTGCCCTTGGGGCCTGACGCATTTGTAATTTCTGCAATATGGACGTGCTTATTTAAAGTTTGTTTCGTACTTTTTTTTATATTCGTCGCTTCACAAGTTTATTTTGTTACTTACTTAAAAAGGCGTCCCTAATTAAGGAAGTTACGACCAAGTGAATTGTTGATTATTCGTTATGGTTCTGGTTTTTGTCCGGAAACAGACTTATGATACCTTCCGGTTTATTCATGAAGCCCTTTCATAGCTATGATCATATGTACGTTTTTGCTATATGCTTTCGTTATTTATCGTTTTATTCGTTTATCGATCGTGTCATGCGTTCGAACAACTATTGATGACAAAATATCCTGCTTCCAGCAGGTTCATTCGGCCTGTTTCTTACAAAATGTGCCCCTTAACGCCCTACTGATGTAGGGGGGCTCTTAAATACGTTTAACTACCCTAACTAGAACTGGAACTTCCGCAGGTTCTTCATGTTCCACGTTCGAGGGACTAGGTCTCCGTCCGTTGTTTCCAACACGTATGACCCGTCCCGTCTTGCTTCCTTGATACGATATGGGCCTTCCCAGTTTGGGCATAGCTTGCCTGGTTTTATTTGCAAGCTTGCTTCGTTCTTTCGTAGCACTAAATCTCCAACCCTGCATGCCAACCCTCGGACTCTTTTGTTGTAGTACTTCTCCGTTAATATTTTGTACGCTGCTTGCCGAGTTGCTGCATTTGCCCGGCCTTCTTCGACCAGGTCTAGGTTGTGCCGGAGAGCTTCTTCATTACCCTCCAGACGGAAGTTATTTACCCTCGGGGAATTTAACATTGTCTCCAAGGGGATCATTGCCTCCGTCCCGTATACTAAGCTATATGGGGTTTCCCCCGTGGCGCTCCTTGCCGTTGTTCGATATGCCCATAAGACACTTTGCAGCTCATCCACCCATCCTCCTTTCGTCTGGCTCAGTCGCTTCTTGATCCCCTTAACTATCGTTTTATTCGTAACCTCCGTCTGACCATTTGCCTGGGGATGTGCGACAGACGTAAAGTTTTGACGGATAGACATCTCAGCACACCATTCTTTGAAAGGATTATTGGCAAATTGCTTTCCGTTATCACTAACGATCGTGTGAGGAACACCGAACCTGCATACGATTTGTTGCCAAACGAATTTTATGATGTTAGAACCTGATATACATGCCAACGCCTTCGCCTCTACCCATTTCGTGAAATAATCCACCGCCACTACTAGGAACTGAACTCCCCCAACCGCCTTCGGGAAAGGACCCACAATGTCGATTCCCCATTGGCAGAATGGCCACGGGCTTGTGATGCTTGTTAAGTTTACCACGGGCATTCTGGGGACATCTGAGTACATTTGGCATTGTCTACACTTCTTGACATACTCATTCACATCAGCCGACATGCTTGGCCAAAAATATCCTGAGCGGAAGAGCTTCTGTGTGAGTGCTCTTGAACCGGAGTGTGAACCGCACATGCCCTCATGAACCTCCTTCACGGCCATTTCTCCTTCCGCTTTGTTCAGACATTTAAACCACGGGGTTGAGTAGCCTTTTCTTTATAGAGTTCCTCCCTTAACCATGTACTTCCCCGCATTGATTCGAATCTTCCTGGACTCGTTCTTATCCTCCGGGAGCGTTCCCTCCTGTAGATACTTCCATATTCCATAAGTCCAGCAGTTTTCCTCCGGGCTTACCTGCATTACTTCGCTATGCCCTTCTTTAATGCTTCTTTCTGCGAGCACTTCTACTAGAACCTTTTTTGTTAAGTGGGAAAATAGCATGGACGCTAGCTTGCTTAAAGCGTCCGCCTCTTTGTTCCTTGTCCTAGGAACTTGAGCGATTTCGAACTCCTTGAACTCCAATATTACTTCCTTGGCCTTTGCCAAGTACTTCTTCATATGGGCTTCCCTAGCCTCGTACAACCCCTTGATTTGATTTACCACTAGCATTGAATCCGTAAAAGCTTTCATTCTGCAAATTTCCAGACTTTTCGCTAGATTCAAACCCGCCAACAACGCCTCGTATTCAGCCTCGTTATTCGAGCACTTGAAGTCGAATCTGAGGGCATACGTTACTCTCTCCTCATTCGGTCCGATCAAGACCACACCTACTCCGCAACCTTCAACACTGGACGCTCCGTATGTGTACATATGCCAGTACGAACCGGACGGAACTGTTTCGGGTGAAGACCCTGCGTCCTCGGCTAAAGACACGCTATCTTCTTCCGCCATCTCCACTAAAAAATCCGCCAGCGCCTGACCTTTAATACTCTGTCTCGGACGGAAGGTGATATCATGTTCCCCTAGCTCAATCGCCCATTTCGTCAGTCGCCCTGAGCGTTCTGGTCGGAGCAGGATGGTCTTGATAGGTTGGTTGGTTAACACTGTTATTGTGTGTGCTTGAAAGTACCTTTTTAACCGCCTAGCGGAGTATACTAAAGCCAATATCAATTTTTCGATCATTGAGTAGTTCAATTCCGCATTCTGCAAAGCACGGCTAACGAAGTATATAGGCATTTGCTTCTTATCTCTCTCAGCTATAAGTACCGAGCTAATTGCCTCGGTATTAGCTGACAAGTAGACGATCAAGGGTTCTCCTTCAATAGGGCTGGTCATTGCAGGAATGGTTTTGAGATGTTGTTTTAGGTTGACGAAGGCCTCTTCGGCTTCGTCTGTCCATTCCACCATCCCTTTCTTCGTGCAACCGTGTAAAGCTCTAAAAAATGGTATGGATTTTTCCGCCGACTTGGCCAAATATCGGCCCAGAGCTGCCAACTTCCCGTTAAGACTTTGGACCTCTTTCACCATACGGGGAGTTTTGATCTTTAACAGGCTTTCCACTTTTTCGCGGTTAGCTCGCATTCCGGATGTAGTAACGATGTGGCCCAGGGTTTCTTAGGGTTGAGTTTCATGTTAATCTTTTGTAACTGCAGCCGGGTTTCTTCCACATCTTTCAACAAGTCGTCATTCGTCTTACTTTTTATGACCATATCATCTACGTATACCTCCAAGTTCCTACCAATCTGGTTCCGGAAAACTTTATCCACTAATCGATGGTAAGTGGCTCCGGCATTACGTAAGCCGAACAGCATCTTCACATAACAAAAGGTGCCTCTCTCCGTATGGAAGGAGGTTTTCTCCTCATCTTCCCGTTCCATCTGCACCTGATGATATCCTTTGTAAGCATCTAGGAACGACTTCCATCTGAATCCTCCCAAGGATTCCACCTTCTGTTCAATTTCGGGGAGAGGGTAGCTATCTTTCGGACATGCTTTGTTTAGGTCTTTGAAGTCTACGCACATACGCATCGACCCGTCACCTTTCTTGACTAGAACTGGATTCGCTATCCATTCTGGGTATTGGGTACTCCTCAGGACCCCTGCAGCGACCAAGTCGACTACCTCCTTGTTAACTACCTCGTTTCTTTGCTTTGCCATGACCCGTTTCGACTGCTTGACCAGAGGGAAAGTCGGATTTAGGCCTAAGCGATGCTCCGCAACTTCCCTCGAGACTCCGGTCATATCTTTAGGTTCCCATGCAAACACATGCTTATACTTTCTTAAGAGTGCCCCTAACCCTTCTTGCAGCTGTCGGGGGAGCTTTCCCCTAATCTGGACTTTGGTGTCCGGATATTTAGAGTTGACCACCAACTGGATCTCGTTCTGCTCCGTCCAACTATCCTGGTGCGTGATAGTGTTGCATTCCAAGGGGGGCATGGGCATGCTTCGAACAGTGATAACGCCGTGTTCCGAAGGGAATTTTAGCAAGCCGTGAATGGTCGACAGAACTGCTTGAAGCTGCCACATTCCGGTTCTGCCTAAAATGGCGTTGTACCTCGAGGGTGCGTCGATAATAATAAATTCTGCCAGGATGGTTTTGCGGCTATCCTTCTCCCAATCAGTCAGCGTCAGGGGGAGGTATATCTTCCCCTTCGGCCACACCGACTGTCCCGCAAAACCTACAACAGGAGCTTCTCGAAACAGTGGGTATACATAATGTTAGCTGAGCTTCCTGAATCAACGTAAATTCGGCGCACCATGGCTTTAGCTATGACCCCAAAAATAACTAGGGGCTCCGTCCCCACATATCCTTCCGGAACAGGCTCCCCTCTCCCAAACTCCACTATCCCTTTATATCTCTTTCCTAAGGAAGGGGATGATGATTCTCCTTCCAAGGAAAAAATCTATGTGTTGTATGCTACCACTTCCTTCTTGGCTGGAGGCTCTGCCCCCGCAGCCTCCGTCTTTCCCCTCAGACCTTCCTTTTCCCTTTTGTAACTTTCGCATGAGGCCGTCGAATGCCCCATGATCTTATGGAATTCACAATAGGCGTTGGGGTCCCTAGGGTATCGCTTCCTGGTTCCCTTTGCCTCCGGCCTGCGAGCTTCGTAAGTGGAATAGGTCTCTTGTCGGGACGAGCCGTATCGCTCTGGCAGGGGTCTTCCTTCTTGTGATCTTTTTGGATACGGAGATCTTCCTCCGTATCCGGCTCGGAACGTTCCTTTGTTTCTTCCGTCATTTTTGTAAGAGCCGGAACCAGTCGTTCCTTTCTTTTTTTGTGCTTCAAACCTTAACTTTTCTGCACTTTCTTCTTCTTGCTTCAGCACTTTGTTCACCGCATTAATCATATCGTCAGCCTTGACGAAATCCCTTTTGGACAGCTCGCAAAATAACTCGCCTTCCCTTAACCCGTATGTGAAGGCGGCGATAATGAGCGAATCTTCCCGCACCGGCATCTTCCGGCTTTTCTCATTGAATCTTTTGAAGTAGGATTTATTGGATTCCCCTTCACGCTGCCTACATGCCATTATAGATTGAGAACGTTGCTGGTATTTCTTTTGCTGGATGAAACTGTGACAAAACTGTGTGACCAGTTCCTCGAAACTGGCTATACTCCTCTGCGGAAGGCTAGATAGCCAGTATCGTGCGGAGCCTTCTAACGTTCCGGCGAAGTATAAACACCATAGTCTGGGATCCATGGGAATCATTCGTACGGCCCACCGGAAGCTTGCCACATGGTCATCGGGATCACCCGTTCCGTCGTAGGACTTAACTCGAGGCCCTTTGAGGCCCTTTGGAATGGTCATCTCGTTTATGTCGTCCACAAAGGGAGACCGGAAGCTCCGAGAGACGGATGAACGACATGGTGGGGTTTCACTTCTTCCTCGAGCTTGACTTCTTGTTTCTATCCTTCTTCGAGGTCTTCCTTCCGCCGTTCGAGCAGAAGGGGTTTCTTCCCTAGAAGCACTTTCAGTGGAAGGGTCAGCGGACTCTTCTTCACTTGAGTAGGTTAACGTTCTTCCCACCTCGCTAATTCGCTCCTCGTCTTTCCTTCCTCTTTGATTCTTCTCCGCATCCCTTAGTTTTCGGAATTTACAGAAGAGCCTGAACTCCTCCAGGTCTTCTTTCGTCGGCTCACTTCCGTTAGCCCCAAAAGGAGTAGGGCATACGGTAGTGTCGATCAGGGTCGAGGTGGAAAGTGGAGTTTGCTCGATTCGGGTCAGGACCGGCGAGCGGTCCCTTCCTTTTGTCGCGGATTCTAAGACCATTTTGTTCTGGTCCCACGGATGGCGCCAAATGTTGCGTCCGGATTTCGGGAGCTTCGGTCCGGACGGCCTTGTGTGGGTAATACCTGAAATCACTAGCAACCCTAAGTCAGAAGTCCTCCGGAAAGGGTTTCGGGAAGGACACTCCGATGCTTAAGTAAGTTAATATGGTCGACGTAAGGTCGTGTGTGAATTGAAAAGAGAGAATGTAGGTGAGAGTAATAAATGAACGAGCATTGAATGCCTCCTTAACCGAGGTTTACCTTCTATTTATAAGGTTATATATTTGAGCGGGAAAGGAGGACAGACCTTGGAGCGGGAATATAAGATATGGCCTTTGGTCCGTATCTTTGATTATCCTCTGGTCCTTCGCCTATTACCTACTCGTATCCACCGGACCATAGCGCCGGTTGTCGTCAGACCATACCTCCATTTAATGCAAGCATGGCTCGAGGATCACTTTTCCCTGAAACCCGGACACGCCTAATCAGAGTTTGGGAACTTGCAGTCTAATGATGACTATGTTCAAGTTCTTCCTTCGGACGATATTTGGTTCGGTCCGTCCGTCTATCGTATCCGGCGTCCGGATGCAGAGGGGTTCACACCATACTCATTAAAAGTGAAGTGGAAACATGGAAATTTAATGATGAAATGATGCCTTCTTAATTCTTATGATGAAAAACTAGTTTATTTATAAAACCAAAAGCCAGGGAAGACTTGGAAGTCAATTGTCACTTCTACTGTTCTCGACATATTTTTCTCTTTTCCACAAAGAAGATAATTTATATGTGGCTACATTTATTTTCCATGATAGAATTGGAAGTTAGACCACTCGTAAATGCAATGGGCCCTAGACCATGTTGACCGTGAAATTATTATACTCGCTTTGGACCCCTTTTCGACCATCACCGTTGCAAATTCATACGTGATTCATCATAAATGCAGGCATCCAAATCAAAATAATTCGTAGGTCTAGACGATCAACTTGAAGATTTTAATCGAGAAAATTGTTTTTCTCCAGATGGAAATTTTAGTATTATATATAGGAAGAAGACATGGAATTAAGCCTATGAAAATTTGTAATTATTTTAATAGAAGATTTTAAAGATGGAACTAATTGTAAATTTTTCACTTCCATTGGATGCCTGATTTTATAATTTGAATGAAATCGATGATTAAGCGTCATATGCACCGGGGTCACTTGAAAAACTTGAATTTGAAATAGATATATATGTTTTTTTTTTTTCTTTTTTGTTGAGTTTTAATATGATTATGACTAAAATCTGTGATTAAGGTGGTCTATGTTTGTAGCTTAATGTAACCATTCAACGCTGAATATTTAATCATTTAGCATTCAGTGCGTTTATTTAGCGTATATGAATAAAGTATATGTTGAATGTGACAACAATAATCTGCTGAATAATTCTTATTAAAAACATACGTTGAATCATTAAGCACTCAGAATTCTTATAAAAAATTTCTCACATTCAAAACACGTTTATTAAAAAATGTTTTAATCATTCAAAACGTTGGATCAATCATTTAGCGCATGGCCGTCCCTGGTCATGAGCGACAAGGGCGGTCGGCCAGTGCCCATAAAATTTAGGGGCCCACTTTCAAATTTTTTTTTAACACATGTATGTAACAAACCAAAATTTTGAATCGAATAAATTATTGGAAAATATGATAAATAAGGATAAATCATTTGAAACACGTGGAAATTGGTTTCGTGTCATTTGGACATCGTATGAGAAAGTTATAGACGAAACCGGGTCGAAAGTTAGACCAAATTAGATGCTCGAGCGCGCGAGCCTTAGGCTGTCGAGCACGCGAGCGGGTTGCACAAATCGCCGAAATCGAACAGAAGGGTTGGTCACGTACGGGAGAGGCTCCATCGAGGGGCGCGAGCCGTGTTCGAGCGGCGCGAGCAAGTGTCGAGTGGCGCGAGCACCTGATCTGAGAAACCTTCTAGACCTTGTCGAGCGGCGCGAGCGAGAGTCGAGCGGTGCGAGCTTCTGATCCGAAACCTTCCAGACCTTGTCGAGCGGCGCGAGCGAGTGTCGAGCGGCGCGAGCGTCCCTGTGCTGTCTGATGCGCATTTAAGACGGGATTGTGCATTTATTTCTCATTTGAAAACCCTAGTTCTCTCCTACAAGTGCTTATACTTATTTTGAGTGGAAAAGATCATTTGGAGCTGATTTTGGACTCCAAATCACGTGATTCTTCTTCCATTGTTGAAGATTAAGGTAAATCTCTTCTTTCTCAACATCTAGATGTAAAATTTAAGGAAATTTGGTTGGGTTATTGCTAACCCTAGCTTGAAGTGTTACTTCAGAAGGTGAAATGAAGTTAGTTAACTTACATCTATAGTATTTCACCATGGGAAATAGGTTGTGACTTGGATCTATGGTGTTTTTGAGTTTTATAAAAATTAGGGTTTTGTAAAATTGGGGAAAATGATACTAGTAGTTAACTAGTGGTAGATCATGTAGCCAATGGTAATGTTTGATGTTAAACCTTGTGTGGTTCCGATATTAGGGCTTGGATTGGAAGACTTGATGTTAACAAGTCTTGGAAAGTAAGAGTTGTGTTCAAGAGACACATTTGAAGCAAGCTTGGCTAAGGTGAGTACATGTGAACTTTAAAAATTGGGTACATAGTGGTAAAGAAATATTTTCAATATGTGACTATTAATGATAAACTAGTTATTTATATTTTATATTAACTAGTTGGTTTGATTGTGTGAATACTAAGTGACATTAGTATATGGATAGTTTGTATGATGACCTTAAGACATTGTTGATATATGTGACATATAGTCACATGTAATAGCTATGACGGGTAGACTGAAATAGGACATGTACGTGGTAGATTCGGAGGCATTCTGGTTATCACGGTATCTTTAAACTGATGGATTGGAGGCATTCCGATCACCCAACAAGATATTGGATCTTACTGAATTGGAGGCATTCTGATTAGTAAGATATGATGGGTCACCTTGCTTGGAGAAGGTGACAAAGGGGGTTCTACTGAATCGGAGGCATTCTGGTTAGTAGGACAAAAATGGGGTCTCGTTGGATTGGAGGCATTCCGAACAACTTGACGCGTCGAATAGGCTATGAATGAATGTGATAGGATTACCGAGGAGGTGATCGATGTATATGAATGTGTTAGGGTTACCACGGAGTTAACTAATATATATATATATATATATATATATATATATATATATATATATATATATATATATATTTATATATATATATATATATATATATATATATATATATATATATATATATATATATATATATATATATATATATATATATATATATATATATATATATATCTAATATGCGTGATTATTTATATATTATTGTCGGGTCTAAAACCCATGTATCTCACGAGACAATTTTGTCTTACGTACTATGTTTGTTTGTAATGCTATGTACTCAGGTTCAGGAGCTAAGGAATATGTGCGTATGCTAGTGAAGGCGCACAGGTTTTAAGTAGAGATAGCAAGGTGGATTTATGTTTGGCTTTGGTTATGATATATTTTGTAACACCAACTAATGATTTTTATTTTATGCCAAAGGTTTTTGTAAATCCATACTTTGGGACAATTACTCTAATGTTTTTTTAAAAGGATTTTACGGAAATATTTTGTATTAAAAATTGAGGTGTTACAACTTGGTATCAGAGCTATAGCTTAAGAGAATTAGGTCGGGTTAACCACCCTAGGCTTAAGTTGTAAAAGTAGAATGATAAATTTCTGTTAGATAATTAAGTGGACCTTGAGAGCTATAGGGCTAAGTTGTCTTAGGGTCGAAACCTAGGAAGAATTTCCTTATGTGATCATATTCGAGCTTGAGAGTCATAACGGGCTATTGAATGAATGATTGATTGTGATATAGTTGTCGTCTTATTATAGCAAGATGGTG
The DNA here is from genome assembly GCA_963853835.1 of Calendula officinalis. Lineage (NCBI taxonomy): Eukaryota > Viridiplantae > Streptophyta > Magnoliopsida > Asterales > Asteraceae > Calendula > Calendula officinalis. The sequence goes on from OY970828.1 coordinate 38,687,756, forward strand.
AATGTGGAAGGTGGACGAACTCCACTTAACTCGGAAGAGGATCCAGAAATTTATGCTAACTACACGCCGGTAACATTAGAAGTGGTTGGTGATATGTTTGACCGAATGAGGGAAGAAGTAAAAGAGGACGTGAACCGGATTATTGATGAACGAATGATCAAGGAAAAGGGAGGTAATTCCAACTCAGGAGTAAAGAGAAATTGTTCGGGTAGTAAGGCCCACTTGGAGAAATTCTCGATTGAAAAGGAAAATGATATGAGTCTTGATAAGAGAGATGGATGTTCGTTCGAGGCATTTATGATATGTGAGTCCAAGGTGTATTCGGGAAGTTTTGAGCCAAGAGACATCGTCTGGTGGATTCGAGAAACTGAGCAAGCTTTGGTGTGTAGCAAATGTAAAAGGGAAGATATGGTGACTTATGCTTCTAGAATGTTGAAAGATGAAGCACACAGGTGGTGGATTATGATGTACGAAGTCTTAGGCAAGAAGACGATATACGAGATGTCATGGGATGAATTCACGAGCCGTTTGGAAGAGAAATTTTACCCCAAGAAAAACTTAGAGGAAGTCTAAGAAGAAGTTGTGATTTTAAGAAAAGGAGATGCGTCGGTGGATGTGTACACCAAGAAAGTGGATTAGTGGGTGGTCCAAGAGCTACCAAGAGGTGGGGAAAGGAGGAGAATCAAAGATAGTTTGGAGCCATCAAAGAAGGGGAGGTTCACACCGACTTTGACCAATAAAGTTGGTAGCGGAAAGTGTCATAATTGCGGTAAGGTCCACAAGGGAGTATGCAAGTCGGGTACAACTTTATGCTTCACATGCGGAAGAGTTGGGCACATGGCAAAAGACTGCGGGGTGAATAACATCAAAGAAGTGGAGTGCTACACGTGTCACGAGAGGGGGCATTTTAGTGGTGCATGCCTGAAAAGAAGAACCGGTATGCTGGCATCAATTGCTCACGGCGAGGCTAGAGGAAGCCACGATATCGCTTCAGGCACTATGTTTCTAAATCTTATGTTATACAATTTGTAAATTACTTGTTGATAAGTCGCACGAGGTAATGCTTTTAAGGATGGGTTATTGGAGTTGATATTTGAGTCTTTGATGTGAAGGTAGTTATTAGAATTAACGTGCGACCTATATGTGTGTAAGAGTTCTGAGTTAAGGACCGGTATTGGGAAGATGAAATTAAGGTATAGGGAAGGGAATAATAATGGGCATCCTTCATGAAAGTATAAAGTGAAATTAAATAAATGATCAATATGTTATGATTGATAAAGAGGGAAAACTATGGTGTCATAGGGTATCAAGGACGGAATATGAGAGTGGTAAATGTTTTTAGGTAAGATTGATAGAGTAAAAAGGGTGTTACTCTGTGGTGAGAAAGTCATGCATAGATGGAAGACGACGGGAAGGAAATGTCAAGGTATGACGTAGTGTCGCGGTTGGGAATGGATTTCCCCCTAAGCTCTATATGTATGAAGGATTGAACATGTAAGATATTAATTATCTCATAATCGATAAATAAGTAAAAATGTCGAAATAAATTGTTGATCGACTAAAGGTGACCGGGAAAATCGGAGAGTTATGAACTACTAGAAACTTTAATGATTACCACAATAGTAACGGGAAGGTTGGGAGATGGATGTAATGGGAAAGTGAATTGGCTAAGTACAACTAAAATAAAATAAATGGAATGGTTAGTAGTATTAGAAACCGGTTATGCGTGAACCGGAAATGTGTCACATGTATGCTATATGTGTAGTGGCTATAGAAGGCATGTGATGTCGGTAATGGCCGTCTGTTGTGAAAACGAGAAAGTATAAGGTATATGATCTAGTATGAAAGGAAATAGTGAAAATGTGTGATGTGGAAGATGTATGCATGTATGGTATACATCATAAGATGGATTAGTTGGTCCTTATGGGATCGGAGGCATTCCGATTTGCAAGGATTGTTGGGTCACTTTTGGTTGGAGGCATTCCAACTATCGTGACAATTTAGATCTTGATGAGCTGGAGGTATTCCAATCGTCTTGATATGATACTCAGATTGATGATCAGATGTGTTAGATCTACGGTATTATTATCTTGTGTGTATAGGATTATATGGTTAATGTTGTAGCTACATTTATATGGAGAAATGAGAAATGAGAAATGGAACTAAGAACGCGAACGACACTGCGATGAAAAATATAAGTGTAAGGGACGCTTACAATTTGTAAGAGATTAATGAAAGGAATATTCGAAGGTAGGAGTTGTTATACCTATCGGACAGGTTAGGAAAGTTAAGCTAAGGGATTAGCGTGAACACACTAGAGAGGTTAGTGTGAGGAGATCATCAATTGCAAGAACAATTGGTATGATAATAAATAGATTAAAGTTATTAAAATGATCGATAATGATTCAAAGATGAATGAAAGGATACAAAGTGATGGTATAAGCGGCCAAATAAAGGTTAAGAAACGGTAAATGCTAAGAAATTGAAATTTTGGAAGAAAAAAAAGGAACAATTAATAAGGAAACAATAATGAGTGGAACCGGAAGCGATAAGTTGACGAGTAGTATCCCGAGAGTAAAGAATTTATTAGTTTGTTAAAGTATGGTTGACTTTATTCATAAGTCAAGATTAGTCAAATTTGTGATTGGTTGACTTTTGGTCAAAGGTGGACTTTGACTCTCGGTTGAACGACTAGTGAATGATGAGGGCATAATGTATCGGTTGCATGTGTGTGAGAAGGTTAATGGTTTAATTGAAAGAGTTATAGTTGGATTATGCGACTTTGACCCGTTGGGTGCTTTCGAGTTAAATTTGGGAATCGGGTATATGATGGTTGATGAATTATAATTAAAGGTCGATGGTAAAGGAAATGATGACTAATGGAACCTTTAGCAAGTAAAGAAATTGTTAAAGTAGAGTAGACTTAGTGCTTAAGTCAAAAGACTAGTCAATGTTGGGATATGGCGACTTGGTCGAAGCTAGATATTGACTTTTATTTTGATTGATTAGCTAAGAGTAATGATTGGGTCATGTAGTTTCTATGTGTATGAAAGGATTGGTTAAATGATTGAAAGTGTTATGGTCAAATTGTGCAATTTTGACCCGTTTGGGTACTAAAGGCTTAAGATTGATTTTTGACCCGTTTGGGCCTAACGGGGTTAAGCAAATGTTTATATACATATAGTCGGTTTAAATGTAACGGGAAAGTTCGGTGGTAATAACAACAAGGGAATGGGAGCAAAATTTTGAATCGAATAAATTATTGAAAAATATGATAAATAAGGATAAATCATTTGAAACACGTGGAAATTGGTTTCGTGTCATTTGGACATCGTATGAGAAAGTTATAGACGAAACCGGGTCGAAAGTTAGACCAAATTAGATGCTCGAGCGCGCGAGCCTTAGGCTGTCGAGCACGCGAGCGGGTTGCACAAATCGCCGAAATCGAACAGAATGGTTGGTCACGTACGGGAGAGGCTCCATCGAGGGGCGCGAGCCGTGTTCGAGCGGCGCGAGCAAGTGTCGAGTGGCGCGAGCACGTGATCTGAGAAACCTTTCAGACCTTGTCGAGCGGCGCGAGCGAGAGTCGAGCGGTGCGAGCTTCTGATCCGAGAAACCTTCCAGACCTTGTCGAGCGACGCGAGCGTCCCTGTGCTTTCTGATGCGCATTTAAGATGAGATTGAGCATTTATTTCTCATTTGGAAACCCTAGTTCTCTCCTACAAGAGCTTATACTTATTTGAGTGGAAAAGGTCATTTGGAGCTGATTTTGGACTCCAAATCACGTGATTCTTCTTCCATTGTTGAATAGGCTATGAATGAATGTGATAGGCTTACCGAACAACTTGACGCGTCGAATAGGCTATGAATGAATATATATATATATATATATATATATATATATATATATATATATATATATATATATATATATATATATATATATATATATATATATATATATATATATATATTTAATATGTGTGATTATTTATATATTATTGTCTGGTCTAAAACCCATGTATCTCATGAGACAATTTTGTCTTACGTGCTATATTTGTTTGTAAAGCTATGTACTCAGGTTCAGGAGCTAAGGAATCGGTGCGTATGCTAGTGAAGGCGCACGGGTTTTAAGTAGAGATAGCAAGGTGGATTTACGTTTGGCTTTGGTTATGATATATTTTGTAACACCAACTAATGACTTTTATGTTATGCCAAAGGTTTTTGTAAATCCATACTTTGGGACAATTACTCTAATGTTTTTTTAAAAGGATTTTACAAAAATATTTTGTATTAAAAATTGAGGTGTTACAATGTATACATGTGTGTAAACTCATTTGAATAAAGGTAAGTGCAACGAAATACTGAAAATAGGCGGACTACATGGTCAAATCTGGACATTTTACTTGGGGATTGAGGTGACACTTATAATTTGGGGGAAATTTTTTATTTAATTAAAAAAAAAGTTACTTTCGGAGGCCCATATTTAAGATTTTGCCCAGGGCCAACAGATTGATTGGACCGTCCCTGATTTCGCGCTTAATAGGGATGTGTATAAAAACCGGAAAACCGGAACCGAACTGGCACCGAACCAAACCGGAACCGGCTTAGCAGGTCCGGTTCCCGGTTCTTAGGTTTGATTAAAAAATAACAAACCGGGTTTACCGGTTCTGGTTTTTTCGGGTTTGGAACCGGCATTTAGATATGTATATAGGCTTACGAGTTTTCATATATATATGTCGAAATAATAGGTATATAGGCTTTTAATAGAAACATATTTTACTTGAAGCAACCCGTGAACACCCGCAAATATCATACTTTTATTATAAATAGGCTAAAATATTTAAGTTATATATTTTAAGATGAAAATATGCACTGAAAATGTATAATCAGATAGCAAACACAAAAACCGAGTTTACCGGTTCTCGATACGTACTTGAAATTTCCTTTTTCCGGTTACCGGGTTTACCGGTTCCGGTCCGGTTCAGCCCGGTTCCGGAACCGAACATTGAAGGGTTTCACTCGCATCTGGCAAAACTGATTGACCCATAGGACCGACCTCCTAGTTTAACTTGGTTCGAACCATGCTGACCAAGAACATGAACTTGTTCTTGACCGGTTAAAACCAACTAGCTGATTTAATCCCTAAAAGCGGTAGTGGGATTAAACCTAATCATTAAACCCTAAAGGATTGAGATGTTGGAAATCTTGATTATATTAACAAGAAAAAAACCTTGTACGAAGAACTCGAACACACACATTGCTTGTGTGGTTCGTTCGACCACCAACCAAAGAACCCTAGGGTTCTTTGGTCGAATTCGTCCAAGAGGGGAGAAGGGAGAAAAGTGTTTCCCAAAACATGCCTTGTTGTTTGCTTAAGATGGATCCACTGATGATGAACAAATCAAGCAATTTTCTAGTTGATCTAAGCAATGAACTTGTTCTTCAATACTTGAAGAACACGAAGAACGAAGAACACCAAGTGATGGTGTTCTTGGGGTTCGGCCGAAAATCAAAGGGAGGAGGGGGGATGATATTCGTGTGAGGTGTGTAAGGTTTTAAGGTTATCCTAAGCCTCTTATTTATATACAAATAAGTTACGCTTAGAACCCTTCTAGTTTAATTAATATTAGTTCTTTAATTAAACTTCCTTTTATCATTCTCATCCCTTATAGTTTAACTACTTTATTATTGTTACATTTAACTATTAAATGTATAGTATTAATACACTAATAATTCGGTACCCACATACACGAATTATATACTTGTATTTATACTTTTAATAATGAATTATATAATAAGCTTTATATAATTTATACAACAATATTATCCAATTACTATATGATTTAATAGCTTTAAATCATATTATGGATAATCTATAATTAATACATTATATATTTACTCAACTAGTAAATGTACAAACACTTGTATTAATTAGTTAGTTAAACTAATCTAGTAATAAGTTAAACTTAACTTAATACTTAATTGATTCATAATGACTATTATAAATCATTCCTCTTCGTAGTATCATTGCTTATCTTGCTTGTATTACATGCACTCACCGGTGTGACACTTAAGTGTTTCGTAGGCATGGATGTATCATCATAGGTTGACTAACTGTACACATAAATCCTTCAAACATACCCCTAACGCTTAATCATTTTGTTTTTATCAAACACCACCTATGTTGCAAATGCATGGGCAATATGCACTAGTTGCAAAGAGGCTCCAACAAACATTATTTGGGTTTAAGTTTCTGAAGTCTTGTACAGTGACTACTGACTTGTTTGATTGTTTCTTGTTTTTTCCGAATATGTGAAGTAACTCGGATTGTTTTACATTTTACCTCAATACCTTGTGTATTGAAGATCATGATGGTTCGGATCTTCTGGATAGCCCGTTTTCAAGCAAATAGGAATATTCACTACTACATAAATGATTTGATAATGCGGGGAGAACGCTTTGGTAATGCGGGGAAAGGACCGCACCAACAAACTACGCACTATTAAACAAACAAACTGCAACAAAAGATAAACCGCAATATCAAACGCATAGACCGCAACAAGAGAGAAACCGCAATATTAAAGATTCTACCGCGCTATTAGTTATTCGCACAATCCACTAGATGTTATACCCACAATATTTGTTATTCACACACATGATAAAGTAACCGCAATATTAGGCATTCAAAATAAACAAAAAAATATCATTCCAATATATATATATATATATATATATATATATATATATATTGAAGGAATTATGTGCACAGTCAGTCAACCTATGATGATACATCCATGCCTACGAAACACTTAAGGGTCACACCGGTGAGTGCATGTAATACGAGCAAGATAAGCAATGATACTACGAAGAGGAATGATTCATAATAGTCATTATGAATCAGTTAAGTATTAAGTTAAGTTTAACTTATTACTAGATTAGTTTAACTAACTAATTAATACAAGTAGTTGTACGTTTACTAGTTGAGTAAATATACAATGTGTTAATTATAGATTATCCATGATATGATTTAAAGCTATTAAATCATATAGTAATTGGATAATATTGTTGTATAAATTATATAAAGGTTATTATATAATTAACTATTAGAAGTATAAATACAAGTATATAATTCGTGTATATGGGTACCGAATTATTAGTGTGTTAATACTAGACATTTAGTAGTTAAGTGCAACAATAATAAACCAGTTAAACTATAAGGGTTTAAAGTGTAAGAGATAAGTTTAATTAAGAGATTAATCTTAATTAAACTAGAAGGACTTAAATGAAACTTATTCTATTATATATAGAAGGCTTAAGGTTTCATTTAAACAACTAATCAATCATTCCCTTACACACCTCACGAAACCCTAGCCCCTCCTCTCCTTGGTTTCGGCCGAGAACAAGCAACAAGGGAAGAACACAAGTTTGTGTTCTTCGTTCTTCGTTCTTCGTGTTCTTCAAGTTTTGAAGAACAAGTTCATTGCTTAGATCAACTAGAAGATCGCTCGATTTGTTCATCATCAGTGGATCAATCTTAAGCAAACAACAAGGTATGTTTTGGGAAACCCTTTACTCCCTTCTTCCTCTTGGACGAATTTCGGCCAAAGAACCCTAGGGTTCTTTGGTTGATGGTCGACGAACACACACAAGTATGTGTGTGTGTTCGATTTCTTCGTACAAGGTTTCTTTCTTGTTAACCTAATCTAGTTTTCCAACATCCCAATCCTTTAGGATTTAAGGATTAGGTTGAATCCCAGTTCCGCATTTAGGGATTAAATCAGCTAGTTAGTTTTAACCGGTCAAGAACAAGTTCATGTTCTTGGTCAGCAAGGTTCGAACTCGTGTACTAGGTGGTTGACCCAAGTGGTTGATCAGTCGCATGGTGCGTAGTAAATCCCTACATATATATTATATTATTATATTATATTTAAAATGTAGCTCTTATATATTTAGATAGCACCCAAAAACTTACAACCGCACAGTAAATGTCAAAAAAAATTACACCTGCAGGTTGTGATCGATCAGTGTAATGAACCATGTTTAAAAAATTTACAACTATTCAAAAATTTACACTTGCTTAATTGCTAACCTTCAACAACTGGCATCACTGCTCTTGCTATTCTTCATCCATTCGAGATACGAGGGCAACAACCTTGCAATGTATTGACGAATCATAGAATCTTCAAAAAAAACCGATTACTATTACACATCTGCTCATGAAAAACAATTAATATCATTATTTTTTGCATCTATTTGAGTAATATTTTAAAACTATAACGTAAACTTACAGATTGCCTGATGTTAAACTGTATGGTCTCTAAAAATTATTCAATATGTCGAGAAACAATGTAACCACATTCCCAGCTTCCTTGTTGTTTCCAGTACAGTAATATTTCAATTGTATATTTTATACATCTTAAATAAATTGGTAAGAAATGGAAATTGAAAACATACAGTTGTCAATGTCCATTGGAATCTACGGGGAAACATTTCATTGATTATTCGTACAAGAGTGCAGTGATCGGGATGCAGTACACGCTTTAGAGAATCAACAATATATGCAACTTTTAATTTAGGACCGAGGATAAAAACCATCTAGTGTTTCCTGCAAATAAACATAAGCAATTAATCAAAGTTATATATTACGGAAAATTAAATCTTACTCTTGATAGTACGGTGCAAGAAAGTATGACTTGCTTGAATGATGATTTAAAACATCCCTGATATGTTGTCTGACATGGTTAATATCGGTGTGACATTCTGGCTCGGTAAAATAGTTTGGATTGAAAAATGCAGATTGTGAATTGCGGCCCGCCAGGTGGTAAAAATACCTTAAATATACAACATAAAGTTAGTGAATGCAATTATACCCAAATAGTAAAATATTAAGCTTACATTGACAAACAATGTATCATGCTGCAATCAACCCAATGGAATCGAGCAAATTGTAAAACCTCCGTGGTTGGGATGCCTTGTGCATATTTCTCCGGATACATACCCGGAGGGGAAGGAACACTAAGACCATATTTGTTATATTTGAAGAATTCATCAACTAGTGGGAGAAATTGGGGAGCATCGGTTATTACTTTCACATAATACTCGTCGTACTCAGGATCAAGAGGAATATTCTCGGGTTCAGGTTCTGTTTGGGCTTCGGAATCTGTTTGGGCTTCAGGGACTGTTTGGGCTTCGGGGATGGTTTTAGCTGGGTTAATAAGTTGGGCTTCAGTGACAGTTTGGACTGGGTGGTCGGGTTGGGCTACGGGGACTGTTTGGGCTGTGGTGATGGTTTGGGATGGGTTAATGGGTTGGGATTTAGTGACAGTTTGGGCTGCGGTGGGTGTTTGGGCTTTAGGGACTGTTCGGGCTGGGCTGTCGGGTTGGGGTGTGTTAATGGGTTGGGCTTCGGGGAATGTTTGGGCTTCGGTGATGGTTTGGGCTGGGATAATGGGTTGGGATAGTGACAGTTTGGGCTGGGTTGTCGGGTTGGGCTATGGGGACTGTTTGGGCTTCGGTGATGGTTTGAGCTGGGTTAATTGGTGGGGCTTCGGTGATGGTTTGGGCTGGGTTAATTGGTTGGGCTTCGGTGATGGTTTGGTCGGGTTGGGGTGTGTTAATGGGTTGGGCTGCGGGCAATGTTTGAGCTGCGGTGACGGTTTGGGCTGCGGGAAATGTTGGATCCACCGATTGCAACTACGGTAAGTAATGATAAAAACATTAGTATTTAAAAATAATGATAAAACTAACCATGTGTGTGTATCCATAAAAGTTTTGGTCTAAAGGGAAGGGTGAAGTTTCATGCATTTGTGGTATATAAATAGAATTTGTTGACAGATCAAATGGAGAGGATTCTATCAAGTCCCTTTCCGGGGAATTGACAAGCCCATCGCCGATAAGCTAAACAATTTCTACAAAGTTAGATAAAAGCGGACAAAAACATTAAAAAAAACTAAAATATACCTTCACTGCATATCTTGGCCACTGTACTATCTCATAAAGGAAATTATCAATCCTTTGAACATCATCTGTTTTTGTGAGAGGATGGACAGGCAAATCCTCCTTTCCAGCCACGATCTCATCAACTTGGACTTTTACACAACTATCGACAATTGGTTTATTATGTAACAGTTGGAATCCCATAGTTGGCCATACTTGTCCAGAACCAACTTTGACTTAATGGGCATCAACAACCCTAACTAGCCACTCACATCGTGACAACACCTGTATATCAGATACAATTATGAGGCTGGATAGTATAGGCTGCAAAACTTTAAAAATGTTACCTCAATAGGTGGATAGTGTTTGTAATGACCCGAATTTTCGTATGTAAATTAATTATTTAGAAATATGATAAATAAGGATAAATCGTTTAAAGAACGTAGGAATTGGTTTCGTGTCATTTGGACATCGTATGAGAAAGTTATGGACGAAACGGGTCGAACCCGGGTAGTAAACGAGAAAGAAAAGAAATTCAAGAAAGGCTGCTGTAATGATTTCGTTAGTACTGATTTCGTTAGTACTGATTTCGTTAGTGCTGATTTCCGTTAGTGCTGATCAGTTAGTGATGATTTTTGCTAGTGCTGATCAGTTAGTGCTGATTCCGTTAGTGCTGATCAGTTAGTGCTGACTCCGTTAGTGTTGATCAGTTACTGCTGATCAATTACTGCTGATCAGTTACTGCTGATCAGTTACTGCTGATCAGTTACTGCTGATTTTCATCTGGAACACCTTCAATACAGGTTTTTGGCCATTAAGTGCCAAACTCGAAACCCTAACTCTCTCTCTCTCTAAGTTCTTATACATATTTTGAGTGGAAAAGGTCATCTGAAGCCGATTTTGGAGTCCGAATCAACTTATTTTTCTTCTATTGTCGACGATTAAGGTAAATCTTCACTCCTTGATGTTTATTACTTTAGATCCATGGAAGTAAAAGCTTGGATCTCGAACCCTAGTTCTTGGGGTTTTCTTCAGTGGTGAAATAAATGTTTTATACACTTAATAGATGATATTTTAACAAAGGAAACAAGTGTATGGTTAAGATTTGTAAGAATCTTAAGATTTAGCTAAACCTAGGGTTTTGGAAATTATCAAAATTGGGGGAAAGTGTTATCAAAGGGTTTTCTAATAATAAAAGGGTGTATTACTAGTAGTATTTGTTGTTGAACAACTTGTGATTGTTGTATTAGGCTTTTGGGGAAATCTTGGAAAGTTGATTGATTGTTGGAGCAAGGAAATTGGCGTAAAGAATACGGTTGGAACATTATTTGCTAAGGTGAGTACGTGTAGACTTTACTGGGTACATAGCCGTTGAAATATTTTATATGTGTGTTTGGTCTATTTGCTTAATTGTGTAGACTATTAGTATGTAGAGTTAGTTATATATCATTATGAATATTAAAACTAACTTGTTTGATGATTAACTATATAGCTAAGGACTTAGATGGAATAACTCGAGAAGTTATGATGAGTGATAGATTGGCGGTGATTCGGGGGATCCCCGGTCACTTTGGATGGGGCGGATTGGGCGTCGACCCATGGACCATCATGTGATAGGAGGCTTGCTAACCGGACGTGATCCGGCTAGAAGTCGGGTAACGGTAGATTGGGTGATTCCCTCTTGCCGTTATCATAAGGCTTATTAAGGCGTGGGATCCCCGATAATAAGTACGTGAGTTGATGGGTATTTGGAGATGTTCCAAATAACTAGTTACGAATGCTAGGAAAGCAAAATCGATAGGGTCACATTAGGGTGACTAGACGTATGATGATGAGATATATATATATATATATATATATATATATATATATATATATATATATATATATATATATATATATATATATGTTTATATATAATGTGATACTTGTTTGTTTTATTGGGGTCTAAACCCATGTAGCTCACGAGACATTTTTGTGTCTCACGTACTCTTTGTTTGTTTTTGCTATGTACTCAGGTTCTGGATCGAAGATATAGGTACGCATGGATAGAGATATGCGGGGCCTAGGATAGAAGAACACTAGAGCGATTTTATGCTTACCTTTGGTTTTGATATATTTTGTAACACCGAAACTTTATACTCTGATTTCATACCAAAGGTTTTTGTAAATCTGTATTTTTGGAATGGTTCTTCTATTTATAAAATGATATGTTTTGGCAAATGTTTTGCTTTAAAAATCGAGGTGTTACAACTTGGTATCAGAGCTACTGTTTAAGTGAATTAGGTTGGATGACCATCCTAGTCTTAGATTGTAGCTTTAGGAATGTAAGATTCCTTGAGATCATAGGTTAACCTTGAGACTTTATGTTAAGTTTAGGGTTGAACCTAGGGGACCTATAGAAGATGTTATAACTATGGAAGTTATTATGGATAAGAAATGTGAGTCTTATGTGACTAATGGATCGTACCAAGAGTACTAAATTGTTTGGTGTCTTTCATATAGACTTGAACGAAAGAAATTGGTAAATACTCATAGAAGTGGAAAGGCTCCACAAGATCAAGGGGATGAAATACCCCGTGTTGAGGTTGTGGTTGAACAAGGAAGTCAACTGTCGATGCATGATGAGTCGGGGGTCGGAGCTAACAAGACCTCGGTGACCATGGCGGACCTTCAAACTATCATTGATCAAATCAAAGGGATGGTGGCCAAAGAAGTGCACCGTATTATGAGAAACCGTGAAAAGTCGGGAAGTGATCGTGAATCCGAAGCTAGATCGGATGAGAGAACCGGGGGTAGTGGTACCCGAGAGAATAAGTCGTCAACCGGTGGTGGTGGTGGTGATGCTAGGGCAAGGCCCGATGAAATAGATGGTTGTTCTTTTAAGTCTTTCATGGCTTGTAAGCCAAGCGTGTACACGGGTAGTTCGGACCCGAAGGTGACTATGAGGTGGATCCGAGAGACCGAGCGGGTCATCGGAAGTAGCAAATGTAAGAAAGCCGATATGGTGACGTATGCGTCACAATTGTTGAAAGAAGACGCGATGGTATGGTGGGATATTGTCTATGAAACCCTCGGAAGGGAGGTGGTGAAGAAGATGTCATGGGACGACTTTACCACGAGGTTGAAGAGAAAGTTTTGCCCCGAAAGGGATTTGGAAAAGATGCATGAGAGGTTTGTGACCCTAAAGAAGGGTGATAGGTCGGTTGAGGAGTACTCAAGGGAGTTCACGGGATTGCTTCCATTTGTTTCAAAAACTTATTTTGAGGAAAGATCGAGGGTAGTCCGGTATGCTTGTGGGCTACCTTGGGATTACCAATTGGAGGTAAAGAGAGCGGTCACACTCGATGAGGCCATTGGTGCCGCCCGGGGTGTGGAAGAGGTAAATGCGACGAGGAATGCCGAGAGGGCCCATGTGAATGAGAAAAGGAAAGCCGAGAGTGGCTCGGAAACTTACAAAAAAGGGAAGTTCACATTGAATTTCTCCAAGCAAGGAAGCGTTGCCCCGTGCAAGAGATACAGGAAGAACCATGTCGGCGAATGCCGAGGAGATTTGAAGGCGTGTTACAATTGTGGCAAGAAGGGGCATATGGCCAAAGATTGTAGAACCAAGGCGTTTTCCGAGGTGGAGTGTTACTCGTGTCACGAGATGGGACACTATAGCAATGTTTGCCCGAAAAAGGGAACCGAGCCAATGGTGTCCACGGCTAAAATAAGGGCTATAGTGAATGGGCATTCCTTTCAACTCACTCGAGAGGAGGCAAAAGAGGTGCACGATGTGATATAAGGTACTTTATTCATTAATTCCATGCCAACTTATATATTATTTGATTCGGGTTCTACTTATTCGTTTGTGTCTCGTGAGTTTGGTAGAGAGTTAAATGTGCTGACCGAGTTGTTAGATGAATAATATGAATTAGAGGTAGCCAATGGGAAAATCTCAATGGTCGAATGTGTTATTAGAAATTGTGGATTAGAAATAGATGGGAAAAAGTTTATAATCGATTTATTACCCATGAGAAAGAAGGCTTTTAATGTGATTATCGGTATGGATTGGTTGGGAATGCACCAAGCCAAGATATTGTGTGAATATAGTTTAACTGTTGGGTCGTTGCACGAATTGGTGGTTATAGGTAGTGGAGATAAGTTGTATGGGGTGTGGATAATTAATTTGAGAATAGTCTTTCCGGTTAGTTATGTGTATGGAAATATATATTGGAAAGGAGTGTCGACAGATGTGTCACATGTAGTGAGGATACGAGAGGTGATAATATTATATAGTATCAAAAGATGAACCGCAAGGACGGTAAATGTTTTCAACAAAGGGATAGTAGTACAATGAAGTACTAAGTTTTGGTAAGAATTGTAGTAAGGATGGAAATTTTGGAAATAGAAACCCTAGAAATGAAACTTGAGTATTCGGCGGGAATCCGGATAAGTAATGTAATGTTAATATACGTAAATGGTAAAGAAAATAATGATTTAAGGTATAGCGATTCCTTGGGAAGAAATAAATGGAACATAGGTGGAAAAGAGTAAATGTCGGGAATGACACATCTTAATTGTCAAAAATGGTTGAGTAAAAGTTGGCAGGTAGCCATAGCACATTTTGTGTCAGGGAGGATGGATTCGATATTGAGGGTGAGAAGATAATTGTGGGTAAAATGTCAGTGGTATGACGATATATGACATGGGGTAGTGTGAGACTACGGTTGGGAAAAATGAATATTTCTAAGTCTCACGATGTATAAAAGTAGAACATTGAGTGTTGGGCTATTGGGTGCCAAGTCATGGGTTGCAAGGGTGGACCGGAGTCGATTGTTTGACTCAAGAATGATTGGATTGGCCGGTGAATTATGGTTAATGGAATGGAGTGGTAGTCACTCCGGTGGTGACAAAAGATTTGGAAATTGTTAAGGAAAATGGACCGGTTAAGGGTGATTAAGGGTAAGTAAAAAGGTAAAAGGTAATCGGAGATTTTATTGGTGTACCCGCGGGGTACAATGCATGTGCGTTATGTGATGGCCTTGAAGGCGTATGATAATGGAAAAATAATGTTATAGTAAACGTGTTAAGTAGTGACCAAAGGGAAATGTGTTGAATATGAAAGAAAATGATAATGTGATATTATGGGAAATGTACTAAATTGCATGGTGAATAAATACACGATTAAATGAGTAATATGGTGGTAAGGTATGCGATGTGAAAAGGGTGTATACTAGTGTAGTATGCACGATAGGATAGGAAATAAAGGATGTGACTAGTTCGGGGAAACCCCGGCTACTATGATATTGGGTTGGGATCGGTTGGGCGAATCCCAATGGTTCCATTCCGTAATCGGAGGCTTTCCGGTTAACGAGATTATGTGAGTCACCATGGATTGGAGGCGTTCCGATCATTGCGACGGTTTGGGCTCTTGATGGATTGGAGGCTTTCCAATCATCTTGATGTGATAGTCGAGGCTCGATATGATGTGACCGTTTATGGTGATTGTAGCTGACATATGTAGAACCGTATGGTTAGTTGTTGATAGGATTTTATGGTAAATGAGAGCTTGAGTTGAAAATATGGTTTGTGTTCAAGTGTAAGTATGTGTAGGAGATGCCTACAAGTTTATAGATTATGAAAGGGGGTGCTTTAAGAAGAAAAGTTCATTAGTAGCCGATGGGTGGTAATAGTTGTATGATGAGTGGTTAGGCCACTTATGGATGTGATAGAGGCTCTAAAGCCGGTAATCGAGAATTGCAAGTATGGTATGTGGATGTTTAGAAGAGGTTTAAATGGTGTAAGTACTTGGATGAAAGTTTAGAAGGGTAATAGAGATTGGTATTGCTTTAAATGAAAATTGTTAATCGATTGTGGAAATTGAAATCGAGGAAAAGAGGAACAATTAAGAAAGGAAAGATATGTATTGGAATCGAGAATGAAAAGTTGAGTAGTGATGTCTCAATAGTAACGGATATGTGAATTTTGCAAAGTAAGTTTGACTTTATTCATAAGTCAATGTTGGTCAACTAGTGGATTGTTCACTTGGGTCAAAATTGGGTTTTGACCTTCGCTTAGAATGATTAGGCGAGAATAAGAACATAATGTATCGCCCACATGTATATGTTAATGGTTGATTGTTTAACGAAAATAATTATAGTGTGTGACTTTGACCGTTGTGTGTTCGAGTTGAATTTGGGAATTGAGCATATGATTGTTGACGAATCATGAATGCAAGGTTGATTGTAAAGGGAAAGGATAATTAATGGAACTTTTAGTGAAAAAGGAAATTGTCAAAGTATAGTTGACTTTATGCTTAAGTCAAATGTTGACAAATTTGGGACATGGCGACTTGGTCAAAGCTAAGCATTGACTTTCGTTTTGATTGATTTAATAATAGTAATGATTGGGTCATATCGTTCTTTTGTTGATAAAAGGATTTAGTTAAATGATAGGAAGTGTTATATTTGAGTTATGGAACTTTGACCCGTTTGGGGTATTTAGGGCTTAAGACGGATTTTGACCCGTTTGGGCATAACGGTGTTAAGTGACTTTAAATGTATAATTGTTACTGGATCATGATTTGAAAAGGTTGATGGTAATATATACAAGATGATGGAAGCGGAATGGGGATTGGAAATCCTTGAGTTGATTCCGAGGACGGAATCCTTTTAAGGGGTAGATAGTTGTAACGACCCAAATTTTCGTAAATAAATAAATTATTTAAAAATATGATAAATAAGGATATAGCGTTTAAAGAACGTAGGAATTGGTTTCGTGTCATTTGGACATCGTATGAGAAAGTTATGGACGAACGGGTCGAACCCGGGTAGTAAACGAAAAGGAAAAGAAATTCAAGAAAGGCTGCTGTAATGATTTCGTTAGTACTGATTTCGTTAGTGCTGATTTCGTTAGTGCTGCTTTCCGTTAGTGCTGATCAGTTAGGGCTGATTTCCGTTAGTGCTGATCAGTTAGTGATGATTCCGTTAGTGCTGATCAGTTAGTGCTGAATCCGTTATTGCTGATTGATTACTGCTGATCAGTTACTGCTGATCAGTTACTGCTGATCAGTTACTGCTGATTTTCGTCTGGAACACCTTAAATACGGGTTTTTGGCCATTAAGTGCCAAACTCGAAACCCTAACTCTCTCTCTCTAAGTTCTTATACATATTTTGAGTGGAAAAGGTCATCTGAAGCCGATTTTGGGGTCCGAATCAATTGATTTTGCTTCTATTGTCGAAGATTAAGGTAAATCTTCATTCCTTGATGTTTATTACTTTAGATCCATGGAAGTAAAAGCTTGGATCTCGAACCCTAGTTCTTGGAGTTTTCTTGAATGGTGAAATAAATGTTTTATACACTTAATAGATGATATTTTAACAAAGGAAACAAGTGTATGGTTAAGATTTGTAAGAATCTTAAGATTTGGCTAAACCTAGGGTTTTGGAAATCATCAAAATTGGGGGGAAGTGTTATCAAAGGGATTTCTAATAATAAAAAGGGTGTATTACTAGTAGTATTTGTTGTTGAACAACTTGTGATTGTTGTATTAGGCTTTTGGTGAAATCTTGGAAAGTTGATTGATTGTTGGAGCAAGGAAATTGGCGTAAAGAATACGGTTGGAACATTATTTGCTAAGGTGAGTACGTGTGGACTTTATTGGGTAAACAGCCATTGAAATATTTTATATGTGTGTTTGGTCTATTTGCTTAATTGTGTAGACTATTAGTATCTACAGTTAGTTATATATTATTATGAATATTAAAAATAACTTGTTTGATGATTAACGATATAGCCAAGGGCTTAGATGGAATAACTCGAGAAGTTATGATGAGTGATAGATTGACGGTGATTCGGGGGATCCCCGGTCACTTTGGATGGGGCGGATTGGGCGTCGACCCATGGACCATCATGTGATAGGAGGCTTGCTAACCGGACGTGATCCGGCTAGAAGTCGGGTAGCGGTAGATTGGGCGATTCCCTCTTGCCGTTATCATTAGGCTTATTAGGGCGGGGGATCCCCGATTAATAAGTACGTGAGTTGATGGGTTATTTGGAGATGCTCCAAATAACTAGTTACGAATGCTAGGAAAGTAAAATCGATAGGGTCACTTTAAGGTGACTAGACGTATGATTATGAGATATATATATGTTTATATATAATGTGATACTTGTTTGTTTTATTGGGGTCTAAACCCATGTAGCTCATGAGACATTTTTGTGTCTCACGTACTCTTTGTTTGTTTTTGCTATGTACTCAGGTTCTGGATCGAAGATATAGGTACACATGGATAGAGAAATGAGGGGCCTAGGATAGAAGAACACTAGAGCGGATTTATGCTTAGCTTTAGTTTTGATATATTTTGTAACACTGAAACTTTATACTCTGATTTCATACCAAAGGTTTTTATAAATCCGTATTTTTGGAACGCTTCTTCTATTTATAAAATGATATGTTTTGGCAAATGTTTTGCTTTAAAAATCGAGGTGTTACAGTGTTCCACCGTTCCACGAGACCCACATGAATCATGGTGGCTTGTGTTGACCGCGGGGGTACTTTGCGGGATCACATTTCTAATCAATCCACCGTTAACCTTTGCGTATCCAATTACCTCGGATACGGTCCGAGATTGTCCCCCCGTGCTCGCGTCCTAGAAGACGAATTAAAGGATCCTCTTTATTTTCTGCATAAGTACCATCCTCTATCATCTTATTCTCTTCCACGAGCTACAAAAAGTATTTGTTTACCAAAAAGATAAAAATCTTCAATTAAATAAAACTTAGTTTACCAAATTAAGCTTCGAAATTGTTCATCGCTTCCTTTGGAAGTTCAAACTTTCCTTCACTATTTCTTAACTGCACAGCCCATCGAAAACAACCTAGATCGTTGATTTTGAATCTCCGAAAGAACACTATGGTTTTCTAGAAGTTCAGACCAAACGGCATCCTTTTTATTTTTTTTAAAACGGGTCCACCCGCTTCGGCCCGCGTGGACCTTGAATTGTCTCTTTGCATTGCTTGCCTGTGCTTTCTCCCTTTTTTGCTGCACAAATTAACAAATTGTTAATAATAAATTATTGTACAATACTAAACATATAATATTAAGAGATACCATAAATTATGGGGTGCTTCTTTGTGCCTTAAATGCTTCCCAATCATCCCTAATAAAAAACTTATACTTCTCACAAGGATCCTTACTTGTAAGGACGAAATCTTTAACAAGCCTAGATTTAAAATTTGTACCAATTTTCACAGCTTTCTTCCTCATTAACTCTTTTGCATCATCGTTCTTGATATTCCACATATTCTACTACTTACAGTAATTAAATTATATACTATCATCACTTAACAGCTATTTGATTTTTTCTAATAATTATACATATATACCTTGGTATCCAGCAATAGTGTTTCAAAAGTGTCTTTGTTCATTTTACCCATATCAGTTGCTAGCGGGAAACAATGTTGAACCGTCATCCCAAACCATGACATCAGTTCTGTACTCAACGGGATATGATTTTCATCAAATTCAGTTTTATATACATCTTTGCTATGTTTCTTCCCAAAAGATGCAGGACCACGTTCGCCTCTACGTCTCTTACGTTCTGAATTATCGGCCATTTCTGCAACAAAAAAGATGATTACGAACGAATGCATAACAAACACAAAAAATCATTAACAGAATACTTTATTACCTAGGTTGGTGAAGGAATCTCGGCGATGTAACGATAAACTAGGGTTTAGGTCGACGAGAAGTACTGATTAAGGTTTTGGGAAAAGTGATTAAGGTTACTAAAACACATAATACAATTATTAATTAACAATAATATATCATAGATCGAGTTATTAAATATATGTTCCTTCTCCGCCAGTTCGTACTCATGTGCTTCTATTCATGTTTTCAAAATTCCCGGGTTCGATACCGACGGAAAATGGTGGTAAATCATCGAAGTTGCCGTGTTCTTCTTCGTCCACAACATTATCAACCCCAAGAATACGTCTTTTACCTTGTAACAGAATGTGGTATTTTGCTTTGCTCGAATCTTTGACGAAAAAAATTTGTGTTACAGGTGTTGCGAGAACGAATGGCTCGGATTTGTAGCCATTAATTTCAAGATCGACAAGTGTAAAACCATATTCGTCAACTTTAACACCCGTACCGTTATTTACCCACTTACACTTGAACACTGGAATTATGAAATCATATGCAATTTCCAAATTTCTTGTATCACACCGTAATAAGAATCTTTTGCGATGCTTATCAATGTATCTTGATGACGCCTATCGATTTCGGTTGTTGATGCTATTATTGTAACTCCACTATTCTGCACTGTACTTTTTCTATCTTGATCTTTGGTGTAAAATGTATAACCATTAATATCATATCCTTCGTAAGATTTTACTCTAGCATCTGGACCTTGTCCCAATTTTTTGACAGTGTCATCAACGTCGTCACTTGTTGTCACCCTCTCTTTCAACCAACTTGCCAAATCCTTATTTTGGTTGTTTATGTACCACACCTGTTCTTTACCCGGGTTCGTCGACTTTAACATATCCATATGTTCATCAACATATGGAGTGCGGCATGTCATGTGCTTTAAGATTACTAAATGAGCAACTTGTAGTTCTTCGTGCATTGGCACTATTATCTTAAAACCTACTCCTCCCTTTCCTTCAAGTCGACCTGAATGGCGACTTTTAGGAACGCCAAAACTTTTGACACCTTCCATATAGCCTAAAAAAAACAAAATATATAATAAATTAATTTTTGTTAAATATATATATATATATATATATATGTATATATATATATATATATATATATATATATATATATATTTAAACCTTAAAGATCAACGAATAGATCAATTATAATGTATACTAGCTACCAATTTGATCATATATATACATACGTACCTTGGTAGAACTCAATCACCTCTTCAGAAGTATACCCTTCAATAATACTTCCCTCTGGTCGATTACGGTTTCTTACATAACCTTTCAATATTCCCATGTATCTTTCAAAAGGGTACATGTAACGAAGATAAACAGGACCACATGCCTTAATCTCTTGTACGATATGAGATATTAGGTGAACCATTATGTCAAAAAATGATGGTGGAAAGTGCATTTCTAGTTCACAAAGGATAACATAAATGTCTTTCTCCCATTTGCCCAAATCTTCCACATCAATAACTTTCGTATGAATATTGTTGAAAAACAAACAAAGCTTTGTGATTGTATGTCGGATATCATCTTATAAAATTCCACGAATTGCGATTGGAATCATATGTGTCATCAAAACATGACAATCGTGAGACTTCATCCCAAGCAATTTATAATCTTTCATCGACACAAATCTTTTAATGTTTGCTGAATAAGATGATGGAACCTTAATATCGTGCAAACATTGGCATAATTTTTTTCTTCTTCTTTCGTTGTATTATAACATGCGGGTGAAAGATAAGTACGAGTGCCTCGTTGTACGGGAGCAAGATCTTTACGTATTCCCATCTCGACCATGTCATTTCAAACCTTAATACCATCTTTAGTTTTATACTTAATATCCAATAATAAGCCTATCAAGCTCTTACATACGTTTTTTTCTATGTGCATAACATCAAGACAATGTCTAACATCTAAATATCTCCAGTAAGGCAATTGAAAAAATATGGACTTCTTTTTCCAGATGGCATCATTATCAATATGGAATCTCTTACCCAACACAACATTAATATTTTCAACTCGTGAAAAATGTATCAAATTGTTTCTTCACCGTCCTGACCTCGACAATTCCGTCAAACTCAATCGTCTTCTTCCTATAAGGAATCTTCGATGTCCCATGTATACATCTTTTTGCAATTTCGTAACCACACCGAGCTTGTCTAATCTTAAAAAACAGGACAAGCTTTCTTACCCTTCGTTTTGTATCCTGACAAGTTACCGTATGCTGGAAAGTCATTGATAGTACAAAGCACCATGGCCCGCAATTTAAATTGTTCTTTTCTACAAGCATCGTATACATCTACACCATCACTCCAAAGAGTTTTTAAGTCATCAATCAAAGGAGATAAATAAACATCAATATCATTACCCGGTTGTTTCGGACCTTGAATCAACAACGACATCATAATGTATTTCTGTTTCATGCGTAACCATGGTGGGAGATTTTAAATGCATAAGAGAACTGTCCACGTACTATGACAACTACTCATGTTACCGAAAGGATTTATCACATCCTAACTAAGCCCAAACCGTATGTTTCTGATCTCCTTCCCAAACTGAACATACCTTTTATCAATGTTTCTCCACTGCGGTGAATCCGCAACATGTCTAATTTTCCCGTCAGTTACACATTCTTCTGAATGCCAACAAAGTAACTTGGCTTCTTTCTCGTTTGAATATAACCTTTTCAGTATTGGTATAATAGGAAGATATCACAACATTTTAGCAGGTGGTACATTCTTTGTCACATCATCGTCAACTTCATCCGTATCTTTTTCCGTTTATACCTCGATGCACTGCAATGAGGACAGTTATGCAAATTTACGAACACGTTCCGAAACAACATACAATTATTGGGACATGCATGTATTCTTTCTACTTCCAATCCCATTGGACACATTAATTTATTTGCTCGATATGTAGAAATTGGTAATCCATTTTCTTCTGGAACCAACTCATGATGTAAATGCTCTAATAGGGTTGTGAAACTTGTATCACTCCATCTGTTTTTTCGTTTTTAAGTTAATTAACTTCAACACAACATCAAGTTTCATTAATTTAGAACCTTTATATAACGGTGTTTCGGCTTCATCAAATAAGCGATGTAATTCATCTTGTTCACCAACGTTACCACTCGTATTAGTATCCAATTCATTAATACTTTCATCGAAACGATCATTTGAAGTGTATTGATCGTTATCGTGGTATAAGTCGTTGTTCAATGTTGTATATGCACTACTACTATTTACATTGCTCGAAGATGTGTTACAATCAAGTCGTGATTCTCCATGACTTACCAACAAGTGTAATTATACATAAAACCATGAAGAAACAAATGGTGCTCTATATCACCGGTGTTTGTGAATCTTTTAGAGTTTTTACAAACATTGCAAGGACATAAAATCGAAGGACTTGCGTTCTTAACGCGGTTTGATTCAGCAAACCGAATACAATTTCCAACACCGATGACATAATCGGCGGACGAACGTAGAGCTTGATACGTTCAATAATTACGCTCCATCTAAAAATTAATAAAACCACAATAAAAATTAATTAATATAATATTTCAATGGTAATTGAAGGATATATAAGTAAGTCTCATATTCAGCCATTTATCAAGTAATGAATTCAACCTAAAAAAATGAACACATTTTCTTTCTAACTACAAGATGGTTTTATGTTCATCATGTGGCAAACAAGCGGTGATTCGCACTTCATGGACAGCCAGAAACCCTGGACGAAGGTTTTATACATGTCCAACAAAGGTAAGGCCTTTTGAAGATATTTAATATATAACCATTTTAGAATTCAACTTATTAACTATTGTATATTCTTTTTTATAGGGTTCTAAATGTAGGTTTTTTGTGTGGTTTGATCCTGTTATGTGTGAAAGATCCAAACAAATCATTCCAGGATTAATAAATCCGAAGAACAATCTTGAAATGAAGCTGGAGGAACGTGACTTAATGCTGGAGGAACGTGACTTAATGCTAAGGAAAATGAAAATGTATTTGATAGGGATTTGCATAGTTTTCATAGGATATACAATGTTTGCATAATCTACTGTATTCTCTAGTTTATGAATGTAATTTGTCTATTTTGGCAACTAATTAGAAGCTACTTACTTTTCTAAGTCTACTTCAAAGCATGAAATTAAAAAAAGTAAACGAAATTACCTTAAAAAGAGTAGCAGAACGAAAACAGGATCTCAACGAAGAAGAAAGACAACTATTTCAAAATATGTCCGTTGGATATTAAATAATTCAAAATTGTTTTGTTATTGCGGTCGAACCGCAATAACAAACAATACACCCGCAACAACAAAAGAAACAAAACCGCACTAACACATGTAAACTAGCTGTTACAATAATTAACGTTTTACAAGTAAAACTTGTTTACATGATATGAAATTAAATTAATAGACTTTAAAGATATATATAACTATATAGATGATTAATTGCCAACTACTACATCTTGGAAACCATCATAAACCTTTAAAGATTTCAGTCATTATTTGTTAAAATTATAAATTAATCAATTAAAATATTAATATTAATCTGTTAATATTATAAACTAATTATTTTAAATTAGACATTCTAATTAATTTGAAGATAGATTTTTTTTTTGAACGGAGACTTTGAAGATAGATGATTAAGTTAAAATAATACTAAAATTAAATTATAAACGTGCATGCATTAAAACGAAAAATTAAAAAGTCACAAAATTTAAAACCAAACAAACTAATTAAAACAAAGTAACTTTCAAAAAAACTCGGCCTCCAGGCTTCATTTTCTCGAGATCAATTGTGAAAACAACCCTTTGGTTCCCATATGATGCCCCACTTCATTCTCAACTCGTCAAAATTCCCATGAATGGTGATCGGGCCATAGGGTCTTTCTTCAACTGGTTTCTTTCGATTACGAAAGGTATCAACCAGCACGAACCTTTCACTCATTTCTCCTCTCTCGAAGATACAAAGAGGGCCATTGTTGTAGAGCATGTGATCATGAACCACCTTTGCTGGTATAGTCTGAAATTAAGACATCAAAACAAAATATATTTAATTATTATAAAAAAACAGAAAGAAACAAAACCAAAATATATGCATACAATTTCAGAACGATTAACTATGTGAGTATTCCATTTCACAGTAAAGAAATGGCTTTTTTCTAAAGGATCTTTACTTCGATAGTTGCTAATCTCATCGTCATTAGAAGAGTCGATTTCAATAATTTCAGCAGGATAGTGGGCTTCACTTTGGGAACTCGTGCTTGATAACAAAGAAAAGTTTTTGATTAACAATTTTTTGGTGATCAAAGGTTACCATTTTAGAAGAATATTGGTTAAATTTATATAATAACCAAGGGCGTCGAAAGTTGCAGCAAGTAACTGCCAAATTGAAGAGGGAAAATTGATCGTCTTATGGATATCAAGCTCGTAGAAACAGTGTAACCGCAATAACAAATACAGACACCGCACTTACCAATTCTGCACAGTGTAACTGCATCGATTTTATTTGAATTAATATTTGTGGTAATTGCATCGAGTAAATACTGCAGATCAAGTTGGATGAAAATTACAGCTAGTGTTACAGCTACTTTTTAATACTTATCTTCATAACCGCAACAACAAATACGATAACCACAACAACAAATGGTTATCCTCGATTTTTACCACATCATAGATAGTGTTGCAGGAGAATCAAATATTTTCTTGATATTCTAAAATATACGTAATGATAGTTTCTTTAAAATTAAAAGAGAACTTAATTTCAGCTCTATATATTGGACTCTAATTGCCATTATTTTGATGGATCAAACATAATTTTCATATATGAAGATAAATTAAGTCATTGCTTACTGGTGCGACATCATCAAGATTCACATGTTACGGCAGATTTTGTTTGTACGCGAATCTTGATGATGCTGCAGCAGAAATCAACATGACTAATTACTTGTTTAGAGATGCGGTTGTACAGTTGTGATGCGCGCCAAATCACCAATCCCGCCAAAAAATTTAGTTGTCTTTGTAAGTTTCTATAAGTATAAGACTTCATGCATTCCTTTTGTTATATCAAAATACTTTTCAAAATAATATTCTTTTGTAAGCTTCTAATATGAGTTCTACTCTGCATATTGGTGATCATGAAGTACAAGTTAATAATTACTTCATCGTAAAATGGTGTGCGTCCATGACAAAAAAAAAATTGTATGATTTTTCTTTTTAATTTCTTGCTATATATATATATATATATATATATATATATATATATATATATATATATATATATATATATATATATATATATTAGGGGCGGACTATTTGCAGAATCCATCTTTTGCGTAGAACCAAACAGAACCCATCTAAAAATATTAGAATTTAGTAAAAAATAAAATATGCAAAACAATGACATTTAACCCAGATCAAACATATACTTTAAGAAAAACATCAAAAATACAGAAAAACATATATGTTCAAATAATGCAAAAATAACACTTATGTATACATACATGAAAACATACATGTACAAAAACATATATGTTTTTGTGCATGAATAACATACATGCATGGGGGGTCCCTCGTAAAATCACTTCATGTATCTTCCATAATCATTTCATTTTGAAATTCAATGGTTTAGATTGAGTTTTGCGGGTTCTGTAGCCTAAAATGGGTTCTGTAACTAGCCATTGACTATATATATATATATATATATATATATATATATATATATATATATATATATATATATATATATATATATATATATATATATATATATATATATATATATATATATATATATATAACCATTATAATTTGTAGTATAAATTTAATTTTCATTTCTTTCATCAGACTATTCCAGCAAAATTTGTTAGGGATCACCAACTTTGGGATGAGCATCCTTTGGTTGCTTTGGAAAATCTTGAGATGAGTCCCCCATATGGTAAACTTTTCAATTTACAAACCCACGGTGATCGAAGGAGGTCCAATGTTCGTTTTATGGACCATATGACTATCAATGGTGATATGGTCGACTTCAAACAGAAGATGGGCATCCGCACGAACCAACATGTCATGTTCACCCTTGATCTCGAAGAAAAAAACAATGGTCAAGGACTTTTCTTCAAGGTTACTCTTCTATGAATTCAACATGCATGTTTATTAGCTTTGTGTTTAGGTTTTGGTTGTCCTTGTTTTGGTTTGGTTTGTAATAGTTTGTTACATATATGTAATGTTATCGTTGTATTTTTATGAAATTTGTTTTTGTTTGCCAATTAATTAATTAATTAAACTGAAAATTTAGATTGTTGTTGCGGGTAAAGTATGGGCGCAACAAATTTGGTAGTTGTTGTGGGTAGTGTATGGCCGCAACAACAAATGGAATTGTTATTGCGGGGTTTGCATGGCCGCAACAACAATATGCATTGTTGTTGCGGTTCTTTCTTTTGTAGTGTGATAGTCATTTGTTGTTGCGGTTATATTATATCACCGTAATATATAAATTTATACGTCCGCAACAACAAACCCGATCTGTAGTAGTGATTGTAGATTAAAGTGGGGATAAATAATAGCACATTGATGAAGGAAAAAAGGATAATAATTAATAGAAAGAGTTTAAGGATAGTTTTGGTGTTAACAATGCTAACTAGTATAGTTATGAACTTATAGTTTGTTGAAGGAGGATATATGAAATTTGAAATGTGTTTTATGATGCTAACTTCAAAGGTAGATTAAGCTGTTGCTAAACTTTAAACCAAAAATTATTACTCGGGTTACTTTAACCTATGAGCATATGTTTATGAAGTAATACATTCACGAAATAAAGTGAACTTTACGAAACTACTTTACAAAATTATTAGTTATATACTTATATTAAAACAACTAAAATTTTTAGTAAAATTTAGGAAGACTTCGTCTGAAATTAGCTATTTTATAAGGAAAATGATATTTAGGCTTAATTTTACACTTATATAATAGGAGAACCGTTCAATTTAGTTCTCTTTTTTTTTTTTTTTTGTGAAGTCTTCGAGAATAAATCTCAGCATTTGAATCAATCAACCCCTAAATCATCACCACCACCACTAATTCATGTGATTCAATACAACAACAACACCTCCCATGTGTATTAAAATCGCATGTGATTAAACACCGCCGACCACCATCACCACCTCATGCGTATTAAATCACATGTGATTCAACGCCGCCGACCACCACCACCAACATCTTTCGGCCACCGTCTCCACGACCAACAACCCTCTCGCCACCATCAGTTGCTTTCAATCACATATCATTGCGTATTCAATCACAAGTGATTGCGGCGACCATAGGTGGCGGCGAGCGGTGATCAGCGTTGGCAGTGGCAGTGGCCCACGGTGGTGGTGATGGCTGACGGTGTGGTTTTGTATTTAATTACATGTAATTTAGTTATTGTGGTTATTAAGAAATTTTTTAATCCAATTATTAGGATTTATATCTTGTAACTATGTTTTAAAAGTGAAATACCTAAAACACAACGAGACATATTTCGATTGAAAGAAGAACACCAGTAAGAGAAAGTACAATTGACATATATAATAAATTAATTACTACTGTAGGCACAATATATAGACATATAATTATCTAGTGGTTGTCAGTTGGAATAATATTACATCGAATTGAAATTTATATTGCTAAAGATGTTAAATTACTAGATTACTTATCCATGAAGCGTTTCCATTGGTGCCAATTCAGCAATTTTCACTAAACTACTAAGACCACTCCAATAATATCATATTCTTTTTCCGTCACTTTTATCATATAATATCAGTGTCACATTATCGTTTCTATGCTGACACAACTAAAATAGTTTTGGCAACATCACTTTCTTCATCACTTTATATATTTAAAACATGAAAATTATACACACAACCATATTTTTTAACAATATACAAAATATATTATAGAATATAGCAGTCTCCATCTCACCTTTCTTCATCACTTTCATCTCCCTTCATCTTAGTTTCTCTCTCCTCTTCATTTCCTCTTCCGACGAGGCGATACCCATGGTGTCCCCAACCGACGCAACAGACGAGTAAAATGATGACACTATGTTTTTGTTATATGGGCATGAATTTACACCTGATGACTAGATAAATGTAACTAGGCATCACCTTGCATCTTATAGATGAAGGCTTTCATTGTAACTGATCGACCACTTGGGTCAACCTCCTAGTTTACTTGGTTCGACCATACTGACCCAGAACATGAACTTGTTCTTGACCGGTTAAAACCAACTAGCTGATTTAATCCCTAAAAGCGGAAGTGGGATTAAACCTAATCCTTAAACCCTAAAGGATTGGGATGTTGGAAATCTAGATTAGATTAACAAGAAAGAAACCTTGTACGAACAACTCGAACACACACACATGCTTGTGGTGTTCGACGAACCAACCAAGAACCCTAGGGTTCTTGGTTCGATTTCGTCCAAGAGGAAGAAGAGGAAAGTGTGTTCCATGAATCATACCTTAGTTAATGCTTAAGATAGTCCACTGATGATGAACACGACGAGCGATTCTCTAGATGATCACTTGCAACGATCTTGATTTTCGAATCTAGAAGAACACGAAGAACGAACGAAGAACACGAAGAGTTGTGTTCTTGGTTCGGCCGGAAATCGAAGGGAGGGAGGGGGATGATTTTCGTGTGGTGTATCAAGGAAATACGGGTTACCCTAAGCCTCTTATTTATATACAAATAAGTTACGCTTAGAACCCTTAAGTTTAA
The DNA here is from genome assembly GCA_963853835.1 of Calendula officinalis. Lineage (NCBI taxonomy): Eukaryota > Viridiplantae > Streptophyta > Magnoliopsida > Asterales > Asteraceae > Calendula > Calendula officinalis. Next base: position 38,717,166 of record OY970828.1, read on the forward strand.
ATAAGATTAGATCTTTAATTAAACTTTTCTTTTATCACTTCCATCCCTTATAGTTTAACTAGTTTATTATTGTTGCACTTAACTATTAAATGTCTAGTATTAATACACTGATATTTCGGTACCCATGTACAGGAAATATATATACTTGTATTTATACTTTTAATAATTAATTATATAATAACCTTTATATAATTTATACAACAATATTATCCAATTACTATATGATTTTATAGCTTTAAATCATATCATGGATAATCTATAATTAACACATTGTATATTTACCCAACTAGTAAATGTACAAACACTTGTATTAATTAGTTAGTTAAACTAATCTAGTAATAAGTTAAACTTAACTTAATACTTAACTAATTCATAATGACTATTATGAATCATTCCTCTTCGTAGTGTCATTGCATATCTTGCTCGTATTACATGCACTCGCCGGTGTGACCATTAAGTGTTTCGTAGGCATGGATGTATCATCATAGGTTGACTAACTTTGCACATAAATCCTTCAGACTCCCACTTGTGCAAGTTCGTAACCTTTGTCTTAATGATACGAGCTGCAGTGGCCTTCTAGATGGGAATGTAGGTAACCAACCCCATAAAAACAGTTTATGTAACCCAGGTATAGTTTTTGAAAAACTCTTTAATAGCGTTTCCTAGTAAGAACACTCTGTCTCTACTTCTTGGGCAACTATGTTAGGTTTATCCCTTGCAACACTATATTTGGGATAACGAATACGAGCATGGTAGAAATTATCAAAACCTGTATTCGAAATCATTTCATGACTTCTTGATTCAAACTGTTGAGATAAACGACAAAGAACAAATCAGTTCGTTTTGGCATGGCCATGCACTTTCCAGTTATCTCATCATGTCAAAGGACCCTTAAATATCTCTCCTAAAAAGGAGGTGCAATTGCCATCTTGTTATATTTTGATTCAAAATACAAATTCCTCTGTACCCAGTAAGGCCTCGTATGACAAACATATTTCAGACTTGTCTAAGACGAACCAAAGCACATTAGTCATTGTATCCTAAACCAAATACCTCAGGCTTAAGGACAATCCTAGTGAACTATACTTTTGAACTTTTCAACCATGAAGTATTGTCACAGTGGTCAATCCAATATTCTTTGATCTCTAACAAAATATCACCGATATTTGGTTTACACAAAACTTGTGTAGCTATCTTCGAAGAACTTCGAATCTACCACCAAATATCGCGATGACGTTAACGTCCCATCAAGGTTCCCACCAAGACGAGTAGTCACGGATTTATATCTTTTTGAATAAAAAGAGTTTTATTCATGGATATTGTAAAACATACAAAGTCTGAATAACAATGACACTAACTCATGTATTATTCCTCACTGGACATAGATACCGAATTATTATTGGATCATTACTTATTCTATGCGTTTGTGTTGATTGTTCAATGATTCCTTAATTGTAACTTTTATCACTAATTACAATTAGTCATTTCCATTAAACTAAAGACATAAGACGAGTATTTTAAGAATACTATTACTTTTGTCTATGCTAGATGTTGTTCATGCAACTTTAGAACATATTCTAGTGTTTCCCTTTTTACATGATTCGGTAAACTTAGGAGGATTGGAAAATTACTCATTTAGTTTCTTGAATCTATAAAACTGGCCTTGTAACTAAATCTCTTTTAGCTACTTGATTTGTAGATATCTTTTACTAGTTAAAGAAATTCCGTTAAATGATTAACTTGTTCACTAGAGTATGAACATCCCATTAGATTCGCAATTAATCACACGACTTGTGACCACGCTATTAGGCTTGCAATAATCCAATCAATGATCATTTATTTCTCTTAACTCTTTGGCTAATGACTTGGTAATTTCTTATTGTTAATGTCTTACTAACTTGCTTAATCCATTAATGACTTTAATAAATTACGTTAGTCATAGCTCCCACTATCTTTTATGGAATTTAAGCATCACTTAAACTACTACTTTGACCTAGTCAATAACTTGTAGTTTAATCTTTTAAGAATTCTATCAATGGTTAAGATCATCCTTTGGATTTGCGAATATCCACTATTCCTGTTTGAGGAATCATGACCTTTATTGATTACTGTATCTAACAAGTATAAGACACTTGAAACGATACTTCCAATTCTTAAATGTATTAGTATTCTTTAAGAACTTTATTTAAAGCCAAAGTCATTTCTTGGATTTCTCAAATATCCATCATTCCTATTAGGGAATTATGACTTGATTAAATAATGTATTGATTACAAGTATGAAACATGTGCGTTTAATACCTTTAGTTCTTAAATACTTTAATATAGTTTGTCCCGTTTAAGAGTTCATTTAATGTCCAAGTCATTTCACTTGGATTTTAAGAATATCCAATTATTCCTATTAGGGAATTATGACTTCATCAAATTCTTTATCACAAGTATAAAAGACTTGTAATAATACTCTTTAAAGTCTATCTTGATTATATCCAATATAATCATACTATATTAATACTAATATTTTAAAACGTACTATCATAAGTAATAACTATTACTTAAGGTGTCTTAACTAAGTTCAATAAGTTTTGAACCTTGTGCTTCCATAAAACCTCTTAAATACTTGCATTAGAAAAACTTCTAATTACTAGTATCCAAGTACCTTGAGCTATCAAGACATTATTCATTCATATAACAATCAAACAAGTATATAACATGAAATATAAAGTAAATCAAAAACTTGACTTACAATCTAGTCATAAACCTTGACTAGTGTAATTATCACACATGCACACAATATAATTCAACCATGGATTCGAATTGATTAAAACCAAAAAAAACTTGTGTTAACATAAAAATAAAAATTATCCAAACAATAAAATAAAATTGTTTTTACTGAATCCATAAAATACTGAATTATAAAATCTTGGTGCTCGTGGGATCATCACCATCTCATGCCGGTCACCATCACTTTCCATCTCCTCCTGCAATAAACGATTGCAAAAGTTAGATTACTCGTAATGTACTTTACAAGTATCTTAAAGTGATTAAGAAGTGTGGTTGTGTTACCTGAGGAACTTGCGTTTCCTCCACCACCATTTGCACCCTTTGGACAATTTCTTTTCCAGTGCCCAGCTTCGCCACATTTGAAGCACCGATTCTTGGTCCTCGCTGTGTTAGGCTTTACCTTCTTGACCTTTTGTTTGACACTCTTACCATTTGGCACTCCTTGGTTAGGATAGGTTTTACCTTTTCCTTTACTACCATGCCCTTCTTCATCGCTATCATCAGTTGTGCGACCCCTTTTAGAATTGATCCTAGTATTCAACTTAACAGCCTCGAGCATGGATTGTAGCTCGGAAATGGAATTATCCCTATCACGTTTACTATAGTTGGCTACAAAGAATTTGTAGTCATCGGACAATGAGTTGAGTATAACGTCAATTGCTAACTGCAATGGCATGTGGTGACCAAGTCTAGTAAGGTGATCAACGTGCACTTTCATTCTCATGACGTGTGCACCTACTGATGCTCCCTTAGCCATCTTGTAAGAAGCGAACGCCTTACAAGCGTAAAATGTTTGTCCTTGTTCGTTTTCTTCATCCTTGGCAGGGGTTTTCAATACGTTTCTTTCTCGGTCAATCATATCTCTCTCTTGTCTAGCATGATCTTAAAATCACGCCTCCAATTGAGGAAATTTGACCCAGTCTTTTCTTACTTTCCTAGAAAGAAACGTCGCGAGAGTTTGTTGTAGGTTATCGTTGTGTTTGTTGCTGCCATCTACAAATCAAACCCAGTTTAATTAGTAATCATCAATAAACATTCTCTAATATATATTATAAACTCATAATTTATATTTTAGGCCTAGGATCCATATATCACATTCTCGCCGCAAGGTTTGGGCACTTCCCGACGAGACATGTTGTTTCTGGTAGGTAACATCTTTACCGATCGTATCAAGACTTGACACGATTCCTAGGGGTCGTAGAATCTTTAGACTTATAACTTATTACAACCTCGTACAATCTAATTGTACATTTCTAAGTTGGTAATAAAGTCTGGTATGTTTATAACTTATTTTACATATAATTTATACGTATGCATTTTAACTTAATCTAATCAAAATACATATAAACTTATTATATCCTTTTTTTAAAAAAATATTTTCCTTTAAATATTTAAAATTCTGAAAATTATATATATATATATATATATATATATATATATATATATATATATATATATATATATATATATATAGGGTCCGGATCCGGTGATGACTCTTTTCATCGCGAAAATTGTGAAAACTCCAAAAAAAAACTCTAAAAATGATCCAAAACAAACCTTTTTCAAAAAATTCTTTTTTTAAACATTAAAATCGCTATGTATAAGATCCAAAAAAAACAAATTTCCAAAAATGATCCAAAAAAAATATGGATCATAATAAAGATCCACAAAAAAAATCTGGATCACTGTTATGATTCGCTAAAAAAAAATTATGATCCACCACTTTTTCGGCGAGGACTCGCGAGGACACCTCATAAAAATTTTAAAAAATTCCGAAAAATATATATATAACCCACCATGATTATTACTACATTTGACAAAAAAAAATTCAAAAAAAATTTATGATCCACTTTTTTAGCGAATCATAACAATGATCCATATTTTTTTTGTGAATCATTATTATGATCCATATTTTTTTTTTGGATCATTTTTGGAATATTTTTTTTTTTTGGATCTTATACATAGTGATTTAGATATTTAAAAAAGAAATTATTTGAAAAAAGTTTGTTTTGGATCATTTTTAGAGTTGTTTTTTGGAGTCCTCACAGTCCTCGCGAGGAAAAGAGTCCTCACCGGATCCGGACCCTATATATATATATATATATATATATATATATATATATATATATATATATATATATATATATATATATATATATATATCTAAATAAATACACCCTTTTAATTTTAGAACTTCAAAATTAACACTTCTTTTAATCTTATTAATTTGTTAAACCCTAATCTTGTTCTTGATCGATCAAAACTAGGGTTTTGACTTTCTTGATCAAAAACATTATTTATTTTTGGAAACGAAAAACATTATTTATTAAAAGATTAATTTTAATCAATCCTATCTAAACAATAAACTTTGTTTAAATTCTAAAATAGATTATGACCTTAATAAATTTATTTAAACTTTTTAATTCAAACCTTATAAATAATAAAATTTTGTCTATGTTTCTAGATTTAAAGAACTAGTTTCAATAAATTTACTAAAATAATAATTAAACCTATTAAACATGAACTTGCTTAATTATATAGGTTTTAGATTATCATCTTAATTAATTCTTTTAACTAATTAAACTATACTAGTTTAATATTTTTTTGGTCCTAGATTACTTCTAGGGTATTTCGGAATTCCTAAAGCCTAGGAAACTTTTCCACCAATTAAACTAGGCTAGTTTAATCAAACTTGGTGTCCAAGTAACCTCATGATTTTAGAAATCTTTGAGAAAAGGAAAGAATCATTTTTGACCAATTAAACCAAAACTTGGTTTAACATACTTGGTTCTAGATTTTGAAGATCAAGTAATAAGAAAAGAATTCTCTTGATCAAAAACTTTGATGTTCTTGATCCTAGGGTTCTTCCTAATTTCGAATACACTAGGGTCAGGGAAAGAAGCCTTTTGGCCAATTAAACTAAACTAGTTTAATGTTCTTGGTCCCAGGGTTCTTTCTTGGTTTTTCGAAAATTCTAGGGTTCTTAGAAACCTTTTGACCAATTCAACTAGACTAGTTTAATATTCTTGGTCCTAAGGTTCTTACCCTTTTCAAAAATTAAGAAAAAGAAGAAACAAATTGGAACAAAAGGAAAAACTTTAATTAAAGTAAACAAACAAGTTTTGTTAATCTAGTTTAGATTTCTAAACCTGGCTCTGATACCACTGAAGTGTTTCAATGTAACTGATCGACCACTTGGGTCAACCTCCTAGTTTACTTGGTTCGACCATACTGACCAAGAACATGAACTTGTTCTTGACTGGTTAAAACCAACTAGCTGATTTAATCCCTAAAAGCGGAAGTGGGATTAAACCTAATCCTTAAACCCTAAAGGACTGGGATGTTGGAAATCTAGATTAGATTAACAAGAAAGAAACCTTGTACGAAAAACTCGAACACACACTTATGCTTGTGGTGTTCGACGAACCAACCAAGAACCCTAGGGTTCTTGGTTTGATTTCGTCCAAGAGGAGAAGAGGAAAGAGTGTTCCATGAATCATACATTAGTTAATGCTTAAGATAGTCCACTGATGATGAACACGACGAGTGATCCTCTAGATGATCACTTCCAACGATCTTGATCTTCGAAACTCGAAGAACACGAAGAACGAACGAAGAACACGAAGAACACGAAGAACACAAAGAGTTGTGTTATTGGTTCGGCCGAAAAACGAAGGGAGGGAGGGGGTGATTTTTGTGTGGTGTATCAAGGAAATAAGGGTTACTCTAAGCCTCTTATTTATATACAAATAAGTTACGCTTAGAACCCTTAAGTTTAATTAAGATTAGATCTTTAATTAAACTTTCCTTTTATCACTTCCATCCCTTATAGTTTAACTAGTTTATTATTGTTGCACTTAACTATTAAATGTCTAGTATTAATACACTGATATTTCGGTATCATATACACGAAATATATATATACTTGTATTTATACTTTTAATAGTTAATTATATAATAACCTTTATATAATTTATACAACAATATTATCCAATTACTATATGATTTAATAGCTTTAAATCATATAATGGATAATCTATAATTAACACATTGTATATTTACTCAACTAGTAGATGTACAAACACTTGTATTAATTAGTTACTTAAACTAATCTAGTAATAAGTTAAACTTAACTTAATACTTAACTGATTCATAATGACTATTATGATCATTCATCTTCGTAGTATCATTGCATATCTTGCTCGTATTATATGCACTAACCGGTGTGACCATTAAGTGTTTCGTAGGCATGGATGTATCATCATAGGTTGACTAACTGTGCACATAAATCCTTTAATAGATAGATTATGAAGGCTTATGATGATGACCCAAAGGGTATTATGAGAATTGAATTTCATACATCATTATTAGCCTTGAATTTTAAGGTGTAAAGGTAAATTAACTTCTCCTTTAAATGGATCCCCCTTCGTTTTTTTGACATAAATATGTTTTTTTTCCTTCGTAAACAAAAAATTTTAAACATTAAATTCTTATAATTTAAAAAATTTATATATCTAGTATAATTATGAAAATTTAGAAAAAGAATGCTTCAAGCATATTATGAACCAAGTCGTGCATGTGTTAATATAATAATGCAGATGTCTCACATTCAAGTTCTGCATGATAATTATTTTTATAAATGAGCATAATGGATACCGCGTTCCGCTGCGGGTTTTATAATTTGTTCATTTAGTTTTAGGAATTGTTAAAAGATATTATCTATTTGTATAATGAATCGTGCTAATTTGTTACAGACTTTTGTTATATGTTATGTGGTTTTTAATGTTACAAATACCAAAAATACTTAATAACATAAATTTATTTAATAATTATTAGAATGCTATTATATGAACTTAACTCAAAAAATGTTTAACTCTCATATTACCTATTATTTAATTTACTAGAACTTAGTAATTTTAATTTTTTAGCTCAATAATATTTTCTTTTCAAATGTTTTTCCTTTTCCTTATATCATATTTTAATTTCACCGCTTCAATAAACGGCATAGTTGTCATTTAGTAAATTATTCTACATGAATAAAAATTGTTTATAAAAATCAAATCCCTCAAAAAATAAGTTACCTTTACTCTTGATGAGTATTTTTATATGCGTCAAAACTAAGATGTATTAACTATTAAGTATGTGGTTTGAAGTGTTGTGTGCAAATTGGAAAAAAAAAAGTTTTGGGAATCGAGACACTTAAGGGCGTGTTTAAGTATTCTAAGTTTATTTAAACTTAAACATTTTAAATAATTTTTTCTAAACATAGCCTTAAAGATATCTTTGAAATGAATAAAATAAAAATAAAATGATAATAAACAAAGAGAATTAAATAAAATAAGTTTAAATAAAGGATCGAACCTAGGTTAATGTTGAATAAAGGCTAGCATCTTAAACTGTGCGTAATGGGTGACCAAACCCAGTTTGGTCAGGTTTGGTCACCCCTGCCACATCTGCGCCACATCAGTTTTCTCTCTCCTGATCAAACACATGACCAAACAGCGACCAAATGCCCGTAATAGGTGGCCGATCGACTTTTTTTTTTAAAAAAAAATTCATTAATAATTAAAACATTACATTAAAAATAATTAAAAACATTACATTAAACATAATTAAAAAACATAAAAAAAAACTACTGGTGGGTTTGTCGATTCCAAATGTGTTCCACCAAATCAGATCTAAGATTAAGATGAATTTGTTGATTATTGATCTCCCTGATAACTTGTAATATTTCTTCATGTGATCGTACGGGGTCAATTTCACTATGTCGCTCTTCCGGATGAAAGTCGGGACATATGGCCCTGCCTTTGTCTTTGATAATCATATTATGTAATATGATACAAGTGTACATTATATCCCTTATTTTGTTAACATTTGGGGATCTTGCAGCCGTTTTTATTATACCCCAATTTTTCTTTAGAACGCCAAATGCTCGTTCTACGTCTTTCCTTGCAGCTTCGTGTACTTTCTTGTAGTTCACCCTCTTAACATCATTCGCATTTGGGTGTGAAATAGACTTAACAAGAACAGACCATTCCGGATATATCCCGTCAGTAAGATAATATCCCCATTTGTAAGACACCCCGTTTGCCAAAAAGGGTACCTCAGGTGCTTTCCCGTCTTTGAGATCATTGAAAATATGGGATGCTCGTAACACGTTGATGTCGTTGTTCGACCCGGCGACACCAAAGAACGCGTGCCAAATCCACAAATCTTGTGAGGCAACCGCTTCAAGTAAGATGAATGGTTCGTTCCCGTGATCCCCTTTAACATATTGCCCACGGTAAGCATTTGGACATTTAGCCCAAGGCCAATCAGTACAATCAATGCTTCCTAGCATACCGGGAAACCCATGTTTCTCCTCATGAAAAGCGTATAGCTTCGCCACATCAGTATGAGTAGGCTTTCGCAAAAACTCATCTCCATACAAGTGCATAACCCCTTTACAGAACTCTGCGAGACTATCACAGCTAGTTTTTTCACCAATTTGTAAGTATTCGTCTAGAGCATCCGGTACGGTACCGTTTGCTAACTGACGAATTGCAGACATGCACCTCATTAGCGGAGAAGTACCTGGGTTCCCAAGTGCATCATAACGTTGCGCAAATAATGGGACGGTATTAATGAGATCGCGAACAATGCGTGTGAAAAGATCACGACTCATCCTGAAACGTTTGCGAAAATCATGCTCGTTATACATCGGATTTTCAGCAAAGTAAGCTGCCACGAGACGGTCATTCGCACCGCCACGGTCCCTATGCACGTATCTTCTGGGAGTTCTAGGGATAGTAGAACTAGAACCTTCAAGAAACGCGACCGGCGTTTGTAAAAAACCAAGATGTATAACTCTGTCCTCTTCGTCGTCGCCAAAAATGAAATTAGCGGCATTCATTTCATCGTCGGAACTCATTTTTAAGATAGTGTGTGTAATGTGAGTAAGTATGAAGAAAAGAAATGAGAAGTGTGAAATTTTTTAGAAAAAAGATTGGGTATTTATAAGGTAAAAAAATGGGTAAAAATTAAGTTGGAAATGGGTGTTTTGGAGCAGTTGGAGCGGGCTGCGAACGGTCGAATAGTCGACCGTTGGGCCTTGGCGACGCGTCGGTGAGCGGAATTTGTAACGGGTGGGACGCGTCGGGAACGGAGGATGTGGCGGTCGTGACCATTCATTCGGTCGTCCATAACGGGTGGTCTTACAAATTCGCTCAAACCACTATGACAAACTAATTGAATATGTATTGGTTTCTTTGTTTTATTATATATCATCAAACTAATTTCGCAAAAAATAAAATCTAAATGAACAGTAATGTTTGAATCATGAATTGTATATATAATAGAATACAAATTTATCCCGTATTAGTATGTGTGGTGATTGAAAGTAAAACATTACAAATTTAGGAATCTCTCAAGTGCAGTAAAAATAAAATAAAGATTAACAGGTCAACATTTAGGCCATATAACAACATTTAGGAATTAGGCCTATTTAGTTTTCATAACCAGCCCATTTAAAATATAACATCTCCATCCACCTCGACACCGTGGAAATCTACAGAGAGCCTGAAAACGAGATACAGAGAGCAGCCATTGAAATCTGCAATCAAATCAAGTACCAAAATCAAGAGAAATGAACACAGACATTACTGCATCAGCTAAACCAGAGTACCCAGTCATAGATCGCAACCCCCCGTTCACCAAAACCGTCGCAAATTTCAACACCCTTGACTACCTTCGACTCACCACCATCTCCGGCATCTCCGTCACCGTCGGATACCTTTCCGGTATCAAATCATCATCATCTTCAATTCAATTTGATCGTTTTCAGTTTAATTGTTGAATAAACATCCGATTTGTTTCAACGTTGCAGGAATTAAGCCGGGGATTAGAGGTCCGTCTATGGTCACCGGAGGTTTAATCGGAGTTATGGGTGGGTTCATGTATGCTTACCAGAACTCCGCCGGACGTCTCATGGGATTCTTTCCCAACGACGGTGAGGTCGCTCGTTACAAAAAGTAATTTCCCCCTTTTTCTCCCAGTTTCGATTTAGGGTTTCATTTTGTTTGATGAAAAGAAGCTCAAAAGGATCAATTGTGTGAATTGATTAATAATTCAAATTGTTCATGCTGCTTTTTTTGTCCTTGTTACTTTGAATTGCTAAAAATGAAGAACCATTTGCATAAGTCATGTGTGAGCAATACATTCTATTGTTTCTGAATTTGTTTAATTTGCTCTGTTATTGAATCATGAGCTGAGTATTATTTGCAGCATTCTATGTCTCAATATGCATTTTGCTGGTGATTTGATCTAAACTTGAGATGTTTAATTATATCTTAGTTTTCATAAATAGTTGTCCTTAAATTTTATAATTCAATTATTGATTAATTATTATTTGTTAAGATTAATCACATATCTTATACAAAGAAGGGTATTTTGATAATTTTACAAAAAAAATATATTAAATTTTAAATTTTTTTATTATTTTTAAAAAAATTTAACTTTTTTGCGTTAAAAATACATAATTTAATAATCATATGTAATACATGTGATCAAATATACAATCAAATGTGATTGTACAATAATATCATATGTGATTAGGTATATAATCACATGTGATTATCACAGGTGATTATCAAATAATATTATTTTTAAGAAAAAGTAAAAAATACGATCAAACTTTTTTAAACATCAAATGACCAAAATACCCTTCATCATATAAAATATGTGATTAATATAGACCATTAAATTTTATTGATTAATGGTTTAAATCTGCCTATTGGGACTACATAAAAAATTAAAGACTGCCTTGAATATTTACCTTCATAAATATTAAGAAGTTGTTGTCTATGTTTTCTGAAGGTTTTGTATAAATACATATAATATCTATAAATTAACATATTCATAACACTGAATTAAATATAATTTTATAAAAACAACATTTTATAAAAATAAAAGAAATACTATTTTGTACTCCATAAAAATCAAATAAAATGTACTATCAATTAAAAATTCACGAAAAAACACCATAAAAAATAATCATTCATCAAATGTAGATGAACAAGTAATATAGTAACCGCATGTTGTTGCGGGTATATTTTAATAAAATTTGCTTTTGATGATTTACTAATATATATATTTGAAGAAAAGTAATAGATTTTGGTTAAAAGTCCTCCTTAGTAAAATTGAAGGAAACAAATGACATATCATGACAAGTTGATCTATAATTGTGATTATTACTACCATATTGTATTCCTCTCTATTTGTTTCATATATTAATTTTATCAAGTATCATAATTTTGTGGATATGTTAACTTGTAATCTAAATAGTCCTTCTCTTATTCTTTATATTTTTTTTAATTCTACAAACATAAAACATTTCTTTTCATTCTTTAAGAAATTACCTCTTATTTTATGAATATATTAAAATTTATTAATTACAATATTTTAAATTGTTACCTTTTTTTTTTTTTTTTTTTTTTGCTATATCTCATCAAGGATGAAATACTTAAATTTGTGAAAATTTTATGTCTGATATTAACAAAAATAAAATGCAATAATACATATGTAATCTTAAGTGAAAAAAAAAAGTTACTCCAAAGGGTTTTAGTAACCATATAAAATACTACAAATAAAACTGAACTATAAATTATAAAAGTTGAAAGATTAAAAATAGAAATTATTGAAGTTTAGGGGGACTAATATTTTTAGTAACTAAAAATTAAACAATTTTTTTAAATTATAAACGTATAAGGTTAAAAGTTAAAACTATAAGAGTTGGAGGGGAGGGAATGTAACTTTTGCAGCAAAAAAGAAAAAACTGAATGAAAAATAAAAAAACACCGGTTGTAGGAATCGAACTTGGTCTATATAAATCCTAAATCATTAGCAAAGTAGCAAACGCCACATGAACCAAGCGGTTTTTGTTAACTCAACATGTTTATGTCTTTTATACTTAAAATTAAGCAAGTTGTAAGAACTAAAAAAATTAAAAAATACATGCTAAACCTTGTGCCTTACCATCCCAACTACATACAAACTAACCAATTAAATGTAAGTGAACAGTAACTTATATTATTTTATTTTACCACAATTATATTATCTTTATCTATACTCCTTTAATAATCATTTAGGGGATAGGGGTATTTTGGTCCACACATTAATTTAAGCGCACACCCCCCCCCCCCCCACCCCCACCCCCTATGTATCGTGTTCTCTTCTTCCTTTTCAACCGTCTTCCTCAACCGTTCGGCAATAGTCGCCCACCGGTTCACTAACCGAATTCTCTCTTCCACTGTTTCCCCAATCGATGTCACACCTATTCAATAACCAACTGTTCGTTACAGGTTTATATAAATAATTGTTCGTCAGAACCATCTTCCGTTGCCTCATCTGATCATTCATCGTCATAGCCTTCTTCACAATTCTCCATCGCAACACCTGAAATATGGTCATAAGACTACCTGTAATGGGTGATCAAACTAAGTTTGGTCACCCCTGCCACTTCTGCGTCACATCAGCTTTCTCTCTCCTGATCAAACACATGACCAGACAACGACCAAATGCCTGTAATGGGTGACCGATCAATTTTTTTTTAAATTTCGTTAATAATTAAAACATTACATTAAAAATAATTAAAAACATTACATTAAAAATAACTATAAAACATTAAAAAAAACTAGTGGTGGGGTTGTCGATTCCAAATATGTTCCACCAAATCAGAACTAAGATTTAGATGAGTTTGTTGATTATGGATCTCCCTGATAACTTCTAATACTCCTGAAGGAATTATGTGCACAGTTAGTCAACCTATGATGATACATCCATGCCTAAGAAACACTTAAGGGTCACACCGGTGAGTGCATGTATCACGAGCAAGATATGCAATGATACTACGAAGAGGAATGATTCATATTAGTCATTATGAATCAGTCAAGTATTAAGTTAAGTTTAACTTATTACTAGATTAGTTTAACTAACTAATTAATACAAGTGCTTGGACATTTACTAGTTGAGTAAATATACAATGTATTAATTATAGATTATCCATGATATGATTTAAAGCTATTAAATCATATAGTGATTGAATAATATTATTGTCTAATTAATTGTTAAAGGTATAAATCACAAGTATATATATTTCGTGTATATGGGTACCGAAATATATAAGTGTATAATACTAAGACATTTGATAATTAAGTGTGACAATAATAAACTGGTAAAACTATAAGGGGTGGAAGTGTTAAAATGAAAGTTTAATTAAAGATCTAATCTTAATTAAACTAGAAGGACTAAAATGAAACTTATTCTATTATATATAGAAGGCTTAAGGTTTCATTGATTCCTTGATCATTCCCTTAGATCACCACACGAAATCCACACCCTTTCCCCCTCTCTTATTCGGCCGAGCAACAAGGGAAGAACACAACTCTTTGTGTTCTTCGTGTTCTTCGTGTTCTTCATTGGTTATTCGTGTTCTTCGAGTTTCGAAGAACAAGGATCGTTGCAAGTGATCATCTAGAGGATCGCTCGTCGTGTTCATCATCAGTGGACTATCTTAAGCTAAACCTAAGGTATGATTCATGGAACACTCTTTCTTCCTCTCCTATTGTTCAAATTCGACCAAGAACCCTAGGGTTCTTGGTTGATGGTCGACGAACACATACAAGCTATGTGTGTGTTCGAGTTCTTCGTACAAGGTTTCTTTTCTTGTTAATCTAATCTAGATTTCCAACATCCCCATACTTTAGGGTTTAAGTATTAGGTTTAATCCCACTTCCGCTTTTAGGGATTAAATCAGCTAGTTGGTTTTAACCGGTCAAGAACAAGTCCATGTTCTTGGTCAGTATGGTCGAACCAAGTCTACTAGGAGGTTGACCCAAGTGGTCGATCAGGTTATGTGAAACCCTTCAGTGGTATCAGAGCGTTGGTTTAGAAATCTAAACTAGATTAACAAAGCTTGTTTGTTTATTTTAATTAAAGTCTTTCTTTTTGTTCCAATTTCTTTTTCTTTTTCTTCTTAATTTTCGAAAAGGGTAAGAACTCTAGGACCAAGAATATTAAACTAGTCTTGTTTAATTGGTCAAAAGGTTTCTACTACCCTAGAATTTACGAAATCAAGGAAGAACCCTAAGATCAAGTATGTTAAACAAGATTTGTTTAATTGGTCAAAAGGCTTCTTTCCCTAACCCTAGTTTTTTTTCAAAAAATATGAAGAACCCTTGGATCAAGAATATCAAAGTTCTTGATCAAGAGGATTCTTTCCTTATTATTTGATCTTCAAAATCTAGGACCAAGTATGTTAAACCAAGTTTTGGTTTAATTGGTCAAAAAGGATTATTTCCTTTTCTCAAGATTTCGAGATTTAGGAGGTTGCTTGGACACCAAGTTTGTTAAACTAGCTTAGTTTAATTGGTGGAAAAGTTTCCTAGGCTTGAGGAGATTTTCGAAATACCCTAGAAGTAACATAGGACCAAAAATATTAAACTAGTGTAGTTTAATTAGTTAAAAGAATTAATTAAGATGATAATCTAAAACCTAGATAATTAAACAAGTTCATGTTTAATAGGTTTAATTATTGTTTTAGTAAATTTATTGAAACTAGTTCTTTAAACCTATAAAACTTAGACAAAGTTTTATTGTCTATAAGGTTTGAATTAAAAAGTTTAAATAAATTAATTAAGGTTATAATCTATCCTAGAATTTAAATAAAGTTTATTGTTTGGATAGGCTTGATTATGATTAATCTTTTAATAAATAATGTTTTTGATCAAGAAAGTCAAAACCCTAGTTTTGATTGATCAAGAACAAGATTAGGGTTTGACTAATTAATAGGATTAAAAGAAGTGTTAATTTTTAAGTTCTAAAATAAACAAGGTGCCTTTATTTATATACATATAATATTTTCGGATTTTTTAATATTTAAAAGAAAAATGAATTTTAATAGATAAAATAGTTTATACGCATTTTAATTAGATTAAATTAAAATACATACGTATAAATTAGATGTAATATTCTTATTAGAATGTTACAAGTTCATTATAAAGTAATGAATTGTATATGTATATATATTAAATACAAGATTAAATGGAACATTAAAAGATAATGTTATTTTGATCTTAAAAGATAATAGTATAACTAGTTATTGTATAAGTTATTATATAATTAAGACTAAAAAGTACAAAGTTATGATTTCATTATAACTAGAAATTGTACAAGTTAAGATTATATGATAAACTATAAATATACAAAGTTATATATATTATATTATTATAAAGGTGTATAAAGTTATAAGTTATTATAACTAGATAATTATACAAGTATAATATACGTATTTTACAAGTCATGTGAGATACTAGATTAATGATCAAGGGATAAATAACAAAAGAACTTTATAACCTATATTTAACTAGTTCAAGTTAAATGTAAGAAATGTTTAAACAAACTAAGAATTATTATATATATAATAAGTTTATTAGTTTCACCAAATATAAAAAGGTGATTGTGTTTGCTCAAGTTCCATCATGGTTATTGGAGCTAGTGGGAGCTACACAAGAAAAATCACAAAGTTTATAAATGTGTCGCTAAGACATAAGTTTTGATCGAATTTAGTAAGTCAAAACAAATGTTTAATTTCATTATTAAACATGTGAAAAACAAGATGTGTTAAACTAGATTTATGTTTCAAGTTTATGAATCATAAAAGAATTAAAAGTTTAACATAAGTTTTAAAGTTTTTCAAGAAAGATAAAACAAGTAAGTTTTATTATAGATAAGGTTTTTTACAAAACTTAGTAAAACGTTTTGTACACCTCGTTTTAGGTATACATATAAGTCGCGCAGTTCTTGAAACTATAGGTTTTAAAGAAAAGTTCTTAAGATTTAAAAATGTGTCTTGTAGAATTCCTAAATTCACAAGTCACACATTTTAAACAAGGATTAAGATTGGAATAAATGTTTAAGTTTAGATTAAGACTTAAACAAACCCAAGAAAATCTTAGATCTAAGTATTATCCACCTAATGGAACACCTCACTTGTTCAACGATATTCATATTGTAAGGATAAAGAACCTTAGATATGTATTCAAATCATTGCGAGTGTTAGGGTACGTAAGGTTCTGTGATAATCGGGAGTCCCGGCGCAGAGCATCGCACTGTCTTAGATGGTCTGATCTACTTTGGTGATAATCGGGAGTCCCGGCCCAAAAAGTACTTCAGTAGAATAAACATACTAGACTTTATTACTAACTTGGAAATGTACAATTAGATTGTACAAGGTTGTAATAAGTTATAAGTCTAAAGATTCTACGGCCCCTAGGAATCGTGTCAAGACTTGATACGATCGGTAAGGATGTTACCTACCAGAAACAACATGTCTTGTCGGGAAGTGCCCAAACCTTGCGGCGAGAATGTGATATATGGATCCTTGGCCTAAAATATTAATTATGGGTTTATAATATATTTTAGAGAATGTTTATTCATGATTACTAATTAAACTGGGTTTGATTTGTAGATGGCAGTAACAAACTCAACGATAACCTACAACAAGCTCTCGCGACGTTTCTTTCTAGGAAAGAAAGAAAAGACTGGGTCAAATTTCCTCAATTGGAGACGTGATTTTAAGATCATGCTCAGACAAGAGAGGGATAGGATTGACCGAGAAAGAAACGTGTTGAAAACCCCTGCCAAGGATGAAGAAAACGAACCAGGACAAGCATTTTACGCTTGTAAGGCGTTCGCTTCTTACAAGATGGCTAAGGGAGCATCAGTAGGTGCACACGTCATGAAAATGGGTTTAGACCCCGATAAAACAAACAAGTATCACATTATATATAAACATATATATATCATCATCATACGTCTAGTCACCCTATTGTGACCCTATCGGTTTTGCTCTCCTAGCAATCGGAACTAGTTATTTGGAACATCTCCAAATAACCCATCATCTCACGTACTTAGTAATCGGGGATCCCCCGCCTTAATAAGCCTTATGATAACGGCAAGAGGGAATCGCCCAATCTACCGTTACCCGACGTCTAGCCGGATCACGTCCGGTTAGCAAGCCTCCTATCACATGATGGTCCATGGGTCGACGCCCAATCCGCCTCATCCAAAGTGACCGCGGATCCCCCGAATCACCGCCAATCTATCACTCATCATAACTTCTCGAGTTATTCCATCTAAGCCCTTGGCTATCTCGTCAATCATCAAACAAGTTAGTTTTAATATTCATATTTAATATATAACTAACTCTACATACTAATAGTCTACACAATTAAGCAAATAGACCAAACACACATAATAAAATATTTCAATGGCTATGTACCCAGTATAGTCCACACGTACTCACCTTAGAAATTAATGCTCCAAATGTGTTCTTCACACACAATCCTTCCTTATCCACAAGATTGCTTACTTTCGAGAATCCACCGAAATCCCTAATATGACAATTACAACTTGTTCAACAACAAATACTACTAATAATAAACCCTTTTATTATTAGAAAACCTTTGATAATACTTTCCCCCAATTTTGATGATTTCCAAAACCCTAGGTTTAACCAATCTTAATATTCTTACAAATCTTAAGCATACACTTGTTTTCTTTGTTAAAACACCATCTACTAAGTGTATACAACCTTTATTTAACCATTAATCACCAACCCAAGAACTAGGGTTTCAAACCCAAGCCTATAAATCCATAGATCTAAAACTACAACTACAAAGGAGTGAAGATTTAATTTTAATCTTCAACTAGGAGTGAAGAATCACGAGATTTGACCAAGAAATCGGCTCCAAATGATGTTTTCCACTCAAAAATGTACACACACTTGTTGGGAGAGAAACTACGGTTAACATTGGCATCAAATGAGCCAAAACCCGTCTTTAATGCTGCACACAGGAAGATAGCGTCGCTATCTACAAGATAGCGTCGCTATTTCAGAGCCCGCCACTTTTCGCTACGGAGATAGCGTCGCTATCTCTGACGCTATCTCAGAATTCTCATTTTCGTGACCAGCACTCGACGCTATCTTGGGTCACTATTTGGTGACCACCACAAATCGCGTCGATAAATCCCAGATAGCGTCGCTATCTGGGTAGTGCAGAACCGGCTGCACTTTTCGATCTTTGCTTCGACCCGGTTTCGTCCATAACTTTCTCATACGATGTCCAGATGACACAAAACCAATTCATACGTTCTTTAATTGATTTATCCTTATTTATCATATTTTTTTCATAATTTATCTAACACAAAATTCGGGTCGTTTCAATAGCGATGAAGAAGGGCATGGTGGTAAAGGAAAGAGTAAAACCAATCCTAGCCAAGGAGTGCCAAATGGTTAGAGTGTCAAACAAAAGGTCAAGAAGGTAAAGCCTAACACATCGGGGACCGAGAATTGGTGCTTCAAATGTGGCGAGGCTGGGCATTGGAAAAGAAATTGTCCAAAGGGTGCAAGTGGTGGTGGAGGAAACGCAAGTTCCTCAGGTAACACGACCACACTTCTTAATCACTTTAAGATACTTGTAAAGTACATTGCGAGTAATCTAACTTTTGCATTCGTTTATTGCAGGAGGAGATGGAAAGTGATGATGACCGGCATGAGATGGTGATGACCCCACGAGCACCAAGTTTTTTATAATTCAGTATTTTTATGGATTCAGTAAAAACAATTTTATTTTATTGTTTGGATAATTTTTATTTTATGTTAAAAACAAAGTTTTTTTGGTTTTAATAAATTCGAATCCATGGTTGAATTATATTGTGTTGTGTGTGCATGTGTGATAATTACACTAGTCACGGTTTATGACTAGATTGTAAGTCAAGTTTTTGATTTACTAAATATTTCATGTTATATACTTGTTTGATTGTTGTATGACTAAATAATGTCTTGAATACCTCAAGGTGCTTAGATACTAGAAATTAGAAGTTTTTCTAATACAAGTATTTAAGGGTTTTATGGAAGCATAAGGTTCAAAAGTTATTGAACTTAGTTAAAACATTTTAAGTAATAGTCATTACTTATGATAGTACGTTTTAAAGTATTAGTATTAATATAGTATGATTATATTGGATGTAATCAAGATAGACTTTAAAGAGTATTATTACAAGTCTTTCATACTTGTAATAAAGGATTTTAATGAAGTCATAATTCCCTAATAGGAATAATTGGATATTCGTAAAATCCAAGTAAAATGACTTAGACATTAAATGAACTCTTAAAAGGGACAAACTATATTCAAGCATTTAAGAACTAAAAGGTATTATTGCAAGTCTTTTATACTTGTAATAAATACGATATTTAATCAAGTCATAATTCCCTAATAGGAATGATGGATATTTGAGAAATCCAAGAAATGACTTTGGTATTAAATGAAGTTCTTGAAGAATACTAATATGTTTAAGAATTGAAAGTATCGTTTCAAGTGTTTTATACTTGTTAGATACAATAATCAATAAATGTCATAATTCCCTAAACAGGAATATTGGATATTCGTAAATCCAAAGGATGATCTTAATTATTGATAGAATTCTTAAAAGATTAAACTACAAGTTATTGACTTGGTCAAAGTAGTAGTTTAAATTGATGCTTGAATTCATAAAAGATAGTGGGAGCTATGACTAACTTAATTCATTAAAGACATTAATGAATTTAGTAAGTTAGTAAGACATTAACAACAAGGAATAACCAAGTCGTTAGCCAAGGAGTTAAGAGAAATAAATGATCATTGATTAGATTGTTGCAAGCCTGATGGCGTGGTCACAAGTCTTGTGATTAATCATTGAAAATCTAATAGGATGTTCACATTCCAGTGAACAAGTTAATCATTTAAGGGAATTTCTTTAACTAGTAAACGTATCTACAAATCAAGTAACTAAAAGAGATTTAGTTACAAGGCAAGTTTTATAGATTCAAGAAACTAAGGGAGTAATTTTTCAATCCTCCTATGTTTACCGAATCATATAAAAGGACAAGACTAGAAAATGTTCTAAATGTTGCATGAACAATATCTAGCAAAGACAATAGTAATAGTATTCTTAAAATACTCGTCTTATGTCTTTAGTTTAATAGAAATGACTAATTGTAATTAGTGATAAAAGTTACAATTAAAGAGACATTGAGCAATCAACACAAACACAAAGAATAAGTAATGATCCAGTAATAATTCAGTATCTATGTCCAGTGAGGAATAATACATGAGTTAGTATCATTTTTATTCAGCTTTGTATGTTTTACAATATCCATGAATAAAAGTTTCTTTATTCAAAAAGATACAAATCCGTGACTACTCGTCTTGGTGGTAACCTTGATGGGACGATAACGTCATTGCGATATTTGGTGGTAGATTCGAAGTTCTTTGAAGATAGCTACACAAGTTTTGTGTAAACCAAATATCGGTGATATTCTGTTGGAGATCGACGAATATTGGATTGACCACCGTGATAATACTTCGTGGTTGAAAAGTTCAAAAGTATTATTCACTAGGATTGTCCTTAAGCCCGAGGTATTTGGTTTAAGATACAATGACTAATGTGCTTTGGTTCGTCTTAGACAAATCTGAAATATGTTTGTCATACGAGGCCTTACTGGGTACAGAGGAAGTTGTATTTAGAATCGAAAATATAGCAAGATGGTAATTGCACCTCCTTTTTATAAGAGATTTTTATGGGTCCTTCGACATGATGAAAAACTGACAAGTGCACGGCCGTGCCCAAATGAACTGATTTGTTCTTTGTCGTTTATCACAACAGTTTAAGTCAAGAAGTCAAGAAATGATTTCGAATACAGGAGTTGATAATTTCTACCATGCTCGTATTCGTTATCACAAATATTGGGCTGCAGGGGATGAACCTAACATAGTTGCCCAAGAAGTGGAGACAGAGTGTTCTTTACGAGGAGACGCTATTAAAGAGTTTTTCAAAAACTATACCTAGGTTACATAAGCTGTTTTTATGGGGTTGATGAAGGAATTATGTGCACAGTTGGTCAACCTATGATGATACATCCATGCCTACGAAACACTTAAGGGTCACACCGTTGAGTGCATGTAATACGAACAAGTTATGCAACGATACTACGAAGAGGAATGATTCATAATAGTCATTATGAATCAGTTAAGTATTGAGTTAAGTTTAACTTATTACTAGATTAGTTTAACTAACTAATTAATACAAGTAGTTGTACATTTACTAGTTAAGTAAATTTACAATGTGTTAATTATAGATTATCCATGATATGATTTAAAGCTATTAAATCATATAGTAAATGGATAATATTATTGTATAAATTATATAAAGGTTATTATATAATTAACTATTAAAAGTATAAATACAAGTGTATAATTTCGTGTATATGGGTACCGAAATTATAGTGTGTTAATACTAGACATTTGATAGTTAAGTGCAATGATAATAAACTAGTTAAAACTTAAGGGTTTAAAGTGTAAGAGATAAGTTTAATTAAGAGATTAATCTTAATTAAACTAGAAGGGCCCTAAGCGTAAGTCTTTCTAGTATAAATAGAATGCATGGGGTTCCTTATTCCTTGATCACCAACTCGAAACCCTAGCCTCCTCCTCTCCTTGGTTTCGGCCGAACACAACCCCAAGAACACAACACTTTGTGTTCTTCGTGTTCTTCATTCGTTCTTCGTGTTCTTCAAGTCTTGAAGATCCAAGATCGTTGCAAGTGATTAACTAGAAGATCGTTCGTTGTGTTCATCATCAGTGGACTTATCTTAAGCATTAACCTAAGGTATGTTTCATGGAACACATCTTCTTCTTCTCCTCTTGTTCGAAGTCGAACCAAGAACCCTAGGGTTCTTGGTAGTAGTCGACGAACACACACAAGTATGTGTGTGTGTTCGAGTTCTTCGTACAAGGTTTCTTTCTTGTTAACCTAATCTAGTTTTCCAACATCCCAATCCTTTAGGATTTAAGGATTAGGTTTAATCCTAGTTCCGCATTTAGGGATTAAATCAGCTAGTTAGTTTAAACCGGTCAAGAACAAGTTCATGTTCTTGGTCAGCAAGGTTCGAACTCGTGTACTAGGTGGTCGACCCAAGTGGTTGATCAGTCGCATGGTGCGTAGTAAATCCCTACAGTGGTATCAGAGCGTTGGTTTAGAGATCTAGACTAGATTAACAAAGGTTGTTTGTTTACTTTAATTTACAAGTTTTTTTTTGTTTCAAGTTTTTCTTCTTTCTTCTTCATATTTTTCGAAAAAGGGGGAAGAAACCCTAGGACCAAGAACATTAAACTAGTCTAAGTTTAATTGGTCAAAAAGGTTTCCAGAAAACCCTAGTAATTTTCGAAAAAAAAAAACTAGAAAGAACCCTAGGATCTAGTATATTAAACAAGATATGTTTAATTGATCAAAAAGATTCTTTCCATAATCCCTTGAATTTTTTGTGACTTAGGAAAACCCTAGGATCAAGTATGTTAAACAAGTTTTGTTTAATTGATCAAAAGGATTCTTTCTTAATCCCTTAGAGATTTCGAAATCTAGGAGGAAACTTGGACACCAAGTATGTTAAACTAGCCTAGTTTAATTGGTGGAAAAGTTTCTTAGTGTTAAGATTTTCGAAAACCCTAAACAACCCTAGGACATTAAACTAGTTTAAGTTTAATAGTTTAAAATTATTAATTAGGATAATAATCTAAAACCTAGTTAATTAGACAAGTTTATGTCTAAAAGGTTAAATTATTATTTTGATAGATTTATTAAAGCTAGTTATTTAAACCTGATAATTTAGACAAAGTTTATTGTCTATAAGGTTTAAATTAAAGAGTTTAAATAAATTTATTAAAAGTTATAATCTATCTTAGAATTTAAACAAAGTTTATTGTTTAAATGGATTGATTAAAATTAGTCTTTTAATTAAAATAATGTCTTTGATCAAGAAAGTCAAAACCCTAGTTTGATTGATCAAAAGCAAGATTAGGGTTCATCTAATTAAGTTCTAAAATTAACAAGATGTATTTAATTGTTTATGTATATGTATTTAAAATTTTCGGAAATTTTTAGAATAATTAAATAAAATTGAATTTTAAAAGAAGTAATAAGTTTATACACATTTTAATTAGTTCAAGTTAAAATGTACATATATAAGCTAGATGTAATGTTCTTATTAGAATGTTACAAGTTTGTTATTATAAATATACATATATACACGAACATATACATTAAATACAAGTTAAAATGGAACAAATTAAAAAGGGTAATGTTATTTTGATCTTTGAAAGATAATATTATAATTAGTTATTGTATAAGTTATAATATAATTAAAACTAGAAAGTACAAAGTTATGATTTCATTATAACTAGAAATTGTACAAGTAGAAATTATATGATTAACTAGAAATATACAAAGTTATATATATATATATATATATATATATATATATATATATATATATATATATATATATATATATATATATATATATATATATATATATATTAAGATGTATAAAAGTTATAAATTATTATAACTAGATAATTATACAAGTATAACATAAGTATTTTACAAGTTATGTAATATACTAGATTAATGATCAAGTATAAATAACAAGAACCTATATTTAACTAGTTCAAGTTAAATATAAGAAAGGTTTAAACAAACTAAGGAATTATTATATATAGTTTTTATATAATAGGTTTATTAGTTTCACCAAGTATAAACCGGTGATTGTGTTAGCTTAAGTTTCATCATGGTTATTGAAGCTAGTGGGAGCTACACAAGAAAATCACAAAGTTTGTAAGTGTGTCGTTAAGGCATAAGTTATGGTCGAATTTAATAAATAAGAAATAAATGTTTAATTTCATTATTAGACATATGAAAAACTAGGTGTGTTAAACTAAGTTTATGTTTCAAGTTCATGAATCATAAAAGTTTTAAAAGTTTAACATAAGTTTATAAGTTTTTCAAGTAATATAAAACAAGTAAGTTTTATTAGAAATAAGGTTTCTCACAAAACCTAGTAAAACGTTTTGTACACCTCGTTTTAGGTATACATGTAAAATCGTGTGAATTCTTGAAACTATAAGTTTTAAAGAATAGTTCTTATGTTTAAAGAAGGTGTCTTGGAGAACCATTCAATTCACAAGTCACACATTTTTAAACAAGGATTAAGATTGGAATAAAAGTTTAAGTTTAGTTTTAAGACTTAAACAAACCCAAGAAAATCTTAGATCGAAGTACTATCCACCTAATGGAACACCTCACTTGTTAAACGATATTCATATTGTAAGGATAAAGAACCTTAGATATGGATTCAAATCATTGCGAGTGTTAGGGTGCGTAAGGTTCTGTGATAATCGGGAGTCCCAGCGCAGAGCATCGCACTGTCTTAGATGGTCTGATCTACTTTGGTGATAATCGGGAGTCCCGGCCCAAAAAGTATTTGAGTAGAATAAACATACTAGACTTTATTACTAACTTAGAAATGTACAATTGGATTGTACAAAGTTGTAATAAGTTATAAGTCTAAAGATTCTATGACCCCTAGGAATCGTGTCAAGTCTTGATACGATCGGTAAGGAAGTTACCTACCAGAAATAGCATGTCTCGTCGGGAAGTGCCCAAACCTTGCGGCGAGAATGTGATATATGGACCCTAGGCCTAAAATATTAATTATGGGTTTATAATATATTTTAGATAATGTTTATTGATGATTACTAATTAAACTGGGTTTGATTTGTAGATGGCAGCAACAAACACAACGATAACCTACAATAAACTCTCGCGACGTTTCTTTCTAGGAAAGAAAGAAAAGACTGGGTCAAATTTCCTCAATTGGAAGCGTGATTTTAAGATCATGCTCAGACAAGAGAGGGAAAGAATTGACCGAGAGAGAAACGTATTGAAAACCCCTGCCAAGGATGAAGAAAACGAACCAGGACAAGCATTTTACGCTTGTGAGGCATTCGCTTCTTGCAAGATGGCTGAGGGAGCATCAGTAGGTGCACATGTCATGAGAATGAAAGTGCACGTTGATCACCTTACTAGACTTGGTCGCCACATGCCATTGCAGTTTGCAATTGACATGATACTCAACTCATTGTCCGATGACTACAAGTCCTTTGTAGCCAACTACAGCAAACGTAATATGGATAATTCCATTCCCGAGCTACAATCTATGCTCGAGGCTGTTGAGTTGAATATTGAGACCAGTTCTAAAAGGGGTCGCATAACTGATGGCAACGATGAGGATAGGCATGGTGGTAAAGGAAAGGGTAAAACCTATCCTAACCAAGGAGTCCCAAATAGTAAAGGTGTCAAACAAAAGGTCAAGAAGGTTAAGCCTAACACTGCGAGGACTGAGAACCGGTGCTTCAAGTGTGGTCAGGCTGGGCATTGGAAAAGAAATTGTCCAAAGGGTGCAAGTGGTAGTGGAGGAAACGCAAGTTCCTCAGGTAACACAACCACACTTCTTAAATCACTTTAAGATACTTGTAAAGTACATTACGAGTAATCTAACTTTTGCAATCGTTTATTGCAGGAGGAGATGGAAAGTGATAGTGACCGGCATGAGATGGTGATGATCCCACGGGCACCAAATTTTTATAATTCAGTATTTTGTGGATTCGTTTCAAACAATTTTAGTTTATTGTTTTTGGATAATTTTATTTTATGTTAAAACAAGTTTTATTTTGGTTTTAAATAAATTTCGAATCCATGGTTGAATTATATTGTGTGCATGTGTGATAATTACACTAGTCAAGGTTTATGACTAGATTGTAAGTCAAGTTTTGATTTACTTATATTTCATGTTTTATATATATTTGTTTGATTGTTGTATAAATAATGTCTTGATAGCTCAAGGTATTTAGATGCTAGTAATTAGAAAGTTTTTCTAATGAAAGTATTTAAAAGTTTTATGGAAGCATAAGGTTCAATAGTTATTGAACTTAGTTAAAACATCTTAAGTAATAGTCATTACTTATGATAGAAAGTTTAAAGTATTAGTATTAATATAGTATGATTATATTGGATATAATCAAGATAGACTCTAAAGAGTATTATTACAAGTCTTTCATACTTGTAGTAAAGGATTTAATGAAGTCATAATTCCCTAATAGGAATAATTGGATATTCGCATAATCCAAGTAAAATGACTTAGACATTAAATGACTCTTAAAAAGGGACATAACTATATTAAAGTATTTAAGAATTAAATGGTATTATTACAAGTCTTTTATACTTGTAATAAATACAATATTTAATCAAGTCATGATTCGCTTATATGAATAATGGATATTTGAGAAATCCAAGAAATGACTTTGGCATTAAATAAGATTCTTAAAAGAGTACTAATGTATTTAAGAATTGATAGTATCATTTCAAGTGTTTTATACTTGCTAGATACAGTAATCAATAAAGATCATAATTCCCTAAACAGGAATGTTGGATATTCGCAAAATCCAAAGGATGGTCTTGATTATTGATAGAATTCTTAAAAGATTGAACTACAAGTTATTGACTAGGTCAAAGTAGTAGTTTAAGATATGCTTAAGTTCCATAAAAGTAAGTGGGAGCTAAGACTAACGTAATTTATTAAAGATGTTAGTGAATTCAGTAAGTTAGTAAGACATTAACAACAAGGTTTTACCAAGTCGTTAGCCAAAGAGTTAAGAGAAATAATAAATGATCGATTAGATTATTGCAAACCAAATAGCGTGATCACAAGTCTTGTGATTGATTATTGCATATCTAATAGGTTGTTAAACACTTCAGTGGATAACACAATCATTTAAGGAAATTTCTTTAACTAGTAAAGATATCTACAAATCAAGTAACTAAAAGTAGCTTTAGTTACAAGGATAAATTTATGAGTTCAAGAAACTAAGGAGTTAATTTCCAATCCTCCTATGTTTACCGAATTACATAAAAGGCAAGACTAGAATATGTTCTAGATTGTTGCAAGAACAATATCTAGCAAAGGCAAAAGTAATAGTATTTCTAAATACTCGTCTTATGTCTTTAGTTTAATAGAAATGATTGTTTTAGTGATAAAGTTACAATTAAGGTTGTAAGAATCATTAAGTAATCAACACAAACGAAAGGAATAAGTAATGATCCAGTAATAATTCAGTATCTATGTCCAGTGAGGAATAGTACATGAGTTAGTATCATTTTTATTCAGACTTTGTATGTTTTACAACATCCATGAATAAAAGTCTATTTTATTCAAAAGATATAAAATCCGTGACTACTCGTCTAGGTGGGAACCTCGATGGGACGTTAACGTCATCGCGGTATTTGGTGGTAGATTCGAAGTTCTTCGAAGATCGCTACACAAGTTTTGTGTAAACCAAATATCGGTGATATTCTGTTGGAGGCTCAACGAATATTGGATTGACCACCGTGACAATACTTCGTGGTTGAAAAGTTCAAAAGTATTGTTCACTAGGATTGTCCTTAAGCCTGAGGTATTTGGATTAGGATGCAAAGACTAATGTGCTTTGGTTCAACTTAGACAACTTTGAAATACGATTGTCATACGAGGCGATACTTGGCACAAAGGAAGTTGTATTTTAAATCGAAATATACAAAATGGTAATTGCACCTCCTTTTTAGGAGAGATATTTATAGGTCCTTTGACGTGATGAGATAACTGGAAAGTGCATGGCCATGCCCAAACGAACTGATTTGTTCTTTGCCGTTTATCACAACAATTTGAATCAAGAAGTCATGAAATGATTTCGAATACAGGAGTTGATAATTTCTACCATGCTCGTATTCGTTATCACAAATATCGTGCTGCAAGGGATAAGCCTAACAACGTTACCCAAGAAGTAAAGACAGAGTGTTCTTTACTAGGAGACACTATTAAGAGTTTTTCATAAAACTACACCAAGGGTTACATAAGCTGTTTTTATGGGGTTGGTTACCTACATGCCCATCTAGAAGGCCACTGAAGCTCGTATCATTAAGACAAAGGTTACAAACTTGACAAGTGGGAGTCTGAAGGAATTATGTGCACAGTTGGTCGACCTATGATGATACATCCATGCCTACGAATAAGGGTCACACCGGTGACTGCATGTATTACGAACAAGTTATGCAACGATACTACGAAGAGGAATGATTCATAATAGTCATTATGAATCAGTTAAGTATTGAGTTAAGTTTAACTTATTACTAGATTAGTTTAACTAACTAATTAATACAAGTAGTTGTATATTTACTAGTTAAGTAAATTTACAATGTGTTAATTATAGATTATCCATGATATGATTTAAAGCTATTAAATCATATAGTAATTGGATAATATTATTGTATAAATTATATAAAGGTTATTATATAATTAACTATTAAAGGTATAAATACAAGTGTATAATTTCGTGTATATGGGTACCGAAATTATAGTGTGTTAATACTAGACATTTGATAGTTAAGTGCAATGATAATAAACTAGTTAAAACTATAAGGGTTTAAAGTGTAAGAGATAAGTTTAATTAAGAGATTAATCTTAATTAAACTAGAAGGGCCCTAAGCGTAAGTCTTTCTAGTATAAATAGAATGCATGGGGTTCCTTATTCCTTGATCACCAACTCGAAACCCTAGCCTCCTCCTCTCCTTGGTTTCGGCCGAACACAACCCCAAGAACACAACACTTTGTGTTCTTCGTGTTCTTCATTCGTTCTTCGTGTTCTTCAAGTCTTGAAGATCCAAGATCGTTGCAAGTGATCAACTAGAAGATCGTTCGTGTTCATCATCAGTGGACTTATCTTAAGCATTAACCTAAGGTATGTTTCATGGAACACATCTTCTTCTTCTCCTCTTGTTCGAAGTCGAACCAAGAACCCTAGGGTTCTTGGTAGTAGTCGACGAACACACACAAGTATATGTGTGTGTGTGTTCGAGTTCTTCGTACAAGGTTTCTTTCTTGTTAACCTAATCTAGTTTTCCAACATCCCAATCCTTTAGGATTTAAGGATTAGGTTTAATCTCAGTTCCGCATTTAGGGATTAAATCAGCTAGTTAGTTTAAAGCGGTCAAGAACAAGTTCATGTTCTTGGTCAGCAAGGTTCGAACTAGTGTACTAGGTGGTCGACCCAAGTGGTTGATCAGTCGCATGGTGCATAGTAAATCCCTACAGTTGATTACCTACATGCCCATCTAGAAGGCCACTGTAGCTCGTATCATTAAGATAAAGGTTACGAACTTGCACAAATGGGAGTCTGAAAGAATTATGTGCACAGTTAGTCAACCTATGATGATACATCCATGTCTACGAAACACTTAAGTGTCACACCGGTGAGTGCATGTAATACGAGCAAGATATGCAATGATACTACGAAGAGGAATGATTCATAATAGTCATTATGAATCAGTCAAGTATTAAGTTAAGTTTAACTTATTACTAGATTAGTTTAACTAACTAATTAATACAAGTACTTGTACATTTACTAGTTGAGTAAATATACAATGTATTAATTATAGATTATCCATGATATGATTTAAAGCTATTAAATCATATAGTGATTGGATAATATTATTGTCTAATTAATTGTTAAATGTATAAAACACAAGTATATATATTTCGTGTATATGGGTACCAAAATATATAAGTGTATAATACTAAGACATTTGATAATTACGTGTGACAATAATAAACTAGTAAAATATAAGGGATGGAAGTGTTAAAAGGAAAGTTTAATTAAAGATCTAATCTTAATAAACTAGAAGGACTAAAATGAAACTTATTCTATTATATATATAAGGCTTAAGATTTCATTTATTCCTTGATTATTCCCTTAGATCACCACACGAAATCCACCCCTTTCCCCCTCTCCTATTCGGCCGAGCAACAAGGGAAGAACACAACTCTTTGTGTTCTTCGTGTTCTTCGTTGGTTCTTCGTGTTCTTCGAGTTTCGAAGAACAAGGATCGTTGCAAGTGATCATCTAGAGGATCGCTCATCGTGTTCATCATCAGTGGACTATCTTAAGCTAAACCTAAGGTATGATTCATGGAACACTCTTTCTTCCTCTCCTCTTGTTCAAATTCGACCAAGAACCCTAGGGTATGATTCATGGAACACTCTCCTAAGGTATGATTCATGGAACACTCTCCTCTTGTGTGTTCGAGTTCTTCGTACAAGGTTTCTTTTCTTGTTAATCTAATCTAGATTTCCAACATCCGAATCCTTTAGGGTTTAAGGATTAGGTTTAATACCACTTCCGCTTTTAGGGATTAAATCAGCTAGTTGGTTTTAACCGGTCAAGAACAAGTTCATGTTCTTGGTCAGTATGGTCGAACCAAGTCTACTAGGAGGTTGACCCAAGTGGTCGATCAGGTTATGTGAAACCCTTCAACTTCTTCATGTGATCGTACGGGGTCAGCTTCACTATGTCGCTCTTCCGGATGAAATTCGGGAGATATCGCCTTGCCTTTGTCTTTGATAATCATATTATGTAATATGATACAAGTGTACATTATATCCCTTATTTTGTTAACATTTGGGGACCTTGCAGCCGTTTTTATTATACCCCATTTTTCTTTAGAACGCCAAATGCTCGTGCTACGTCTTTCCTTGGAGCTTCGTGTGCTTTCTTGTAGTTCACCCGTTTAACCTCATTCGCATTTGGGTGTGAAATAGACTTAACAAGAACAGACCAATCCGGATGTATCCCGTCAGTAAGATAATATCCCCATTTGTAAGACACCCCGTTTGCCAAAAAGGGTACCTCGGGTGCTTTCCCGTCTTTGAGATCATTGAAAATATGGGATGCTCGTAACACGTTGATGTCGTTGTTCGACCCAGCGACACCAAAGAACGCATGCCAAATCCACAAATCTTGTGAGGCAACCGCTTCAAATAAAATGAATGGTTCGTTCCCGTGATCCCCTCTAACATATTGCCCACGGTAAGCATTTGGACATTGAGCCCAAGGACGATCAGTACAATCAATGCTTCCTAGCATACCGGGAAACCCATGTTTCTCCTCATGAAAAGCGTATAGCTTCGCCACATCAGTATGAGTAGGCTTTCGTAAATACTCATCTCCATACAAGTGCATAACCCCTTTACAGAACTCTGCGAGACTATCACGGCTAGTTTCTCACCAATTTGTAAGTATTCGTCTAGAGCATCCGGTACGGTGCCGTATGATAACTGAAGAATTGCTGACGTGCACCTCATTAGCGGAGAAGTACCTGGGTTCCCAAGTGCATCGTAACATTGCGCAAATAATGGGACGGTATTAGTGAGATCGCGAACAATGCGTGTGAAAATATCACGACTCATCCGGAAACGTTTGCGAAAATCTTGCTCGTTATACATCGGATTTTCAGCAAAGTAAGCTGCCACGAGACGGTCATTCGCACCGCCACGGTCCCTGTGCACGTAACTTCTAGGAGTTCTAGGGATACTAGAACTGGAACTTTCAAGAAATGCGGCTGCCGTTTGTAAAAAACCAAGATGTATAATCCCGTCCTCTTCCTCGTCGCCAAAAATGAAATTAGCGACATTCATTTCATCGTCGGAACTCATTTTTAAGATAGTGTGTGTGATGTGAGTAAGTATGAAGAAAAGAAATGAGAAGCGTGAAATTTTTTAGAAAAAAATTGGGTATTTATAAGGTAAAAAAGGGGTAAAAATGAAGTTTGAAAGGGGTGTTTTGGAGCCGTTGGAGGTGGTCTGCGAACGGTCGAATAGTCGACCGTTGGGCACGGTCGACGCGTCGAGGGTGGGCCGGCGTAACGCGGGGGACGCGTCGGGGAGCGAGGAGGTGGCGGTCGTGACCGATCGATCGGTCGTGTGTTATACTGAATATTCTTTTACATAATTTTGACAATATGTATGAATTGCGAATGTACATATTCACTATAATAATCTTGGTCAATTTGATTAAATTGTTGAATTTTAATTTGTCACTAAAGTCGTAGAATGATCTATAATGAGAATAATTGCGTTCTGGATTTTTAATACTTCGTAGTTGTTTTGCAAATTACATTGAAGTAGGATTTTACAGATAGAAAACCATCGCTTTTTCTTCACCACTCCAATTTTTTCATTTTTTTTAACAGTGTTCTATATATTAGATGGTAATTTGTTTTCTTCAATTAAAACACCAATTGGAATCAATACTAAATCTTTGTTTAGCATCATTAAGGAATGCAACGAAAAACATATCACGTCCAAAAGATTCATCTTGTTGAAGTGTCTTATTTTGAAATTTTTGGATTTTAAATGTCTTGTTTGTGTAATGATTTTCATCCGTGAGTCGGATCTGTCATCCTACCCTTGAAAATCAGTTAAAAATATACCAATATTGAATTTGTAAATTCAGTTATGCCTATTGTATTCTAACGTATTTACAAACAACAGGAGAACCACAGTTGCACTTTTTTTCAAAATCTTATTTAAAATTTATTGTTGACTATTGCTAATATCTATCTCATTATGTTACTATATTAATTTCATTTTGCTTAGAAGATGCAATCTTTTTGTAGGTTAATGTGTAATAGTTAATGAATTTAAGCAAATTTTAGTAAAATTTCATTGACTACATCCATTTAACCTGTTTGTATAAATTCTATTTTGTTGTAGCAGATCAATCTGCTTCTTATAATATGATTAATTTGGTCTTAAAAGTTAAAACTGAATTGGTTACTAATTCATTAAATTTTCATATATCACTCGCGCATTGCGCGGGCATATAACTAGTATGTCTAATAATAGTCCCTTGAAATGTTATTTAGGTAATTTGTTTTTGTTTTTGCTTCATGATTATTTGTATTTTGTACTTTGCAACTTGTAAAGTATGTTAAGATACGTGACAACGGCTTGTCGCTTCCCCTCGGTTGGTGGACCTGGTCGCTTGCTTCTTGTCAGATAACTGAAGAGGAAATGAACAGGGAAAGGTTTGTCAGGTCGTGAAGGAGAAGGAAAGCAGAAAGGGTTGGGTTTTAAAAGAAATCCATTTTCTTAATTATAATATATAATTAATTTTAAATGAAAAAATATATTTTATTGTTATTACTAATGATAATAAAATATATTTTTTAATAACATAATTTGTACAAGGTAATGTAATTTTAATTAATGTAATATATTTTTATTTAATGTAATATTTTTTTGTATTAATTTAATATTTTTAATTAATCTAATGTATTTATTTTATACATTAGAAAATGGTGAGAAATTGGTAGAGAAATTAATTATCATCTTGTAGTTATCAAATTATTATGGTGTTGTATGTAGTCAAATATGTATATGTCTATATCATCGTATAGAATAGAATAACTTGTATACAATTTTGACAATATTGGTATCAGTAGTCATGCAACTGCATTTGACCGTGACTTGCTCACTTATTGACTTTTCCATGTTGACTAACAATTTATATTTTGTAAACTTGTCAAAGTAAACCTAAGTACAATTTCAATACATGTAAAATAGTCAAGTTTTGACCAAATTTATAGAATATTTCTGAATACTTAGTATAAAATATTTAATAGAAATAGACAGAGCACAAGGTGTCATTCATGTTAAACTCATGCCAACAAGGATTTTGTTTTTTTCTACCTCAAAATAATTCCTCTCTTTTAGCATTTGGCGCTGGAGGTGGCATGATTTGGCGAGCTTTGGTGTTGCCAAAGTTACTTTTGCGAATTCACACCTTCTGCTCTTAATTTGGGTTCCACGTTTAGAAAATATAAAAACATACCTTCAGTATGTTGATATTTATAGTACTTAGTGTCAGGATCGAATAACTATAGACAAGTATTGTTGGAGCAAAACACAGATCAACTTATTACTGATGCTGCAGTTAGTACTGACATACTTAGTACTGATGGGGCAGAAAACATTTACTACTGATGAAGTTGATACTGGTGTAAGCTATAACTAAAGTTACTACTGATCAAGCTTATTGAAGATACTACTGATCTTAGTAGTTACTACTGACGTTGGTTTCTGGACTTACTACTGATCACCAAGTTTACTACTGATGTTACTTATTTACTACTGGTGATTGCAGTTACTACTGATACGCGTTTTTGGAAGATATCAAGTCCGAGATCTTCGTAGAGATAGTTATAGAATGTAATTAAATGTATATCTTTTATAATTCGATGTAAATCAAATCCTAGAATAACTAGGGTAAATAGTTTAGCTTCAAGGACTACTATAAGTATGTTCCTTACGAATTGTAAACGTACGTGTGTATTGTTAACTCAATAATATACATTGAAGCTTTTTGTGAAACTGTGTTCTTAATATTCTTGTTTATTGTTCATACAGTTCATTGTTTTTAATTATTGATATAGTGTTGATCCGCTGCAACTTCTATCATCAATTAGATCTAAGGTGTTTAATAACTATAGACAAGTTAATAAACACCTTAGATCTAATTGATGATAGAAGTTGCAGCGGATCAACACTATATCAATAATTAAAAACAATGAACTGTATGAACAATAAACAAGAATATTAAGAACACAGTTTCACAAAAAGCTTCAATGTATATTATTGAGTTAACAATACACACGTACGTTTACAATTCGTAAGGAACATACTTATAGTAGTCCTTGAAGCTAAACTATTTACCCTAGTTATTCTAGGATTTGATTTACATCGAATTATAAAAGATATACATTTAATTACATTCTATAACTATCTCTACGAAGATCTCGGACTTGATATCTTCCAAAAACGCGTATCAGTAGTAACTGCAATCACCAGTAGTAAATAAGTAACATCAGTAGTAAACTTGGTGATCAGTAGTAAGTCCAGAAACCAACGTCAGTAGTAACTACTAAGATCAGTAGTATCTTCAATAAGCTTGATCAGTAGTAACTTTAGTTATAGCTTACACCAGTATCAACTTCATCAGTAGTAAATGTTTTCTGCCCCATCAGTACTAAGTATGTCAGTACTAACTGCAGCATCAGTAATAAGTTGATCTGTGTTTTGCTCCAACAATCTCCCCCTAAACTTATTGATTATGATTTAATCAATCAAGTTTCTTTTGTTCCTCTTGTTCTTTTCTTCTTCTCTCAAGAGTTCTTTGATTCTGTTGAAGTCTTTGTTCAATAATGTATCTGCTGTTCCTCTTTGTAAAATAATTCAGTTTATTTTGGAACATAACAGCATCATAGGGTTTCATCAAAGTGTTTATAAATATCTGATACATTGTCTTCTCAGAATGTGGATATTCTTTCTCATATAAGTACAGTTCACACACTTTGCCTGATTTCTCAAAGAAGTACATATTTGCAGTAGGAATGACATTCCAAGCATATACATTACCTGGATTTGTAAATTGTTCTGGATAATTATCTGGATAAAATGCAGCATCAATCATCTTTGTTAAATATCCAGCTCCAGATTCTTTCCATGATTTCTTTGTCATTCTTGGTTTCCCAATAATCAAAAGTTTGATTACATCACTTCTTGAACATGATCTGATTAAGGGTAACCATCCAATGAATCTTTGTACTACTTTGTCTTCCCTTATGACTTCTATGACATTATTCTGCATCACTCTCCAGTTAAGAATTGGATTGTTCTGTAGAGGAGCAACTGGCATTTCAAGAACAGGTATAATTTGTTGTTTTGATTTCTTCTTGGAGCTTTGTTCTTGATCAACAGATTTTCTTTTTAGTGATTGGGGAGTTGAAGTATTACCAACAGTTGTAACACTACCAGCTTTGAGCAAATTTAAGCTGATTGGTACTAAAGTTTTGGTTTTGGCTTTCTTTGATTCTTCAGCTTCTTGTTCAGCCAGGTCTTTCTTCTTCTCAGTGCAGTATTTTTCAATAATAGTTACCATCTTCATTCTTCCAAAAGATTTTGCACTGTGACCTCTTGTCTTCAGAAAGTCAATCATAAGAGACTTTTGTTCAAATATATCATCAGGTAACTCACCTTTTGTTCTTTTGCATTCTGCTACAAGCTCTTCAAGACAGTTCAGATGTTCTTCTTCTACTTTTCTAAGCCTTTTGAATTCTGCTTCTTGGCCTTCTATCTGAACATCTTTAATTTGAACATGTGCTTGAACAGAAATTTCTCTTTGATTCTTCTTTTGTTCAAGAGCTTGATACTTAGCTACCTTATCCCAAAATCTCTTATTCTTCACCTTCCATTTGTCTTGTTTATCAGCTCTAACAAGATTTATCTTGTTTACCATGTAATGACCAAGAGCTCTGTTAGGGTAATCTTCATCATATATTTCTTTACCCTTTCCAATGTGTGCTGAAGGTGAAGGTGGAATATATTTCATGTCTGGCACTCCACTTATTATAACAGAGGGAGAAAATGATCTAATTTCATTTTGTTGAAGTATTTTTGGATGTGGAGGAAGTGAGCATTCATCAACCTCAAACCAATTCACATTATCATCAATGTCAGGTATGATAAGTGGTTGATCAGGTGTTGGTGGTTTGGTAATGATGACATGTCTCTCTCTTTCAATAAGCTCTGGAAAATGTAATTCTTCCTCTTCAGTAGTAACTAGAGTAGTTACTACTGGTGTTACTTCAGGAGTTACTACTGATAGGGCATCAGTAGTATTTGCTGCTATTAATTCCTTTTCTTCATTTACTACTGCTAAAATATCAGTAGTAGAGGTTACTACTGGTATTTCCTTTTCAACTTGTTCTTCCATTGTAGCAGTAGAAATAGGCTCTTCTTCTGTCACCATCATCTCTGGGCCTTCATCAACATTTGTTTCTTTTAAATTTAAAAGGGAGGATGCTGCTGCTGCTATAGATTCATCAATCATTGTCTGTATATTATCCTTCTCCCCCTTAGTGAGCTCAACTGGTGGAGCCTCACTATCATCAATCCTTTTCTTCAATTGTCTGATGATTTTGGCTTGTTGATAAAGCATGTGCTCATATAATCTCATTCTTCTGTTGATGGTGTTGACATGCCTTTTCATTGCAGCCATGGTTTTCCCTTGGTTAGTTAAATATATATGGCAATTTTGTACAGTGGACTCAAGAGAATCCACTTTATCCGTCAATTGAGTGATTTTAATACTGCCCTCACTCCATCTAGCAAGATCATCGGGCTTACTAACAGGTACATTGGTTTTAAGGTTTTCCTTCCTTTCCATCAATTCCACAGATCTGCCCTCATCACTGCTTGGTGATTCATTGGGTCTTTTAGACATTCTCTTCTTCCTAGAAGAAGCAGAGATGCCCCCCCTTGTGGTTTCTTGGCACCGGGGTCCTTTGAGTAATTCCTCAAAAGAGTCATCACTCAAAGTTGCCGAGGTTTGGGTCCTAATGATGTTTTCACTGTCCTGTGCACCCACCTTTGGGGCATCAGTAGTGAAAGCCCTCCCCTCATGTCCTCTCTCCTCCTTGGAGGACAACTCTTTGAGCCTGGGGTGTGACTCGATTTGTCCCCTGGTGTCCTTTGAAGAAAGTTTCTTTCTTTTATAAATTGTGGAAATGTTTTTGGTTTTGTCTGGTAGGTCTTCCACAGAGTGAAGAGTAGCACTCTGCAGATTTATATCAAGTTCCTGGGACACATTCAGGACTTCTGTTTGGGTTGGTGATTGAGTGGCTATTTGGATTGGTGTTTGGGCTGTATTTGGGGGTGATGGAGTGGGTTGAGGTTCAACTTGGGTTGTAGCAATGGTTGAACCCTCTCCAATATTGGGTTGATCTTTGATCATGTTAGGAAACAGAGGGGTTTCCTTGCCCGAAAATTTAAATTGTTTTCTCATATTTGAGAAAACTTTCTTGTTCAACTCAGGTAATAGAAAAATGTTTTTAGGAGTTGACAAGTTTTGTAATTCACAGTTTATGATATGTTGTAGAAATCTGGGATACATTAAAAATTTAGAAGAACTAAGATTTCCCAACATACCATCAAATATCATGTTTGAAAAATTAAATACTTGGTCTGTGCATAAACAGACAACAGCAGAGGCTATTGCCTTATTAAACTCATTCCAAGTACTTCTTTTAGGAGAAATACAATGCTGAATGGTATGTATTAAAAATTTCCATTGTGGAGAGAGAAGACCCTTTTGAAAAGTAACTATATTCAGTCTTCCCTCATATCCCATTTTATTCAAAATTTCAGCAATGTATTCCTTAGGAAGAGTGGACATACCTGAATCATCGTGTAATTGTAGATGGTGTCTGATTGATTGTTCTGTTACTGTGATGTGCTTTCCATCTACTTTAGATTTTATCATTGATGATGTTGTTCCTTCTGTTCGCTCAGCATTGGTCCAGAAATCCACCAAGTGCTGTTGATATGATTTTGGTTTTACAGTTAAGGCAAACTGTATATATGAATTTCTCAAAAATTTTACGATCGGACGGAAATCTTTTGTTCCGTCGGGATTCTTTAAAAATGCAACCATATTGTGAAATTCTGAGTATTTGAGATCGGTTTGCACATCGAGAGTTTGTAAAGTTGCCATTGTTTTTGAGATTTTGCAAGAATTTTGTTACTGATGAAGAGTTTTTTGATCGTAAACTAGGGTTTATCGAGAGGTGTTTAGAGAATCGAAGTAAAGATAATGCTAAATTAATCGTCTGCCGCCTTTTATATCTTTCGATTAAACCTGCAAAACTACGAAAATAGCCTTCGAATCATAACATAACGGTTATTTTCATGGGGGTTAGTTTGGTAATTGTGTTTATGAAAGACCAGTAGTAAATAAGATATCAGTAGTAAAACGTCAGTAGTATCTACTAACATCAGTAATGACTAAGGATTTTGACATCAGTAGTAACTATAGACATCAGTAGTAACCATTAACATACACGACCAGTAGTATATGAGAATACCAGTAGTACTGACTTACCAGTAGTATTTGTGTAAACCTAAAATACACCAGTAGTAATGAATTACCAGTAGTATTTTGTGCATACACTTTCACACCAGTAGTACAGCAATACCAGTAGTAAAACACTTAAAAAAAATATTTTACAACACTAAATTTACACATGATTTTAAGAGAGATTTTAAGTTATTAAAATCATTCCAATACTGCTGACCAAGAAGTTGAATCTTCCTACATCAAATGCTTTTGTAAAAAGATCTGCTAATTGATCATCAGTATGGATTTTAACTACTTTGATTAATTTCTTTTCATTACAATCTCTTATAAAGTGAAATCTTATTTCAATGTGTTTAGTTTTTGAATGTTTTACTGGATTATTCACAATACTAATAGCACTTTGATTATCAATAAAAATAGGAGTTTTAAGGATAGAGATACCAAAGTCTAGAAGTTGATTTTGAATCCATAGAACTTGAGCACAGCAAGCAGATGCAGCTACATATTCTGCTTCAGCAGTAGATGTTGATACATTTGTTTGCTTCTTACATTGCCATGACACCAGTCTTGATCCAAAGAATTGACATCCACCAGTAGTGGATTTTCTATCTTGACATTCACCTCCATAGTCACTATCTGTATAGGCTATTAGTTCAAAGGGTGAGTCATGTGGATACCATAGACCTAGTGATGGTTTGCCTTTCAAGTATCTGAATATTCTTTTAACAGCTTGCAAGTGTAGTTCTTTGGGTCTTGCTTGATATCTTGCACACACACAAACACTATACATAATGTCAGGTCTTGATGCAGTTAAGTACATCAAAGAGCCTATCATTGATCTATATAAGTGTTCATCTACATCCTCCCCCTCAACATCAGGATGTAGGTGTTTGTGTGTTTCCATTGGTGTACTAGCACTTTTACTGTCTTTCAAATCAAACTTTTCCAAGATGTCTTTGACATATTTTGATTGATTTATCAAAATACCATCAGTTCTTTGACTGACTTGGAGTCCAAGGAAGAAGTTCATTGGACCCATGGAGCTCATCTTGAATTTAATTTGCATCAGTTCTTCAAATTCTTTGCATAATAAATCATTGGTTGAGCCAAAGATGATATCATCTACATAAATTTGTACCAGTAGTATATCATCCTTGACTTTCTTTGTAAACAATGTTTTATCAATGGCTCCTCTTTTAAAGTTGTTCTTCAGTAAGTATGATGATAATGTGTCATACCATGCTCTTGGTGCCTGATGTAGGCCATATAGAGCTTTATCTAATTTGAACACATAATCACCATGTTTTGGATCTTCAAAACCTGGAGGTTGGCAAACATATACCTCTTCTTCAATTTTCCCATATAGGAAAGCACTCTTAACATCCATTTGATAGACTTTGAATTTCTTGAATGAAGCATATGCTAGAAATATTCTTATTGCTTCAATTCTAGCAACAGGAGCATATACTTCATCATAGTCTATTCCTTCTTCTTGAGTGTATCCTTGGGCTACAAGTCTGGCTTTATTCTTGATCACTATACCTCTTTCATCTTTCTTGTTTCTGAATATCCATCTTGTTCCAATGGCTCTTTTTCCTTTGGGTAGAGGTACAAGTGTCCAAACAGCTTGTAATTTAAATTGAAGGAGTTCCTCTTGCATTGCCTCAATCCAGTTTGAGTCCTTCATTGCTTGTTGGATCTTCTTTGGTTCATCCTGAGACAGAAAGCATTCATACATACATTCATTAGCAATTAAACTAATGTTACACATATTTGCAGTTAAGCTTTTATTTAATTTGCTTCTTGTTTGAAGTGGTGAGTTGACATCACTTAGAACAAGGTCTAATGGATGGTTCTTTTGAGTCCTTGTAGTTGTAGCTTTTTCAACCACTAGTTGATTTTCAAGATTGGACTCATTTGTCTCAGGCAGTTGTTCATCTTGTGATTCTTCATTGTCATGGATGTTTGGTTCATCATCATCTTGGTCAGAATTACTACTGCTATTGTCTTTGTTGAGATCAGTAGTATTGTTGTTGTTACTGGTATCAGTAGTATCTTGAGAATCTAGGTTATTGTTGGGACCAGTAGTATTTTCAGTACTATTACTGGTACCAGTAGTCTTGGAATTACTACTGACCTCATTCTCAGAGTTACTACTGCTTTCAAAATTTGAGTTATTACTGACATCAGTATTAACTATGGGAGCAGTATCAACAACTATGTATCTCATCTTTTCTTGACCAGTATAAACAGATGATGTTCCTTCTTTTTGATTAAGACAATTTGAATTACCTGCATTGAAATTCATATTAGAATTAAAGGATTTGGTTAGATTGTCTATGTCAAATAGCCAATCTGGACCATTTCCTTGTTCATTAGGTACATTTTCATTAAAGGATACATTGATGCTTTCTTCAATTATCCTTAGTCTTTTGTTGAATACTCTGTATGATTTGCTTTGAGTAGAGTATCCCACAAAGATTCCATCATCAGCTTTGCAGTCAAACTTACCAATTTGTTCTCTTGTAATCAGAATAGTACAAGGACAGCCAAATGATTTTAAGAAACTTATAGAAGGTTTTCTTTTATTAAAAAGTTCATATGGTGTTTTAAAATGTGGCTTAACTATTAATACTCTGTTTTGAACATAACAGGCAGTATTAACAGCTTCAGCCCAAAAAGTGATTGGTAATTTTGAATCTGCTAGCATTGATCTTGCTGCTTCAATGATGGTTCTATTTCTTCTTTCAGCTACACCATTTTGTTGTGGAGTTCTAGGTGAGCTGTATTGCCTGTCAATACCTTTAAAATCACAAAAGTTAATTAAGTTAGCATTTTTAAATTCTGTGCCATTGTCACATCTTATGGCTTTAACTTTTTGATCAGATGTGTTTTCCAGTTTGATAATTAAGTTCTTTATGAGTTTACTTGTTTCATCCTTCGTCCTGAGAAAGAAAACCCATGTATATCTGGAAAAGTCATCAGTAATAACAAGACAATATTGTTTCTTTCCAATACTCATTACATTTGTAGGTCCAAAAAGGTCCATATGTAAGAGCTGTAAAGGAACAGAAATAGAGTTCACAGTTTTGGACTTATGAGAAGTCTTGTGTTGTTTACCTTTTAGGCATGCAACACAGTGATGATCACACATGAATTGTTTTTGAGGTAGTCCAATGACCAGATTTCTTTTTACTAAATTATTCATGTTTTTAAAATTTGTGTGACACATCCTTCTATGCCAGAGTTCTGATTCAGTGGTGTTTGC
Organism: Calendula officinalis; assembly: GCA_963853835.1. Classification (NCBI taxonomy): domain Eukaryota; kingdom Viridiplantae; phylum Streptophyta; class Magnoliopsida; order Asterales; family Asteraceae; genus Calendula; species Calendula officinalis. The sequence continues at coordinate 38,759,964 of OY970828.1, forward strand.
CTTGGATATAAAACAGTTGACCTCATTTGTAGAAATGAGTTCTCCCCCTATATCCAGGCAATACACATTGTTTCTCCTTGGAGTTCTTAAAACAACATATTTTTCATCTAAAATAAACTCAGGAGAAAGAATGATGCACTCAATGTCTGTGAACAGAATCTTGTTCTTTTTATCACAAACTTGAGACACACTGACAAGATTGTATTTTAGTTCAGCTACATAAAATACATCATCAAAGGTAATTTTTCCATTAGTAACAGTACCTTTACCTGTAATCTTACCTCCCTGGGGATTCTCACCAAATGCCACATATCCTCCATCAAATAACTTGAAATCTTTAAGAATTTGCAGATTTCCAGTCATGTGCCTTGAGCATCCACTATCAATATGCCATGTTCTTCCTTCTTCTGGGATCTGAATGCTCTGCACAAGTGAGTAAAGGATTAGTTAAGTTTGGGAACCCAAGCTTTATATGTCTTGGGTTCATCCTTTGAGAAATGAGCTTTTGGGGATTTAACTTTAAAGACTTTTGGTACCCATACTTGTTTATTACTGGTATTTTGTTTTACTACTGTACTTTTGTAGTTATTACTGGTGTGAGAATTTCCTACTGATCTTGGTTTATACCCATTGTTTTTAGCTTTTGAATACTTTACTACTGATGGACCAGTAGTATTTGGGTACTTACCATGTTTAGAATGACCAGTAGTGTTTTTAGAGTTAACACCAGTAGTGTTTTTGAAATTTGTTTTGGGAGCAGTAGTATTTTTGAAATTAGGGTTATTACCAGTAGTATTCTTGTACTGGTACCATACAGCATTATAATTAGGGTTAACACCAGTAGTAAATTTGTTAGAGTTTCTACTGGTGTTGGAAAATTTAAAATATTGTTTATTTTGATTAGATTTTCCATTGTTCTTGAAGTAATTGCTGTTCTTTGGGCTGCCAACTCTTCTGTTTTGCACAAATCTTTGTGCACTTCTTCCAAATCTTGGAGTTTCAGCAATTGGAGTTTTTATTGTATTTACTACTGAAGGACCAGTAGTATCTTTTAACCTTTGAGTTTTTGCATTTTCTTTAAAAGCTTTAAATTCCTTTAACTCCTTGCAATTTATTGGATTGAAGTGACAATCCTTTGCTAAATGATTTACTTTGTTGCAAATAACACATTTTAATTTATTTTCTTGAGCCTTTATTGTTTTTCTTTGTTCTAAGAGTTGGTTTCTATTTCTTTGGTTTCCTCTTTTTAGAATTTTGGGTATATTTTCTGCATTATATTTAGGAGAATCATTTGGACTTTGAGCTGTGTGAAAACTTGTATCAATTGATTTAGGTGATTCAGTTTGAGATATTGTAAAGTCAATTGATTGCTCATCATCTGAAGAATCATTTGATTCAGATGTTTCATTATTAGATTCAGTTTGTTTTTCAGTTTTTAATTCATTAATGATTCTTTCTGAACTATTTTTAAGTGGAGGAATGAATTTATGTGGAGGTGGTACAGCATGATATCCCACCCCATGAACAACCTTTTCTGTAGTTTGATTATTAGTTAATTCATCTAGAATTTTAGTGCTTCTTTCAAACTTTTTAATTGTTAATTTATTTTGTTCAATTTCAAGCTGACATTCTTCTAATTTACTTGTTAGTTCTTTGTTTTTTGTTTCATAGAACTCTTTCTCATCCACAGCTTGAAGCAATTCTTCCTTGATCCGTTGATCAATCATCTTGTACACCTTTATTTGATGTTCTTGATCAGCAATCACACTATCAAACTCATGATTTCTTCTGATTGCTTTTGCTAGATCTTCATTTAATTTAGTGTTTTCTTTTTCTAGATTTTTAATAATTTTAGCACATTCAGGAGTACAAGGTTTAGATTTTACCTCAGTTTTGTTGTCAGTAAAGGCCATGAGAGCTTGATTTTGAGTATGCTCTTCTGCTTGGAAGCTCCAGTCATAGCCTTGTCCTTGTTGTGACACAAGAGCAGTTGATTTTGATCTTTTGTCTGGTTGAGGACATTCTTTTGCAAAGTGACCAAGGTTGTTACAGTTGTAACACTTGACTTTAGTCTTGTCAAATCCTGCTTTGTCACCTTTGTTGAAATTGAGGCTTGTCCTACCAGTTCTTTTTAAGAATCTTTTGGTCCTTAGGCTCAGCATAGCCATCTGCCATTTAAGATCCATCTCCTCAAGATCATCTGGATTCAATTGTTCCAAGTCATCACTAATCAATGCAGTATGCACATGACTAGTGAAGAAGGATTCTCTTGCAGTATCCTCAGAATCTGCAGCCTTTCCTGTGGAGGTTTCTTGTCCTTGACCTGTACTAGACACAAATGCAGCATTGTTAGAAGAAATAGAAGGGTTTTTGTGATTTACCTCAGTTTCAAACACTCTGAGATCATTATAGAGTTCATCTAACTCCTTTTCTTCTAAAGCATCTCTTTGTCTATACACCACTGTGTACATGGCCCATTTTTCACTAAGAGACCTTAGGAACTTCATGTTGACATCTTCTTGATCCATCTTTACACCAACTTGGTTGAGTTCACCAATTAGTTTGTTGAATCTGTCAAACACTTGAGTGAGTGTTTCATTGGGTTTTCCTTTGAAATTTTCAAAGTCTTGTTTGAGAACAGACTTCATGTTTCTTTTTGTACTCTTTGTCCCAACGAATCTCTTCTCCAGTGCTTCCCAAAGCAACTTAGCATCATCATATTCAACAAAGAGATGTTGATAATCATTAGGAATGGCCAGTAGGAGAGTGCTTAGAGTTTTGAGTTCGATGCCTTTATCTTTCTTCTCCTTCTCACATTTAAGTTTGTCTGCCTCAGTTACAGAGCTGCTTGCTTGAAGTTGACCAGTTTTGTTTCCTTCACAAACGACTTCCCACATGGAATAATCTGTAATAAGCATGTATTGCTTAATACGATTCTTCCACATCCCAAAGTTATTGGGAGTGAGCATAGGGATTTTGTTGGCCTGAGTGCTTTCATTATTATCAGTCATGATTAATAATGTGTGTGTTTTAAAAATTAAAACTTTTTGTTGTTCTTAACAAATAGTAGATCTAGAACCAATAAGCTCTGATACCACTTGTCAGGATCGAATAACTATAGACAAGTTAATAAACACCTTAGATCTAATTGATGATAGAAGTTGCAGCGGATCAACACTATATCAATAATTAAAAACAATGAACTGTATGAACAATAAACAAGAATATTAAGAACACAGTTTCACAAAAAGCTTCAATGTATATTATTGAGTTAACAATACACACGTACGTTTACAATTCGTAAGGAACATACTTATAGTAGTCCTTGAAGCTAAACTATTTACCCTAGTTATTCTAGGATTTGATTTACATCGAATTATAAAAGATATACATTTAATTACATTCTATAACTATCTCTACGAAGATCTCGGACTTGATATCTTCCAAAAACGCGTATCAGTAGTAACTGCAATCACCAGTAGTAAATAAGTAACATCAGTAGTAAACTTGGTGATCAGTAGTAAGTCCAGAAACCAACGTCAGTAGTAACTACTAAGATCAGTAGTATCTTCAATAAGCTTGATCAGTAGTAACTTTAGTTATAGCTTACACCAGTATCAACTTCATCAGTAGTAAATGTTTTCTGCCCCATCAGTACTAAGTATGTCAGTACTAACTGCAGCATCAGTAATAAGTTGATCTGTGTTTTGCTCCAACACTTAGGTGACAAATAAATTAAACTAGAAATAGAATTCTATTTTTAACATTAGAAATGTAATGCTTAAAATGGATGTTGTGATATGTTAGAACTAGAATAGTATATTCGTGATCTTTTGCTTTATGTTTACTGAAATCTGTTTTTGGTGTTCAATTTGCAGAGTTGTAACTGAATCGTCTTATTTGTTTCGCTTTTTTCTGTGTAGGTTGTTTTATTGTTGGTTCATTTTCGGATTTGCCAGATTAGTCCCTTGGTTATGGACTCTTGGTTCTCCCATTGTTAAAGATAACTCGACTGTTTAATAAATTATTGCTTGCATAAATATATTTGCTTTACAAAAATGAATTTGTTAAGGACAACTTAGACTGTTTATTGCTTGCATAAAAAAACTACATTTATTAATGGAGATGTAATTTCTACAATGCAAAGGTTCAGTTTTGATTTATCAAAAGATTCTTGACATATATCTTAATATCTTAATGCAAACATGTTATTATTATTATCCTTAAAAAAATTAGCTTGCCATATAATTTGTTGTATGCTTTATTTTTGTTAAAATTAATATATCGCATTGTTGGGAGAAAAATGTGTTCAAGGCAGTTCTTAAACTTTTTGTAGTTCCAAATGACTCACCTCAACTATTGATCAATGATAATTATTGGTTAATTTGACTCGACTTTTGATCTCAAATTGACTTGAATCAACATTTTTCAGCTTAATTCAACTCGACTCGAGTATATAATGCAATAACTATGCATAAATAATTAAATACATATACACAAAAGGCAAAGTTGTAAATTAGCACAAACTTTATAATGCTCGTGAGCTCTATGAGCCAATTTTTTTGATGCTCGAGGTCGACTCGAAAATCTACTCGGATAGCTTGAGCTCGACTCGACTTAAACCGAGTCGATTTCGTGTATTTTACAACTCAATCTCAAATAGCCTACAAGTTGACTCAACTCATTTACACTTTACATCTGCACCCAATCATGATACCGAAGCTAGTAAATTTGATGACGGTGTAAAACAAACTAACAAACATAAAAGGGGGTTATGTGTAAATATATGAAACTATAAGGTAGATTCTTACAAGCAAATCCTCAAGGCCCTCAACGGTGTTCACACGGGTCGCTTGACGAACAGTGTTCACACGCTTCGGTTGACCAACGTCACTATCTACTTATCTAGTATTCGATTCTGTTTAATCAAACCGCGGGAAGAAGGTTCAATCTTGGAGCACTATTTAGTATTTACCAATATAAATTATTAATTTTAATAAAATATTATTTTTACTTCTTGTATATTTAATCTTTTATATATATCAACTACGTTATAAACTTATAATGTATTTGAAAATTTCACTAGATTTTGGAAATATTTAAAATTCAGCTAACACAATTCTTATTATGGTATATTTATATTATGTTTGTTATAAATATAGCTAAATAATCTGAATATTTTACGCAAACCGTTAAATTTATGCAAATTTAATTGATCGTTGTTTTGCGCCGATACCCTTCTAATTAAAATTAATGTGTTTATGAATTTTGTTTCATTTCGCCTCTTATCAACCTGAGTTTGCTTAATAATGTGAAAAACAAATTTTAGTTACAAATTGATGGTTTTAAATGAATTATATTATAATAATATGAAAAAAACCCTTTGTATATTAGTTTTATGCCGGCTTCATCACAACAAGTCAACAACATTATATGATAAAATAATAACACATAAAAACAAATAGGGTAATTTGGAAGTTATAAACACGGATCACTCATATCAAACTATTTATTATGGACACTAATCATATTATTTTTAGTTTATAGTTCTTATGTAATGTCGCATATATATGAAGTGTTTTGATCATGTTTGGTAAAGTTTATTTAGAAGACTTATTAGCTTATAAATTTACGTAATTATATAAGACAAATTTAAAGAGTTCATTAAAATTATATTTATATAAGGTTATAACCTAATAAATCCTCTAAATAAACTTTTTCCGAACATGCCTTTAGTCTTGTAAAACCCGTCCTAATTGTAAAACTTGATATTTCAACATTTTTGTTTTTTTTAAAACATTATAATTATGAAACTTAGACACAATATCTTAAGTTTTTATAAATAATACTAGCACAATGCGGCATTTATAATTATATTTTATAGCAGCCAATTGACAAGGGGATGGCCATAGTGTTGGTTGTGGATGGTGGTGATGGTAACAGTTGTTGGGGGTGGTGCGTGATGATATGTGTTAATTTTAACCTTTTAAAATTTAACATATTAATAAATATTACTATAGTCAAATAATTAACATTTGACCTACTAGTTTAGTTGGTTAAGATATTCTGTTAAACACGTATGTCACAAGTTTAAGTTATACATGGTTCATATTTAGATAAATATAAAATTATTTCAAAATAGCAAGTTTGTTGCCTGAAAGCTAAGCATTGTTAATAAACGAAGATTTCAAATATATTATATAATATGAGTTTTTCTAACATGTGCCCCAAATGTACATGTTAGGGTGCATTAAATACCATCAACTTTCCATTATAACTTTAAAATGTATTTAATACATCTTTTCAAAATATAATTTATGTACTTCATTAATGTTTAATTACACATTATTAGGAAATTTTTAAGACAATTAATAAACCTTAACATGTGGCTTGGGACAGAAAAACCCATATATTATATACGTTAATAATTTAACGTTTTTTTATTACTTTTTGCCCTTTCTTTAATTATAAATTCTTCGCTATAAATAGCAGGCCACTCTTTTGGATGCTGTCAGCAGTTGCACTTATTTCTCTAGCTTCAGCTCATCTTCATATCAATGAAATCATAGAAATTAAAATCAAAATCAAAACACGAATTCAACAAGATATTGTCAGAGAAAAGGTACGTCAAAGGAATTTTAATATATACCTTCTGTTTGTTCCCAGTTTAGAATTCATTAGCTAATTCGATAGCTGTCAATAGAAATGGACCATATGGTTAATGAATTCCGAAAAATTATGTAAATTTATCAGAATTGTGGTCTGTTATTCTTATTTAGTTAGTTGATACTTTGTTTTAATCATATCATTTGCCGCCAATTTTAGTTAATTTGGAATTTAGAAATTTTGTGATTAGGGTTTTGCTCACACTCTGTTTTAATTGATTAATTGAAATTCTTATCAAACAGATGACCTGAGAAGGTGTATTTAAACCAGAATCATCAAAAACATGAATCGGAATCCGTACACATCCAACATAAACCAAGGAAATGATCATTTTCCCAATCAGACACCCGAATTTGTTAACCAATCTTCTTCACCAACTAGCTTTTCATCAAATGGTAGCTCAATTTCTCAACAAGATCCTTACTCATACCTACCAGACACATATCACTCACCCGACTATACTTACACCTCGCACGTAAGTATCACCGGTTTTACCGATAACACCGATGATTTGGAGTACAAGCTGAAAGAGCTAGAAAATACCATGTTGGGTCCCGATCAAGATTTTATGGACTCTTATGATATGGTTAATCGAGTAGATTTCAAAGAATTGCTTATTGCGTGTGCTAAAGCGGTTGCGGAAAACGATTCGATAACCGCTAATTGGTTGATTTCCGAGTTGCAGTCCATGGTGTCGGTTTCGGGTGAGCCCGTACACCGCTTAGGTGCTTATATGTTGGAAGGACTTATAGCACGGTTATCGTCTTCGGGTAGTTGTCTTTATAAATCTTTAAAATGTAGAGACCCGACAGGTGGCGAGCTTTTTTCCTACATGCGGAGACTCCACGAAGCGTGCCCGTATTTCAAATTCGGGTATTTATCGGCAAACGGGGCGATTGCCGAAGCTATGAAGAACGAGAACTCGATCCATATAATCGATTTTCAAATCGCGCAAGGTGGTCAATGGGTGTCTTTGATCCAAGCTCTCGCTTCACGGCCTGGTGGGCCCCCGAGTCTTAGAATCACGGGTATCGATGATTCCACTAACGCGTACGCTCGAGGTGGGACGGTTAACATAGTTGGTGAACGGTTAACGAGTCTTGCAAAATCTTGTAACATCCCGTTTGAGTTTCACGGGGTGTGGGTTTCTGGGTCCAAGGTCGAGGCACACCATCTCGGGGTTCGACCTGGTGAGCGATTAGCCGTTAATTTCGCGTTCATGCTACATCACATGCCCGACGAGAGTGTTGACCCTCAAAATCATCGAGATCGGATTCTACGTCTCGTGAAGAATCTATCTCCGAAAGTTGTTACGCTCGTTGAGCAAGAATCTAACGTGAATACTGCACCGTTTTTTAACCGGTTTCAAGAAACATTCGATTATTACTCCGCTATTTTCGAATCGATTGATGTGACTTTGCCTCGGGACGACCAACAACGAATCAACGTTGAACAACATTGTCTTGCACGCGATATTGTTAACATTATTGCGTGTGAAGGGGTCGAGAGAGTGGAGAGACATGAACTTCTTGGAAAATGGAGATCAAGGTTTATGATGGCGGGATTTACACCGTACCCGTTGAGTTCGTTTGTGAATTCGACGATTAAGGGTTTGCTTGAGAATTATTCAGTTAAGTATCGGCTTGAAGAACGTGATGGGGCGTTGTTTCTTGGTTGGATGAATCGTGATTTGGTTGCTTCTTGCGCGTGGAAATGAATTCGAACGCAAACCGGGAAAGTTTATAAGTTTTTGATGATAAGGTTAGGGTAAATGACATAACATTGTTATACAACCTAGAGTGTATTGTTACCTTGAAACATTTTCGCATAAGGTTAACGTCCTTTGTGTGATATATGTGTATAATATGTGAAATTTGTTATAATAAATGCTCTATTTTTTCGGTAGCGTCGAGTTATCTTAAAACCATAACTTCCCCGTAGTAAATTTACATGTCTATCGGGATTCCGATGTTCAATTTAGATATCATGAGACCGTTTCAACCAATTTGCTTAGCAAAATTGTATTCCGATGGTGCTTAATGTATTAACTGAATGACTAATATTTGTGTATGTATAAACAGGGAGAACCTACCACGTAGCATGAGATTACATGTGCAACCTCTCAAAATTTACCAAATAGTGTTAAAATATATATTTACTTTTATTTTTTAATGTAAGTGATACATTTAAGTAAAAAAGATATATGCAATCCGATGCTATTGTGTTGAAAAACTTTGTATAAACCGTTTCAAATTGTGATTATTAACTGCCTTTACATATGCAACAAATGTCCTATGATGTCAAAAGTTCAGGATTCTGTATAGGTTCGCAAATCACTAACCAAGGTCCAATATAACTTTCTTGATTCTCGGTTCCCTATATATTTTTTTATTTTAAGGATCAGAAAATTTTGGACCTTGCTATATGTGTTTCTTTTTTCATTTTAAGAATTACGAAATTGTAATATTGGTAAGATTTGAATAGTATTTACATGAGTAGACAGATTGTTTACAGGGAATAAACTGCTAAAAAATGAAAGAAAATAAAAACTGAACATACAAGGCATTTAAGGCACCAAGCACTAAAAGTAGCATAGGCAATTAATCGATTATACACTTTTACACCAACTCGCCAACAAACTTCAAAAGTCAGAAAACAAAGGGTGAAAGAGAGTTGACAAAAAATTACATAGCGAGAATTAATCGATTATACACTTTTACACCAACTCGCCAACAAACTTCAAAAGTCAGAAAACAAAGGGTGAAAGAGAGTTGACAAAAAATTACGGGTTAAAAGTGTTAAAACTTTAGACTGCCCGTAATAGGTGACCAAATCCAGTTTGTTCACCCCTGCCATCTCTGCGCCACATCAGCTTTCTCTCTCCTGATCAAACACATGACCAGACAGCGACCAAATGCCCGTAATGGGTGACCGTTCGGATTATTTTTTTAAATTTAAATTAAAAACAAATACATTAATAATAAAAAAAACATTACAATAATAATAAAAAAATACATAAATAAAAAAAACATTACATTAATACTAAAAAAAACAAACTAAAAGTCCAAATTATATTTGGCCCTGATTTTCGCCTTCCTTGCCAAAACCCACTCAAGATTTTTGCTGGTGAGGTGATCATGCGACTTATTGTAGAATTTCATGTGCTTGAGCTCTTGGTTATCTTTTTGCATCTCCATGAAATCAGATATGTTTGCTTTGCGGAAGTCAAAAAAGTCGTTCGTGGCGTCTTTCCAATGCACGACTAATTCCTGAGACGATGATGGCGGGGGGGCACCGAAATCTGAACTTTGAGCAGCTGATGACGATGCCGCTGCTTTCTTCTTCGCCTTGTCCCGCCCCATTGGTCGAGGGGGTGCAACTTCCACTTTGTAACATCCCAAAAATCAGGGGAAATTAAAAAAAAAATTAATCAATAAAATATTACATTTTTCCCCAAAAGTACAAGTAACTCAAAGGTCCCAACTCATAAATAAAAATGTAAAACCGCTCGTGTTTTAAATGCGGAATAATTAAAGGTTTTAAAACAAAACATGTTTGACTCGAGATAAATGTTTTAATCCAAATCCATAAATATAAAAATAGAAACGCAGCTCATCAACCATTGACCTTCTCTTTGCCTTTGCTAGTACCTGCAAAATGGGAGGGAGTGTTTGGGGTCAGCCACCGCTGAGTGAATAATCAACACAATAAACATACACATACAAACAATCCACACCACATAAGTGATCCCTAAAGACTCTACTCAATTCTCGATTATTAGGCCTTTTATTAATTCTCTTTAGGTTCGCCGTGGGTTGTGACGATGCTCAACGTACGCCCACTGCCATACGCTCGTCACAACACCCTCTTCCAACACCCGTCCTCTAGGTGCCCCGCAGTACCACGCTGAAAGTCGTGTAGCGTACCTTGGCAACTCAAACGGGAAGAGTTGGCTCTCGCCGTCGCCTCTTGCGATCGGTAATTAAAATCTCATAGTTATTAGGTTAGTTTTATTAACGTGTTGACTCATACAACATGTACTCATATAAAACAAACCATCTCATACTCAACACATATCATCTCAACAGATATGTAATCAGCTAGCACATCTCACATGCATATAACTCATAACATAACTCATGTACACAGATCAACACATAATGATATGGTACCCAGCTCGGTTACTCAGTATCCATATCTCAGTTCAGAATGTATTTAAAATAAACAACACTTAGCACATCATCAAATAAACAAGCTCATCTCAAAGCAATAGCAATTCATGACACATAGCACATAATCATGAAATGGAAGTAAATGTAAGTTTATAGTGAGATCACCCACCTCAATCAACGTAAGCTCCTAGAAGTATCCTCGGCACGTACAAGTCGCAACTCAGTTCCTAGAAGGTCCAATTGATCCAACGTCACACATGAATTTCTGGCTCGTCTTGCGCACACTCGGCCACTCCAAACCTGCTGCCCGATCACGAAGCAATCCACGCACGCACCAGACACCACAATTCTGGATCATTCACTTGCTCGGGCTCGACAACGAACAAGACCGCTGCTCACTTGTTGCCTCTGCTTGCTTCGCTACTCCGTTGGCTGCTCGAAATAAAAGAGAGATGCTTCCAATTAAAGGAAGCAGCTTGTCAACATCTTGAACACAATTGCCATCGTCCAAATTGGATACTTTAAACCACCGACTTTTCTCTTTTGATTTAGATAGATCACTGGCAAATCTTGAATAAAATCCCATGGCGCAGCTCATGACCACTTGCGTCCCACACCCGAAGCATCAGCTAACATTTCTTTGAAATCATGCTAATAACTAATTGAATGTTAATATTTATTAGAGGAATTTATCCTCTTTTCTTCTCTGCTTGGCGCCACATCCAAGAAACAAAAGGAGGAAGTATTTGTTGAAAATTCGGTGGAAGCAAATCCCATATGACACGAATTAATTAATTTTGGTTGCCATATTATCATTTCACGATTACCAAGAAACAAGGCAGCTTTTATGGTTTCTTCTTTCTACCGCCCGAAAAGAAACAAAGCATCATACTCTCACCGTCAATCACGTTTTGGTTGATTCCTCATCACCCCTAATTGGCTGCTCACGGTACCATGGATATGCTCGACGGCGCCTAGGTATTTTGACGAAGCAAAAGGTAAGAGGCAAAGGAGAAACGGTTTTAGGGGTCTAAGCCTATATAAATTTTTAACAAGTTAAGGCCTCAAGCCCAATTCCTTAATTCAAATCCAAGCCCGGTCTTTGGCTTTTGGCCGGGCCGACTTAAAAGAATACATCTGAACTCTTACAAATAACTAACCGGTCAAAACACGGGACGAACAATTCAATTGCATTTAATAAAATACGAACTTCCATTATATTATAACGTGTCCAAATAATTAAAACAACTAACTAATACGAACCGTCTAATTACAGGTCGTCTAGTAGATACATTAATCACATATATTAACTATTTAAATTATATATATCATTTTCTATTAATTATTCATTTAAATTTAAATATGGCAATTAAGTTAATATTATTTAATTACTACAAATTACGGGGCGTTACAACTATGAGGAATCAACCAAAACGTGATTGACGGTGAGAGTATGATGCTTTGTTTATTTTCGGGCGGTAGAAAGAAGAAACCATAAAATCTGCCTTGTTTCTTGGTAATCGTGAAATGATAATATGGCAACCAAAATTAATTAATTCGTGTCATATGGGATTTGCTTCCACCGAATTTTCAACAAATACTTCCTCCTTTTGTTTCTTGGATGTGGCGCCAAGCAGAGAAGAAAAGAGGATAAATTCCTCTAATAAATATTAACATTCAATTAGTTATTAGCATGATTTCAAAGAAATGTTAGCTGATGCTTCGGGTGTGGGACGCAAGTGGTCATGAGCTGCGCCATGGGATTTTATTCAAGATTTGCCAGTGATCTATCTAAATCAAAAGAGAAAAGTCGGTGGTTTAAAGTATCCAATTTGGACGATGGCAATTGTGTTCAAGATGTTGACAAGCTGCTTCCTTTAATTGGAAGCATCTCTCTTTTATTTCGAGCAGCCAACGGAGTAGCGAAGCAAGCAGAGGCAACAAGTGAGCAGCGGTCTTGTTCGTTGTCGAGCCCGAGCAAGTGAATGATCCAGAATTGTGGTGTCTGGTGCGTGCGTGGATTGCTTCGTGATCGGGCAGCAGGTTTGGAGTGGCCGAGTGTGCGCAAGACGAGCCAGAAATTCATGTGTGACGTTGGATCAATTGGACCTTCTAAGAACTGAGTTGCGACTTGTACGTGCCGAGGATACTTCTAGGAGCTTACGTTGATTGAGGTGGGTGATCTCACTATAAACTTACATTTACTTCCACTTCATGATTATGTGCTATGTGTCATGAATTGCTATTGCTTTGAGATGAGCTTGTTTATTTGATGATGTGCTAAGTGTTGTTTATTTTAAATACATTCTGAACTGATATATGGATACTGAGTAACCGAGCTGGGTACCATATCATTATGTGTTGATCTGTGTACATGAGTTATGTTATGAGTTATATGCATGTAAGATGTGCTAGCTGATTACATATCTGTTGAGATGATATGTGTTGAGTATGATATGGTTTGTTTTATATGAGTACATGTTGTATGAGTCAACACGTTAATAAAACTAACCTAATAACTATGAGATTTTAATTACCGATCGCAAGAGGCGACGGCGAGAGCCAACTCTTCCCGTTTGAGTTGCCAAGGTACACTACACGACTGTCAGCGTGGTACTGCGGGGCACCTAGAGGACGGGTGTTGGAAGAGGGTGTTGTGACGAGCGTATGGCGGTGGGCGTACGTTGAGCATCGTCACAACCCACGGCGAACCTAAAGAGAATTAATAAAAGGCCTAATAATCGAGAATTGAGTAGAGTCTTTAGGGATCACTTATGTGGTGTGGATTGTTTGTATGTGTATGTTTATTGTGTTGATTATTCACTCAGCGGTAGCTGACCCCAAACACTCCCTCCCATTTTGCAGGTACTAGCAAAGGCAAAGAGAAGGTCAATGGTTGATGAGCTGCGTTTCTATTTTTATATTTATGGATTTGGATTATAACATTTATCTCGAGTCAAACATGTTTTGTTTTAAAACCTTTAATTATTCCGCATTTAAAACACGAGCGGTTTTACATTTTTATTTATGAGTTGGGACCTTTGAGTTACTTGTACTTTTGGGGAAAAATGTAATATTTTATTGATTAAATTTTTTTTTTAATTTCCCCTGATTTTTGGGATGTTACAAGTTAGTATCAGTGCTCTGGCTTGAGAGAATTGGGTTCACAAGGGGTGGATTCCAAACTCAATTCGAAGCACGAGATTTCAAAATGAGTTTTTTTTTTGGTGTTTTTAAAATGAGTCCAAATCCAAATCGAGAAGCAGCGCATCACGACGACCTTATGCCTCTAGTACTTTATTTAGGAGATATTTAGTGTATTAAAAACGTCGCGAGTGACACTGATTACTAAGAGAATAAAATAGAATTAACATGAGATGAGCGTGAATATATACTACACTTATTGTTGTGAACTACTTGTTATATGGATGGTATGATGATGGGAGATCGTGGAATTTTTGAAACTGGCTCGAAACCATGACAAGGGTAGGTGCGGATAATAATAGAGGGCCCCTGTTATTATACACACATGACTTTTGCCTATGTTTCGAAAAGGATTCAAGGAGACCATTCGTCAAGCATCTAAGTATCATTAAAACCCTCAATTATTATATATAATTATTACGCTAGATAACTGGATGAGTAAATTATTACTGAGGAGATAATAAAATCACTAAGAGAGATTTATGCAAAAAACAGTGAAACCAATTGAATAAAGGAATCATCAAACACGAATTTATTTAGAGTTATCAAAACATGTCAAGAGAGAGACTAATAAACCAAATTTGGTTGAATTCGTTAAATAATTTAATTGAGTTATTAATACATCGAGAACGATTGAACAATCGTTAAGGCAAAATAAATGAGAACATAAGAAAAATGTTAAGTAATAAGGAGTTATGTGAAAACATCACTAAATCTAGATTTGTGAGAAAATAATAAACAATAAAAAAAACAGATCATTAATTTAATTTGATAAGGAGTTATCAAAACAAATCAAGTGAAAGTTATTAAACCAAAGTGAGTGAGAATTACTAATGATAAATTGTTAAATTGAGTAATAGTAATTGGTCAAAAATCTAAGATAATAATTAAGTAAAAATGATTAAGAATGATTCAATTCGTATAATTGTGAAGTCATCGAAATTACGATAAAATTTATAAAGCAGGAACGATTGGAAAATAATCTAAAACGAATCAAATGGAGAGATTTTAGTTATGCATAATCATTAAATTGAGTAAAGGAGAAACTATGAGTAAACGAATTAATAAAGTCATGAGGGGTAATACAAAATGAGTAAAAGAGTTGTGGATTGAGAATTGTATGCGAAGATGTATGGAGTTAATTTCACATTTACGTAACTGATGGGAAAAACATCAAATGTATGAAATAAATGAGGACTATTAATTGAAGAAGAAATGAAAATTTATAAAGTCAATAAAATTATAAATATTGAGACATCACTAATTGAGTGAGATGAGAAACCCAAGATGAGTTAATTAATGAGTTAATTGACAAAAGAAAATTTACGAGATTTATTCGGTACGAATTTAATGAGAATTTCATTTAACGATAAAACTGTTTTATGGTAATGATAATACCAATACCAAATATGTTATGAGCAACCAAAATGAGGATTAAGACTCAGATTTGATCGAGAGATAATCGTGAATGTTTACCACGAAATAGCAAATGGTGGTGCTAATATGTGTAATAAATTTGATTTATGAGGAGTCATAAAATGAATAATTATTAATGAGAAATAATTATGAAATTATTAACGAATAACGAGTTATGATTGAGGAAATGTAATAAGAGTATGAGAATCCATGAGAATGCTAATGAGAAAGCTAACATCTAATATGAGCAATGAATTTTTATAAAGTAATAAAAATTTAATGAGTAGGGGTGTGAGAGGGGCATAAAGAGTATATGTTGAGACCGACTCACACCTATGCATAAGAGTTGGATTATCGAGTAATTTAATGAAACCTTAAAAATATATAAAAAGGAGAGTCAACAAACCAAACAATCGAGTGTTCATAACGAGTTCTTTGAGATTTTGAGTGCCACTTCCAAACTCGGGGACGAGTTTTCTCCAAGTGGAGTTGAGTGGTGGTAAAAGGGAAAACTACCAATATTAAGAGTGCGAATAGAGAATAATTATAAAGTTGTGAATTATTAAATTTGTATAATTGAGCTAATGAGGATTAATAAATCAAGCCAAATTTAAAAAACATAAAGTTTGTAAAGAGTAAATTACGAGAATTTTGTTATTTATAATTGTTATGAGCATATATGTGCATATAATTGGCTAGAGAAGTTAAAAGAGTGACTAATTGAGCGAGAAATTATTCTTGTGGGAATATAATGAAATAAGAACATATTAATAAAACATGAGAATTTATTCAAGTCAAGTTAAATGAGAAAAATATGATTATGAAAAGTTATTAAATTCAGTCGAAAAAGATATTGAACAAAATTATTGTGTTAAGTATTACACATTACTGAGTAATAATTATTTATGGAGAGTAATGGTGCAAATGAAAAGATCGCCATAATAAATTATGAGGAAAAATTTATTATTATTGAGAAACTACCGAACTGTAAGAAACTAATAAATCAAGTTAAACGAATAAATTATTAAAATGAACCAAACGATAATATTATATTTATGAACACATATTAAATTAAAATTAAGCGGAAAATCGAGTTAAATGATCAAATTGAATGTCATCAAAAAGTATACCTTATTGAGTAATTATTAAATCAAGAGGGGTTACTGGTTACTGAAATGAACAAATGAGGAAACTTTATATTGAGAATGAGAATTTACTGAATAACTGAATACACGAGAATTAATGTGGTAAGTAATTAACGAGTCAATTAACTGAGTAAAGAGAAAAATTAAATTGAGGCGCTTGAGACTAAAAATAAACCGAGATTAATGAGTTGGCATGTAGTCAAATTGATCAAGAGACAGTTAAATGAGAACAACGCGATAAGAATTTATGAACGAGCTAAATGATAAAATCATTAAACGAGTTGATGAGTATCATTAAAATTAGTAGAACGAAAAAAAAAAGTAATTGAAGAATTTTTAAATTCGAGTTAACAAAGAGAACCGATAACGCGGATTAAGTGAGGAATTATTCGTTCCAGTAATATAAATTATTAATTTGGAACACGTGAAAAATCGTAAAAGCGAGTAAATGTATACATTATGTGGACTGGTGAGAAGTCATTAAACGGGATTTAAGTTTATAAGGATCATATAGCTTGTAAAGATTGAGATGAGTGCATTCTGAGTATATGCAAATTGAGTAAGAGACACGAGTTGCCTATTATTTGAGATTTTTGTGTGATAAATTATGTAAATTATATACTTGTTGTGTAGTGATTGATAGTGGTGCGAACCGTTAAATTGTTTATTTTGTTTGAAAACAAATTGGATGTCCCATAGAGTAGAGGACCTTGAGATATCAGTCTTGGTGGAGATTGATATTAAAAAAAATAATAAATAAATAAATAAATAAATAAAAAATTGTGGTGTAAATTATATAAAGCGACCATGTAATAGAGCTGTGCGGGAAAGTTTTTCCCGTAAAAACTTATTTTTATCGCCGCTAGAAGGCCGAGTGTGACTGTTAGCACGGATCGAATAACCAAGTACCACGCCAAGATCATCTGTCGCCGCAAACCAAACTGTAACAAATCGCCAACTGGAGTTGAATCGGAGATTCAACGCAACGTTAATCACCGGGTGCAGCAACTGTGTCCGAATACGAGAGCAAGAATACACCCTCAGCAGAGTATCACGACTTATCTTGAGTTATTTCCGATATCCTTTTCATCGATAAATCGAGATCCTTAGAGAGCATTCTGATTTTATTCCTTTTTATCATCATCATTTTGCGCCGTTAGAGACGGAAGATTTGTGTGAGCAGTTGCGAGAGCCAGAGTTATTCTGATCGAGTAGGTCACCTTGAGGAGTTCCTTTTTCATTCTTAACCTTATCGTTTTCTTTTCCTGTCTGAAATGTGTGTCGTTGGAGGACCAGAGTTTGAGATGCGGGATCGCTACCCCAAGTATTTCCGAGTAATGACTTCAGGGACGAAGTCTATTTCAAGTGGAGTTGAGTTGTAACGCCCCGTAATTTGTAGTAATTAAATAATATTAACTTAATTGCCATATTTAAATTTAAATGAATAATTAGTAGAAAATGATATATATATAATTTAAATAGTTAATATATGTGGTTAATGTATCTACTAGACGACCTGTAATTAGACGGTTCGTATTAGTTAGTTGTTTTAATTATTTGGACACGTTATAACATAATGGAAGTTCGTATTTTATTAAATGCAATTGAATAGTTCGTCCCGCGTTTTGACCGGTTAGTTATTTGTAAGAGTTCAGATGTATTCTTTTAAGTCGGGCCGGCCAAAAGCCAAAGACCGGGCTTGAATTTGAATTAAGGAATTGGGCTTGAGGCCTTAACTTGTTAAAAATTTATATAGGCTTAGACCCCTAAAACCGTTTCCCCTTTGCCTCTTATCTTTTGCTTCGTCAAAATACCTAGGCGTCGTCGAGCATATCCATGGTACCGTGAGCAGCCAATTAGGGGTGATGGGGAATCAACCAAAACGTGATTGACGGTGAGAGTATGATGCTTTTATTCTTTTCGGGCGGTAGAAAGAAGAAACCATAAAATCTGCCTTGTTTCTTGGTAATCGTGAAATGATAATATGGCAACCAAAATTAATTAATTCGTGTCATATGGGATTTGCTTCCACCGAATTTTCAACAAATACTTCCTCCTTTTGTTTCTTGGATGTGGCGCCAAGCAGAGAAGAAAAGAGGATAAATTCCTCTAATAAATATTAACATTCAATTAGTTATTAGCATGATTTCAAAGAAATGTTAGCTGATGCTTCGAGTGTGGGACGCAAGTGGTCATGAGCTGCGCCATGGGATTTTATTCAAGATTTGCCAGTG
This sequence comes from Calendula officinalis, assembly GCA_963853835.1. Taxonomy (NCBI): domain Eukaryota; kingdom Viridiplantae; phylum Streptophyta; class Magnoliopsida; order Asterales; family Asteraceae; genus Calendula; species Calendula officinalis. The sequence goes on from OY970828.1 coordinate 38,778,801, forward strand.
ATCTATCTAAATCAAAAGAGAAAAGTCGGTGGTTTAAAGTATCCAATTTGGACGATGGCAATTGTGTTCAAGATGTTGACAAGCTGCTTCCTTTAATTGGAAGCATCTCTCTTTTATTTCGAGCAGCCAACGGAGTAGCGAAGCAAGCAGAGGCAACAATTGAGCAGCGGTCTTGTTCGTTGTCGAGCCCGAGCAAGTGAATGATCCAGAATTGTGGTGTCTGGTGCGTGCGTGGATTGCTTCGTGATCGGGCAGCAGGTTTGGAGTGGCCGAGTGTGCCCAAGACGAGCCAGAAATTCATGTGTGACGTTGGATCAATTGGACCTTCTAGGAACTGAGTTGCGACTTGTACGTGCCGAGGATACTTCTAGGAGCTTACGTTGATTGAGGTGGGTGATCTCACTATAAACTTACATTTACTTCCATTTCATGATTATGTGCTATGTGTCATGAATTGCTATTGCTTTGAGATGAGCTTGTTTATTTGATGATGTGCTAAGTGTTGTTTATTTTAAATACATTCTGAACTAAGATATGGATACTGAGTAACCGAGCTGGGTACCATATCATTATGTGTTGATCTGTGTACATGAGTTATGTTATGAGTTATATGCATGTGAGATGTGCTAGTTGATTACATATCTGTTGAGATGATATGTGTTGAGTATGAGATGGTTTGTTTTATATGAGTACATGTTGTATGAGTCAACACGTTAATAAAACTAACCTAATAACTATGAGATTTTAATTACCGATCGCAAGAGGCGACGGCGAGAGCCAACTCTTCCCGTTTGAGTTGCCAAGGTACACTACACGACTGTCAGCGTGGTACTGCGGGGCACCTAGAGGACGGGTGTTGGAAGAGGGTGTTGTGACGAGCGTATGGCGGTGGGCGTACGTTGAGCATCGTCACAACCCACGGCGAACCTAAAGAGAATTAATAAAAGGCCTAATAATCGAGAATTGAGTAGAGTCTTTAGGGATCACTTATGTGGTGTGGATTGTTTGTATGTGTATGTTTATTGTGTTGATTATTCACTCAGCGGTGGCTGACCCCAAACACTCCCTCCCATTTTGCAGGTACTAGCAAAGGCAAAGAGAAGGTCAATGGTTGATGAGCTGCGTTTCTATTTTTATATTTATGGATTTGGATTAAAACATTTATCTCGAGTCAAACATGTTTTGTTTTAAAACCTTTAATTATTCCGCATTTAAAACACGAGCGGTTTTACATATTTATTTATGAGTTGGGACCTTTGAGTTACTTGTACTTTTGGGGAAAAATGTAATATTTTATTGATTAATTTTTTTTTTAATTTCCCCTGATTTTTGGGATGTTACACACTTCTTCATCATACTGATCCTCACCAACCCCTGAACCTTGAGCAGCTGATGATGACGACGTCCTTGATTTTTTTCCACTAGCCTTCGCGAATATCGCCAACTGTTTTGGGTATTCAACCTCCTTCCACTTTGTATGGTCCTTCAACAATCTCCAGCACCCCACCTCTGTGAACTCCCCTGCATGTTGAGCACTAAATTCACCACAAGCTCGCTCGTACAAAATTTGGTCGTTCACCCCACTTGGGTTTCTTCGTACGAGGTTGTCATGAATATAACAAAAGTTTGTAATTTTAGGACGAAGCCTATTCTTCCACTTGCAGTTTAGTGAGTCGTATGTTCGGTTCGTCCCACCCATTTCGCTCGCAAAGTGAACCAACACATCCTGCCAAAGTCCACATTTAACCCTGTAGTTCGCCTTAACGACATTTGCGGAAGTGTCCGTCCAAGACTTGCATAAGGCTATCTCTTCGGGCTTCGTCCATGTCGCGCTTCCGCCGGTCACCCCCTTTGTTGGTGGTTGACGCCTTTTTGGTACCTTCTTTTTTGTTGACGCTACAACGGGCTCGGGCTCGTCGGACGACTCGGAAGACTCGACGTCAAGGGGCGCGGCGGGAGTGGCGGGGGAACCACTTTGTGTTCGTGGTTGGTAGTCGTATTGGTCGAGCCCGGCGAAAGGATCAAAACTTTGGTGGTCGTATTGCTCCCCACCAAAATAATTTTGATAACCTTGTTGTGGTGGTTGTTGATATTGTGGTGGTTGTTGTTGTTGTGGAGGGTATGGTCGGTATGGTGGTTGGTAGTAGGGGGAGCAAATGGATTATTTTGATAACCTTGTGGGATTGGTTGAGTTGTTTGGTGTACGAAACTTGGTGGTTGAAAGTTGATCGAGGGTGATTGAGAGGGTGTGGGAGTGTTTGCTTGGCGTCGAGATTTTGGAGCCTTGCCTTTGTTCTTGGAGGAAGACATTTTTGGAGAGGGTGAATGAGAGAATTGAGTGTGTGTTTGAGTTTAGAAAGAAACGAGAGTTTGTGATTTATTTGGTAAAAGAATTGGGTATTTATAGGGTAAAAAAGGGTAAAAATTAAATTTGAAGGGGGTAAAAACTAGCCGTTGGAGGGGAAAGGGAGCGTGCAACGTTCGAAATCGAACGGTCGACTAGTCGACCGTTGGGGCTTGGCGACGCGTCGGGGATCGGGGGTCGTAACGGGCGGGACGCGTCGGGCGTTGTCGAGGTGGACATGACGACCGGTCGACCGGTCGTCCGTTACGCATGGTCTTAAAGTCAAAACAGAATATTCGTGATATGTTAAGGGTTGGGTAAAAGTGTTAAATTGTTATGATTTTGTTTTACTAGTTAACTATGCCTCCGAAATAGCATAGGTAAATTAAACTTGAAAATCGAAACTTTTTTGGTATTTGTTGACAAAACTCTTTGTTTTTATAGGGAAAAGTATATATTCTTACTATTCATATTTGAATGTGAACTATTATTATATCACACTTTAGCTGGGACGTCTCCGAGATTTTGAGGGCTCCGTGCGAAAACTTGAAAAAGAGCCCCCTGAATACCAGTTTTTTATAAAAATTTAGATTTTCTAATTTTTTCTAATTAAATTACTAAGTTGGCTTAAATTTTAATATTATATATATAAGATATATATAAAAATTGGGCACCTATAAAATATGGACCATGTGCGACTGCACCTCCTTAAAGACACCCCTGCACTTTAGGATAGAAATGTGAACAAAATTTGTACACCATCACTTTTAACTATGGATGTGTTCGATTAAGAAATTGAACCGAATCGGATCGGGATAGAAAAACGCAAAACTGGAGATACAAAAAGATCAAGAATTGAACCGAAATAGTGGTTCCGAATCGGCTCGGTTATTTCATTTTTGAAACCGAAAAATACAAAATCAACATAAATATATCTTGAGTTAGACTCAAAATTTTCTTATTCGTATTCTAAAACCGATAAAATCAGAAATGAAAACCGAAAAACGAAAAACGAAAAAGACAAGAAATGGAGAATTGAGAACCAACCTAGAAACTGAAAATCGGGTCAGTTCGGGGTTGTTTTTTGGGTTAAAATGCAAACCCCTAATTTCAGCCATATACTACTAACGTATCTCTTATACTATTTTATTTACAGTCCATAAAATATGAATCAGTGGTGTAAGTTTAATATTGGTGATATATTAACCATCATCTTTTAGGATGAAGAGAGCATAATATTCTATAAAAAAAGTTATTCAAAACAAGAACAAAAAAAAAATATTATATTCAAATAAATAAAGTTCCTAAAGACAAAAAAATATTAGTGTTTCATTCTATTTAAAACGAATAAAATTCAATAATGTGAATACATATGTTTCTATTTTTGTTTAGCCTTACCTTTAATAGTAAGATTATTTTTTTTTGGTACGGAGTTGTTATAAATAACTAAAGTAATTTAATAAACTATCTTTATAATTAGTGGTCACAAAATTACAATCTTACATTAAAAGAAAGTGCTCTTATTTTTTATAAACAATTCTTAAATAAAAATAATCTCATACATGCATTTTATAAGTCTAGACTTCATGAGTTAAAGGCTCTTTGTATCACAACAAGCGTAATGGTGTCGCGTGTTGTTGTAGGCCGAATATAGAAGATCGACGAAACATAATCATATAGATTTAATTTTGTTGCTTTATTAAAGATTAAAAATGTTATTGATATTCAGTATATGCAGAATTGAATGATTATATATACATTGTTGCGAACAAAATTTTTTTATAAAAACTAAATAGTGAATGATATTAAGTTTTTATTTATAATAATAAGTATAAATTTTTTAGATTGATTTTTCACGTAAATATTTATTAAATTACCTAGTGCAAAAATAAAAGTAATGTTTGGAAATGAAAAAATTGGATGTAAATGGGCTTCTTTCAATCCACATGACAAATAAAAGCAAACACTATCATTAAGGTTATGGGGTATAGGTCTCACAACCACACCAAATTTTTCGCTACATCATCGGCCACCTCAACAACTACATCACACCACTTTATCCAACCATTTTTTTCATCTCATCATTTCTTTTCTATTTATTTTATTAAACAATTACCACTTCTTACTACTTATTTTTACTATTTATTTTTAAAATAACCACCTAAAATAAAATCTGCCCAATTTAATTAAAAAAAACTTGGATGTTTAGCCCAATAAAAAATCTGCACAAGCCCAAAATTAAAAAGTTCAGCCCAATATATGTTTAGCCCAAAATAAAAGCATGCACCAATTTAATTAGGTTTTCTTCCCAGTTAAAACAAAACGCGTCATTAATTCCGGCAAGAGAGTAGCGACTCTTTCTCCGGGGGACGCTCTATCCGGCCACTTCTCCCTCGAAATATGACCGTTCAACGGACACTTTTCCCTCGAAATCGTCACAGCACGCCGTTCTCGTGGCCAGACCACACAATGCAGCCCCCCCCCCCCCCAATGGCGTTGTGGGGGGCGGTGTTCCAAGCTTGACGACGCCGTTATCCCTTTGCTACATCAGCCTCCACACCACGCCATCCGTCCCATACCGTTTATACTAAAGTCCATCTTAGTTACATTTCCAATTTAGCAGTGATTATTTATTTATTTACATTTATGAACTTTAAAACGAAAATTAAACAAAAACACCTTGCATGCCTAGTGGATACCAAACTAATTGTGGAACTAACTAACCACATCTTAATATCTTATACTACCTCCGTATCAAAATAAGTGATACATCTGAAAAATTGCAGTTTTGGAGGCAAAAGATTAAAAAGTGGTTTAAAATAGATTAAAGTGGATACTTAGTGGATAATGAGTCCCACTTCTTTGAAATGAAGTGATATTAATGATGTTTAAAAGTAATAGTAAGGGTAAAAGGGTAATTTTATTTTATTAAAGTAGATAGTGAGTGGAGAATGGGTCCCACTTTTTTACCAAATAAGGTAAGTTTTGGATATGTATCACTTATATTATTTCACCCATAAATAGAAAAAGTGTATCACTTATTTTGATACGGAGGTAATAATAAGTTCTTACGTTGGAAAGTGGAAACCGTATCACTTTGTTATATATTAGCATTAAATTAAATTTGGAGATAAAGTCCTTTGCTTCTTTTCAACCACATGTATACGAAACGGAACGGCAAAATGTATAACTCCGTTTTAGAAATTGTAATGAACAATGAAAGTTAAATGCTTATTGTATTATAGGTGTTGGGTCGCAGAAAATCATCCCCCACTGAAGAGATCTGATGAAGACAAAAAGGCAAATAGTGAAAGACAATCTGAGGATTAGCTCCTCAGATTGTGGGTAATTGAATATGAATCAGTTCGGATTTCAGTTACCCAGTTATACTATCAGATCACTATCTGAAACAACGATCAGTTCCCCGTGCGGAATCAGATACTGGTTAACAGATCAGATAGTGTAACAGGTTCATCGCACACTGGACAAAAACGTTGAACCATTGATGTAACGACCCGAAATTTGTAAATAAATAAATTGTACAAAAATATGATAAATAAGGATAAATCGTTTAAAGAACGTAGGAATTGGTTTCGTGTCGTTTGGAGACCGTATGAGGAAGCTACGGGCGAAACCGGGTCGAGACAACAACCGAAAAATGCAGCCCTGCTGCATAGGAGAGTTAGCGCCGCGAACTCGGGATAACGATCGGGAACTGTCTCCAGCGGATTTGGCTTTTGTGCGTGAAGTAGTTCACGAGCTGGTAACGATCGCTAAGTTTGCGTGTGGGGAAAGTTAGCGACGCGAACTTTGTTCGCGCCGTGAACTTTGGTCGTGCAGCATTAAAGTCGGGTTTTGGCTCATTTAATGCAATAGTAAACCCTAGTTTTCATCTTTGGCGATTTTGGAGCTCAAGTGCAGATTTTGGTTGATCTCTTCACAAATCTTTGGTAAATTTCACTCCTAGGTGAAGATTAAATGTATATCTTCACTCCTTGATCTTTGTAGCTTTAGATCTATGTATTTTGATGCTTGGGTTGAAACCCTAGATATTGGGGGTTATGGGTTATGGTGAATAAATGGTGTATACACTTAATAGATGGTATATTAACAAAGGAATCAAGTGTACGGTTAAGATTGGTAAGAATCTTAAGGGTTGGTTAAACCTAGGGTTTGGTAAATTACCATAATTGGGGGAAAGTGTTAGTTGATGGTATCTAGTGATTAATGGATACATTATTAGTAGTATGTGATGTTGAACATTGTATGATTGTTGAATTAGTCTTCCGGTGAAGTCTTGGAGTTTGACCGAATTGTTAGAACGAGGAAACCGGCGGAAAGAATACGGTTGGAGCATTATATTGCTAAGGTGAGTACGTGTGGACTTTATTGAGTACATAGCCATGAAAATACTTGTTATTATATATGTCGAGTCTATTTGATAACTGTGTAGAATTTAGTAAATATAGTTAGTTGTATATTGTTGAATATAGTTAACTAACTTGTTGATGATTGATGTGATAGCCAAGGGCTTTGATTGATATAACCGACGAGTTATAGTAAGGTTGAGACGATGTGATGACGCGGGGGATCCCCGGTCATGAGGTATGGAATGGGAGCATTTGGGCGGATCCCCATCGGCCCATTCCATGATAGTAGTCTTGCTAACTGGAAGTAGTCCGGCGAGTAAGGCATGTATAGGTAGATTGGGCGATTCCCTCTTGCCTTTACCTTGAAGCTTGTTAATGCGGGGGATCCCCGGTTAATGAGTTAATGTGGTTCTAGTTAGTTGGGGATGTCCCGATAACTAGATATGATTGCTAGGGAAGCAAGGATCATAGAGTCACTATAGGGTGACTAGATAGATGGATGAACTACTTGTATATGTATTTATATGCCTTATGATTATTATTGTCGTGTATAAACCCATGTAGCTCACGAGACGTTTTTGTCTCACGTACTCCTTGTTGTTTGCTATGTACTAAGGTTCAGGATCGAAGGTTTAGGTACACATGGATAGAGATGCGGGGCCTAGAGTAGAAGAACTTAGATTGGATTTATGCTTAGCTTTGGTTTTGATCTATTTTGTAACACCAAACTTATTACTCTGATTTTCATACCAAAGGTTTTAGTAAATCCATATTTTTGGAATAGTTCTTCTATTTATGAAAAATGATTTATTTTGGGCAAATATTGTGTATTAAAATTTGAGGTGTTATAACTTGGTATTAGAGCTACTGTTTAAGTCAATTAGGTTGGATGACCATCCTAGTCTTAGACTGTAGCATTAGGAATATAAGATTCCTTAAGATCATAGGTTGACCTTGAGACTTTATGTTAAGTTTAGGGTTGAACCTAGGGGGACCGATGAAATTTGATATGATTATGGATATTGAGTCTTATGCGACTAATGAGTTGTACATAAGGTACTAAATGTTTAATGTCTTTCGTGTAGTCTTGATTGAAAGAAATGGTGACCACGCGTAGAAGTGGTTGAACAAGAAAGTCAACCGTTGATGCATCGAATGGGTGAGTCGGAGGTCGGAGCTAATAGAACTCCGGTAACCATGGCGGATCTCCAAACTATTATTGATCAAATCAAAGGAACGGTGGCCGAAGAAGTGCACCGTATTATTGGAGACCGTGAGAGGTCGGGAGGAGACCGTGAATCCGAGGCTAGATCGGATGAAAGAACCGGGGGTAGTGGCACCGGTGAAGGAAAGTCCTCCACGGGTGGCCAAAGTGATGCTAGGGCAAAGCCCGTTGTGAAAGAAGGTTGTTCGTTTATATCCTTCATGGCTTGTAAGCCAAATGTGTATACGGGTAGTTCGGACCCGAAAGTAACCATGAGATGGATCCGAGAGACCGAGAGGGTTATCGGTCGTAGCAAGTGTAAGGATGCCGATATGGTGACGTATGCGTCACAATTGTTAAAAGAAGATGCTATGGTTTGGTGGGATATCGTGTATGAAACCCTCGGGAGGGAGGTGGTTGAGAAAATGACGTGGGATGAATTCACCACGAGATTGAAAAAGAAATTTTGTCCCGAAAGGGATTTAGAAAAGATGCACGAGAAGTTCGTGACCCTTAAGAAGGGTGATTTGTCAATCGAGGAGTACTCGAGAGAGTTCACGGGATTGCTCCCGTTTGTTGCTAAAACCTACTCGGATGAGAGGTTGAGGGTGGTCCGGTATGCTAGTGGGTTACCGGGGGACTACCAATTGGAAGTTAAGAGGGCGGTCACACTTGATGAGGCCATTAGTGCCGCCCGGGGTGTTGAGGAAGTGAATGAGGCACGTGTTGCCGAGAGGGCCCATGTGGGCGAGAAAAGGAAAGCCGAGAGCGGCTCTAGTTCATTCAAGAAAGGGAAGTTCACTTCGAGCTTCTCTAAGCAAGGTAGTGTTGGCTCGTGCAAGAAGTGCGGGAAGAATCATGCCGGCGTGTGCCGAGGAGAGTCGAAAACTTGCTTTAATTGTGGGAAGCCGGGGCATATGGCCCGAGAATGCAAGTCCAAATCTTTGGCCGAGGTTGAATGTTTCTCGTGCCACGAAAAGGGGCACTATAGCAATGTGTGCCCGAAGAAGGGAACCGAGTCGATGGTGTCCACGGCTCAAAAGAAAGTGGAGCCGGCGAAGGTGAAGGGGCGATCCTTCCAACTCACTCGGGAGGAGGCGAAGGAGGCACACGATGTGGTGTCAGGTACTTTATTCATTAACTCCTTGCCAACTCATATTTTGTTTGATTCGGGTTCCAATTATTCGTTTGTGTCTTATGAATTCGGTGGTAAGTTGAATGTGCCGTCCGAAAAGTTAGATGAGGTTTATGAGATAGAGGTAGCCGACGAGAAAACTTCTATGGTAGAAAGTATTTATAGAAACTGTGAAATAGAAATAGATGGTAGAAAGTTTAAGGTAGATTTGTTACCCATGGGAATAAAGGCGTTCGATGTGGTTATCGGTATGGATTGGTTGGGTATGCACCAAGCCAAAATTTTATGCGGTAAGAAGATAGTGTCAATTAGGACACCCGAGAATGAGAAAGTGTATGTGTATGAGGAAAAACGACATCACATGCCTAATGTGATTACCGCCATTAAGGCAAGGAAAAGTATATCGAAAGGTTGTGCATCGTTTATTGCATATGTGTTAGATGGCCGAAAAGAAAAGAAGACGATGGATAGCGTCAAAATTATTCGGGATTTTCCCGAGGTATTTCCCGATGACTTGCCCGGTTTACCACCGGAGAGACAAGTCGAGTTTAAAATTGATTTAGTTCCGGGGGCGACGCCGATTGCTCGTGCTCCCTACCGTTTAGCTCCCACCGAGATGCGGGAATTGATGACCTAATTGCAAGATTTGTTAGACAAAGGTTTTATTCGTCCGAGTTCGTCACCATGGGGTGCACCGGTGCTATTTGTCAAAAAGAAAGACGGTTCGATAAGAATGTGTATCGACTACCGAGAGTTGAATAAGGTAACTATTAAGAACCGTTACGGTTGCCGAGAATTGATGACTTATTCGACCAATTGCAAGGTGCTAGTTATTTCTCGAAGATTGATTTGAGGTCGGGTTATCACCAAGTTCGGGTGAAAGAAGGCGACACCGAGAAGACGGCTTTTCGTACACGTTATGGTCATTATGAATTCCTAGTGATGCCGTTTGGTCTTACAAACGCGCCGGCTATTTTTCTGGATTTGATGAATCGGGTTTGTAAACCGTTCCTTGATAAGTTTTTGATCGTGTTTATTGACGAGATTTTGATTTATTCGAAAACCGAAGAAGAACACGAAGGTCATTTGAGGCTTGTTTTAGACGTGTTGAAACGGGAGAAGTTGTATGCAAAATTCTCGAAGTGTGAATTTTGGTTGCGGGAAGTGCAATTCTTAGGTCACGTGATGACGTGTGATGGTATTAAGGTTGACCCGTCCAAGATTGAAGCGGTGTCAATTTGGGAGCCTCCGAGAACTCCAACCGAGGTTAGAAGTTTCCTTGGATTAGCCGGTTATTACCGAAGATTTATACAAGACTTCTCGAGAATCGCGATTCCACTCACGAAGTTGACAAGAAAAAGTGAGAAGTTTGTGTGGGAGAAGAAGCAAGAAGAGGCGTTTAATTTGTTGAAGGAAAAGTTATGTAACGCGCCGATTCTTACGTTACCGGATGGTATGGAAGACTTTGTGGTTTATAGTGATGCTTCGAATCAAGGGCTCGGTTGTGTGTTGATGCAAAGAGGGAAGGTGATCGCGTATGCTTCGCGACAATTAAAGAATGCGGAATTGAGGTACACGACGCACGACTTGGAGTTGGCGGCGATTATATTTGCCTTGATGTTGTGGAGGCATTATTTGTATGGTACTCGGTGTACATTGTACACGTATCATAAAAGCCTACAATACGTGTTTACTCAAAAAGATCTTAATATGCGACAAAGAAGGTGGATCGAGTTGATCGCCGACTATGATTGTGAAATTGTGTATCACGCGCGAAAAGCTAATGTAGTAGCCGACGCCTTGAGCCGAAAGGTTTATGAGAACCCGAACCGAGGAATTTTAACACGTATAGAAGTCGTCTCGAGTATTATCGAAAGAATCAAGAATGCCCAACGAGAGGTTATGGGAAAAGACGAGTTAAGGCAAGAACGGTTAGGTAAGAACCAACATTTTCTCGAGAATGCACTAGGGTTGAAGACCGTAGGCGGTCGTATTTGGGTTCCTAAGTTCGGTGGTATCCGAAAAGAGTTGTTAAATGATGTGCACAAATCGAAATATTCGATTCACCCGGGAAGTACAAAGACGTACCAAGATATGAAACGGGCTTATTGGTGGCCCGGAATGAAGGCGAGAGTGGCCAAGTACATCTCGAAGTGTGCCACGTGTGCACAATTAAAAGCCGAGCATCAAGTACCGTATAGGGTAGCTCAATCATTGTTAGTACCGGCCAGGAAATGGGAAGATATAACTATGGATTTCATAGTAGGGTTACCGAAGACGAGCAAGGGTCACGATGCCATTTGGGTCATAGTTGACCGGTTGACCAAGAGTGCGTTATTTTTAGCCATTCGGGAAACGTTGCCACTTGAGAAATTGGCTAAGTTGTATGTTGATGAGGTGGTTCAACTCCACGGGGTTCCATTGTCTATTGTATCCGATAGAGACGCGAGGTTCACCTCGAGATTTTGGCGGTCATTACAAGAAGAGTTGGGTACAAAGTTGCGGTTGAGCACGGCTTATCACCCGCAAACCGACGGTCAAAGTGAAAGAATGATTCAAACGGTTGAAGACATGTTGAGATCGTGTGTGTTAGATTTCGGTGGTAAATGGGATGAACATTTACCGTTAGTCGAGTTTTCGTATAATAATAGCTATCACTCGACTATTAAGATGCTGCCTTATGAGGCGTTGTATGGGAGAAAGTGTAGAACTCCATCGTGTTGGCTAGAGGCGGGAGAGACAAAGCTCACGGGTCCCGAGATCGTGAGGGTAACGAATGAGAAAACTGGTATTATACAAGCCAACATGAAAGTCGCCCAAGATAGACAACGAAGTTATTCGGGTTTGAAGAAAAGGCCATACGACTTGGATGTCGGTGATATGGTCATGTTGAAAGTGTCACCTTGGAAAGGTGTGATGCGGTTTGGTAAGAAAGGAAAGTTAAGTCCAAGGTATGTTGGACCGTTTAAAATATTGAAACGGGTCGGGCTTCAAACGTTTAAGTTGGAACTTCCACCCGAGCTTCAAGGTGCATGACACCTTTCACGTAAGTTATTTGAAAAAGTTTATCGGGGAAGTTGAAAATACTATCCCATTACAAGAGTTGCGGGTTGACGGCCCGAACCGGTTGATTGAGGAGCCCGAGGCGATATTAGAAACGAAAACAAAGAAGCTCCGGTATAAAGAGATCGAGTTGGTATTGGTCAAGTGGAAGCATTCGCTTGGGCCGAATTTGACTTGGGAAGTCAAAGACGAGATTCGGAAAAGATACCCGGATTTCGTGAACTATGATGAGATTCCGAGGACAGAATCTTTTTAAGGGGTAGATAGTTGTAACGACCCGAAATTTGTAAATAAATAAATTGTACAAAAATATGATAAATAAGGATAAATCGTTTAAAGAACGTAGGAATTGGTTTCGTGTCGTTTGGAGACCGTATGAGGAAGCTACGGGCGAAACCGGGTCGAGACAACAACTGAAAAATGCAGCCCTGCTGCATAGGAGAGTTAGCGCCGCGAACTCGGGATAACGATCGGGAACTGTCTCCAGCGGATTTGGCTTTTGTGCGTGAAGTAGTTCACGAGCTGATAACGATCGCTAAGTTTGCGTGTGGGGAAAGTTAGCGACGCGAACTTTGTTCGCGCCGTGAACTTTGGTCGTGCAGCATTAAAGTCGGGTTTTGGCTCATTTAATGCAATAGTAAACCCTAGTTTTCATCTTTGGCGATTTTGGAGCTCAAGTGCAGATTTTGGTTGATCTCTTCACAAATCTTTGGTAAATTTCACTCCTAGGTGAAGATTAAATGTATATCTTCACTCCTTGATCTTTGTAGCTTTAGATCTATGTATTTTGATGCTTGGGTTGAAACCCTAGATATTGGGGGTTATGGGTTATGGTGAATAAATGGTGTATACACTTAATAGATGGTATATTAACAAAGGAATCAAGTGTATGGTTAAGATTGGTAAGAATCTTAAGGGTTGGTTAAACCTAGGGTTTGGTAAATTACCATAATTGGGGGAAAGTGTTAGTTGATGGTATCTAGTGATTAATGGATACATTATTAGTAGTATGTGATGTTGAACATTGTATGATTGTTGAATTAGGCTTCCGGTGAAGTCTTGGAGTTTGACCGAATTGTTGGAACGAGGAAACCGGCGGAAAGAATACGGTTGGAGCATTATATTGCTAAGGTGAGTACGTGTGGACTTTATTGAGTACATAGCCATGAAAATACTTGTTATTATATATGTCGAGTCTATTTGATAACTGTGTAGAATTTAGTAAATATAGTTAGTTGTATATTGTTGAATATAGTTAACTAACTTGTTGATGATTGATGTGATAGCCAAGGGCTTTGATTGATATAACCGTCGAGTTATAGTAAGGTTGAGACGATGTGATGACGCGGGGGATCCCCGGTCATGAGGTATGGAATGGGGAGCATTTGGGCGGATCCCCATCGGCCCATTCCATGATAGTAGTCTTGCTAACTGGAAGTAGTCCGGCGAGTAAGGCAGGTATAGGTAGATTGGGCGATTTCCTCTTGCCTTTACCTTGAAGCTTGTTAATGCGGGGGATCCCCGGTTAATGAGTTAATGTGGTTCTAGTTAGTTGGGGATGTCCCGATAACTAGATATGATTGCTAGGGAAGCAAGGATCATAGAGTCACTATAGGGTGACTAGATAGATGGATGAACTACTTGTATATGTATTTATATGCCTTATGATTATTATTGTCGGGTCTAAACCCATGTAGCTCATGAGACGTTTTTGTCTCACGTACTCCTTGTTGTTTGCTATGTACTCAGGTTCAGGATCGAAGGTTTAGGTACGCATGGATAGAGATGCGGGGCCTAGAGTAGAAGAACTTAGATTGGATTTATGCTTAGCTTTGGTTTTGATCTATTTTGTAACACCAAACTTATTACTCTGATTTTCATACCAAAGGTTTTTGTAAATCCATATTTTTGGAATAGTTCTTCTATTTATGAAAAATGATTTATTTTGGGCAAATGTTTTGTATTAAAATTTGAGGTGTTACAATTGAACAGATACTTCTCTAAGCAAAACTCTTAGTGAAGGTCACTGAAGCTGAAGGCCATCTGAAGAAGCATGAGTATCCGAAGACTCATGGCTGCCAGAAGTGTACATAGGCTGGAAGTTTCAGTTTCACAGAAAGACACAAGTAAAGCACAAGTTTGTGCATCGCTGATTATGGCAATATCTTGCAAATCTTCTAGAGAATATCGGCGATCACAAGACGACAGAAAGTACTATCTGAATTCAGTTAGTCGTGCTCGTCCCATGAAATATCCTCTGCACCAACGGAATTCTTACACGTGGAATCAGTCGATCATTCCTTTGGCTCTATGTTTCTCAATGTTATACATTGAAGACTTGAGCGATCGATTTCTATGTGTACCCAACAAGGTTACACGCTGCTGAAATTACTCCAAAACTTTATTCCTTCGAGTTGAGTGTAAACCACCAGTTAACTCTAGCTATCTTATTCGAGAATTGAATATGTACAACGAAAGTGTCTGGTCTTGTGCTTGATCATTTGTTGATCATAAACTTGTCTTAGATAATATCTGTTGTTGTCTATCACATGCAAGCAGTTTAGTTAGAATTTTTTCTTAGCTATTCTGCAAACTTCTTGCATCTTTTTTGTATCATTATTGATTAATAAAGAAAAGTTTAAAAAGTGTTGAGTGTCTCCATTAACTTTAATTTGGTCAGTGAAAGCGTATATGTGAATTTCACTTATAAAGGGACTCCAATTGGTATCAGAGAAGGACAATTAATTCATAATTGTTGATCTGCTTACTTACTGATAAAAATGGGTGAAAACCTATCTCAAATGAATCTTGGTTCGAAGACAAATGCTGTAACGAACCGAATTTTTATAAATAAATAAATTGTGTCAAAATATTATAAATATGGATAATTCATTTAGAACACGTAGGAATTGGTTTTGTGTCATTTGGACACCGTTTGATATGGTTAAGGTCGAAACCGGGCTGGTTTAGACAACAAAAAGTTGCAGCCTAGCTGCCTGAAGAAGTTCGCGACGCGAATTGTAGTTCGCGATCGTGAAAAGAGAACAGAGAGTTTGGGGTTTTGAGACATGGAGTTCACGACTGGTTGCCAAACGCGAAGAGTTCCCGACGCGGGAAGTTCGTGACGCGAACTCCAGTTCGCGAACGCGAACTGTGTCAGGCGTATAAATACGGGTTTGTAGGCTAGGGTTTGGACACCTACACACCTAAAACCCTACCATCCGTTATTTTGGAAGAAGTGCACGATAGTTGGTGTTCTTGAGCTCAAATCTTCATATTCCTTGGAGATTATTGATCTAAGGTAAGAATCCTTGTTAGTTTATGCATCTCCTTTTTATTTTGAACTCTATTTGTGTATCAATGGTGGTTTGGACAACCCACCATGTCATCTTTGGGGAAGATGACCAAACATGAGTGTAAAACACTCATTGTAAGCTTGTAATCATTGTGTACATGTTGGATTTGGGTTTATGGATAGAAATCTTGAACTAGGGTTTGAGATTTCCACCAAGTTGTATGAACTTGGTGGTTGGGAATGTTAGTATGGATTAATTAGTGATTGGTTATGGATAATAACTAGTTATTGTAAAGATATTGATATTAGGTCAAGAAGAGTTGGGAACAAAGTTGAGATTGAGCACGACATACCATCCACAAACCAATGGTCAAAGTGAAAGGACGATCCAAACGGTCGAAGATATGTTAAGATCGTGTGTGATGGATTTTGGTGGTAAATAGGATGAGCATTTACCGTTAGTTAAGTTTTCATACTGTTAGAATATGCTTCACGCGTATAACATATAGTTATATGGCTAGTTGTTTGTGAGCCTAAAGGGTCACACACCAATACACCAAACAGCATCTTTATACATAATATAATTAGTGTAAGTATATTATTTATATAATAAACCAATTATAGTTTTGTGTTAATTTGTTAAGTATAGAACTTAATTGGTATGCCATATGAAAGAATAAAAGCAAGGGACTAATGTGTAAAGTTTCAATATTATCTTATGGAAACTAAAGGATAATTAGGCATGATTATCTTTTCATTTAATTGAATTGAAAAACCCTACTTACCCTACACAAGGGCCATTCGGCCGAAATACACAACACACACATATTGTGTGTTTTTGCTTCTTCTCTCAAGGTTCTTGACTAGCATCACTTGGTATTCTTGGAGGTGTAGTGTGGATCAACTTTAGAGGCATTCCCCATTGGAATCCTTAGTTTCGGCCGACCATTATCTCCATCCGAATCCCCATAATCAAAGGCAACTAGCTAGGGTATGAATTCTTCATCTATTCTTTTTGATTTTACTTGTAGTTTAATTGTATGATTGATATTAGATCCGTTCATGGTGATTAAACTTTTCCGCTGCGTTTAGTTACTTGTGATAACCGAAAATCGCCATTAGTGGTATCACGAGTCATTATATTAATCATATAATTAGCTTGTTTTTGTAAAAAGTAGCAAAAAAACCAACTTTTTTGGTCGATTTAAATTTCCGATCGGCGAATAGATGAACCCTAGGGTTCTTTATTTTTTTCGAAATTTTTTAAAGCCAAGGGTTAAAAATATGATTTTTTTGGAAACCTACATGCTACTTGTTACAAAAACAACATCAAAAAATTTACTTTTTAATTTCGTTTTTTTTATATGGCAAAACATGTATTTTTGCCATATCCCAAGCCAAAGCCTTGTCAATTGTTGCTTGTTTGTGCAAACCGATGAAAACCTAGACCGTTTGTGATTGAATGTGATTGCGTTTGAATGTTTGGTTGTTTTGGGAAAAGCCGTGTTTTTGGCTTAATTGTTGTAATTGTTTCATTTTTTTTCTTTTCTTTTTGGTGCCATTTTTGGGGCAAATTTCAATTGTAAAAGTAATTAGAATAGTTGTATTTTATTTCTTTTTATTTTGTAATTTGTTGACCAAAGTTGAAGAGAAAATGAGGAACAACAACAATTTTCGGCACCTCCTGCGCAGCTGCACGAAAACTGACCTTCCCGGAGATTGGCTATTCCATTGGACCTGAAACCACCGCAAAACTTTCCGCAACTCAGAGACCTACAACTTTACAGACGGCGGGAAACACCACTGAAGAATCGTTTAGTGACTTTTCGGGCCTTCAAGTCATGCTGGATTTTCTGGCAGATTGCATTTCTTTCACAAATGGATTTTCTGCCATGAATGTCTTGGAGTAAGTGGGAGCCCATTGGGTTTATGTAGGCCCATTTGCGTTCATATTGGCCCATCCCCTAGTTTGACCCTTCGGTCCGTCGTGATGACTCACGTGACCGAACCTAGGCTATCATCGGTCGAGGTTTGCACAAAATATGTTGCATGTTTTTCTTTATGTTTGTGGTTGTTTAATTTCTATTAGATACAAATCATAAAACAATTAAATACGATTTTAGATACAAACATTAAAACATCCAAATCTTTGATCATCTATGATTACTAGTTAATCATTAAAGATTAATCTTTAATCTAAAATTGTTTTGAGATTAAACAAAGTTTAAATACGATTTGAAACTTACCTCTTAATAATCGTTAAAAGTTTTACCGTTTATTAAATAGACTTATGAAATGGTATGAATGAAGTACATGATTCATTCATATCTTAAATAAAAAAATTTATCTTAAAATTTTTTCATACCTAAAATTTAAGTCACGTCATCCAATCGGTTGAAATCACTTGCTTCTATTTTTAAATTCACGTGAGACGTGGTTTGAAATTAGATCCGAGGTCATTATTCTCTACGCGTGAGACCTAGATCTATTTTGACATGATTTCACATTGGATGACTTAATCGTGTTAACGGTGAGACCTTCACATGAGGCGAAGATGCGACAAACATGCCACTTGACCCTAGATGTTTGTTCACTAGGTGCCATGAAGTCCCATACCTCTAAGAGTTGCACTTGTAATGCAATTGTTGATCGTCACCTACCTATTGGATCTATCATCTCTAGCAGATCAACTGATGCGGTGATAGAAGCTCAATGGGATCTTAGCTTTTAATTAAAATTAATTGGGTAGTTAATTGATTAAAAGAAATTATTATTGAAAATACTAATTAATGAACTTTGTAATTATGTAGATGGCTTCAAACAATCAAACCCTAACACACACCACCATTCGTTCCGTTCTCGAAAAAGAGAAACTTGATGGAATGAACTTTGTGGACTGGGCTCGTAACCTAAGGATTGTCCTTAGGGCCGAGCACAAGTACCACCATTTGGAAGAGGCGTTGCCCCCTGCCCCTGCTGCTTCTCGTGCGGCCTATACAAAAAGGTTTAACGAACAGCAAGAAGTCGCTGCTCTCATGCTAGTGAGCATGACTCCCGAGATTCAAAAGAATCTCGAGGACCTCATCGCATTTGATATGATGCGTGACCTAAAAGCCATGTATCAAAAGCAAGCCAAGCAGGAACTCTTTGACACTGTCAAAGCTTTCCACGCTTGCAAGCAAGAGGAGAGTCAGTCTGTTAGCTCTTATCTTTTGAAGATGAAGAGCTATTTAGACCAAATGAAGAAACTTGGTTACCCTATGCCTCATATCCTTGGGATTAGCTTGATCCTAACTTCCCTCAAAAAGGATTTTGCAGCGTTTGTTATGACTTATCATATGCATAGTATGGGGAAGACTTTCTCCGAATTACATGGTATTCTGAAAACAAACGGAATCTGGGTTACCTAAGAAAACTCTTGCCCCTGCTGTCCTTGCTATAAGGCAAGGTGAGATCCAAAAACCAAAACCGCAAGTAGTTGCTAAGGGCCAAGGCAGGGGTAAGCAAGTTTACAAACCCAAGCCAAAGGTTCCCCCACCTACTAAAAAGGAGCACCCTGCTAAGGAGCTTGCTTGCCATCACTGCGGTGAAATAGGCCACTGGAGGAGGAAATGTCCTGCCTACCTGGCAGAGTTGATGAAGAAGCCAACAAGGTTGGCACATTAGGTATCTTCACAATAGAACTATATGCTTTCTCTAATAAATCTTGGGTATATAACACTAGTTGTGTAACTCACATTTGTAATACCATGCAGGGTCTAAGGGGAAGTAGAAAGCTAAACCATAGAGCTTTGGACTTGTACGTGGGCAATGGAATGCGTGCACCGGTCGAAGCAATAGGAAGCTATGATTTATTCCTTCCTAGTGGTTTAATTATTGTACTAGACAATTGTCACTATGCACCTAGTATTACTATGGGTATAGTTTCGCTTTCATGTTTGTGGAATAATGGTTTTATTCACACTTTTACGGATTATGGTATTTCGGTTTCGAAGGATAATATTTTTTATTTTAATGTTATTCCTCGTGATGGTATTTTTGAAATTGATATGCATAATCATGTAACAAACAGTAGTTCTATTTATACATGTAACAATAAGAAATCCAAGAAGAATTTGGATTCTACTTACCTATGGCATTGTCGCCTTTGCCACGTCAACAAGAAACGCGTTTTAAAATTACAAAATGATGGACTTATAAAATCAAATGATTCTGAATCATTTGATAAATGCATTTCTTGTATATCTGGCAAAAAGGCGCGCAAGCCTTTCTCCCATGTAGGTGAAAGGGCCAATGATCTACTTGGACTCATACATACCGATGTATGTGGCCCATTTAGAACTAGGACTAGGGAAGGTGCTACCTACTTCATTACTTTCACTGACGACTTTAGTTGTTATGGTTATGTTTACTTGATTAAACATAAACATGAAACCTATGAAACGTTCAAAGCTTTCCAATATGAAGTAGAAAATCAACTCGGCAAGAAGATAAAGGCTCTCCATTCTGATCGAGGAGGAGAGTACATGAGCCATGAGTTTCAAGACCATCTAAAGAATTGTGGGATCGTCTCACAATACACTCCTCCTTATACACCACAGCATAATGGCGTATCAGAAAGGAGAAATCGCACCTTGCTTGATATGGTCTGGTCGATGATGAGTCCTACCACTCTGCCTCTATCCTTTTGGGGTTATGCACTCAAATCGGCTGCTCGAATTCTGAATATGGTTCCCACCAAGAAGGTTGAAAAGACACCATATGAGATATGGCATGGGAAAGTCCCTAACTTGTCTTACTTGAAGGTTTGGGGTTGTGAGGCTCTCAAGAAACGAGACACACCAAACAAACTTGAACCCAGAGCTGTCAAATGCATCTTTATAGGATACCTTGAGGAAACGATGGGTTACTATTTCTACTACCCACCTGAGCAAAAAGTAATTATTGCTCGTTATGTTGAGTTTCTTGAGAGAAATGTCATTTCACAAGAAGCAAGTGGGAGTACAATCGACTTTGACGAGAATTCAAGCGATGAAGATGCCCAACCTATTGGAGATACTAGCGAACATCAAAATGAGGCTGAACATGAATCTGTTCTTGTTGCACCTCAAGATGATGTAGTCCCCGTTCGAAGGTCCGCAAGGACACCTCATGCACCTGAACGCTATGGTTTCCAAATCGATGCTGAGTAGCTAAGTTTAGGGGATCATGATGAACCCCCTAACTATCGAGCCGCATTAGCAGATTAAGGAGACCGTGTGGTTGGAAGTACTTCTTTGATTAAGGAGTAAGGATTTGTGTTGATTAACACAAGTGTTGGATAGCATTGCTAAGGTGAGTACATGTGATCTATTCTTAGTACATTGTAAAATGGTTTTTATGGTTTAAACGATTAAACAAGTTTTTAGTAGTCTTTATTAGATAAATGATTTGATAAAGAAAATGATTGATTGTTTAGTACATGAATTGTATTGTTTATTGACTTGACTTAGTTACCACTAGTATGTTGAGATTGTGATTTGGAGCATTGGCTCAAGTTTGATGACTTGTTATGTGGTAGCTAATCAATTGGATCATAGACAGCCCACACAAGTTGGGGGAGTTAGTGACACCTACTTGGGGCGGTACCGCCCTGCGCAAGGGTAGTGTGTCGAGAAATAGATAACCCGGAAAGCGGGGGAGTTTGAGATAACCCGGAAATCGGGGGAGAAATAGTTAACCCAGAAACGGGGGAGTTTACCTAGATAACCCATATCGGGGGAGCTGTTTATTTTGACTATGTACTCAGGTTCGGGAGCTACGGATTAGGCGGCCCGTAGTTAGCATTTAGAAGTGATTAGCTCAGTGTGCCATTTGATTCCCTAAGACTATAGTTTTGATATTATTGTAACACTGATTTTTGATACATATTGATCATTCCAAATGTTTTAGTTAAACAGTATTTTTGGGATACTGGGTTTGTAAAGACTTAAATTTTATCATTTAAAAGTTTGAAATTTGGTTGAAAAATTGGCGTGGTACAAATGCCCCTATGTTTACTGATGACGATTTCGGTATGTGGAAAATCCGTTTTCTAGGATTTGTCGAACATCAAAATGACATGGGACCAGAGATTCTTATCAATGTTCCATACATTCCAAAAATGTTCGTTCAAAGTACAACTATTTCCAAGAAGAATAAGAAGGAAGGTGACGGTAAAGACGAAGAAGAAGGAGAAGGAGAAGGAGAAGGAGACATGTCCGATGTTGAAGAACCCAAATCCAGGGATCAATTATCAAAGGCAGACAAAAAGATAGCGGGTTTAGATGCTGAAATCCGGTTCCTCCTTCAAACATCCCTCCCAGATCACATTCTTATCACATTAAAAGAAGTAAAACTGCCAAAGAGATATGGGATATCCTGATAACATCTTATGAAGGAACCGACGAAGTTAAAGCTAACAGAAAAGTGATGTTGAATCGAAAGTATGAAGCATTCAAGGTCATCAAAGGTGAAACACTCAACATGTCCTACAGAAGATTTACCATCCTCATAAATGAATTAAGGGAGTCCAGCATTCACAAAGATGTTCAAGAGTTAATGTACAAATTTTAGGAAATTCTTCCAAAAGATTGGGCTGCTATGTCCACGGTGCTAAGAACCTCTGGTCAGATGAGAGACATGAATATGAGCAGTCTCTACAGTACACTGATGAACTTTGAAAATGAAAACAAGATGTACGATGATCTGAATGAAACTCCTACCTCCCCTGCCCTCATTGCAAGCTCTTCCAAGTCATCTCGAAGAGCACTAAAAGTAAGGTGGAAAATGTTGTTGATCCAAACGATGCTGATGATGAAATATTTGAAGATGCTGAAGACAGTGATTTCTAAGAACGTGAATCTAATTCAGGAGAAGGTGACAATGATGATATAAAATAACTCTCTGAAAGTATGGCTCTATTAGCCACAAGGTACAAAAGATTCTTAAATCGAAAGAGATCAGGAGGTCAAAACGATAGATGAGAGATGGTATGCTTTAAGTGTGGAAGAACGGGTCACATTAAAGCTGATTGTAGAGTTAAAGAGAACTCTGGATCTGAAAAATCAAGCTCAAGATCTTCTTCAAACTATAAAAAGAAATATGGAGATATTGAGAAGAAGTACCGGGAGCTGAAAGCTCAGCTGGCTGAGAAAGATGCAAAAGCATTAAAGGAAACTGCTGAAGCTTGGTTAAGTGACTCAGAGACAAGTGAAGAAGAAGTAATTACTTGCAACACAAAAGGTCTATTCGCAAAAATTGAAGAAGAATCTGAGCCAAATTCTGAAGATCTAAAAAATTGTATGTGTCTGATGGCAAGGTTGGAAGAAACTGAATATCATCAGGAAGAAAAAGAATCTCTGGAATCTGATACTCCAATGTCCCATGTTTCAAGGGAATGGGAAGACGAACTTCCAAACAAGGGAAAAGTGCCTAACACAGCTCCTCCAGAAGATTATCCACCGTTAGTCAGATCACTTATTAAAGATCTGACGCTCACTCACGATAGAAATGCTCAGTTAGAAACCGCTCTATCCACGGTGACTGAAAGATTAGAAAAATTCATTCATGAATCCTCAGAAGCTGAAAATTCAAAACTTGGGGCAGTCAGGCTTCTGAGCTTCAACAATATCCTCAGAGAAGATAACCTGTCATTAGCTCAGAAAAACGAAGCTCTTCGGAAATCGTGCAACTCATGGAATAAATCATCTGATCTCATCAAGCAAGTCCTGGAAGAACAGAATTCCATTCAAAGCCTTTATGAGAAATATGAGCAATATCCAATCTGCAGAACTCCTACATCTGGAATATTAAATGTTAAAAACCAAAAATCTAAATTGTCTAAATCCCAAGAAGTTCGCTATGAAAGAGAAGTTTTTCAGACTGCAAGCGGAAATCTGATCATCACCAGAGATTATTCGTCAGAGGAATCCAAGATCCGGGGTAAGGAGATGTTTCAGGCTGCTACTCCACATGAAAAAATAAAACCCACTTGTCATCAGAGAAAAGCAAGAACCACTGCAAGTGATTGTTCTGATGACCAAACGTTAGTAAACCTCACCGCTCATATCAGCTTGATTACATCATCAGTAGGTGATACAAAAGCTGACCTTGCAAAACTCACATCCAAAATCAGGGCTGAGATGAACGAAGGGTTCACAAGAATTGACAATCAACTGCAAACATTTCTCAAACAACTAGAAAACAGTGCCACCCCACATGTCACTTTAAAAGACTTTGCAAGCTATCCTTTTCAACCTTTCTCGTTTCATCTAAAGGAAAACAAGATATTAGACGAATCCATCACTGATGACGGTCTGATGACATTATTTGATTAGATGGATGACCTCAACCAATCCCAAAATATCTCAATAGAAAACTATATCAGGCAAAAAGATTTTTTTGAAGGAGTTGAGGAAATGGAGGTCGATGAAATTCAAACTGATCCAGAGATTCAGAGTCTATCAATGGAACAATATGTAAGACAGAATATCATTTTGGAAGTAACTGAAGAGATAGATACTGATGAAAGCCATTCAAATCAAAACAATAAACTCAAAAATGGTAAAAAGGAATGTAGTGATCACAAAAACAAAGACTGTTACAATCTCATCTATAAAGAAGATATAGCATCTAGCTCAAAAAGGTCATCAGAAACTGAAAGGTTTGCTTCAAAAAGATTGGTCATTTTAAATGACAACCAGTATCCATTCTTCAGCGATGGATACTCTAAAATTCAAGAATGAGCTGAAGGACGGTGCAGGACAGACAACATGATGGCATCTGATATATATGATATGTTGTAAGCCCCTGCGACTCTACCACATCATCAATAAGGCAAAGTGAAAGTCTTCTCATAAAATCCTGCCCATCGCCAACCACCGTTGCAGCTATTTTTCCTCTTATGAAGCTGTCTCTTTTCTTCTCTTACCAAGTCTGAGGACTAACTATGTTTTGGGTATGAGTTATTTTAATTTCCGTTTTTTTTAACTATTTACTATCATGCAAGACGTTGTTCTTTGATGATTGGTTTAAAGTTCTTATCTTACGATTATATAAGAGATTTTGTTGAGGATGACTGTTAAACAATTTGAGACCATAATTTAAAGAACTATTAAAATTCTTTGATCAACACCCAATCAGAGATACTTTAAACTTTGATATTCCTTTATCCAAACCTATGTTGCTCGAGTCCTGGTACACTTGCACCACTTCAAACGAATCCCGAGAAGACGGCATAACCGGAACAATATTGGTAGGTAAACACACCGTCTCTTTCAACCTTACTACATTCAGAGAAGCTGCTAAACTCGATTATGTGAGACCCCCACAAGTTCATGAACCCGTTAGAAGAAGCAAAAAGAACCGTCCTGCCACACATTCAATATCAAGGAGACCACACCAGAGGCATATTAAGGACGAAAATGGGTTCGTTATGGTCAGCATTCTTTATGACCATCTCTCAATGCCTATCTTGTAAGACAGGAGGGTTTGATTCTATATCCGATCAGGAAATGATCATGGGAGCTGCCATGTTTTCTGATGTTAGGGCTGATTTTGGTTCACTTATTTTCGAACAATTGGTAAAGAAGGTTTGCAGCAAGAAAAGATAAGCTGATTCATTTTCCCCGGTTCCTATGTATGATCTTTCTTCACTCCCCGGGGGAACAAATGTTTTATGATAATGTTGGCTCCTCTTTCAAAGCCGGTAACTTCCTGAAGGTATGTTGACTTTTACTCAATTTGCACAATCTACCTCCTCTCAAGAGGATGATATTGAGTCTGATGATGATGACAATCAATCCTCTTCTGATCATTCACCACCACCACCACCTTCAGATCCATCAAATCAATCCCGCCGATACAGAACCAGAAGCTCCAATTCCAGAGTTGTGCCCAATCCAACTCCAATTCAGATAAGGGAAATTTCATCATCTCCTTCACCAGTCCATTTCATCATTCTCCGGTCCGCCAGGAATCCAGGTTAGATGTTGAGCTTGATGATGTTAACCGACTCATTGATGAGTTTGAAGAAGAAGAGGATGCTGATGTAAATCAATCGGTGGAGCACACGAGTGTACCCAATCAAATGAATCTTGGTGCTGAACATGAACATGAGTACACAGTACCAGTCAGCTGGACTGATAGCTCCGACGAAGAACCCGCCCCCACAACCGAGCAAGTCCCACCTCCCATAAGAGCTGCCACACCAGAGGGTCCGATAGACTGGGGTGTGCCAGCTGCGAGAAATCTCCCTGGCCTGGTGGAAAATTTTAACAAAACATTCAAACAACTTGCTCTGATTAGAAGTTTTTGTGGGGTCATCAACACCAACATTAAGAACATCTCCAACCACCAGAATATGTTAGACAGCGTCCAAGATTTCCTGGCCAACAATCAGGAAAATCTCCAAAGAAATGTGAATGCACAAAGGGGCAGATCGATAATGTTATCTCTGCTATTCAAAATCTCACTTCTAGCAACGCTGATCTGACATCTAAGTTCAATAGGAAGGGGTTCTGCACAGGCTCCCATAGGAAAAATACAAAACCTTCCCCTTGACAAGGTTAAAGGTCCTGCAGCTTCTCCCCCAACAAAGACGAAAAAGAGAAAGAGCCAAATGACTCCTGAAGAGGAGGAACTCAGTAGGACAGCAAGACGTCTGGGGATGTCTGAAGAAGAGGCTGCTAAGGCCAATGAGGAAGAGTGTAGGAGAAGGGGGTTGGGAAGCCACAAGGGAAGGAATGAGTGATTGGATGGAGAATAATGGGATCTACTGGTAGTGAAAGGCCGGTGTTTGAAGAAATTAATTTTCGTTTGTGTTTCAAAAGACAATGGTCTGTAACCTTAAAACAATTTACTTTTCTGCATGCACCCCAAAACAATTTACATTTATGTTTTTCATTTGCTACTCTTTGATGAATGAACATCATCAATTAATGATGATGATTTTGACATACCTGAGTTTATTTGCTTGCTAGATACTTAGAAAAACTCAAAAAGAAAATATGAGTTATGAACTGAAGTGTATTCAGATTCTATCAGATCACCATATATTGTAATGTTTTCTAGGTATATCGAAGACTCTCTGAATTGTGAAAAATGTCATTTACAACGTATTAAAATGTTATGTGATCTAAGTTATATATAAAAAAAATGTCATTTACAACGTATTAAAATGTTATGTGATCTTTTGGAGTCCATAACATGAAAAAGTGTTAAAAAGATCTATTATTATTTTGGATTAAGAATGTAAAACAATATTTTTGTGTTTAAACCTATAACTTCTTTGCATTAAAAACAAAAGTAAAACTTCAAATGCAAATTTTGATTAGAGAAGTCTATTTCAATATAAGGATCTAAAATATATGAATGTCAATCAGAGTGGAATGTTCAAGGAGGTCCACATATATTTTAAAGTCCCAAGGAACAATCCTAGACATTTGGATCAAGAAAATCAATGGTTCAGATTGTATTTGAAATTAAAAGGGTTTTTAACACGGAGGGGTATAATGGTCATTTGGCTTGAAATGACCTTCTGAATCACTCACCATTGTCCCCACTCTCTCTCTCTCTCTCTCTCATTCCTTCCTCCCCACTCTCTCTCTCTCTCTCTCTCTCTCTCTCTCATTCCTTCCTCCTCACTCTTTCTCTCTCGCACATCACACCGAACAAAACCCTCAAAATTCTCTCTATTTCGGTGATTTCTACCGGATTTTCGTTAAAATCGTGTGTTCTTCACTCATTCAACATCGGTTTTCTTCTTCATTACTCTGTTATCGACATACAATGGCGAAATCTCGGTCTTCTCCTTCGAAAACCTCCTCTGATGTACCTCTCTGTAAGTTCGATCATGTTTTTGCTGTTATTATTAGTTTTTTTTTATCGTTTATGCACAAATAGTTGTTCATTTACTTATCTTTTTTATATTTCAAACTTTTCTAGGGTTTGTATTTGATAACCAGTGGATTTCATATGTTGTTTTTCGATTTGTTCTCTATTTTGTTGTGTTCTATTTAAATCACAAGTGATTTTCGAGTCATTTTCAGCTTTCTAGTGTTTTTTAGTAAATCACGCGGGATTTATAGTTTACTATAGATTTTCAAGTGATTTCAGCTTTCTAGTTAATTTTTATTAGAAATCACATGTGTTTCGTAGAGTGTTCACATGTGATTTGTACTAAACAAGTTCCCTTTATTTTAAAAACCGTTGTTTTTAGTAAAACACATGTGATTTCATTGTGTGTTCAAATATGATTTGTAGTAAACATGCTCTGTTTTCTTTAGAATCACATGTGATTGTTATTTATTTTAAGTTTATTTGTATTTATGAGATTTGAGTACAGTCACATGTGATTTGATTAACAATCACATGTGATTTTTATGTAAAATAAAGTTTTTTTCATAAAACAGGGGAGTCTATATACATAACAATATCACATGTAATTTGATTAATAATCACATGTGATTGTTATGTAAAAAAAAGTCTTTTTTCTTCATAAAACAGGGAAGTCTATATACACTACAAAATCACATGTGATTTGATTAACAATCAGATGTGATTCTTATGTAAAAAAAGAGTTTTTCGTAAAACATGATTTTCTATATAAATAACAATATCACATGTGATTTCATAAACAATCAAATGGGATTCTTACGTAAAACAGAGTTATTTCATAAAACAGATGAGTCTGTATACATAACAAAACCACATGTGATTTTATTAACAATCACATGTGATTAAATATAAAGACTTTTTATTTTTATTTTAAATTTTACCTTGTTTTAGTTGGTTTTTGACATTTAAATCTATTGCAGGTTTTCTTCCCTATTATTCATGCAGAACATTTCTATTTGTTTGTTTTCTTCTTTATTCTATCTGTTGCACATGGAGTTATTTACTGTTCAATTTGACAAGTCATGGAACACAAGGATGCCCACAGATCCTTCTCAATAGCAGATGATTCTTAACAAGCTAAGAATGTGTTTTGCATCTGACTCATGAGGTTAACTTTCATGTCAAAAAGATTATTGACAAGGCTACAATGTTCTACAATGAAAATTCCAAGGAAGAAATCCAAAAGATGATACTTGCAGCACGTTCAAACAGATCAAGTCGTGATAAAGTTCCACGTAAAGCTTGATAAAATTATGCAAAAAAAATGTTTATTTTAAAACATTTTGTACTTGATGCATTTGATCATTTGCCACAATGTGTTTGTTTTGTATGTTTTTAACAATGTTGTACTTAATGCATCGTAAATAAAAATCACATGTGATTTAATTAATGCTCACTTTTGATGTTTTTCTGTATTAATGTATAGATGCTAAAATCACTTGTGATTGTTAATAAAAGCACATGTGATTCAATACTAAGTAACATGCTCTGTTTTTTATACTTGATGTTTACTTTCCAATCACATGTGATTTCGTTATGTATATATACTCATCTGTTTAATGAAATAACTCTGTTTTGCTTAACGGAATCACATGTGATTGATAATGGAATCACAAGTGAAAGTTAATAAAATCACATGTGATTTAATACTAAGTAACATGCTCTGTTTTTGTGCACTTGATGTTTACTTTCCAATCACATGTGATTTTGTTATGTGTATATACTCCTCTATTTTATGAAATAACTTTGTTTACTTACCTGAATCACATGTGATTGGGAACAGCATCACCGGTGATTTAATACTAAGTAACATGTTCCGTTTTTGTGCAATTGATGTTTACTTTCCAATTACTTGTGATTTTTATTAACAATCACATGTTATTGTTTCTATGTACATGTCACTGTTTTTTGTGCACTTGATATTTATTTTCCAATCACATGTGATTTTGTTATGTATATAGACTCCTCTGTTTTATAATAAAAACTATGTTTTACATAACAAAATCATATGTGATTTTTAATGAAATAAAAAATGATATAATAAAACACATGTGATTTAATAATTAACAACGAGACTAATAATTTAATTTGTGAATTAAACATAAATATTTATAATGACAAAATAGTCATCCGAATAATATTCTACAACTAATAATTAACCATCATTAATTATCAAATAAAATATAAGTTAAAATAATGCATCATTTGATTGTACAAATACCCACTTATACTAAATACATAAAATTAATACTCTTCCTCATTTTTCTCCAAAGTCAAATGGTTTTTGGCTTGTCTCTTCCTCCTGTCAAGATTCCATTTCCCATCCCCTAGACTTTCATATTTTGGTTATTAGCTCAATTTCTCATGCATACATGCATTCCCAAAGTTGTTCAACTTTCCTCACAAGACACATGATACAACACTACTTTTCCACTTTTCAAGTTAATCACCAAAATGAAAATTCTTTTTTGCTTTTTCTTTTCTTCTAAAACCAAGGTCATTGACCATCCAAATATGTTTGAAAATCCATCTTTTTAAGTCTTGAAAGACTTTGTTACTTCTCTGCACACTCTCATCCTACTTGCAAAGTTGTGCTCATACAATCACATGTGATTTATAAAGCGAATCACATGTGATTTATTTCTTAACAACCTCCCATGTTTTTAAGCAAAGAAATCACATGTGATTCTCTCAGCAACCTCATCTCAACGCAGTCAAATAACGTAAAGCAAACAATCACATGTGATTTGTAAACCGAATCACTTGTGATTTGTTTCTTAACAACCTCCTCTGTTTTTTAAGCAAAGAAATCACATGTGATTCGCTTAGCAACCTCACATGAAGCAGTCAACTAATGCATAGCACACAGTCACAGGTGATCCATAAGCGAATCACATGTGATTTCTTATTTAATAAACTCCCATATTTTACGCAAAAAAAATCACATGTGATTCGCTTATCAATCGTACCTGAACGCAGTCAATTAACGCAAAGCTTACAATCACATGTGATTCGTTAGGGAATCACTTGTGATTTTTATCTAGTAAACTCTCATGTTTTACGCAAAAAAAATCATATGTGATTCGCATATGAATCTCACCTCATCGCAATCAAACAAAGCACAGCTTAAAATCACATGTGATTGTAGAAGTGAATCACATGTGATTTTGTTATGTAATAAACTCCCCTGTTTTTTTTCTTCAAAAAATCACATGTGTTTCGCTTATTAATCTCATCCGATATCATTCAAACAAAGCACGGCTTACAATCACATGTGATTGTAGAAGCGAATCACATGTGATTTTGTTATTTAATAAATTTCCCTGTTTTTTCCTTCAAAAAATCACATGTGTTTTGCTTATCAATCTCACCTGATCGCATTTAAACAAAGGACACCTTACAATCACATGTGATGGCAAAAGGGAATCACATCTGATTTTATTATGTAATAAACTCCACAACTTACAATTGTAACTTTTTTACCTGAATCATCGATTTCTTTTCGGATTCGTTGCTATTGACAGATTCTGCATCCAGATTCATTGATAACATCGTATATTTTGATTTTGTGATTCAGATCTGCGTTTGATTACGACGATTTTATCCAATCGCGATTTTGATTTCATTATTTTATGATTCAGATCTGCTCGAATTTAACAAAAACGTGATTCACTGTTTGTGATTCAATGGATTCGATGAATGGTGCCTTAGAGATCGCCGGAAAGTGAGGAGAGGTGAGGAAGATTGATAGAAGTGAGGAAAACCCTGATTCAGAAGTTTGTTTAATGTTTTCCAATGACAATAATACCCCTTCATGTATAATTTTTGAATTGATCTTGATCATTCATTAGATCTGATCTGATGGTTGTGGATTGTCCCTTGAGACTTTATAATTTGGGTGTACTTCCCTGAACACAACTCGTCAATCAGATAATCACATGTCTCTTTAGCGGATCAAACTGATCAAATATAGAAAAAAAATGTTACGCTGAGTTGGTTAAATAAGTTTAAATTATATTTATATGGATTTGAGACTTAACAATTCAGTCTCTACACTTAGTTATTATGAAGAAATTTTTTTGTTACTCTTCCTATAAACGAAGGTAAAGTAAGTTTGAATGTTTTACCTAAAATGTTAATTTATAAAAACTTAATTTAAGTCGTTTTATAAAATGTTGTGAAATATAATAATTAACAGCTACGTTACACGATATCCATCTAATATATAAAATGCCTACAATACTTTTAACAATTTCATAAAAGTTACTACACTTTTACTACACTTTTTTTAACATGCATTATATACTTGTATTTTAATCTTCAACTAACTCCTGAATTTCAGGAACTATTTCATTGTACAACATTTTATGCACTTAGTGACAGCTCTAAGGGCTGTCATTATCAAACCCCTTATATTTAATATAATAACTATTTACAAAAATAAAAAATAACAAAATAATCTAAAAAACTATTCGTTTTGAAGTGCTATTATTTTTCATTTTGTTATCCAACAATCTTTGTCACCTCTTGATACATACTTTCGGTTAAATTTCTAAACCAGGCTACATAATTTCATGTTAAAAAAATAATCCGATAAAATAATATTAAGCTAGATTTGATTTAATTAATTTAATTATTCAAATCCAAGATTTAAAAAGCTCATCATCTCCTGTCATCTCTCTCTAGGCTCCTCCAAATATTCTTACACCAGAGGATTGCCCAAAACACACTCTCTCCTATTTCTATTAATTTATACTATTCCCAGCTACAATTTCAATTTATTTCATTTACAGTGGAGGAATAACCAAGAAATATGTAAAGTTTTCATTTTTAATTCATAAAATTAATAATTAAAGACAGCCCACATCTTCCTCTGTTCTCAATTTCATGTAGATCTCCACCCTTCTCCAAATCAAGGCTTCCCTTTAATGGTGAGTGCATAAAGAAACGATTTTTCTTGTTTCAATTTCGCTAATTCTAATTTCTGTTTGATTAATTAATTAATTTGATCTATTTCAATTGTGGGTTTTTTAGGAATCTGAAATCTACTTGAGATTGATGTTTGAGGGATCCGATTTTCTTGATTTCAGTTCTTGATTGCTCAGATAGTAATCCGATCACTGTTTTGTACTCGATTTTATCAGGATAAGGTAAACATTTACTTATTTTTAATCTTGTTTCATACCCGCATTTCTTATTTATTGAAATTGGATTTATGTAGAATTGGGTAATTCCAGATTCAAGAAATCTTTAAAGAATTGATTGATGGTAAATTTTTTATTTTTATTAAGAATTGTAATTCTTTTCATCTTGTTAGTGTTGTAGTTGAATTGGGTTATCATCAAAGTTAGTTTTTAGTTGAAATTGTGTTCAATTTCATGGCAATTCAACATGGGGTTATTGAAAAATTGGAACTGGATTTTGGTAAGTTATTCATTGGTGGGATTTCTTGGGACACTGATGAGAGTAGATTGAAAGAGTATTTTAGTAGTTATGGTGAAGTTGTGGAAGCCGTGATCATGAGAGATCGGGTCACGGGTCGGGCCCGTGGGTTCGGGTTTGTTGTGTTTGTTGATCCTGCGGTTGCTGAAAGAGTTGTTATGGAGAAACATATGATCGATGGTCGCACCGTAAGTTTATTTAACATTTATAACCATATTATATATAGTTATAGTTATATACAATATAAAGTTTAATTTTTTCTAGGTGGAAGCAAAAAAGGCGGTTCCAAGGGAAGACCACCATGGATTGAACCGAACAAATAGTGGGATTCAAGGATCACCGGGTCCCGGTGGGCGAACAAAAAAGATATTTGTAGGCGGTTTAGCATCAACCGTAACCGAAAGTGATTTCAAGAAATATTTTGATCAATTTGGTGGAATTACCGATGTTGTAGTTATGTATGATCACAACACTCAAAGACCAAGAGGTTTTGGTTTCATCACATTTGATTCAGAAGAAGCCGTTGATCGTGTTTTACATAAAACATTTCATGAACTCAATGGTAAAATGGTTGAGGTTAAACGGGCTGTTCCAAAAGAGTTATCTCCAGGGCCTAATAGGAGCCCGTTGGTCGGGTTTAACTACGGGTTAACCCGACCCAACGCGTTTCTTGCTAATGCGTACCCGCAAGGATACAATATGAGCCCGATTGGCGGTTATGGTGGTCGGGCCGATAGTCGGTTCGGCCCGATTGCCGGGAGAAACGGGTTTTCTCCATTCGGGTCATCTGGTTATGGGATGGGTATAAATCTTGAGCCCGCCCTGAGCCCGGGTGCATTTGGAGGGAATTCTAACAATATGGGGTACGGGCGAGTTTTGAGCCCGTTTTTTGGCGGGAACTCGAATAGGTACGTTACGCCTATCGGGTATAATCAAAGTAATGTGAGAAACGATTCGTTTATCGGTTCAGCAACTCGAAATGTGTGGGGAAATGGCGGGCTCACAAGCCCTAATGGGTCGGGTGCGTATTTGGGTTCGGGAAATGGTGGGTTTGGAGTATTTGGAAACGGGCCGAATTGGGGTTCGTCTCCTATATCTACTCAAGGTGGAATGAACTCTTTGGGCTATAATAATGGAAGTATTGGGCCTTCAGGGGGTACAGAAAACAGCTACGGGCATACAATTGGAAGAAACGGGCCCAATGTAGGTCATGAAGGGTCTTATGGTAATTTGTACCGTGGTGGTTCAATGTATGGTGACCCAACTTGGCACTCTTCATCTAATGAGCTCGATGGTTCGGGCTCGGGTTCGGGTTCATTCGGTTACGGGCTTGATAATTCCGAAGATGTTGGAAACTATAGCGTTGCAAATAGACAAACTAATAGGGGTAAGATTTTAAATGATTTTCAAGAATGTTTAATACAAAATCTTGAAATTTAACTTGTTTCTTGGTGCATAATTTTCAGGGATTGCTGCATAGATTTGCATACAAGAAGGTAACTTTAGGAGGAAACCTTATTTTCGTAGATAACCCTCTTTGGCATACAACACAAAAAACGAATTTTAAGGCAATTCGGTATGCGGGTTTTTGAAAAGATTTCATGATTTTAAAAGGGTATTTGATGGCAAGTTTTGTTTTTTAATTGACCTTAATTAGGTTTCCGGCATGAAAAATGAGTCGGGTTCCACTTTTGATGTGTTGCTGTGCATCTTTTGAACGAGAGGGGTTGGTAGAGAGTAGATGAATAATTTATGTTTCTTTTTAAGGTTTCTTCGGGTTTTTAATTTGTTATTGTTGAGTTGTTGTAATGTCTGGCGAAGTTGCTGGTACTTGTTCTTGGTTTTTGATAATGTCTTTCTTTTGGGTTTTTGTTTGATTTACGAAGTGTGAATGATTAGAGAATCGAGTTAATAAGTTTGACTCAATGTTTGGTTTCTTTTGTTGTTGATTACGAGTACTTTTAACCATTTAATTGTGATATTTGCTTGTTGCAGGCCTTGTTTATATGATATTAAGATTGAATGTATTTTTGGAGTCCTGTTTATCGATATGGGTAGTATGAACGAACTCCATTTGTTCTACATATCAGCCCACATCAATTAGGTAGGACACGTAAGTTGTATATTTTCACCAGTGGTTTGAAAACTCAGTTCAATATGGTCGGAATGAGTCGGTTAGATTGGTTGTAACTCGATTAAAACCACCTAGTTTGCCATATATGGTTGAATCGGACGGTGGAACCAGAAAAATCTAATTTTTATTAAAAGTAAGTTAGGTAAATAAAATAAAACTATGATTTTTTTATTTAGAACTAATAAATTTAGTTGAAAATAGCTTTTGGGTTTTTTTAATTATTATGGTAATTTTTTAATATATTTTTTTTAATTTTATGATATTTGAACACTATAAACATTAAATATTTAATACATCATAAATACTAAATATTGTCATTCAGTTTCATGACTTCATCCGTCTGACGAGTTCAGCCGTATTTAAAACACTGATCGGTTAAACACATTAATTGGTTTTAAAACATAGCTTTTCACACAATATAACCACTTCTCAATGGAATTATTCTCACGGAGTAAAAACTAAAAAGTTTTCTTGTTATGTGGTGCTAAAAACAACAAAAACTTTAATCTTTATTGGCTGGAGTAATACTGTTATTTTAGCTAAAAATTCACACCCCTAAACTTTAAGAAACTGTCAAAATCTTACCTTGATAATATTGGAAATATCTTCATCAAGATGTCAACAGAAGCGGGGATAGCTCAGTTGGGAGAGCGTCAGACTGAAGATCTGAAGGTCACGTGTTCGATCCACGTTCACCGCATTTCTGATTTTTGAATGTTTTACTTTATACCCCTGAACTTTAGAAACTGTCATAATCTTCCCTTACTTTTTAAGATATAAAATTAGATTCATCAAAAATTAAACAGATGCGGGGATAGCTCAGTTGGGAGAGCGTCAGACTGAAGGTCAGGTGTTCGATCCACCTTCACCGCATTACACTTTTTATATTTTTACTCTTAATTAATTAGATCGTAGCAGTTAACCATGATAAATGATGTCCCATGTTACATGTAGGCCCACAATTAAAACTATGATTGATTGATTCATTTCACCCTAAAAATTTTGTCAATGCAACATTGATTACATTATTATTAACAACACAGGCAATTAATCATCTTTATTTACGCAAGAAACACAAACAATCATCATTTAATTCACCATAACATAACCTCACCCATACGGGTGTCCGTCGGAATTGATGAAAAATATTAGTAACCCGAGGTTCGGGTTGGTCAGTTTAATCAGTCCAAAACTCAACATTAATCCAAACACCCTTTTAAAACCACATAATCCATACTTACAAGTAAACTCAAGTTCAAAATCACAGAGGTTAAAACACATTAATCCATACTTACATTAAAACAACATCATCATTATCATCATAAACTAAAACATCATCAGTTCCGCTTATTCTAAACCCTAATCGTCACCACTAAAACCCGAACACCCACTTCAAAAAAAAGCCCGACTCCCATAAAACACGCGATTCTGAGTCCCGTTTGGAGTCTCTATCTTCGCATTCGACCCCGAATTTCCCAAATCCATACCCTCTTTTTCAACTTCCAATGGCAGCTTCATTTTAGCCAATGATTCAGTAAACTGTTGCATGCTTTTCATGTATAAATCCACAAAATCCTGTTGCACAACTTTTTGCTCCAAATCGACGTTTACCGAAATTAATGGCGGTTTTACCGAATTCCCACCAACTGAATCACTCACACTTTTTGTGGGTTTTTCATTTAGTGGGGAATCGTATTCTTGGTTGGTGGGTTTTGAGTATGATTCGGTAGTTGAGACACTTGTATTTGGGGAATCCGGTATTAGGGTTTCAACAATTTCTTCAACCGTTTCTTCACCGGGTGCATCGATTTGTTCATCGGTACTCTCGGAACTTAAACCGAAATATTCAGTTACCATCATATGGTTTTCATTCGCGATTTTAGGATCTTCGAACTCGATTTTGTCGAATTCGGTTAAATCCGAATCACTGGCGGCACCGGTGGCGGCAGGTGGCGGCGGGATGGTGATTACATCCGGTGAAGCGCCGGTGTACGATAGCGACAGGTGGACGAAACCCGATGGCGAGTGGAAAAGATCCGTGGAAGATAAAGTGATTTCTTTTTCAAATTTTCCATTTTTTATTAGAATTTCAGATAACGGGATTAAAGTGAACCCTAATAGTTGATCTTCAAGATAATTTCTTACCCTACTCAACATATATATTTCGCATTTGAGTGAAGAATCGATTGTGGGAACGTTAATTCGAAGAGTTTCGTTAAAAACGGGATTTTTTCCGCCGCCATTGATGGTTTGCGTAGTGACGGATTTTTCTGGGTTTGTAGTGATGCAAATTTTGGCATAAACATCTTGTTTATGGTATATGCAGATGTTTTGTATGTCTCTAGCTTGATGAATGTGGACCTCAAGAACACCAAGAAACGGTTCGGGTTCAGATTCGGGTTTCTTCGGTGTAAAAGATGGGGGGGATTTAGTGAAAAGATCAAGATTGCGTTTTTCATGATCGGAAAAAACAGAGGAGTTCTTGAATGGTGAGACAACAGATTGAGGAGATTCCATGAAAACCTGCAAAAAAAAAAAAAAATAGATAATTTAAAAATCAAGAAACAGTGAGGTTAATTCAATTTTCACAAATATTCAGAAAAAAAATAGTATTTTTAGCTAATTAATCATAAGCAACAATATCAATCAACTTGAATTCCTATAAAGTTATCTAATTTACCACAAAATCCAGCTCCAATCCTAATCTTGAACTCAAACCCTATTTCCCAATAATTCAAGACTTGGTTTTTGAGTAAACAAACCAAATTTTAATTCCAATAAATAAACAAACTTGCAACATAAATCGACTCGAATTCCAATAAAGTTAACAACTTTACCTCAAATCAGCTCGAAAATCCAGAATCCAAGATTGTAAAAACGGTTTAAAATAAGAACTTTAGATTAAAGCTTCATAAGATGACAAGAAATTCAGAAAGTAAAATGAGCAGTAGAAAGGGAAAGCATAAAGGTGTGAAATATAAAAGAAAGTTAGGTTATTTCTTGCCTTTTTCGAGCACCAAGTTCAAGAATTTGTGTAGAATTGTTGGGTTTTTATTCCAGGAAATCTGCAACGTAATCAAGTTCGAGAAGCGAGAAGAAGGAATAATCTATATCTATTTAAAAATTGAGTTCCGTTGATATAGCATTTATTACGATTTATATTAAATTTGCATTGTGGCATTTATCACCATTTATATTAAATTTACATTATTTTGATTGAACCGTTCATAAATTGGAAATTGTATTGTAAAAAACATAAAAAAAAGTCTCCTCAGTATCACACCGTTTCCATTCATAACTGCTAACACCCTTATATTTCCATTTCCTCATCAATTAGGCGTGGTTTCAGTTTCTCCAAATCCTCCACCGTTTCATATGGTTGAAAGGATTGAAGTGGTATAAATTAATCTCATTCGTGCATGTTTATGCTAACGTCAAAAAATCAGACTCCATCTCCTTCGTTAGCTCAAAATCACGTTTGTTATACAACCATAATTGTTTATCTTCCACACTCCTTCGCTTCCACAACCATAATTCATTGCACCCTTTTTTCAACTCGCGTACCGATCGTCGAAGACGCAACCGCTGTGAATTTGTAAGCTTTTTTTTCTGTCATTTAATTTCATTTTTCAATTCAACTAATATGATTCAAGGATTACTCTAATATCCAGTTATCTGCAATTTTGTATTATACGTATAAAGGATCAAATCGAGGCAAATTTTCACGGGGTTCTTCAATGAGTATGTAAAATTCAAATATGCACAGAGTATGTACAATTCAATTATGCACACTAGGTGTTCGATGAATTTATCTGACCAATTAATTAGTAACTATTTATTTGTATGGCGATTTTTATTTAAATTGATTTAATCGAATTATTCTATAGAAACAATATTATATTTTTGCTTTGAATTCTAGGCTTTACATAGTTCTCCTTTTTAATTTCGGCTTTGTTTACTTAATTTTCAAGTTTGTTTAAGTATTCTATTCTTTTCAAGTGTGCTTGTGGGGTTTTAAATCCGTTTGACTGATTCCATCAATTGAATCGATTGGCGTTTGCGTCGTAAATCAGACCAGTTCTTTCATCGGGCTCAATCCAAGGGTTACTGAATTTTCATATGTATCTATCATTGATTTCGTGAATGCTCCTTAAAATTAAACTTGGATTTTTCTATGTTATTATTTTATATGATTCCATCAATTGAATCGATTGGCGTTTGCGTAGTAAATCAGACCAGTTCTTTCACCGGGCTCAATCCAAAGGTTACTGAATTTTCATATGTATCTATCATTGATTTCGTGAATGCTCCTTGAAATTAAACATAGATTTTTCTATGTTATTATTTTATATGTTTATATGAACTGAATATAAAGTTTATACTCAGGTTGGAGTTTGGTACAACAAAGACCACGACATCAAAGTTAAATATGTAACCAATCAAGCTTTTCGTATTTTCCAGGTGATACCAGTAAATTGTACACGATATACACTCAAAATAACTCATTATTGTGAACGAAGCACGTGCATCGCACAGGCCATGCTGTCTCGTAATAGTAATAGTAATCTTTATATATATTAAAAAGAATAAAAATGTAGAAGATAATATTGGATTATTATCTCTTGATGGGCCTTTGAAACTGTGTAGTCTGTGAAAGCTTTCTGCATTCGCGTACCAAATATTATAAGTTGGTGCGTATTTTCTAATATTTTATTAATTTCTTGCATTAGAAAATGTTAATATGATGGTTTAGCTTATTAGAAAAACTTGCCGTTCTTGGCTCATCATTTATGGATTGAATTAGTTTGTTTCACATTTGCAGCATTTGCTTATAAAAACATCTTATTTAGCACGTATAAGTTGTTTCGACACATAAAACAATTTATTGTGCTTTAATAGCGGTTAATTGCCAAAAATACGCAATTAATTCACTTTTTCATATTTCCTAAGTTACTTTATAAAATAAAAAGTTATCATCTATAATTTCTAAATAGATTTTTTTAACATATATCCACTAGATATATGTTTAAGTGAATAAACTACCATCAACTTTTTGTTATAACCAAAAACATTATTTAATATATTTTTTGAAAATGTAAAATATAAACTTCATTAATGTCTAATAAAGTTTTATTAGGAAACTTGAAATGATTTAATGAGCCTAAATATCTATTATCTATTATCTATTATAGATAATAAAAGAAGCTTTTTAAAGACACGTGACATATTCTTAGACTATAAGCTTGCCATATGGCACCCTCTAATTGGATGCAATTTTTATTTTCTCGCCTATTTACTCCTTCCCCATTTTAAGTAACAAGTAAGAGAAATGATATTTAGTCCTACCATTTAGACATACTCATAAGCCTACACACTTGATAAGATGACATGTGTATTCCACTAATTCTCTCTCCTAATATTATCCCTTGATTTTGACACATGTCTTCATCTAATGAGTAGGCTTATGAGTATGTCTAAATGATAGGTCTAAATACGGTTACTCAACAAGTAATTACCCATTTCTTCAAAACTTTCTTAATTAATAAGTAGTCACACGATCTACATTCATCACAACAATCAAAGATTGGATTTACATAATTTTTTAATATAATTACTTTCACACTAGGAAATACATAATGTTATAAAGGAAAGCTTTCAGTTGCAGATGTCCAAATTTTTAAATAATATTATGATTGTTTAAAACAAGAAATTTAAAATTGCATTTTAAAATTTGGATGTTGTAAAAAACAAGTAAAATACCGCGCTTCGCAGCGCTATTTTAAATTCTTAATTTTAATTATCTAATTATAAAACTTTTCTATAATTAAACTATGATATTAATTAAAAAAAATATTGGATATTTAAATCGTAGTAAAGTAGGAGTGAACATTTGGACCGAAAAATCTGAACCAAATCGAAAACTAACCGAAACCGAATCGAACCAACAAAAAATATATAATCGGTTCAGTTTCAGTTTTGAAAAATCATCATTTTCAGTTTCGAGGTTATTTTAATTTTCCTACTAAAAAACTTATATAATTGTTTTTTTTTCTTTTCAATACGCTGAAACTAATCAATTCTATGTTTTTATTAAACTCTATAACTTGCAATAAATTCTTTTATTCATTTAGGTAGTTTTATATGATACAAACATTAAAATATTGAATCTTACATACTTATTTGATGAATAATCATGATGTTATTATAAAATTTTAAATCACAAAATGCTTTTACCCAAATTATATTACTTTGAGTAACTTATGTACCTTATAAATGACAACACAATATTTTATTAATATTTATCAAATCACCCCTATTTTAGGAGTGGTTATTGAAAACTTTTTATAACCCAATGGGCCATTCTTTCGAGTAGGGGTGCTAAAGGGTTGACCCGACCCGACTCAAACATGAACCTGATTATGCTAATCGGGTCGGGTATATTCGGGTTCCATGTTAGTGTCGGGTTTTTTAAGCCCGACCCGACCAACCTGATTCGTTATCGGGTCAGGTTTTGGGTTATAATTTCTTAACTTTGTCGGGTTCGGATTGACCTGATTAGACCCGATTAAAATTTAGGTATTATATTTCCTATAAAATTTAAGAAATTCTTATTATTAAATCAATTAATAATTACAAGTGTTAGATTAAAACTCATAAAATTAGAGGTATTAAACAATTATTTTAATTTTTACAAAAAACTCCTAACTCAAGTGTAGCCCGACCAACCCGACAAACCCGAAACACGACAAACCCGAACCCAACAAACCCGAATCCTTATCAGGTCGGGTTTTGGGTTAGGATTTTTTAAACCTCAAACCCGACGGACCCGACCTGATAAAAGTCGGGTCGGGTTGACCCTTTGGGCACCCCTACTTTCAAGTGTGGCTAGACGTGGCATCTATTGCAAAATTTGAATTAATTAATTTTTTAAGCAATGGTAATCAAATAAACAATAAATTTTTATGACATTATCATAATATACATTTATCATAGTGGAATACTGTTCATTAGAGAAGTATATAAAACGGAACAGTGTTACGGAGTTAAACAAACGGTGTTTTAAACATTAATTGCTTCCTGCATCGCTACATGTGGGAGCTACAATCATCCAAGCCACACTTTATTTTGATATTTTGTCTTTTATTACGCTTTGCGTAAAATATTTTGTTTAGTATTATATTTTAAGATAATAATAGTAATCAAATGGAAATTAAAGGATTGAAATACTTAATTAGTAGAAAAGTTTTTACAGATTAAAATTAATTAGCTCTAAATAAAAATTTCAAAATATTAGATAATAAATGTTTTGGAGGTGTAATCGAGTAGAGTCAAATTCTAGACCGACTTGAAATCTCTATTTAAGTTAAGTTGAATTTTAGTTAAAATTACTAAAGTAGAATTTCGAGTTGAGTTTGAGTATTAAAATATTTGAATATAGACTAATTAACTATTAAAAAGAGACACTTTAAACATTGTTGCAACATATTAAAGCTTTTAAACATTTAAATCTAAAAATAGTGATTTTATTTGATCATATATATACAAAAAATATGTTCAAAAGTGAATCATAACATTAACGGAAAAAAATTTACATTTAAAATTCCACAACAACGTGCGGGAACTACTATACTCGTTTGAAACATTACTGTTTGTTTCATACAGTCAATTTTCAAGAATATTAAGGTAGAAAGAAATATAATTTCTTTTTTTTATTTATCAATTTTTTATATTATTAAATATTAAAGTCAAAGTGTTCATTTTATTGTCAACATACCACCAAACCGGATAACAGAGCGCTAATCATAAATCCTAAGAGGCTAACCCTAAGGCCTAATTATAATACACTCAAATTGTGGCTTATTGCCATAAAAATT
The DNA here is from genome assembly GCA_963853835.1 of Calendula officinalis. Taxonomy (NCBI): domain Eukaryota; kingdom Viridiplantae; phylum Streptophyta; class Magnoliopsida; order Asterales; family Asteraceae; genus Calendula; species Calendula officinalis. The sequence goes on from OY970828.1 coordinate 38,821,578, forward strand.
AATAGTTACTTTACTTATATTGCATAAAGAGTAAATTTAGTTTGGATTATGAATATTGGTTTTAACTTCCTTTTTTTATTTTTTTAAAATATATACTAATATTTAAATATTCCTGTTCATAATTTAATATCGTGAAAGTGATATATGCTTAACCTTTTAGGTCAACATTTACCTAAACTTAATATACATAAATGTAGGGTATTTTGTGTAGGAGCTAATACCAATTTTCATTTAATAAAATACAATACAATTGGGAAATGACTAAAACAAATACAAGATTGAAATAAGAATATGTAGAAACAAAAAAGAAACAAGTTTTGGTTGAGTCTCGTGAAATTCACGATCCCCTTAAAATAGATTCGTCGTCTATCTATCAGGGTAAAACAACCGAGTAGTTTTAGACTAACGAATATAATCCAAGCCAAAATATTTATCGAAAGTTCTTGTGTTTAAGGATCACTAAAATTGGAGAGAGCAAATTGTGATGCTTGTAAGTGAGTAGGAAAGTATATGAATTTGTGTTTCTGTACTTACAAATGAACCATACACATTCTATTTATAACAGAATTTGGTTCATATGTTAATGACAATCATAAATGTCATTATTCATATTCATTACACATCATTACAAAGAAATGAAAGCACTCATTCAAATTTATTTTAGTGACAACCATTAAAAATATAAATAATATTATCAATATTATTATTTGAATACTTCCACTAAATCAAGTGGCAAAAAACCGAGTGGCAAAACCGAACCGCCATGAAACCCGGGAGACGAGTGTCGATAGGTTCAAGTTCCCACTGGTTCATTTATTTTATTTCTTTGTTCCGTACACCCCACTTTGAGAGTCGATATCTCATTCACCACAACTACATTTGGGACATATCAACCATTAATTATATATAACAAATATACATATAATTATATATGTCCAAAATTTTCCAACAATGCCCCACATGAATAGAGATCGATCGAAAACACAACAAAATTTCGATAAATGTTCAACAGTTAAGTCTTGCAAAGGATAGGTAGGTTTTGGCCTTTGAACCTTCCCTTGAGAAGCACACTTAGTCTCCTAGCAGTTAGTAGACGTGATGTCCTTGAACTGAATCCGCCTTTTGTGTAGACGACAGTATACATTCTCACAAGACTCTCCCTAACTTGTTCATATCCTCTTATCGTGCCCGTCTTGGTCATGGACACTGCCTGGTTCTGCGAGAGCTACTAAGAATTGTGCCCCAATAATTCCATTCGAAGCGACCCCACTTATCCCTCACATAGGTGATTCTCTATCACGAATCATTAAAAGTCATAGTGCTTATCCTCGTTGTCACTGAACTAGGAATGGACTAGGAAGTAGTACAATGTACTCCCTTTAAGAATGTTTGGATGAATTCCGTTACCCCCACAGTGACATCCCTTCGTTTATACAATTAGGTTCTCCTATTGAACCTAGATCTTGGGATCTCCAGTCAACTAGGTTAGGTTTCCTTCGCATAAACTTTATTCCACGGACTTTAGTCACATTCCTTTATAACTAACTCTCTACTTAAGCCTTTTCATAAGCGGATCCGCAATGTTATCATTTAACATTTATAGTCAATCATGATAACTTCACTTGAGAGTAGTTGTTATATCATATTATGTCTTACTATTATACATTGTACACTTGACTAATGTAAATGTAAGACAATACCAATATATACATCAATTATTTAGAATATCTTATTTAATTGATGTAACTTTTATGAAGATGAATGAGTACCTTAGCAAGGTACCCCCACATTCGTACGTATTTTTAAGATGGTTTTCTTTCAAACCAAAATTCGTACAATGATTCATCTAACCTTAATGAGGTATCTTATATAGAAGATAAGTAGTCGACACACGACATACCCCCACATTTGTACAACTTAGTAAATTAATTGCTTCAATTTTACTTATCATTAAGTAAAATTAACAATATAATTTAATTCGTACATATCACTATGTAGTATAATCATCCATATACATTATGATATACTTGTGACCACCTTTAGAAGTTGATTTCAAATCACACACTTTTGTATGAATCATCAAGGAGTTTGGTTATTTCTTAGAACCAAATGGAATGATGAATTTGTTACATTTGTTACATTTGTGAGTTGAATCAATATGGAATGTTGGTGGTATGCAATTAAATTTATTTAAAACCAAATTTAATTAAATATATATTGCATAATCAACCATGTTAAATATTTAACAATTCAAAATAAATGAAGAACTTTATTAGCAATTATTAAAATCGCGGTTAAAAGTTGTCACATTTAATTTTAACATTTTTACCAACAACAATTTCACATTTTGATAACACAATTCCATTGGATTCAATCACAACCCGAGTAACAAACTCAGTAAGCAACCATCCGGACACATGATTCTTACAAATCTCCGGAACATACAAAACATTGCTTAATGTAACATCATTTCCGGAATTCATCCTTAAGATAACATTTCCTTCACCTTTTATATATGTGGCAGTCAACTTTTCAATAAAAGTGTCTCCTCATTTTCAACATCTTTGAAAATGATAAACATACTTTTATAGAAACACACATGACGGGTAGCACCCGTATCGATATACCATCCACTTCAATTGGTTCCCATCGAATTCACTTCCATCAAATCGGAAATCATGGCCACATTATGCACATCTTCCTTCATGTATATTTCCATGTTAGGCATTGTCACAACATTTGTCATTTTTTTCCAAATAAAAATGCAAATTTGACCAATTAGCCTTTAACAATCAAAATGTTCCAGTTAGTAGTAAGATATATTTCGAGTATCATCTTATCAAGAATCAACTCAAGAATCCAAATACTATCTTGTATCTTACTCACTAATATAAACCAACATTGTTCCCAAGTCTCACAATTTGAAAGTAAAATTGTAGATGCCAAAGCAATCCATAGATATAAAATCCGAAGAATTTAACTTTTACCAAATTTGAGAAAATTCAAGTAACCAAGGTTAAATTGAAAGCTAAAACAATAGAACTTTTTCATTTCCAAAATCTTATAATTTCCAAATATCTCACCTCATGAGACTATATTCAAGAAACCAAGGTAATCTTGATATGTATAAAATGGAAATTAAAATTTTTTTTTCAAGAAAAGTCTATAACCATCAATCACAAATTTCATAGAAAAACCCCAATAATTCTCAAACTTTGAAAGCAAAATTCTAGATGCCAAAGCAATCCATAGATAAAAATCCCGAAGAATTATAGCTTTTCACAAGTATGAGAAAATCAAGTAGCCAAAGCAAACTTGATTACCAAAAAATTTTAAATCCAAAAATTCAAGCACATTTTCTCACTATATGAGATTAAAGTCAAGAAAACCCAAATTATCTTGATACTTGAAACAAAATAAATCAAAATATTTATATCCAAAAACTTTTAATTTCCAAATATCTCACACAATGAGACTATATTCAAGATACCAAAGTAATCTTGATATGTATAAAATGGAAATTACGAAAAGTTTATAAGATATTTTCTCAAACAAATTCTTTATAATTGAAGAATAACGACAACATTATAAAATATAAATCCAAAATATTTGATTTCCAAATAGTCTCACAAATTGAAACCATAAGTCAAGAAGCCAAAGCTACCTTGAGATGAAGAAAATAGAAATCAAAATCACTTACAAACCAATGTAATTTTTGATATTTTAATAATCAACAAATTTCACAATGATATACAAATGTTTGTAAGATTTATTTCAAATATCATCACTAATGAGAATCAACTCAAGAAGCCTATGATTATCTTGAACCTTACAAACAAATATGATTGCAAAACTTAGAATCAACAACAATAATTCTTACAATTATAAATTTTAAATCCAAAATTATTTTAAACGATTTATCAAGTTATTTAAAATCAACCTTTAAATACTTGATATAATAAACTTTAAATCCAAAAATTTGATTAAACAATTTAAACAAAACAAAATTGGAAAATTTCTAAAAACCTCAATTGAACCTTTTGTTCTATATAAACGTTTCAATCACCACTTTTTCCGAATCTATGCTATTAACAAGCAAAATCCGAAATATATGTATTTTCCAACCGGTATTAGCAAAGAGAAGAAAAATCTATTTTAAGTTTGTAGGAGCTAATACCAATTTTCATTAAATAAAATACAATACAATTGGGAAATGACTAAAACAAATACAAGATTGAAACAAGAATATGTAGAAAAAAAAAAAAGAAACAAGTTTTGGTTGAGTCTCGTGAAATTCACGATCCCCTTAAAATAGATTCGTCGTCTATCTCCCAGGGTAAAACAACCGAGTAGTTTTAGACTACCGAATATAATCCAAACAAAAACACTTATCGAAAGTTCTTGTGTTTAAGGATCACTAAAATTGGAGAGAGCAAATTGTGATGCTTGTAAGTGAGTAGGAAAGTATATGAATTTGTGTTTGTGTACTTACAAATGAACCATACACATTCTATTTATAATAGAATTTGGTTCATATGTTAATGACAATCATAAATGTCATTATTCATATTCATTACACATTATTACAAAGAAATGAAACCACTCATTCAAATTTATTTTAATGACAACCATTAAAAATATAAATAATATTATCAATATTATTATTTGAATACTTCCACTAAATCAAGTGGCAAAAAACCGAGTGGCAAAACCAAACCGCCATGAAACCCGGGAGACGAGTGTCGATAGGTTCAAGTTCCCACTGGTTCATTTATTTTATTTCTTTGTTCCGTACACCCCACTTTGAGAGTCGATATCTCATTCACCACAACTACATTTGGGACATATCAACCATTAATTATATATAACAAATATACATATAATTATATATGTCCAAAATTTTCCAACATTTTGGTTCAAGATTAATCACATATTTTATACGTGAATAGTATATTTTGGTCATTTTACAAATAATAATAATAATAATAATAATAATAATAATAATAATAATAATAATAAAATTAGAATTATTATTTTTTAATTTTATTATTATTATTATTTTAACAAAAAAATCATTATTTATTTTTCGTTAATGATACATAATGTGATAATTACAAGTGATTGTATATTGAATAAAATGTGATTGTAGTGTACAAAAACATTACATGTGATTGAATATACAATCAAATGTGATTATATACTAAAATCACATGTGATTAAGTATCACATATAATTATCAAATAATATTGTTTTTTAACTTGAAAAAAATAAAATAAAATAATTTAAAAATATATATGTATAAAAAATAAAAAAAAATCAATTTTTTTGTAAGTGCCAAATGACCAAATACCCCTTCAGGTATAAAATATGTAATTAATATTGACTATTAAATTTGATTGATAATAATTGAGTTTTGTCCCTTATTATTATACAAAAATTAAGGACTATCTTGAACATTTCACAATAAATATAACAACCCTACAAATAATATTTTACATTTCATTATATTAAAGATATCTTCAATAAAATTATTACCATTGTGAAATCATTGATACTTAAGTTTATTATTTTGTTATTCTGCAATTATATACCCTTATTTCTCTATCTTATATCTAATAATCGTAAAATTAATGATTTTTTTTGTATTATATAAAAGTTAAGTTCATCAATATTTATTTATAGTCCGTGATATTTCACGGGTCATAACCTAGTATGCCTATAAGATAGATGTTAGAAAAACTCTTTCTAAATATATATTAATACAGACGTGTAAGACGTATATAATAGGAACTTATATAATATTCAAATGCTAAGGAGGTCGTAGAGGCCTTAATCAAACTCTAGTAGTCAAAAAGCATTTTGAACCAACAAATATTACATCGACATAACAACTCATTTGCATTAAGTGGAATTATACCTTAGGTGTGGTGGCTTGGGGTCGGATGTCACCTCCGCGCCACCTATGCGCCACATCATTATTTTACATTTCACATTCAAAACCCCTAAATACCACATCTACCATCACTAACAAATAATACTCCTTTAAAAAAATAAAAACCATTAAAAAAATAATAACCTCTCTCCTCTCATTGGTCCAAAAACACCATCTTTCCTCCTATTGGTTCGTGAGCTACGCCACCCATCCGACTTGGGGCCTCACTCACCCAGCTTGCGGTGTGGTGACTTGGGTCGAAAGCTGAGGTGGCGTCGTGTTAGTCCCTAGACTAAGTAAATAAGATTTGATGATCGATAGCTAAGAAGAATAACATCAGCTGAAGTAATCTCAGCTGAAGCAAGTATATGCAATAACCCTTCAGCTGAGTACGTACTTAGCTCTAGGAAAATAAGTCAAATCAGCAGCTATAGAAGAGTGTTCATTCGAAGTCTATGGCCAAAGGACAAAGAGAAGAAGAAGACCATCCAGCTGATTGTGGAATCAACTGATGGTAACTCCTGCAGATAAAGGATTGGGATGTTGGAAAACTAGATTAGGTTAACAAGAAAGAAACCTTGTATGAAGAACTCGAACACACACACATACTTGTGTGTGTTCGTCGACTACTACCAAGAACCCTAGGGTTCTTGGTTCGACTTCGAACAAGAGGAGAGGGATGAAGAGTGTTCCATGAATCATACCTTAGGTTAATGCTTAAGATAAGTCCACTGATGATGAACACGACGAACGATCCTCTAGATGATCACTTGCAACGAACTTGGATCTTCAAGACTTGAAGAACACGAAGAACGAATGAAGAACACGAAGAACACCAAGCTTGGTGTTCTTGGTGTGTTCGGTCGAAACCAAAGAAGGAGGGGACTAGGGTTTCGAATATAATGATCAAGGGAATAAGGGAACCCCATGCATTCTATTTATAATAGAAAGACTTACACTTAGGGCCCTTCTAGTTTAATTAAGATTAATCTCTTAATTAAACTTATCCTTTACACTTTAAACCCTTATAGTTTTACTAGTTTATTATTGTTGCACTTAACTATCAAATGTCTAGTATTAACACACTAATAATTCGGTACCCATATACACGAATTATATATACTTGTATTTATACTTTTAATAGTTAATTATATAATAACCTTTATATAATTCACACAATAATATTATCCAATTACTATATGATTTAATGGCTTTAAATCATATCATGGATAACCTCTAATTAACACATTGTATATTTACTCAACTAGTAAATGTACAACTACTTGTATTAATTAGTTAGTCAAACTAATCTAGTAATAAGTTAAACTTAACTTAATACTTAACTGATTCATAATGACTATTATGAATCATTCCTCTTCGTAGTATCGTTGCATAACTTGCTCGTATTACATGCACTCACCGGTGTGACCCTTAACTGTTTGTAGGCATGGATGTATCATCATAGGTTGACTAACTGTGCACATAATTCCTTCATAATATATATTTCATCTCCTAACTAGTTTATGAACTTGATTTGGGGGGAAGTGGTAATAATGGTAACTTGTCAAAAGTCTTGGCTAAATATGTTGATGGTGGGTGTAAAACACACATAAGTGTGTGAACCATGTATTGTATCGGATCTAAGATATGGGGTTAGTAACCTTGAACTAGGGTTTATGGTCTTCTACCAAGATTGATGAACTTGGTAGTGGGGGATGGATGTTGGTGGTGTAATGTTGTATAGTTGTAGATGATAACTAGAATTGTGATGATTATGTTGATAGGTTGCAAGGACCTAAAAGTTGGAGATATTCCAAAGACGGGAAGCAAGGATTCATGTTGATAAACACGATATGGATTTAGCTATCGCTAAGGTGAGTACATGAGACTTTTAAACTGGGTACATAGCAAAGAGTTTTGAAAATACGTATGTTATCTTTATGGGTCTTTATTAATAAATGTTTTGATAAAGATAGTGACTGAAAAAGGTAAGAAAGTAGGTATAATGTGATACTAGAATAAGTCTAGTATGATTGATGATTTTGGAAGTAAATATAATAAATTAAAGTAATTATGGAATCTTTACTAAAGAACCATAATAATAATAAAGTTATTGAGTATAAGAATGTATATTGAGTTTTTATTAATAAATATGTATTAATAAAACAATTGGAGATGATTTTATAGTAATAAGTATCTATTGGCAAGATTTACTAATAAAAGTAAAGAACGAATATATATGAAAATGAATATGATGTGACTAATAATAATTATGTATTAGAGTCGACGATGAGATAAAAGTATTATGATATCGCTAAATAAGAAATGTATCTTATGAAATAAGTAAGTGTGAACCTCCTAGGGTTCATAGATGTAGAAGTAGATGTGAGTTGCTTATGATCGGGTTCATGGGAGCATACAGGTACGTTCACACTATGTGAACTAGTTATATATAGTTATTATTAGATAACTAACTTGTTTAATGATTTATGTGATATCCGAAGACTTTGATTGAAATAACTGTTGAGTTATGGTAAGAATGAGATGATGTGATGATGCGGGAGACCCCCGGTCATGAGGTTTGGAATGAGGGGCAGTTGGGTGGATTCCCATCGACTCATCCACGTTAGTAGTCTTGCTAACTGGACGTATTCCGACGAGAAAGGAGTTATCAGTAGATAGGGCGATTCCCTCTTGCTGGTATCTTGAAGCTTATTAATGGTTATGGATTTCGGTTAATAAGTTAATGTGAAGCTTATTAATGGCGATGGATTTCGGTTAATAAGTTAATGTGGTTATAGTTAGTTCGGGGGCAATCCGATGACTAGATATGTTTGCTAGGAAAGCAAGGATGATAGAGTCACAATAGGGTGACTAAACGGTAGTGAGACAGTTTATACATATATATATATATATATATATATATATATATATATATATATATATATATATATATATATATATGTATATATATATATATGTATGTATATATATATATATACTATACATACATATATATATACAATATATATATATATATATATATATATATATATATATATATATATATATATATATATATATATATATGTTTGTATCTTTATGAAATGATTATTATTATCGGGGTCTAAAACCATGTATCTTACGAGACTATTTTGTCTCACGTACTACGTTTGTTTTTGTGGCTATGTACTCAGGGACGAAACTGAAATTTGAATTCGTGTTCGTGTCGTGTTCGTGTTGTGTAAAACAAACACGAAGTCGTGTCGTGTCGTGTCGTGTTCGTGTTCAGAGATTAACACGAAATTGACACGATAGTTATGATTTTGTCGTGTTTGTCGTGTTTATCGTGTTTTTAGCATGTAATAAGTAAGAAATTTGTTATTTATTTTGTGTTGTCGTGTTTGTCGTGTTTATCGTGTTATCGTTTTTTTAATCGTGTCGTGCTGGTGTTAGCAAAATAAAACACGACCTTGTGTCGTGTCGTGTCGTTTTCGTGTTGAACGTTTTCGTGTCGTGTTATCCAGAAACACGAAACGATAGCACGATTTGACAGCCCTAGTCTCAGATCCTAAAGGTGCATGATAAATACGGCCAAAGTCTAATACTTAAGAGAAAATTAAATGAAGTACTCGAGATAGTACACATTATATTTGATAATAACATGAGATTGACATAAAAATAAGCATTAATACCATTTTTGATAAATTATATCGAAGATAGTGTGAGGTAGGTGTAGGCGTGTAGCAGTTTGTTGGTGTTGCCCAATAATTGTCGTCAATTTAATATTCATTGCTATTTGATTAGTGATATGATTTTAGCCTTTTTGAGCATACAAAATGCCAAATTACACACAAAGGTATATTAAAAATACTTAAATTCAACATTTAGTTTATTATACATATTTCTAACGTCTATATTTTATTTTTATATGTTATATTTTAATTTTTAATATTTTAGGTTTCCGTTTTTTTATTTATTATTTTCATGTTCAAATTTTACTTTCAAAATTGTTATTCGCAAATTAAGAATTATCTTAAACTGTGTCATTTTGTTATTTCGAGCTTTCCTGTGTTTATTTAATATATATGTTTATATTTCTTGTTAGTATTCTTTTATTTTATAGGTTTAAACTTACCTTGCGAAAATAGTAGTACCTAAATTAACAGTAAATTTTCAAAAAGTTAGCCTATGTAAATATCATGTGTAACTTTATCTGAATCAAGATAAATCTAATAAAATATTAATAAATAGGGAACTAAAGGATCCAAAGAAATAACCGGGCATAAAACCTGGAAATATGACCGATACTTTTAATTTAGCGGACTAATTTAATTCATTTAGAAAAATAATTACTTTAGAGAATCCTTCTAATATTTTATCCGGGTCTAACAATTGATCACTTTAGAGAATCCTTCTAATATCTTACCAAATTTTATGGTTTGTAAATCAATACGATTAATTGCATATTTTAATCGAAATTTGAAATCATAATCCCTCCAAAGTAGACTTTTGACAAATAAGCTCTCTCATGTATAGTTTATACCCCTTTTCTTTCAAGTTGACAATTGGGTCCTAAAGTGACACCCACCTGACAGAGACTAGATATTTAAAGTCATGAAGTTTCTCTTAATTTTTTCATACCTTTTAATTTCCATGCGTGTAGGAAAAAAAACACAATATAAGATTGAACTATTGCAAAATTAGGAAAAAAAACACAATATAAGATTGAACTATTGCAAAATTTGGACTTTTGAGAAATCCAAAACTATAAAGACTCCAACTCTGATGTACGTAATTTAACCGGTGTTTTCACGACTATTTCCAGACTTCTTTGCCTGACTCTTCTAAAGTGTTCAACCTTAGTCTCTTGAGAGACAAAAGTCAACGAAGACTTGTATATATTCAGTAAAAGATCACTTTCATATTTATTATGGAGTAGATGACAATGTGCATTTAAGTTCTCGCTAATATATTTAATGTGCAAGTGTCATGCTACTTTGTTCATTGAGTAACACATAACAAATCTCGACGTTTTGTTACTATTGAAGTTTGAGGTATGCAAAATAAACGAAGTTTAATCCGAAACTGGCCCTAGTAACCATTCGCTCACAACCAAATTCCGCTCCAAAACAAATTACATCCTTGAGCCCAAACGTTTTCGCAATATGATTTACAAATTACATCCTTGGCCCTAGTAACCATATGCTAAATCCATTTTATTTGTATTGTTACTACTTTATGATTTTATACCTATGTTCTATCTCTTTGATATAAAAAGCGTAAGTATATGATTATGATTTTTACTTACTTTATAGAAGAATAACTATAATAGCTAAAACTTGATTAGAAATCGTTAGTGGATTAATCACTAGCATATGATCAAACCAAGAAACTTCTTAGTTATCAACTAATCCCATTGCCGTAAAGAGAAGATTCCACCACTATGTAATTAAGGTCACCAACTAATCCCACACTAACATGTTCATGTAGATCAACTGGTCACTAAAGGAAACCTTGGTAGTTTTCTTTCACAAGGTCTTGGTTTCGCGAGTCTTGCTGAATGTTTATTCCCCATAGGTGTAGGGTTCGAGGGAGACATATGACGCCCCTTATGAATATCATTGTCTGCTCGAAACAATAACTTACTAACTGACCATTAAATAAAAGAAAACCAACTTATCCCTCAAGGGACCTCTTAATCAGTAGAAAATTATTTTGAAACTATTAATGTTAGTTTTGTATAATGTTGTATATTTTTGTCTACGTAATAATTTAACTCTTTTTTCATGCATGTTTGTGTAAAGATAAAAAAAAGTAATATGTCATCTATAGCAATTTTGAGTAATATATAACATATTAGCATCATTGTATGATGAAATTGTATATTAGATTTCTCCAATAATATCATTTTATTTTTTTATCAGTTTTATTATATCAACGTCACATCGACACTTTTTAACCGATACACGATACCAACCATAACATTTTTGTGTGTAAAATGAAATCAACACAGTTGAGCTTGTATTTACCCTCATTCATAATTATACTTGTATTTTACTCCGTTTGAAAGTTAAATGTCGTTTTAATCATCTAGAACTTGTGTGAATGTACTCTTTAATTTTATCTGAGACTTTTATAAGGTTGATATTGATAAGATCGGTGTTTATCTTTTAAAGAAGATTACTAACATTGAATTTTATACGAGTAGTACACAAATGCATACATTTTTTTTCGCTGGGTATTCTCGTTACAATGAGCTTTCTCAGGGTAGCTAAGTTTTGCCCGTGATGTACGAGATCTAACAAACCATGTGCATCTCGTAAATGTTTACCCCCCCCCCCCCAAAAGTCACTCCCCTCCCCCCACAAAACTCATTCCAAAGCTACTAAAGTTATCACCCAATGATTCTACACAAATGCATAACTAAATAAGTATATTCGTTTCGTGTATTCCTGTATTATATAAGTGGGCCGGTCCTTCCTCTCAAAAGAAGAAACAGGCCCAATCAAAGTGATATACATGTCTTTTGACATATTGGCTAATAATTGGCCTAACTTATTAGTTTTTAAACAAACAATTAAAATAGCCCGTACGTGAAAAATGACTATTAAATTAATAAGATCACAAACTTATTAATCTTGTTAAAAAAATGTTGTTCAACTAAGAAACTGTTACCTTGTCAGTTTGAAGATAACGTTGGTGGGATATAATGTAAAAAGTTTGAGAAATAGGGGTAGATATTGTAACTTTAACAAAGATAATGTGTTCCAACGTAAATAATCAATCCGGCTCCCTTTTAAGCCCTCAGTTCGCCAAACCCTAGTTTTCTTCCGTCACTTCCAGCTCAGAGGCCGCGCCATAAACCCTAAAGCAGATCCTCCATAATCTGCAAAAATGGGTAAGTTTTCCGATTATTGATTCATCATTCATCTAGTTAACTCAATTGATCAGTTATCTTCATCCTTGTGATGCCAATTTTTGGAAAAAATGATGTTTATTCGTTTTTATTACAGGTATCTCTCGTGATTCAATGCACAAGAGACGTGCCACTGGTGGCAAAAAGAAGGCCTGGAGGAAGAAGAGAAAGTATTTTCCCACTGAACTCACTTCTATATTCCGGTTTTTAATTGTTGAAATTGATTCATGATTTCGTAATTTCAATTAAATTCGTTCGTTAATTTTGTAAAGTAATTTTTTTTCCTTGCTTAATGGATTGGGCTTTATGTATGGGAATTAGGCATATTTATGCTCAATTAGATTATCAGCTGAAATTGAAGTACAAAAATTCACTAGTTTTTTCAGATTACTAGTGGCATAAGGATGAGAGTAGGAGACTAATAATCAATTAATCACCGTAGTTATGTTTACAAAGTGAATATATTGCATTTAATTTAATTTATAGGAAAATTATCAATGAAGGCAACCAAATTTTTTGAAATTTGACAATTGGTGTATCAGTTGTATGTGTAATGTTCTCTAATTTTAAAATTATAAACTAATTTCATAACTTTTTTTCATAAAAGGTATGAGCTAGGAAGACAGCCTGCAAACACCAAGATTTCCAGCAACAAAACCGTGCGTAGGGTTCGGGTTCGAGGTGGCAATGTGAAATGGCGGGCCTTGAGGTTAGATACGGGCAACTTTTCATGGGGTAGTGAGGCTGTGACCCGAAAGACCCGTATTTTGGATGTGGTTTACAATGCATCAAACAACGAGTTGGTTAGAACCCAAACTCTGGTCAAGAGTGCAATTGTACAAGTCGATGCTGCACCGTTTAAACAATGGTATCTTCAACATTATGGTGTTGATATTGGAAGGAAGAAGAAAACAGTTGCTGCTGCTAAAAAAGAGGGAGAGGTATTGAATAAGTTATAATTTTATTATAATTTTTATAAATGGTTATTATTTGTTTTTTATTTATTATTTATATATAGGAAGCTGAAGCTGCTACTGAGGAAGCTAAAAAAAGCAACCATGTTGTGAGAAAACTTGAAAAACGTCAAGAGGAACGGAAACTTGACCAACATGTTGAAGAACAATTCTCGGGTGGTCGGCTTTATGCAGCAATTTCATCACGCCCTGGCCAATGCGGTCGTGCTGACGGGTATGTATTATTTTTATTATTAAATTATTTTTTCTTCTTCATTTAAAACAATTTTATTATTTAGCATTTATACATGCAATTTCTTAAGAGATACAAAATTGAAGGTCATTCGACATGTTATCTGTCAAAATTGATATAAACCGACATAAGATGCTTACATAAGTGGCTTATATGAATGTTTTGATAAATGATTTTAAAAGTTGAATACTTGGGTGACCTGACATGTGGTTGTGGCAGGTATATATTGGAGGGTAAAGAACTTGAGTTCTACATGAAGAAACTTCAGAAGAAAAAGGGAAAGAGTGCCGCTGCTTAAGCAATATCAATTTAATCGGTCATTTAGATTATGTTTTCTCGTCTCCCAAATTTCAAAATGCATTTGATTTGAGTTTTTGTTTGTTAGTTAGTTTCGACCGAATCATGTAACATCTTATTGTTGATTCATAAAGATTTAACTTTTTGAAAATGTTTTCGAGACTATGAGTGGTTTTAATCTCCCTGGTTTGCGTGGTTTAGTTGGGGTTATCCGTTTTAGTTAGTGATGAGATTAGTGCCTTCAATTGGTTTCAGTGCAATCTACAAATCACTTTTCTGAGGGAAATTGTCGCCAATATGTGGGAATCTTTTTGATATTTTGCATAAATTTTCTTCAACTTTAAAAGGTTTGCACGCTTCATAAGACCGGTGCAACCAATTGATCAACATCACCATTTGAGCTTTTTTTTTCAACTTTTTTTTTTAACTGCTTCATTAAAAACTAGCAAGGAGCTATAAATTATAAGAATAAATTAGAAAAAGAAATTTAAAAACAGGACATAGGACTATTACACCATCCCAACCAACCGTTATTTAAATTGCTAGATTTCACGCTCTTTTTTATCAAAAAATAAGAATTACTTTGGATTTCACTAAATAAAAGAGCATCTCTTCCATTAATTGAGGACCCGAATGTCTTGCCATTTCTTGTTTTCCAAATACTCCACCTCATTGTTTTCCTAAGGGTTGTCATTATCAAAACCTTTCAATTTATCGCCTTTTAGCCTAATATTAAGACCCCATTTTATCAACTGCCCAACATTTTGAACCCCGTTTACCGCCACCCCCCACCATTGGACCAAATTCAGCGATTAAATGTGCGGCGAATGCGCAATTAACAAAAATGTGATCTTCCGATTTCACACCGGAACGAAAAAAAAACACAGTCGGGAGAAACGATTGGAATATTACGAATAATCAGATTAGCCTTTTTCGGGAGCCTGTCGTGGTAAGCTTGCTACGCCAAAATTCCGATCTTGGTTGGAACCCATGATACCCATGGAAAGTCACCTTTATCGATCCTTTTTAGCATAAAAGTGTCGATAGCCTTTCTCATAGAACACACCGTGAACAAGCCCGATTGGTTTAGAGCCCATTTAATTGATTGAGCCGGCCCGCCACTGTTAATTGAAGATTGATAAACGAACCAAGATTTTAAGGGAATGTTAATTTTCTCAAGAGGTTTATGGATTTTTAGTATGTTATTCCATGTCCCAGATGTCTTAACAGTCGGGATGGCCGCCTCTAAACCTCCGTGAACGCCATGAATTTCCTGAATTACAACTTTCCATAAATGTGTCATTTTTTGTTTTAAAACGCCACCACCATTTCGTTAATAAGGCCAAATTAAATGCCTTAAGACTTCCAATACCCAACCCACCTTTGTCTTTTTCATTTTGAATTACATCCCAAGCGATGCAAGGAATCTTCTTGTGTCCTTCCTTGGATCCCCAAAAACATTGAAGCGACGTCTCTCAAGTTTTTTGATGATTTTCTTGAACCTTGAATATAGAGAAATAATAAAGCCCAAGATTACCAAGGACAGACTTTATAGTTGTCAATCTGCCTCCGGACGATAAAGATGAAGCTTTCCATTTAGACAACTTTGCGGTGAATTTATTAATGACCGGCTCCTAAAATTTCGTTCTGTTCATCGAACAACCTGTAGGTGAACCTAGGTATGAGAATGGAAATGTACCTGATTTACAATGATACTTTTTGTTGAGGGAATTAACCGTCAACTGATCAACCAAAACCCCCATTAAACTGAATGTAACGCCCCGAAATTTATAATAATTAAATAATATTATTATAAATCACATGTTATTTTAGTAATAATTAATCTATTTTAATTGGGTCGTGAGTACATCTAAATAAATGAGTTAATATTTATTATGGAGTTAAATTAAATTATGTTAATATTGTATTTATAATTAACTATATTAACTAGACATTAGCCGTAATTAATTTGTTGTGAATTTGTTAGAATGTCATATTTTAATTAATTGAAAAGTCGTCTAAGATTCTTGTGTCGGGTTTTGAGGGTAGTGCTTGCGAGTCGGGTCAAGGCGTATTCCATTCTCGTTTTTCTTATTTATTTATTTACTATTTTATAATCCATCATTTCAACCAATTGTATGCCAATTCATGTGATTTCAAACAAGCTCGAGTAGGGTCCGATGGGCTGTGTTGTGGGCCAAAATAACGAAAGCAGGCCAAGGGCTTTAGACGTATCTTCCATTGTATCCCTTTTTCCTTGTTATAGCTGATCGAAACCCCAAGGCAGAAAACCTAGCCGACATATTCTCACAAATCCCCATTTCCTTATCCATTTTTCTTTTTCTTCCGGCAGCAATCAAATACACCACCACCGTCTTATTTCTGTAAAACCCCACCACCGTTATTTATGTTAAAATCCATTGTTTTCCGGCGATTGTTTTCTGCTCCGCCGTGAGTTCCACCACCGTCGAGCTTCATTGCGGGTTTCCCATTTCCGGTCCGGTGAAGCTTAGTCTACGTATTCGGGTAAGCTTTGCGACGTTTTCTCTTCTCCCCCGTTTTGGATTCTTAGTTTTCGGTTTTAACTGTGTAGTACTTCTGGTCGCATGGTGCGTCTCAAACAGTGGGGAATTCATGGGTGGTAGCTAGCTCGTTTGTGGTGGTTATGCGACGCACTTTTCCGGCGAGCCACATCCTTTCTCCGGTGGTGCAATCTCGAGCAACTCTTCTGTATAGTTACGAATCAACGAGGGTGAGTTGGATGAAACCTTTCTGTTGTTATTTCTTTTTGTTTCAATCGTGGTTTGAAATTCATGAAGATGTCAAGGTTTTGGGTTTTGGTATTTGATTTGGTTCCCTTCTCGTACAGTTCCGACCAAAAGCATATATGAGGTCTTGCGTTTTTGTAGCAGGTTAATCCAAGAATAAGTTAGTAAAAAGAAATAATCTATTATGATTTTATATATAAAATAAAATGTCGATGGTTTTTAATAAAAGAAATGCTTCTTGTTTTCAATAAAGATGTTTATTATTTTAGTGGAGGAAATGTTTATTGTATTTGATAAAATGGAAATGTTGCACATATGAAAACAAGTTTTGAACTCGGTTTGATTAGGGTTATATTTCTTATTTTAGGTTCATCTAAACGCTAGCCAGACAGTAGTGTAGAGTGCTGAGAGATATTCGGAGCTTACATTTTCTCGAGGTGAGTATTCTCACCGTGTATTCAGTTTTAACGTTATACATGCATGACTTACGTGTTACATTTCTTGCACCATAATTGTTATCTGAGTTTGATCTGTTATCTGAGTTTGATCTGTTATCCGAGTTTGATCTGTTATCTGAGTTTGATCTGTTATCTGAGTATCTGAGCAGCTGTTTACTGATTCATGATCTGAGACATTGTGCCTGGGTAACTGAGCTCGGCACAGAGTCATTCTGTGCTATTACATGCTAGGGCAATCTGAGATAATTATGTTAAAGAAATAATAAAACATAATAACACACATCTGAGTTTTGGGATCACCTCCCGTCTGAGTTTTTGGAATTATTCCCGTCTGAGTTTTTGGGATTATTCCCGTCTGAGTTTTTGGGATTATTCCAGTCTGAGTTTTGGGATCACTCCCGTCTGAGTTTTTGGCTTACGCCTATCTGAGGTGTGAGGAGGGGCGAGGTTGATCTCTCGTCCCAAATCACACAAGCGCGCTATATAAATTAAAATCTGAGTAATAAAATCTGAGAAATAAATCTGAGTAATAAAATATAAGAAATAAATCTGAGTAATTAACTGAGTAGATTTTGAGTAGGAGTACACCGATGTGCCCTCATGTGTTGTATGTTAAGATTGCTTGCATTTTGAGATATTCACTCAGCTTCTCCAGCTGACCCCTATTTTTCCCCACTGTTTCAGGTACTAGCAAAGGGAAGGAGAAGGTGGACGGATGACCGCTGTATTCTGCCTATGCTGATGTGGACAGCAAATTATTATTATTATAAACATTTTTCTCTAGTAAACTATTTCCGCTTTTAAGATTTTTGTTAAATACGATTTTACTATTTTGGGATTTTAATAATTGAATTATTGGGACATTTACATTAAAATACTATATTTTAAAAATTTTAAAAATCTTATAAATTTTAGGGTGTTACAAGTTGGTATCAGAGCTCTGACTTGAGGGATTTGGATTCACAAGGGGTGGATTCAATCTCAAGTTTGTGTCTCGAGTTTTAAAACGCGTACTGAGTAAAATATTTTATGAGAAAAGTTTCCACATCAAGTATACAGCATGTCACGTCGACCTCTCGCTTTTCCCCATTGCTGGTAATATTTAATAGTTTTTATTTATCTGAGATGTATGTTGTATTCTGAGTATGGATGAGTAGAATAGTCTGAGATTTTTGTGTTTATTTTCTAAGTATATTTTTCCGAGAGTTGTTTCTGATTACATCTGTGAAATAAACCCTAAAAGTTATATTAACATACGAAAATTACATATGAAATGTACGACTCAATACTATGTATATATATAGGTATTCGAATGCGAGGTTTGATAATTTTGGGTATAATTTAGAGCATAATTCTGAGTAGAATTCTGGTTTTAATTCCCAGTGTTTAATATAGTTATACATATGCAAATGCGCAAACTAGAGGAATTATGAATTTTAATGGGAATAATAAAAGTTTCCAATTTAGAGGAACACCTAAAACAGTTGAAATGAGATTTTATAATTCTGAGAAATTTTAACCAAAAGTGTGATAAATGAATACCAATTTGTAATATAAAATTCATAAATTATCAAATGAGAAACATGCTTGAGTAAATGAGAAACGGAGAAGTTCCTAATATTAAAGAGAAGTAATAAATTTTGAAACTCGGAGAATATTAAAAGTTTTCATTTCGAAGAAAAACACGTTATAGAAAGAGTTATTGAAGCTAGTAAATCAGAGATTAATAAATATTTAAATGAGGGTTTACCAAGTTGTGTAAGGAGAAATTATTAATTCAAGAAAATGAAAAATAATTACATTCAAGCTAAACGAGGGGTTATCGAACTAAATTTTTGAGAAATACGTTTAATGAAATAATAAAATGAGTATTGCATAATGAGAAGATATGGAATCAAGATTTAGTAGCCAAAAGATACATTAATATGGAATTCCAAAGTTGTGTAAGAATCTATAGAATGTATTAAAGAGAATTATTAAATAGTGTTAAAAGAGAAGTGATTATATTAAACTTATTAAATGAGAAATTAAAAATTCGAGAATACCATGAGTCGTAATTGAGAAAATTCCAGGTTGAAAAGTCATCAGATTGATATTTATTTAAGAATCATTAAATTGAAATAAAATGAGAAAACATTATGAGTAAGTGGTTTAAATAGTTGAGTGCAAGACGTCGTGTGAATAACGAGTTCAGTGTGAGATTGTTAAGTTAACGCAGAGCTAATAAACGAGCTATATAAGCTTATTAGAATAATTAACCGAGAATGTTGAACTAGAAAATATTAATTGTCGCTCGAGACGGCAATAAATCGGATAAAATTTTGAGAAAGAGTAAATGTTATTCATGGGAAATGACAAATGAGATAACTAAGAGTAGAAGATAAAACGATATTCATATTGTGAAAGTAACAAGGTGGAAATATTTCTATGAATCTGAGTTATCCGAGTATCGCGTATGAGACTAAATATACGCATGATTTCTGAGTAATGTTTATGAGGTTTTGAGTAACCACAGCCGAGTGCATATCTGTATTTATCAGGTATTGAAAGTAAATGTTTCTTTCTTCTGAGTGTGATTTGTTTGTGGATTATTTTTATGTGTGGGAAGTTGTGAACTTTGGGATTGACCCGTGACCAAACAAAGGTAGGTGTCGAAAGTAATAGAAGGGCCCCTATTATCGTACACACCGAACTTTTGGTTGGTTATGGGGAGATTTTGAAGGGAACGATGGACCAATGCTTGTTATTGTGAATTTAGTATGTGTATCCTAATTGTTTGTGTGAATACATACTTGCTTGTTTATTTTGGTAGACAATACTAGTTCCAAACTCGAGGACGAGTTTTCTCCAAGTGGAGTTGAGTAGGGGTAAAAAGGAAAATTATCAAGAAATAATTATCATTAATTATTATTTATAAATATTATGAGCATGATGTTTATGCAGAGAGATTATGTTGGTATGAATTTAAAGTGCGAAATCTAGATGCATATAATTGATCAAATAAATTATAAGAGTAACTATCAAATCAAGCAGTTAAGAATAATTAAATTTATTCCATGGGTAATTATAGAGTTTACAACAAAATGATAGATCGGGTTTACTGGAGAAATTAACAAATCAAGTTAATTGGGTTGAATGAATATCGTGCAAAAGGGAAGTAGTAATACTACAATTATATACAAAATAAGACAGTATACTTATTTTTGGGTGGTTATAAATGTGATAATGAGAAATCATTAAATTAAAGTGATGAGAACTTATTAAGGAGTCGAATATGAGAAAATTGCTACAATGAAATTTTGAGGAAAATGAGTTAAAATGAGATCGGTAATTTGCTGGTAATGAGTTATTATTAAAACGAGCTAAATGATAAAATTTTTATTTTGATTAATTATGGAGTAATTTTGAGTTATAAGAAATTTGCAAATCGAGTTACATAAGCAAATTAATAAAATGAGTCAAAAGAGAAAAGTATTAAATTAACGGGAGGTTTTATTCAAATTTTCGAAGTATTATAAAGTGTTATGAGTTTTGAGGTATTATAAAATTATATGAGAAAACTCTATTTATGAATAATTATTAAATTTGAGATGAGAACAACTATTCAATAAATTTATATTGAACTTAGGAGAAATTTCGAAAAGACGAGAATGTACTGAATTGATGAACCATGAGTAAACCGTAAGATTTAGAATAAAGTGTAATTGCGAATTGAGTAAATGAGAACTAAGGAATTAATTCGTAATTTGAGTAACGAGAAATCATTATAAATAAGAGTATGAAATTTAATTGGAATTTTTGTGGGTAACATGAAATTAATGAGTAAAGATGGTCAAAATAATTAAGAGACATTTTAAATTGTGTAAAATCAGTGAAACGGTCTATTTAAGGATCGTTAATCTAGATGAATGAGAAAACATCTATTAAAATATTATCGAGAAACCAGTAAATATAATAGAATGAGAACCTATTAAAGGGAATTAAATGACAAGATCGTTAATTTGAGCTATTTAAAGGGTTATCAACATCGGTAATATGCAAACCTAATAGAGTAAGGTAACAATATAATGTTAAAGAAGAGTTATTTTGAGAACCAGTAACACGGTTGAGAGAGAGTATATCATTCCAAGTATTATAAACTGGTAAATTGGAACACGCGAGTAGTAATAAGAACGAGTAAAAATGTGATTTATACCTAATGCTATTACTTGTAAATATTATTACTTTATGTGTTGTTACTGAGTTAGAGTTTTGGGTTTGCTTCTGAGTTAAGATTTATGAGTTTGCTCCTGAGTTAAACATTTTCGAGTTATACTCCTGAGATATGTTTTGAGTTTATTTCTGAGTGGGATTTCTGAGTTATATTTCCAGATTATATTTTGGAATTATATACCTGAGTATATGAGAATTCTGTGTGATATGTATATTCCTTGTAATTTATTTGCATGGTTATTATATTAATTGATAATGGTGTAAACCGCTAGATTATTTATTATGCTGTTAACAAACTGTTGACCCATAGAGTAGAGGACCTTCCGAGTCATTTGGTGGAAAATTGTCGATAATGAAATTTTTACCTGTTGCTAAAATGTGTAAGTGGTCATTTGATGGAGTTGTGCGGGAAGAAAATTTTCCATAAAAACTTGTTATCGTCATGAGAGATCCGAGTGTGATTGTGCAAAGGGTTTGGATGACCTGGTACTACGCTGAGCATCTGGTGTCGTCAACGAATCAATAGTAAATTTCCAAGTGGAGTTGAATCGATGATTCGACGCGACGTTAATCGCTGAGTGCAACAACTGTATCCGAATGCGAGAGCAAGAAGACGCCTTCAGTAGAGTATCGTGGTGTATTTTATACTCATTATCAACATTTTCTTTGCATACTGAGATCCATAGTGAGCATCCTGACCTTATTTCTTTTAGCCTTATCGTTTTGCGCCACTAGAAGCGGATAATTGTATGAGCATTTACGTGATCTAGAGTTCATTTCCTATTAAGTAAATTCACCATGAAGAGCTTCTTTCTATTCATAACGTTATCGTTTTTATTCTTCTTTTCCATTTGAGTATGCATGTCGTAGGTCACCCTGATGAATTTCCTTTTCATTCTTAACCTTATCATTTTGTTTTTCTTTCTCCATTTGAGGACGTGTGTCGTTGGCGAGTAGGAATTGAGACGCGAGATTACTACCCTGAGTTTCTTCCGAGCAATGACTTCGGGGACGAAGTCTATTTCAAGTGGAATTGAGTTGTAACGCCCCGAAATTTATAATAATTAAATAATATTATTATAAATCACATGTTATTTTAGTAATAATTAATCTATTTTAATTGGGTCGTGAGTACATCTAAATAAATGAGTTAATATTTATTATGGAGTTAAATTAAATTATGTTAATATTGTATTTATAATTAACTATATTAACTAGACATTAGCCGTAATTAATTTGTTGTGAATTTGTTAGAATGTCATATTTTAATTAATTGAAAAGTCGTCTAAGATTCTTGTGTCGGGTTTTGAGGGTAGTGCTTGCGAGTCGGGTCAAGGCGTATTCCATTCTCGTTTTTCTTATTTATTTATTTACTATTTTATAATCCATCATTTCAACCAATTGTATGCCAATTCATGTGATTTCAAACAAGCTCGAGTAGGGTCCGATGGGCTGTGTTGTGGGCCAAAATAACGAAAGCAGGCCAAGGGCTTTAGACGTATCTTCCATTGTATCCCTTTTTCCTTGTTATAGCTGATCGAAACCCCAAGGCAGAAAACCTAGCCGACATATTCTCACAAATCCCCATTTCCTTATCCATTTTTCTTTTTCTTCCGGCAGCAATCAAATACACCACCACCGTCTTATTTCTGTAAAACCCCACCACCGTTATTTATGTTAAAATCCATTGTTTTCCGGCGATTGTTTTCTGCTCCGCCGTGAGTTCCACCACCGTCGAGCTTCATTGCGGGTTTCCCATTTCCGGTCCGGTGAAGCTTAGTGTACGTATTCGGGTAAGCTTTGCGACGTTTTCTCTTCTCCCCCGTTTTGGATTCTTAGTTTTCGGTTTTAACTGTGTAGTACTTCTGGTCGCATGGTGCGTCTCAAACAGTGGGGAATTCATGGGTGGTAGCTAGCTCGTTTGTGGTGGTTATGCGACGCACTTTTCCGGCGAGCCACATCCTTTCTCCGGTGGTGCAATCTCGAGCAACTCTTCTGTATAGTTACGAATCAACGAGGGTGAGTTGGATGAAACCTTTCTGTTGTTATTTCTTTTTGTTTCAATCGTGGTTTGAAATTCATGAAGATGTCAAGGTTTTGGGTTTTGGTATTTGATTTGGTTCCCTTCTCGTACAGTTCCGACCAAAAGCATATATGAGGTCTTGCGTTTTTGTAGCAGGTTAATCCAAGAATAAGTTAGTAAAAAGAAATAATCTATTATGATTTTATATATAAAATAAAATGTCGATGGTTTTTAATAAAAGAAATGCTTCTTGTTTTCAATAAAGATGTTTATTATTTTAGTGGAGGAAATGTTTATTGTATTTGATAAAATGGAAATGTTGCACATATGAAAACAAGTTTTGAACTCGGTTTGATTAGGGTTATATTTCTTATTTTAGGTTCATCTAAACGCTAGCCAGACAGTAGTGTAGAGTGCTGAGAGATATTCGGAGCTTACATTTTCTCGAGGTGAGTATTCTCACCGTGTATTCAGTTTTAACGTTATACATGCATGACTTACGTGTTACATTTCTTGCACCATAATTGTTATCTGAGTTTGATCTGTTATCTGAGTTTGATCTGTTATCTGAGTTTGATCTGTTATCTGAGTTTGATCTGTTATCTGAGTATCTGAGCAGCTGTTTACTGATTCATGATCTGAGACATTGTGCCTGGGTAACTGAGCTCGGCACAGAGTCATTCGGTGCTATTACATGCTAGGGCAATCTGAGATAATTATGTTAAAGAAATAATAAAACATAATAACACACATCTGAGTTTTGGGATCACCTCCCGTCTGAGTTTTTGGAATTATTCCCGTCTGAGTTTTTGGGATTATTCCCGTCTGTGTTTTTGGGATTATTCCAGTCTGAGTTTTGGGATCACTCCCGTCTGAGTTTTTGGCTTACGCCTATCTGAGGTGTGAGGAGGGGCGAGGTTGATCTCTCGTCCCAAATCACACAAGCGCGCTATATAAATTAAAATCTGAGTAATAAAATCTGAGAAATAAATCTGAGTAATAAAATATAAGAAATAAATCTGAGTAATTAACTGAGTAGATTTTGAGTAGGAGTACACCGATGTGCCCTCATGTGTTGTATGTTAAGATTGCTTGCATTTTGAGATATTCACTCAGCTTCTCCAGCTGACCCCTATTTTTCCCCACTGTTTCAGGTACTAGCAAAGGGAAGGAGAAGGTGGACGGATGACCGCTGTATTCTGCCTATGCTGATGTGGACAGCAAATTATTATTATTATAAACATTTTTCTCTAGTAAACTATTTCCGCTTTTAAGATTTTTGTTAAATACGATTTTACTATTTTGGGATTTTAATAATTGAATTATTGGGACATTTACATTAAAATACTATATTTTAAAAATTTTAAAAATCTTATAAATTTTAGGGTGTTACACTGAATTTGTTTAGATTAATTTTTAAACCGGATGAAAGGTAGAAACATCTTAAAAATCTGATAAGATTCGCCATATTTCGGTCCGCCCACTCACCAATAAATATTATATCATCTGCAAATTGCATATGTGAAATAGTAGTGTTTGATTTTGAAAGTTTTATACCATCGTACACCCCAGTTGACATCGCTGATTTCATGGCCACGTTTAGAGCTTCTGGTGCTATTATAAAAAGAAATGGTGCCAAGGGGTCACCTTGTCTTACCCCCTTTTCCATGGAAAATTCATCCGATGGCGAGCCGTTAATTAATACCGACATTCGAGCCGACGATGAACATCCCATTAACCATTTTCTCCACTTAATTCCAAAGTTCATTTGCTCTAGAATGTCGTCTAGAAACTTCCAACTGATCGAATCAAATGCTTTATTGAAATCGATTTTAAACACCATAGTTTTTCTTTTGTTCTTTTTATACCAAGCTATAATTTCGTTTACAATCAATGGACCATCTAAAATACATCAGCCCTCAACGAAAGCAGTTTGTTCAAAGCCCACTACAGATCCAATCACCTGTTTTAATCTGGTTGCTAAAGTTTTGGCGATAATTTTATAAAGACAATTTAATAAGCTAATCAAATTTTTAAGAAACACAATGCAAATGTCTTTCAAGTTGCAAATATTCACTTAAATATCCAAATATGTTTTGATTGTTTTGATTTTTTTGAATTAAATCATTAATTGTAGGTTATATTCACTTAAATATCCGAAAATATTTGAATAATTAAAATTTGAATACAGAGTATCCGAAAATCTGGGTTATCCAAATTTTGGATGTCGAATTCAGACCGGAATTTCGGATATTTGAGGTTTTGGATGTGCAGTTTTAAAATCCCACCCTACTTCCTAGTAGGGGTGAGCATTTAGACCGAAACAACCGAACCGAACCGAAACCGAAAACATATAATCGGTTTGGTTTTGAAAATTCACCATTTTCGATTTCGGTGTTATCGTTCTCGATTCGGTCCGGTCCGGTCCTCGGATAGGATGGACATTTAGGCTAAAAAAACTGAACCGATACCATACCGAACCGAAACAAAAAATAAGTAACCAGTTCGATTTTGATTTTGAAAATTCATCATTTTCGATTTAATTCGGTTCAATTTCTGGACCGTGCTAATCCCTGCTTTCTAGCTTGTGGTTAAGCCATAAAAAGCATTATCGTGCTAACATTTTTTAATCAAAAGTGTTAATACAAAAAATTATGTTAAATTTTTCCTTGGTCATTTTTATTCTTCCAAAAGAACATAATCAAAATAACAAATTCATACAAAAAGGCGAAAACATGTGTCAATTTAAATATTAATAATAGCAAATTCATTTCCTAAAACAAAAATCATAAAAAAAACACTCGTAAACATCAATACAAAGGACTGTCTTTTTTTTTTGAACGGCTAGTTAGTATAGGCTAGTTAGTATATTAGTGATTCGAGACTAGATAATGACATAATCAAAGTCAATGTAATATAATAAATGCCCGAAAGCTGATTATTGTCACTGTCTCAAATATGGTAGCTTATTATGTAGACATTTGGCAAGATATTTAAATTTAAGTAGTTGGACAACATTTTCTGTATAATGAAAATGTGCAGTTATAGTTTAAAAGTTGTAAACTACTATTATTTAACTAAATTTACTACTTTTATTAAACTCTTAGTTCTATTAATTAACTTAATTTGTTTTTGTAATTTAAATGTTTATTACTATTACATATTATAGAATAAGACTCATTTTCTTACATATTATTAATATTAATTAATTATTCACCACGATTAAAATTAGTCATTAAATTGCTATACATCCACGTTTGAAAAAATGAAGTTGATCGAATCTAATTATACAATCAAAAACAAATGGTAAGTACGTACATATGTACGTAAATCACAGTACTATATATACAGTTCTGGACTTCAGATCTTTTGGGGCACAGAAACTGCAGTTTAAATGTACCTCTACTGCACACTTTCAACACCTTAATTTCTCCGGTCAAAATTCCACCGGAATATTTCAAAACAACGGCAAAACCACATCCACAAATTAATCAAACATCTACACTTAGATATCTTATATATATAGATATAGATATAAAACCACCATTACATACATATAAATTATCATAATTAATCAACCAAACATATAACTAGTTCTAGCTTTTTTGTTGAACCCACCACCAAGATTCAAATCAAGCTCAACATGCATGTTTTTGTTATCATAATTACTAGTTTCTTGATTCATTTTCATGAAAGATGAGTCGCTAAACAGTTGATCCATCGATGTTACTACGTGGCATTTACTTGTGCTTGAAGTAACGCCGTATTTCTTTTTTGTTTCCTCCGGCGGAGACGGCGGAAACACCGACGGAATCTCGAAGTTGGTTCTGGCTTTAGCGCCTCTCAGCCGCCGTGCAGCGGCGTCGTACGCACGTGCGGCTTCCTCCGCAGTGTCAAATGTGCCTAACCAGTGTCTGCACCGTCCGATTCTGTCGCGTATCTCCGCCGACCACCGTCCCCACGGCCGTTTTCTTACGCCTCGGTAACTCTTTTCCGCCGGTGGGGATGAGTTTGAGTCTTTTGCTTCGACGTTTTGGATGGTGGTCACGGTGGCTGTGGTTGTTGGTTTTCCGAAGAGGACATGCTCGCCAACGACTGCAGCGATGCCTTCGAGTGCGTCGGAATTGGGTGGAAAGTGAGACTCCGGTGAACGGTTGTGATCGGAGAATGATTGGTATTGATGATTAGGTTGGAAGTAGGTGGTGTTCATTGTTTAATGTAAGATTGTGAGAAAGAGTTTAAGAGTATCAAGTGCAGTTGTACTAATGGCATCTTGAAGATGGCATGTATATATATACATGCGGTTTGCATGGGGACTGACAAATGTCTTTAAACCTTATGCTACATGGGAAGTTATTGTATTATTTCTCACTCAATTAAATACTTAAAAAGTAATCAAACATGAAATGATAAAAATAAACGAAATAAAATGAAATTGGGATGAAATTAAAATTTGAATTTGTGTCCGTGTTCAGAGATTATAATGAAATTAACACGATAGTTATGGTTTTGGGAAATTTAGAAATTTATGTTATACTTTTGTCGTGTTTATCGTGTTTTTAACATTTAGTAAGTAAAAAATTTGATATATTTGTTATTCTCGTGTTGTCGTGTTTATCGTTTTTTAATCGTGTCGTTTTCGTGTTAGCAAAATAAAGCACGCTTTGTGTCGTGTTGTTTTCGTGTTGAACGAATTCGTGTCGTGTTACCCAACACGAAACGATAGCACGATTTAACCTTAAAAGACCAGTGTCAATAATGACGCAACCGATACTATTATTTTTTGTTAAATTAAGTGCACGTTAGCTCACAATTTAACTGAAATTCAACTAACATATTCATGTTATTAATACTCATTCTCTTCAACCTTTTAACTCTTTCCCTAGCTACGTACGGGAAGAGTTTCACCAACGAACATCGATCAAAGAATGTGTGGTGCCTCTGGGAAGAAAGTCGTCGGCTGTGAGAGATGAAGAGGCCGAGGTCCCAACAACCGTTGGGACTGGTCTAATATATGATAGATAGTATTGTTATTTTTTACTAAATTCTTTTAGTTATCTTTTAATTTATTTGAATAATATAAATATCTAAATCAGTAGGGGTAAAATAGCAAATTCAGGGATACACAAATACTCTCCTTATGTCTTATGAGATAGAGACAAACCGAGTGAGACACAAATACTCTTAGTTCGATTCAGAGTACGTATTTGTTAGATCTCGTTATTTTAGACTCATATTAATCATATCTAGCCAATACAAATTTTGTATTAGTCTTTAAACATATAGGTTAAATGTTACTAATTCAAATTTATTCATTTAGTGGAATTATCAAGTAAGGAAAGAAACAGTCTAGTAACTTTGCAGAATAACATTTAAGCATGGCCACAGTAAGCAAATGTATTATTTGTCTGTGGATTTTAGGATTTATTTTCCTTAGAAATAATTATTCATTTCTACATTGTTTAGTTAGCTAATAAAAACTATTATACTTACATATTTTTAAAGTGTGTATTATTAATTAATTATTAGACAGTTATTTTGAAATATATGTGATATTATTTTATATTTATTTTTATCTATTAGGTGTACCATAGCGGACGTATGTTATCCTTATGACAAACTTTCATTTCAGTAAGTAGCGTTTGTTTTTAGTGATTATTATTTTCGAAATTTAATAACGAGCATTTCACGAGTTCACATATACAAAGATGACCTGTTTAATCCTATATAATTTTTAAAAAATAATTGCTTATATACATAGTAAATCTTCATCTCATTATAGTTTATATAATTTTCTACAGCATCTGATTTATCTTCATACGATACTAGAATATTTATTTATTTATCAAATAAGAATTAAGTGTTTAATAAATAAAGTTGAGGGCAATAAGTCTATTTGAATTATAGAATATAAACCATACAGTGTTTGTAAAACATACAGTGGTGTTCTAAATGACTTAACGTAAAATACTAGTATAAATTAGATATTATTAATGGACTTAACATTACCGTTTTATATTAATCTTTTGTATAATTAAAAATAATTTAGTTATAAGTACGAAGTATTTACTTTTGAGAGCAGTGAAGGGTATCAATTTAGAAGAGTGGAGCAATTTGGCATATACTCCCTCCGTCCCTTAATAAAGTTCCCATTTGTCTCAAAATGTTTGTCCCCAAATAAAGTTCCCACTTCTCAAATTGGAGGGACCCACTCAATAAAATAATATTATTACCATATACCCTACCACTAATTATCTCCTAAAAACACTTTCTCTCTCCAAAATAACCCTATATTTTAATCAACTTTATTACCAAGGACTAACCACTAACTATCTCCTAAAAACATGTGACCAAGAGAAATGAGAACTTTATTAAGGGACGGAGGGAGTAATAATTAAAATCAAATGGAAGAAAGATTTTGTTTATAGATTACGACGAGACCCACAATCCGTCATCTATGATCATTCACACACGATTGAATTTTCCTTCCCTTGAAATGACATAAATATCCCTAGAAGGCTCTTCCATTGCCAGCGGGACTCTAAAGAAAATGGATGGGGTATTTTTGGTAATTTAGAAAGACTGATTT
The DNA here is from genome assembly GCA_963853835.1 of Calendula officinalis. Lineage (NCBI taxonomy): Eukaryota > Viridiplantae > Streptophyta > Magnoliopsida > Asterales > Asteraceae > Calendula > Calendula officinalis. Next base: position 38,851,982 of record OY970828.1, read on the forward strand.
GAAGGGTGGATATGATCTCGAGATTCAAATTAACCCTGACCGTTGATTTAATTGGAACGTCAGGATTGCGTAAGGGTGGGATTTTGTTTTGACAGTTTTAAAGGGATGATTACTGCGTTTAACCGGGGGAATTTTCAGGTGCGAGGGAGGTGCAGGGATGTGACCGTGGGGTGGAACTGTGGAAGGTTTGTTTGATTTACGAGGTTATAAAAATGGGGGTGCATGGTAAAGATCGTATGTGCAGCAATTGATATCGATCTTCCCTCGGCTACGTCATCCTGTTTTGGAAAATTACTACGGATAGAAATCATCCTTTGTTAATGTTTTGTATGCTCAATTGCTCACGAGTCGCTAGAGTGTTAAGTTTAGTTGACTATATTATAAAACTTTGGCCTCTAACTAATTGGTCTAGATCAATTGGCCACCAAGGTTGCCTCGGGGGGTTTGTCTTCATTAGTTCTTGGGTTCAAGCCTTATTGAGGGTATTCCTCAGGAGATTAATAAGGATGTGAGGTTCATTCCCCTAAAAAAGGAGATATGTTTGAGGAATGCATACTGCCCCCTTGGATGTTACTGATATGTCAAACCATTAACCTACTAACTTGACATTAAAAAAAAAACCGTTGGACTTCACTTGACTTTGATAAACCTTTATTTTTAAGCTCGGCTCCTTTTTTACAAAAGAAAATGATCTTAAAATAGAGCTTCAGTATTGTCATGTTTTTAAACTTAAGTCTAAGTGTATATTAAAAAATAAAAAACTCAAACAAATAATAATTAACAAAAATGCTAGATTATAGTATGAATTAAATCAAAGAAATTGCAAATAAAAGGTATTATAATCAATTAACGCAATTCAACAATCATTTTCTACACCTATTAGGAACCTACAAAAAGAATTATAAACAATAAGTGGGCATTAATAATCTATTATTATTTTTTATGTTATATTAATTTTAATTCTCTTATAAAGATGTCAATTAGAGTGTCAATTAATATATTCTGGATTGGTAAAAATTTAAGCATTTAATGATAGATAAATAATATTTGTGTAAACTTATTTTCTAACTCAATAGATTAAAATAAATTATAAAATTAAATGATGATTTAAAAAAAGAAAACTAATAGTTTATACTTATCATTTGTGGTTGGGAGTAATATTATGTTAATAAATAAATGAAATTTAAATATCATATTATAAGCTCGAATTACTAACTTATGGTTGTTAAAAAATAGTTAGATATATATACATCCTCCGTATCAAAATAAGTGACACAAATTATCTTACACGTTTTTTGAGGTAAAAGATTAAAATAGAGGTTAAAATAGATTAAAGTACATAATTAGTGAAGAAGGGGTCCCACTTTTCTTGAATAAAGTGATATTAATGAGTTTTTAATAATAAAAGTAAGAGTATAAGGGTAATTTCACTTTATTAAAGTGGATAGTTAGTGGGTATGGGTCCCACTATTTTTGCCAAATAAAGAAAGTTTTTAAAGTGTGTCACTTATTTTGATACACCTTAAAATGGAAAGTGTGTCACTTATTTTGATACGGAGGAAGTAAATTAAATTTTGTGAAAAGGTAATTAAGAAGATAAAGTGAAGTCAAAATATAAAGTTGATTGGCAACTGTTACACGTGGAAGCATAGTGTGTTTTTGGTTCCAACACCAATTATAATAAGGGCATCCACATCGCTGCTTTCAAAACGCTTGCAAGCTACCTTTTGCAAGCCACGTATGAGAGAGAATTTCAAAATAAGAAACTCTATTTGCAATTCAAAGTGGATTTCTTTTCATTTTTTTAATAAAAGATCATCCTAATTTATTTATATTTTATTTTCAGTAAGCATATATTGAAAGGTTATGTAGCAGTAGGGTCAACTTTTAAAAGTGTGTTTGAATTGCACTGATGTAAAAATTAGTTGCGAAGCTGATGTGGCATAATTGAAATCTAAATGGTATTTCATGGATGTAGATGGCCTAATGCTTTACGTCAGCAGAATACGGAGTATATCTCAGTTACCTATTTATGAAGAAAATTTAAAGTGAAATGATCGGTCGACCAGGTTGAGCTATGACTTAAAAAACTGGTTTGAGATCATTTTAGCACCACTTAAAATATGTTGGTTGCAAGGTTGACCGTTAATATTTGTTTATTATTTATTTTAAGATACAAATTATTAGAAAATTTATGTAAATTTTTTTTGATAAAACTATTTAAAAAAAATCAACGGTTGTAGGCCTTCGTATAAAGGTTTGGCCTACGTATATGTTTGTATTCTAAGAAGTCCAAGAGTTTTGCATAGTCCTAAGAGATAAATTCTAGACATTGGATCAATATGGTCAAGATCAAATCTCTCACCTAAAGCCACCTACAGCCACCGCCGGCCGCCGCCTCCGGCCACCGCCCGCCGCCGCCCATCACGGTCGACCGCCGCCCATCGGCGGCGGCCGGCGGCGATGGCTGACAGTGAAGGTGCTGGTGGTAATGTGGGTGGTGGTGGTATTGATGTATTGAAACACATGTGTTTCACTAAAACACAGTAAATTACTTCGAAAGCACATGTGCTTCAGGTCACGAGACACATGTGTTTCAAGTAACTAAAAACATGACTTTCTAAACACATAGGGAACATACAAAGCACATGTGCTTCATTACTTGAAACACATATGCTTGGCTGTACATATACACCTCTTTATTTTCAAAAGACCTGTTATTAGTGACGCACATGTGTTCTAACTTACAAACACATGTGCTTAATTACTTGAAACACATGTGCTTGGTTGTACATATACACTTCTTTATTTTCAAAAGACATGTTATTAGTGAAGCACATGTGCTTACAGCTTACAAACACATGTGCTTCATTACTTGAAACACATGTGCTTGGCTGTACATATACACTCATTTATTTTTAAAAAAACATGTTATTAGTAAAGCACATGTGCTTCTAGCTTACAAACACATGTGTTTTATTACTTGAAACACATGTGCTTGGCTGTACATATACACTCCTTTATTTTCAAAACACATGTGTTTCAAAAGGCGAAACACATGTGTTTAAAACACATGTGCTTCCAGTCACGACCACCACCACCGGTCACCACCGTCGGCGACCACCTCCAGCGGCGGCGGGCGGCCGGTGACGGTGGTGGTAGCTAACAATGAAGGTGCTGGTGGTAATGGGGGTGGTGGTGGTATTGATGTATTGAAACACTTAAGGGTCACACTGGTGAGTGCATGTAATACGAGCAAGATAAACAATGATACTACGAAGAGGATTGATTCATAATAGTCATTATGAGTCAGTTAAGTATTAAGTTAAGTTTAACTTATTACTAGATTAGTTTAACTTACTAATTAATACAAGTAGTTGTACATTTACTAGTTGAGTAAATATACAATGTATTAATTACAGATTATCCATGATATGATTTAAAGCTATTTAATCACATAGTAATTGGATAATATTGTTGTATGAATTATATAAAGGTTATTATATAATTAATTAATAAGAGTATAAATACAAGTATATAATTCGTGTATATGGGTACCGAATTATTAGTGTATTAATACTACACATTTAATAGTTAAGTGCAACAATAATAAACTAGTTAAACTATAAGGGATGGAAGTGTAAAAGGATAAGTTTAATTAAGAGATTAATCTTAATTAAACTAGAAGGGGCCTAAGTGAAAGTCCTTCTATTATAAATAGAAGGCTTAGGGATCACTTATGGGGTTACACCATTAAGCCGAAACCCTAGCCCCCTCACTTCCTCAATTCCGCCGAATAGAGCAAGACACCAAGTCTTGGTGTTCTTCATTCTTCGTGTTCTTCAAGTATTGAAGAACAAGTTCATTGCTTAGATCAACTAGAAGATCACTCGATTTGTTCATCATCAGTGGATCTATCTTAAGCAATCAACAAGGTATGTTTTGGGAAAACCTTTTCTCCCTTCTCCCCTCTTGGACGAATTCGACCAAAGAACCCTTGGGTTCTTTGGTTGATGGTCGAACGAACCACACAAGCTTTATGTGTGTTCGAGTTCTTCGTACAAGGTTTCTTTCTTGTTAATCTAATCTAGATTTCCAACATCCCAATCCTTTAGGGTTTAAGGATTAGGTTTAATCCCAGTTCCGCTTTTAGGGATTAAATCGGCTTGTTGGTTTTAACCGGTCAAGAACAAGTTATGTTCTTGGTCAGCATGGTTCGAACCAAGTAAACTAGGAGTTGATCATATGGGTCGATCAGTTGCTAGATGCATATGAAACCCTACATGTGCTTCATTACTTGAAACACATGTCCTTGGTTGTACATATACACTCCTTTATTTTCAAAACACATGTGTTTCAAAAGGTGAAGCACATGTGTTTCAAACACATGTGCTTCCAGTCACGACCACCACCGCCGGCGACCACCTCCTGTGACAACTCGACATTTTGGGTATGTTACTATTTTTAATTTCTTACTTTCTATATTTAGAAAGTTTCTATATTTAGAAACTTTCTTATTTCGTAACATTTCTAATTTTAGAAAGTTTTTATTTTTAGAAACTTTCCTCGTTTCCTATTATTTCTGATTATAGAAAGTTTCTATTTTTAAAAACTTTCCTCATTTCATATCATTTCTACATTTAGAAAGTTTCTAAGTTTAGAAACTTTCCTCATTTAGTTTCATTTCCACTTTTGGCATCCAAACACATAACTAGTTCACCGAACATTTAACATTTTCACCATACATTAGTGTTTGACTATTTTAGTCAACACAACATTTTATTTCATTTGTGGTGACTTCATTTCCCAAGAACATTTCTAATAATGATATTTAAGAAATATCTAATCGATAAATCAAATTAATTAATTAAACGTGAGTCGTAACGAATTCTATTTCAAACCGACACATCAAATGTTGTCCCGACCTCTTAGTGGCCGAACCCCATTCTTGGCCACCATAATTTCGTCCAAACCACCCTTGATGGTGTGGTTATCTTCATTTTAAAGTGTAAAGCTTTATCCTTATCTCCTTGATCATTAGCGTTATCCTAATTTGAAACAAGTCCTAGTTGTAGTCAAACTCCTATTGGTAACCCTAATCCTTGAACACTATAAATAGAACCCTCAAGCCTCCTTCTTTCCCTTGTTGATTTCGTCCCAAGCATCCCCCCAAGTCCTGAGTTTTGTTTCGGCCTCAAGCAAACCCGAACCCCTATTCGTTCGTCCGATCCCATCATCATCTCCATTCGGGTTTCTTGCTCGTTTGATCCAAGGTGTGATACCAAAACCCTTATTTCTCTTTCCTTCTTCCTTGCTTGTTTTATGATTCGAACCCGAGACCATGGCCCTAGGCCATATGGTCTCGGTTAGACACTAAAAACTGAATCACACATGCAAGCATGCGTACGGTAATATGTGTGTGTGTTGAGTTTTCATTATTCTCTAGAATTGTTGTTGATCGATTGTTTTGATGCCTTAAACCCTAGATCTAACTTTGTTGTGACCTAAACCCTAGATCTAGCCAAACAACCCCCTTAGAACCGGATCTAGTCTCAAACCCGTAGGGTTTGGCATTCGGCCAACCCTAGACCAAAACCCTAACTCTAGAACGAATACTATCAAACCCTAGTTGACCGTTTGACCACCATTGACCCGAAATCATGTAAACCCTAACCCTAAATTGGAACCCTAAACCTAACCGGACACTAGATAAAACCCTAGTTGACCAAATGTTGACTATTTGTCTTTTGTTGACCATAGTTTGACCCACAAGTGAAATCGGGTCAAGGCATGTGCTTGACCCAACCGATCGACCCCAAACCCAAATACCTAATCGGGCCAAGGCCCGTACTTGGCCATTTCGAGATATCTTAGTCCATCGGGCCCAAACTTTAGTTGGCCCATTGGTATGCAAGCCCATTTGAACCAAAGCCCAAACCTTTGGCCCACTACTTAACCAAACCGAACCCAATTGGGCCCAAACCCAATCCATGGCCCAACCTAATTGGACCTAAGCCCAACATGAGGCCCAAGTGGCCCATCTAGTAGCCCATTAGGCCTATTAAACCCATTAGGCACATTAAGCCCATCTAGGCCCATTAAGCCTAACCCAAACCCATTTCATTTCATTTCATTTCATTTCGAAGCCCATTTCATTTCATTTCGAAGCCCATTTCATTTCATTTTATTTCGGTCCATTAAGGCCCAGTAACTCTAATTCATACGATGTCACAAAACATAAAACATAACGCAAATCATATATCATAATCATTTATTTATAGATCGCATGTGCGTTAGCTTAGTGTTAATTAGATTATTATTGCGTTTAGGCGCTAGGAGTCTTTGAAGAGATTCTTTAAGGTTTATCAAGAGCTAAGCTTTGCCCAGGTGAGTCTACAGACCCCTTTTACTCTTTTACTGTTTTATAAACTTTGGGGTGGAAAACATAAACACAATTGCTACTGTTTTACTACGACTGTACAACATCTTTACATTTTCATTATCGCGTTGGCATGGCAAGCAATTATTATACCGGACCAAGGTTTGCCAGCAATCATTAACTAGTGGATCTAGACCATGGATATGCAGATAGTACTATTGGCTGACACTCATCCTCCCAACATTATTTGATCACTACTTGGTATATCCAAGACATCTTTCGGGAGTGTATATCCATAAAATTAAGAACGATAACATACTGGAGTTGAAGTGTTGATTGTGGACTTAGGGGTTGGTATATTAACTCAATAGACTAGCTACCTGTTGGGGATAACAGTTCATGCGATGTCAAACATAACTACTTGTTCAACACTTTTTCACAAACAAAACAAGTAGTTGTAGATCTTCTACAATTACACTTTACTTTTTATATCCACTTCTCATATCATATGAGTGTTGAACCTTATACTTTTTTAGTCATAAACTTATTTTCATAACAAACATTTTGGGTAGCAAACACTTTACTTTTCATACAACATTAACCCTGTGGATTCAGTCAACATTATTTGTTGACCCCCTTTTACTTATGTTTTTCCAGGTGAGTAAGTGCACAGTGAGACTGGAGGATATGAGCAGTGAGATTGTCGTGAGTCATGAATAAAACAATAAGTTTACGAACAATCACTTCATTTTCAAAACTTACTATTTTTAGTAACTACTATTTTTGGAAACTTTCCATTTTTAGAAGGTAAACCATTTTTCATTATGTTATTTACCTGGTTGTTTGTTTACTTAATTTTTTCTATATAATCATGAACATTACATCTCCGTTTTTCCGCAAAACATTTTAAATGAATTAAAACTCATTTTTGGCGGGGTATGACACCTCCAGCCGCCGTCTCCGGCCGCCGGAGTTGGGTGGGGTATTGATGTATTGAAGCACATATGTTTGTAATGGTGGTGGTGGTTTGAATCTTGATCTTGGCCATTGACTTTTTCTTGATCCAAGGGCTAATAATTATACCTTGGGACTAGATAAAATTAATAGACTACCTTGGACATTTACCATGTTTTGATATATATTATTGAGAAATCTTAATGGTAGTTTATGTTTTTTGTGAAGTCTTAAATAACAAATTTCAGTGTTTAGACCAATCAACTTTTAAATCACCATCATCACCACTACATGTGGCAATACATTGATACTACCACCACCACCACCTCATATGTATTAAAGCACATGTGATTGCACACCGCCGACCACCACCGCCACTAACCTCTACCGACTACCATTTCCACCACCAGCAAAAGTCACTTGTTTTTCACCCAAAGCTACAAAAGATAGAAAACAAATTAGACCAAAGGCAAACCAGAGAGTCCAAAATGGTATGAGAAGAAGCTTATACAGACAAAGCTCGTATGCAAACCAACCAGAAAAAATCGAGGAAGAAGAAGCCCCTAAAACAAAGCAAGGGCAAAACTATAAATGGTCGACCTTATCATTGTGATTTACGCGAGCTAGCCGTTGTCGTGGTCGATTTCAAACTTTCCCTTGACTATCTGATAACCTAATGAATGATCAAACTCATAGTCTTTTAAAAATCATTAATAAGCTTTTACCACTACTTCCCATCATATCCAGATGTTCAAAACAAAATATAATATTGAACAAATAATTTTTCAATTCGGCTTTAAAAGAAGCCCAATAGTAATTGAACCTTGTGTTTTCAAACATGGACCATTTTACTTTCCATGTTTGTAAATTGATTTTGCCTTAATAATAATAACAAAAATGGTAAACATTGATTTAATGGTAATGATTAAGAATTTTTTGACTTAAAATAATTGTAAATTAATTAATAGAAAACCAACATCTTGAATTTTATTGAATACATAATTGTACATAAATCATTTTAATTAGATCATTGCCCGAACAAATCCCTAATAATAATAACTAATTTCGAGCACTACAAAACTTGGATTTTTTAATTTCTTAATTACATAAGTTAAATGTAAATTACATGTTTAAAACTAACATTCTAATTCGAATTATCAAATCTGCAACAACCACTTTGACGAAATTACATGCTTACACCCAACATTCGTAATGACGAAATTACATGTTTACAACCAACATTCGTAATGACGAAATTACCCTCGCCATAAATAAACTGTAAACACAACAAAAAAACTAGACCCAACATGCTCCTAACTCGATTTCTTCCCATCAAGAACATGCAAACATTCAAACATAATCTCAACCGCACGATCCAATTCCTCCTGAGAGATAATCAACGGTGGGACAACTCTAACAACATCTCCTTTCCCAGCCGTCAAAACCAAAAGACCAGAATCCCGACAAGCGTCCACAAGCGGCGTTGCAGAAACATTCAATTCTATCCCAACAATCAAACCAAACCCTCGTACTTCCTTCACGTGTGAATTCCTTCCTATTCTTTCCTTCAACTTTTCCTTCAAGTAATCCCTTTTTTTAGTGACGCTTGATAGAAATGTCGGGTTTGATATTTTGTCAAAGACGGTTATTGCAGCAGCACAGACAAGGGGCCCGCCTGCAAACGTGCTCCCGTGGTCCCCGTGACTGATGGCGGCGTTTACTCTTTCGGTTACTAATGTAGCCCCGATTGGTAAACCGCCAGCCAGCGGTTTTGCAAGTGTCATTATATCTGGGGTTACATCATAAGCTTCGTGGGCCCATAGGTAGCCCGTTCGGCCCAACCCACATTGAACCTACAGTTAGAAACATAAACGGGTAGTTTAGTTCGTAGAAAAGGACAAAATACGTTTTAGTACCTTGAACTTGGCTGACCGGGTCTTCTACTGCCCTGAACTATTAAAGGTGCATCGTGGTACCATGAACTTGACAAAATGGTCGATTTATTACCCTGACTCACTAATTTGGTCTTGTTTTCTCCAAGGTTGTATGTATCACAACAAGGACAAGGCTATGACTGGAGCTTCCAAGCAGAAGAGCATACTCAAAATCAAGCTCTCATGGCCTTTACTGACAACAAAACTGAGGTAAAACCTAAACCTTGTACTTCTGAATGTGCTAAAATTGTTAAAAACTTAGAAAAAGAAAACACTAAATTAAATGAAGATTTAGCAAAAGCAGTCAGAAGAAATCATGAGTTTGATAGTGTGATTGCTGATCAAGAACATCAAATAAAGGTGTACAAGATGATTGATCAACGGATCAAGGAAGAATTGCTTCAAGCTGTGGATGAGAAAGAGTTCTATGAAACAAAAAATAAAGAACTAACAAGTAAATTAGAAGAATGTCAGCTTGAAATTGAACAAAATAAATTAACAATTAAAAAGTTTGAAAGAAGCACTAAAATTCTAGATGAATTAACTAATAATCAAACTACAGAAAAGGTTGTTCATGGGGTGGGATATCATGCTGTACCACCTCCACATAAATTCATTCCTCCACTTAAAAACAGTTCAGAAAGAATCATTAATGAATTAAAAACTGAAAATCAAACTGAATCTAATACTGAAACATCTGAATCAAATGATTCTTCTGATGATGAGCAATCAATTGAATTTACAATATCTCAAAGTGAATCACCAAAATCAATTGATACAAGTTTTCACACAGCTCAAAGTCCAAATGAATCTCCCAAATATAATGCAGATAATGTACCAAAAATTTTAACAAGGGGGAATGAAAGAAATAAAAAACAACTCTTAGACCAAAGAATACCTGAAGGTGCTAAAAATAAGAAATTAAGATGTGTTATATGCAATAAAATGAACCATTTAGCAAAGGATTGTCACTTCAATCCAATAAACTGCAAATAGTTAAAAGAATTTAAAATTTTTAAACAAGGATCAAAAACTCAAAAGTTAAAAAATACTACTGGTCCTTCAGTAGTAAATACAATCAAAACTCAAATTGCTGAAACTCCAAGATTTGGAAGAAGTGCACCAAGATTTGTGCAAAACAGAAGAGTTGGCAGCCCAAAGAACAGCAATTACTTCAAGAACAATGGAAAATCCAATCAAAATAAACAATATTTTAAATTTTCCAACACCAGTAGAAACTCTAACAAATTTACTACTGGTGTTAACCCTAATTATAATGCTGTATGGTACCAGTACAAGAATACTACTGGTAAAAACCCTAATTTCAAAAATACTACTGCTCCCAAAACAATTCTTCATAAACATAGATCTTTAGGCTCAAGAATAGTTAGTTCTTATCTGGAATAAGCATATACAAAACATAAAATTGCGGAATTAGATAAACAGTTTTGTATAGCTAAACAAGGTTTCATCATCATCTTTATATACAATGATTACTAAAAGCCCCAATTCTACATATAAATATGTAGAACGGTTTTTGGTTAACAGGATCATACGACCTTGAGGCTTAGGTTACACACACGAACACGTTAAAACGTGGGTTCCAAGAACATCTAATTCTATGTCATTAGGTTTCTTTATATACTAGAAAACCTAAGACTTACAAGGAAAAGATAATACTAAATCTTTTAAACTAATAAAGATATACTGTATCTTTTTACATTAATGATTATCTCCTAAATCTTTTTCAAATCTTGAACTTTATATCATCGACTTAGGTCCTTGTAGTTTAGTAGTTTTGACATAATCAAATCTTTAATGAATATTAATAATAATATTCCTAACAATCTTCCCCTATTTGATTTGACAAAACTTATAGAATTAGCTAGGAATCTTCAAGTCTCTTCCCCTTTTTGACATAATCAAATACGAATCCGAGAAACTTGAACTTCCCCTTGAATGATCAACACTTTTTCTTCCCCTAAAAGTGTGTTATCATTCTTGTGTTCTTCAAGGCTATATCAATTACATTGAAAACCAACTATCTTCTATTTGAAGTTGAAGTAGAAACTCAAACTAAGCATCACATTCCATCTAAATATAGTAATTAGCAACGTCATATCTTGTATGAGGGACATCTTGGTCTTCAATCAGATCTTTTCGTTAAGATTCTGTTGAATTGCATTTACATCTTTACATAACATCTTATGTAGTAAGACTTTCAACTTCATCTTCAAATAAAATATAATCAATTATCTTCTGTAATCAATTGATAAAGATCAAATATGTAGCAAATAAAAACTTTCCTTTATCTTTATCATGCCTTCAACCTGTGTGAATAATGTGATTCGTTTCACATTATTATCAGATACGATCAATAAACCGTGGTATGGAATGAGCATGGTGTGTGACATGCTTTCCAAAATATGATGTATCAGTTGTATGGAAGAAATCAGTAAAAAAAAAATTTAAAATTTTTGGTTAGTACTGATTAATACTGATCAGTCAACGCATCAGTATTAAATTCGGACAGCCAAGGATCAGTAGTAAAAATTGAATTCCTACTGATCAGTAGTAGAATCGAAATTGTGATCAGTAGTAAACATAAACTCCTACTGATCAGTAGTGTTTAGTTGCAGTAGTAATTTGATAGCAGTAGTAATTTGCTTTACTACTGACCAGTAGTAATCGGGACTTTTAAGATCAGTAGTAAAAAAAATTGATTGAGGTTTTCCCTTTAATTGTTTTCTCATATCATATGCATCTTCTCCATCTGCATAATACTTGGCCTCCATATCATGAATCTCGTGCTTCACGAGGAGATCAGTAGAAAAAGTGATGGATTTTCTTTACCCTTTTCTTTAACTTTTCTTTTTAGAAAAACCTTTTGCTGAAACTTCTAGAGCTTCTTCTAGGTCAAGCTGTGCTGAAACATCTCTACCAATACGGTCACTAACAACGAGACTTGCTTTCGTTATATCACGCATTACGATCTCGTTTTCCCAAGACATCTACACGATTCTGAATGATTGACGATTAACAACTCTGGAGAAACAATAATTATATTGATAATATTTGGGATTGCACTCGATTGTTGTTGTTCTGAGATGTGCATTGAAATCTAGAGTAACCAGAGATGTTTGCGAAAGTGTGGCGATGATTATCAGGGTTTTTGTGAATATTGGGGGAAGGGATAGGGCACGATTTGCAATTTGAAGATCTGCAGATATGGTGTAGGCCCGCCTGGAATTATCCACAAGATCTGAACCACCTTGAGATGGTTCTTGGATGAACCGAACAGCTATTCCCACAAGGGTACGAACGTAATTTTTTCGATAAAACAATGGTTTCTATAACACCGTATATAATAGGCAACAGCAATTGCAATATCTTGATCCTTGTTTCATTCCAGATCTGAGCCACCGTGCTCTGATACCAATTGTGAAGATCGAACAACTCTTCATAAACATAGATCTTTAGGCTCAAGAATAGTTAGTTCTTATCTGGAATAAGCATATACAAAACATAAAATTGCGGAATTAGATAAACAGTTTTGTATAGCTAAACAAGGTTTCATCATCATCTTTATATACAATGATTACTAAAAGCCCCAATTCTACATATAAATATGTAGAACGGTTTTTGGTTAACAGGATCATACGACCTTGAGGCTTAGGTTACACACACGAACACGTTAAAACGTGGGTTCCAAGAACATCTAATTCTATGTCATTAGGTTTCTTTATATACTAGAAAACCTAAGACTTACAAGGAAAAGATAATACTAAATCTTTTAAACTAATAAAGATATACTGTATCTTTTTACATTAATGATTATCTCCTAAATCTTTTTCAAATCTTGAACTTTATATCATCGACTTAGGTCCTTGTAGTTTAGTAGTTTTGACATAATCAAATCTTTAATGAATATTAATAATAATATTCCTAACATTGTAAAAATCGGTCGGCAGTCGACCACCATCAAGCGATTAATCGGCCTCGGCGACGATTAATGGGTTTCTAGGCGGGTAACATAAAATACTAAATAATTTATTTTCATATAAATAGATATTAGCAATATCCTAACAAAATGATTAATTAGTCAATAACCATGCAAAAAAGTTAACAATGTTCAAAATAAAAACCTTAAGTCCATAACAAAATAACTAAATTAGTCAATAAAAGACCTAAAATTGATTTTTAAATTTTTTAAGTTTAAAATGCGTTGACTTCGACCAATTAGGACCGATTACTAGGTTGGCCGCCGAGTACTGCCTAGGCGACCCCCTAGAGTGATATTTACAACACTGGTTTTATCACTTGATTTGCTTCTATTATCAATATATTGAGATTAAAATGTATTTTGACCTTGTAGAAATAAATTTATAGGAAATAGAATTTTACCTCATCAAAAACCAGCAAAGATCCAGCTTTATCACAAGCAACACGCAACGATTTCAAAAACTCTTTTGTAGCACTATATATTCCACCTTCCCCTTGAATCGGTTCCACAAAAACGGCAGCAATTTTACCACTCGATATTAATTCTTCAGCAGCATTAATATCACCATATTTTAAAAAAGTAACACCGGGCATCACGGGCTCAAAAGGTGTTCTGTAATGTTGTTTGCTGGTTAAAGCAAGTGAGCCAATTGTTCTTCCATGAAAACTGCTGGTGAAGGAGATGAATTCAGTAGGTGGGTTGGTGTTGTTAGGGTTTGAATGTTTTTGAAATTTTCTTGCGAATTTTATGGCGGCTTCATTTGCTTCTGTTCCTGAGTTTGAGAAGAAAACACGGTCTGCAAATGAACTTGCTACAAGACGTTCAGCAAGATTCACCTGCAACAGATCAACATATAATTCATAATTTTGTAATTAGAACTTATCATTACAATTCAAGAACTAAAAATGCAATTAAAATGTCGTACAGCAATAATATAACAATTCATCTTCAAACACTCAATAGCAACCAAAATCAGCAATAGAAACCCTGAATAAAAGCTTTCAAATCAGATAACATGGAATCAAACCTGAGGAAGGGTGTAATAAATGTTGCTAACATGCGCAAGCATCTTAGCTTGATCAGTGATTGCCTGAACCCAATCCGGATCCCCATGGCCCAAAGCATTGACAGCAATACCCGAAGTGAGATCAATATACTCTCGCCCTTCACTATCATACAATTTACAACCCTTGCCACTTGTGAGCACGACCGGAGTTCTGCCGTACGTCCCGACAATTACTCGTTTATCAGCTTCAATCACGTCTTCCTTGCTAATCGATTCCGTTTCCACCGCCGATATAACGTCCGTTAGCTGTGCTCGTAATTCGGTCCTACGAGAATTTGGGAGATGAATGGAGCATCTAGCAATAGCAATTTGGGGGTTTACATTGAGACGGTGATGATTGATTGCTGGAAATAATGAGTTGCTCAAAATTGAACTCATTATGGCAGAAGAAAGTAGCTGTTGCTTGCTAGGGTTATCTCAATCCAATTAATAAAAATAACAAAGTTCAAATTTAAATGCATAACAAACCAACCTTACTTAATTCAAAAAAACAAAAGCAAATAAACCAACATTAAAAACACATAATAAAATCCTGACAATTCTTCAACTATTCAGCTTCAATGTTGTCTAGTTTCATATCCATTACATCTTTAGTAAGTTCTTCAAGCTCGATGTGTGTATTTCCTGCATTTAAAATAAACAATGAAATACTGATTAAACTTTGGACGTTGTGTCCAATACATACACCATTACTAGAAGAAATCAGAAACTGACCCATATCTTTTGTGGTCATCTTAATACATGTTTTTTGATGACGAATTAGATTACCAGTGCCACTTGAACTTTCAGTGTTATATTTTTTACCACAGCTTTTACACACACAATATACAGGCTGGCCTGGTTCTTGTTTGAGAAAAATAAATGATTTCCAAACTTGTGAAGTAAGCTTTCTTTTTTTATGTGTTTGTGAGGTTTGGACACCTTCAGGTTGTGCTTCAGGTACCACCTCTTCAACAAAATCATCACGTTCACCATCGATATGCAATTGATTGACATTACCTGCATCCATAATTCAAGTCCTTAAAAGAACCTGAATCATAACATAAATGAATAACTTTATATAGAAAAATTATATAATATAATTGAATACGCTTGAAAGATTTTGATTTCCGAAGACATCAAGATAACTGATCTATAACTATTTTTGAATATAACTTGACACAAAGAGGATTGCGTGATGATATACTAATGAAACTCAAACCCCTACATGTACAAATACTGCTAATTGAAAAGCCGTCTACAAAACCCTTGAAGGTTAGAATACTACCTGCAAAGCAATGCCGATGATGCTGATAATGGCCGAAAGTCAAATCACGGGGGAAATTGAAATCACATGGAATGACGAAGTAGCTATTCTAATTTATAAAGAAATTGTGCCAAAAATTGAGACTATTAATCAATAATCCTTGCACCTCCCAAATTTACAACCAATTAGTTTGGGAAAATATTCTAAAATTTAATTGCTTGAAGGAGGAATTCAATTTTGAGAGGTCAAAGAAATGGAAGTAAGTTAGGAGACATAACTAATTAAGGGGTTTCGTATATTGTATTATTGTATTATTTATGGTAATGGTATTCAGAATTATATATTTTTTTTAAAAAATATTTACAAATTAAATGGGTTGGCGGGTCGACCCGGGTTTACATAAGACAACCCGAACCCGACTTGATTTATAAACAGGTTGGATGGGTCGACCTGTTTTTGACCCGAACTCATTTATGATCAACCCAAACCCGACCTTTTCCGTGTTGGGTTCGTGTCGAGTTGCGGGTCGTGTCAATAATTGACACCCCTAATATATATACTCCATCAACTATAGATGGAGTTGTTGTGCAGCATACAAACGAATATAACCCAAAAATATCTTTAATCACCCAATATGGTACTTCGGTGCTTCAACCACTTCCACGACCTACACAAGAATTAGAGGTAACTCGTCTATTTACCTAAATTCAGACTTACAACTACTTACTGTACAATCATAAATTCTGTGTTAACTAAAATTTTGTTTTTCCTCTTTCAAAGGTTTTTGATGGATACGAACCTGTTGAAAACTTTAAAGACCTCTGGAATCCACATTTGTGGTACAAATGCAAATTTGTTCGCGTTGAATTTGTTTGGCTTGACATCAAACATAACAAACTATATTTGTTCCTGCTTGACAGATTTGTAAGTTCCTACTAATTAAGATACTATTTTTTTGTTTTTGGTTTTAACTACTAATCATTTATTTTCAAAGACACAAATTCGCAGCCATTATCCCCCACATCTTATTTTCTGCATACCAAAACCGAAAACTAGAAGGCGGCGTCTTCTCTTAAAAGTATTTCAAAATTGATTACACCGATGTCGAATCCTTTCCTCGCTTCAACAACTATAGCTTTATTCGTAATGAATGGGCAATAGTATTTAACACTAAAACCGAGTTTGCCGAAACTACGAATGGAGAAGATGCCTGGTTCCCCAAGTACCCGTTGGTCAAATCTCCGACATGGCTATTGCAGGATCAAACAACTCGACAAATGTTGATTGGTACGTCTACGTTACATTTTTAGATGTTTTACTTTAAAGTAATAATATTTTACTATTTTTCGTAATTGATAAACATTTCACAGACGTTGCTGGAAACTGTACGGAAACGCGTTTGACTATCGTAATATCTTATAATGCATTTATGACTTCTAAAAAGGGAAGGTCTTAAACTCTTAATCCTTTATTTCTATTTCAGGAAGGTCTTAAATATTGAACATCAAAATAAAAGCAGGAGCAAGGGATCGAACACAGGTAGAGTCCTACACAAAGCAAGCGTCAAGCCACCTCCACTGCACCAGTTTTTGTTATAACTCCGCCCTTACTTACTATGTTCTTTTTGGTTCATATGCCACCCAATGAATTTATAACCGACCAAACAATTAATGCCCCTACTTTTAAACGGCCCAACAATTAATGCTTCTAATTTTAAACGACCCAGCAATTATGACTCTTAATTTTATACGACCCAACAATTTCCTCACTAACAATACACGTCTTTCCCCAATAACGAATGAAGAACCTTTGAATTTCGTCATAAACTCCCCCAAATCAACCTCTAATTTTAGGAACTTATAACGTTTTGAAGAGTAAAGCAGATACATAATATGGAGATTGTCTCCTTTCCATACGCCATCACAATTGGTCTTTCAGACTCTTACTGAACGTATCTTCTCCGATCAGGTGCTTTCTTAACCATTAATTGTGTTAAGTTTTTGCAGTATTTATTTCTCAGCTGTAAATATTGAAACTACTTTGTTCTTGGTTTATCCTTGAATTTGTTTCTATTTCGTTCTTTCTACTCGTGCAGGTGGTTTAGGTATTAATCTTGCAATAGCAGATACAATCATCATTTGTAAATTCTGATTGGAATCCTAAATTTTTCAACATTTGGTAAATTTTATATTCTTATTTTGATGATATTTACTGAATTGTCTAGGCAATGAGCAGAGATCATAGAATCGGACAACATGACGTTGTTAATATATATAGGTTTGTGAAAAGCAAGAGAGTTGAGGAAGATATCTTGCAACATGCAAAAATAAAATGGTATATAAATTAGTTATTATGTGTTTTTGTTTAAGTAGGCTTTATTTTGTTATATTTAGATAGTTTGGTTGCAGGTACTTCAGTAGTTGACCATTTGGTAATTCAAAATCTACATGCTAAAGGAAAGTTGGAAACAAAGAAGCAAAACAAGGAATTTCATTTGACAATGTATTGTTGATTAGAAACTATATTGGGTTTTTGAAGCAGTTATGTAATTCAGTTTTATCATGGTTTTAGAACTGAGTTATCAGCTATTTTGAGATTCAGGGCAGATTAACTTTTTAAAGGACAGACCCTGCACAATTTAGTCCGGTAGCTGAAATGCTGATAAGACAAAGGACTGCTCCTATTAATGAATTTGAAATCTCATAAGATGGTTCTTCTGATACATGGCATATTGAAGGAGCTGGTTTGAAATGACTAAACGGAAGTAAGTTTAAATTACTAATTTGTAATTAAGATTATTATTAATTATTAAAATTAATATTATTTCTGTATGGGTCATACAATTAATCACCTTTTTCAAAAAACTTAATATATTTTTTAACTTGTTTGCAGGCTCAACTTTTTCTTCTTCCAAATTAATCACCTTTTTGAAAATAGACTTTGGATCCGTTTAAGATAAAAAAAAAAGGTTTAATCGTTGACGGCGTTTACACAGCAAATGTGGTGTAGCGAGAAGTCTTACATGATGAATAATATACGTTAATTCATCGCCATGTCTGAACTTTTTTTTTCAAAACATGTAATTTAACAAATTTTAAACGCCGATAAGTTTTCAATGTAGTCTTTATCCATATTTCATTCTCAACTATCAGTCATTTGTATAATACTCATTATAAAATAACATGTAAACGAACACCATCAACATCGTCGCGGAGAAGATGTATCAGTGTACCCGCCACCTCATTGCGGGTACCCTACTATGTATCAAAACATGTAATCGAACAGCTTTTCAACGCCAATGCTAATTATTACCTTTTTTCCTCTATTTTATACACAATTTTTATGCTTATGTACTGTATTCGTTATAAAAATATGTAACCAATGGACTTTTAATCGCCAGAAATATGAAGTTCGCAGCCCGCCGCATCGCGCGGGTTTTAACCTAGTATTCAAAAATAAGTGTGATACACTACTTAAAATATATGATATATTTTTATAATTCATTTTATTTGATAATAGAAAGTAGTATTAAAGTCACTAATTATTTACTTGAATAATATTAAATAACTCATTTACTCTTATTTTTACTTTTAAATATTATTAACTTCATTTTTAATATTATCTCCATATTATAATAAGTGATATATTTTCCATTTTAAACGATTTCAAAATAAGTTATACACTTTAAAAATTATTTTATTTAATAAAAGAAGTAAGATTTATCCCCTGCTAACTATCCAATTTAAGATCGTGAAATAACATTTTTACTCATACTCTTACTTTTAAACATCACTAATATCATTTTATTCAAATGAGTGAGATTTATTCTTTACTAACTATTAACTTTAATCAATTTTAATCTTTATTATAATTATTTGCCAAAATAACCATGAAACTCATAATATATTACTTATTTATTATGACACCTAGGTAGTATATTAAATATTTAAATTGTTTTGTTAGGTATCTATATCGTGTTTAGTTTGAGACCCAAGGAAAACCAACCATTGTTTAATATCATAGGTTTATCCAATAACTTGTCAATAACCAAAAACGTCAAAGCATTTTATACAACATAGGGTGTATAAATCTAAAACTAATATATTATTACCCTAGCCTAAAGTGCCAGGATTTGGAATATAAAATTTATAGTGTTTAGTTTAATAATATTGATATTTAGTGTTGTTTGTGGCTTAAGTTCATAAGTTTAAGACATGTTTTATACAAAATTAGAGTAGAACTAAGAATTATTAGAAATTTATTTCCTTTTTAAATATACATATACACGTGTTAATTTTAAACAAAACTTGCACATATTATTTTTATTTTTTGTTATTACAAGCTAAATCATAGTACATATTTTTTATGAATTGCAGATTAAAAATACGTATAAATATTAAAAAATATGCTTTTAATTTTGCATTTTCAAACAAGAAGTAAATAATTTTCAAACAATCATACCGAAAGTCGGGCCCATTCATACAATCCACACGAAGTATAAATTACAAATCGAACATTTAAACGTCGAAACAAATAATCAAAAAAACAATAAAGAAAATGATTAGACTAAAACCCCTGTTACTTCTGCTAGTAACGGTGGTGTCTTCCTTAGCGGTGGTTGACGGCGGCGCTGGTCAAAATTCGTCAATGATTTTGGCTGAAAAGAGAACGAAACGGAAAGACCCGATGAACGATTTTAGATACTACATTGGTGGATGGAATATTAGCGACGATCATTATTTTTCAGTAAGCTTTCTATATCGCTATTGTTTAGAACGATTACATACGAATGGGTCAAATTGGGTAATGATTTATACCAAACGGGTCGGGTCAATTATCTATGGTCCGTTTTTTATTCTTTTTTGTAATCTTTTTTTTGTTTTGTTTTATGCAGTCTGTATCATACTCTGCTTCTCCCCTGTTTTCAATTGCTGCGTTTTGGTTTGTGGGATTTGGTGTATCGCTGCTCATAATCGGTTGTTGCTATTGTTGTCGCCGGAAAAGCCCGTTCGGCTATTCTAGAGCTGCTTCTGCACTCTCGCTTGTTTTCATCACTCTTTTCACCATTGCTGCAATGTGAGCAACTACTTTTGGCTATGGTAAAATGGGCGGGTTGGGTAACGGGTCAAATCACGTGATTTTTGGTATTGGTCGGGTTGGGTTGCTCTGAAATACTTTTTGTTGAAAAACTTAAAAATTCTTGTGAATAATGATTGAACTTCACATTTGTCTATGTTTAATAAATAAATAAATAATATTATTATATGATAGTTATTATGAAAATAATTTTCAAAACTATTTTATGAAAATCATTTTTGAAACGAATTATTTTTTGGTAAAATAACATACTTTAGTGATCCAGTGGGATACAAAACCATCTTTTAATAACTCAATTGGACAAAAGCTTGTACAATATTAAAATATGGACAAATGCAAAAGTATGTTCTTTATTTTTCCAAAAAAAAGACCCTACAAAAGTTAATTTTAGTTTGATCATCCATTAACTAAAGGAAAAAAAAACAGTTAAGAGGTTTTATACGTTAAAATTCAAATATACACTAGGGTCGACTTTTGACCCGTTCCACCAATTTGACCCCTTTTCCTTCTAATCTAATCTTTCGAATTTACCCGTTTGATCCATTAGAGGTAAAACTCATTCATAAGCAAATGGGTCAGAATTGCATGTTTAGTGTAATGTGTGTTTTTTTATAGTGTTGGATGTGTGATTCTTTACACGGGTCAAGGGAGGTTTCATGATAGTACTACAAATACATTGGATTACGTTGTGAGGCAATCGAGAAACACAAGTTATAATCTCAACAACGTGTTGGATATTTTGGGTACCGCAAAGGGTATTGGAATAGATCAAGTATCTTTACCTTTGAATATAAAGAATAATATCGATCATGTTGATATAATGGTGACTAAAGCTGCTAGAGACCTTGAATTCCAGACTAAAAATAATGAAAAAGAGATGCAAGATGTTTTGGATTCTGTGTAAGTAAATGGTTTATAGTATATACATATAAATTATAATTATTTATTTTCATTTTTTTTTTAATTTTTAACAGCCTAATTATGTGAAGTTAGACTTGTGTTGATGTTATTGATTTGCTTGCAGGAGGCTTGCTCTTATTGTTATTGTTGCTGTTATGCTTCTTGTAGCTCTTCTTGGTTTTTGTAAGCTTAAATATCGTATCTTTTGGTGTTTATATATGGTATTTTGAGCTCGTCTTAATTTTCGTACGCTAAAACTTCCAATTCTTTGGAGTTTTTTACACTTTTTAATGGTATTTTACTCCTAAAACTCGGATCCTTTGACGCTTCTTTTAGCTTTTCATGGTTTTCCTAAGCATAATACCCTATCTTTTAGTAATTTTATGCTTTTTCTTAGTTTTATTTGGTATTTTCGCCTAAAAAATACGATCTTTTAGAAGATTTTAAGCTTCTTATAGCTCTTATCCGCTTTTGTAAGCTTAAAGATCTTATCTTTTAGTGTGTATTTACGGTTTCTTGAGCTCGTCTTAATTTCCGTACACTAAAAGTTCCATTTTTTGGAGCTTTTACACTTTTTAATGATATTTTACTCCTAAAACTCGGATGTTTTGACGATTTGACGCTTCTTGTAGCTTTTCATGGTTTTTCTAAGCATAAAGATCCTATCTTTTAGTAATACTATGTCTTTTCATAGTTTTATTTTGTATTTTTCACCTAAAAATACGATCTTTTAGGAGATTTTAAGCTTCTTGTAGCTCTTCTTGGTTTTTGTAAGCCTAAAGATCCCAACTTATGGTTGTTTCATACCTTTTTGTAGTTTTATATGGTAATTTACACCTAAAAATCTAATTTGTAAACATTTTACGCTTCTTAGTCGCTTTTATAAGCCTAAAGATCCCATCTTTTAGTGATTTTATGCCTTTCTTGAGCTCTTCTTGCTTTTAGTAAACTAAAGATCCCATCTTTTGGAGATTATATTACGAAGTATGAATTTTTTTTCTTGGTATTTTAAAGATTTGAAGTTGAATATGCTGAAAAACTAATGTTTCTGAATGTTGATTGCAGTGCTCTCCATATTGGGCTTGCAAGCTCTTGTTTACATGTTAGTGGTGATCATTATTAACCGTTTTGTGTTTTTTTTTAATGATTTCTTGATCTGAATTTCTGCTTTGATGCTTGCAGATTGGTGGTTTTCAGTTGGATTCTTGTTACAGCTACTTTTATCCTATGTGGCATATTCCTCACACTTCACAAGTACGTTCTAACAAACCCAATTTCTAGAATAACCACATATTTTAAAGTAATTGATCCAAAATTGTCAGTCACATGTATTATATTTATTTCTAGTGTTATGGGTGACACGTGTGTTGCAATGGACGAATGGGTTCAAAACCCTAAATCTCATTCAGCATTAGATGATATTCTTCCGTGTGTCGATAACTCAACGGCTCAAGAAACCTTGTTTCAGAGTAAAGATGTCACTTTTCAATTGGTCGGAATTGTGAATAAGATCGTGGTTAATGTAGCAAACATCAATCCGCCACCAGTTTCCGGTTTCCTTAACTACAATCAATCTGGACCGTTGGTTCCTGTTCTTTGTAATCCTCTAAATGCTGATAAAACTGCTCGGGAATGTCAATTTGGTGAATTAGATCCCAGCAATGCAACACAGGTAGCTTTGACTTTTGAGTCAAACTCACTAACTTTCAAACTTATTGCTCATAAAACTTTTTTCTTCAAATTTGATATTAAAATATATATATATATATATATATATATATATTGAAATTAATAAGTCGGGAAAATTGGTGTTAGATTTCTTTGTATAATCCATATAAATTTGAATCTTTTGACTTGTAGGTTTGACCTCTAAAGTCAGAATGCATGTTATGCAAGTTTGACTTTTAAGTTAGAACTAACTTTCACTTTTGTCATAAATAAGACTTCCTTCGATTTATATTTAAGACTTTTATCAAGTGAACTTACATTAAAATAAGAGTAAATTAAACGAATGGTCCCTGTGGTTTACACAATATTTTGAATTTGGTCCCTAAGTCTCAGTAATTACACCCGTGGTCACTGTGATTTACACTTCGTATTGGTTTTGGTCCCTAATACTAACAGCCGTTAAAATTTGCTGTTAACTTTTTTTAATTGACAATTTTACCCTCACCACTCCTTCCTCTTTCCTCTTACCTTCATCTCTACATATAAAAACACACCCAAATTAAAACCTTAACCCCAATTAATTTGGGTGTGCTTTTGTATGTAGAGTCAAAGACGTGCGAAGATGTTAAATTTGTAAGAGGTCAATTTCAATTCGTGCATTTGATCACGATAACAGACCAGAATTGGAAACAATTTCAAATTCCATTTCAATTTCAATTTCAATTCAGTTAATAAAAAAGCGAGAAAAAAATCCCTCTTTTCAGTTGATAACTGATTAGCTGAATTGATAAAGCACACATCAGGAAAAGCTGAAACTAAATTGAACAATAAAGTAAGAGAAATCAAGAGCAGGAAATGGAATTACCATATTGCTGTTGCTGCGTTCGAGATCCAAGCACTTAACGGCGACGACGTCATTGGAGGGAAGATAGATCGCTCTGTAAACGGTGGCGCTAGCACCGAAACCTACTTCTTCGAGAAGATTGTAATCGTCTGGATTAGTGGTGTAGGCCTTCTGACTACCTCCCATCCCTCCGATAAACACGTCGGAAAAAGAGCTAAACGGTGATCTGAAAACAAGTTGACGGCATGGACTGTGAAGAAGATTGATAAATCTTCTCGGTCGGTGGCCGGAGTTCCAACAAAAGCTACGGTGAAGTTGGCGATATAAGATTTGATGTAGAGATGAAGGAAAGAGGAAAGAGGAAGGAGGGAGGAGGGGTGAGGGTAAAATTGTCAATTAAAAAAAGTTAACAGCAAATTTTAACAGATGTAAGTATTAGGGATCAAAACCAATACGAAGTGTAAACCACAGTGACAATGGGTGTAATTACTGAGACTTAGGGACCAAATCCAAAACATTGTGTAAACCACAAGGACCATTCGTGTAATTTACTCTTAAAAAAAAGAAAAGAAGGCAAATTGCATAAAATAACAATACAATATTTGGTGATGCTCAAAAATAACAGCGGACTTTTAAATTTTTGCAATTTGGGAAACGATTTAACCGGAATGACCGTAGTTGGAATTTACAAGTGACATAGTCTGTCATTAAATTTTTCTCTTTTTATTTTAATTAATCTTAAAACTAATATGAACCATTATTTTTAACGCTTCCTCTATGTCGATCATTTCTTCCTCTTCTATAAAATACTGAAAACCGTCATTCCCGATAAAGCGTTTCTTAAATTTCAAAAATTTAAAAGTCAGTTGCTATTTTTGAAAATTTTCATTGTTGGTTGATAAAATTAGAAATCACCTAATAGTTGCTATTTTATACAATTGGCCAATAAATGTAAACCAATAAATAAATTTTATTACATTTCATTATACATTTTGTTATCAATTTTGAATCTTGTAGTCATGAGTTTGACCTCAGAAGTCAAATTCCCCCTAATAATGGTGTTATTTACAGGTATGGAAGAATTACGTATGTGAAGTTTCTGCACAAGACAAATGTACGAATGTGGGTCGGTTAACCCTAAATATGTATAACCAAATGTCGGTTGCAGCCAACGTGAGTTTAGGGTTATCAAATTATGGCCCGTTTCTGGTGGGTTTACTAAATTGCTCAATCGTTAGGGACACTTTCACCGGGGTCCACAAGGACCATTGCCCTGGGCTCACAAAATATAGCAAATGGGTCTATATTGGGTTAGCCACGGTGTCGACCGCCATGATGTTTTCATTGGTGTTATGGGTGTTGTATGCTCGAGAAAGAAGATATCGAAAATATACAAAAACTAGGGTTGTCAAACTATCGGCCAACAACAATAAAAATTGACATTTAGTGGCACATGTTTGTTAACCCACAAAAGAATGTGACTTTATTTGGGTGTTTGTGATATTTTCTAAAAGAGTAGTACAAAGTTTTTATATTTTTAAGTGTAGATATGCACACAAAGGATGATTTTTATTGATTTGGTTGTCATTCAAAGTAATAACCGATCTGAATGAACTGCTTATAATGCCAGGATCGAATAACTCAAACAGTTATTGAATCACATATCTACTCAACAATAGAAGTTACACCGGATTAACACTATGTTGATTGAATAAGAACAATGAATAACTGTAAATTATATGAAGAATAACAAGAAAACAGTTTTCACAAAAAGCTTCAATGTATACTAATGATCGATCAATACACACGTACGTTTACAATTCGTAAGGAACTATATATAATAGTCCTTGAAGCCTAAAATTTTACCCTAGTTATTCTAGGACTAGATTTCAATCGAATTACAAAAAGATATACATTCTAAACTAAATCTGCGAAGATCTCGGACACGATCAACTCCATATATCGTCATCAGTAGTATTTGCCATCATCAGTAGTAAATCCAAGATCAGTAATATCTTTATAATTCTGCCCCATCAGTAGTAAATCTTGTTAGCAGTACCAAGACTTAACCACTACCAACTGCAGCATCAATATCAACTTGTTTATTTCCCAACAATTTCTCCCTAAACTTATTAATTCAGTTTAAATTAGTTTCTTTGTTTTTCTTCTCTTCTTTCTCTTTGTTTTTCTTTTCTTCTAATTCTTTTGCCCTTCGTTCATCTCCTTTAATTCTTTGATTTCTTTGTCTTCTTTGTTCAGCTATGTATCTTTTGTTCTTTTCAAGAAAGTACTTGTATTGTTTTGAGAACATATCATCATCATGAGGTCTGATGAATGAGCAACATGTAGCTTGGTACATTGCTTGTTTTGAATGATTGTAGTCTTTTTCTATCAGGAACAGCGCACATCTTTTATTTGCCCTTTCAAAGAAGTACATGTTCACAGAAGGTAGAACATTCCAGGCATAGATAGGTTCTTGACTTGTAAATCTTTCAGGATATTTATCTAGATAAAATGCAGCATCTATCATTTCAGTCAAGTATCCAGCTCCTGAGTTCTTCCAGTAATTACTAGCCATTCTTGGTCTTCCAATCTTTAACATTATGATGACATCACTTCTGGATAGTGACATTATCATTGGCTTCTAAGCACTGAACCTTTGAATTGATTTCTTGTCTAATGATTTCAATTATATTTATTAATAACCCTCCAGTTTATAATTGGATTATTTGTAGAATTTCTTGAGGGTCATCAAGAATTGGGAAGTCTAGTTTTGCTTTCTTCCTAGCTGATTTTGCAGATTCAATGGCTTTTCTCTTCTTGACAGTTATTGTTGATAATTCACCAGTTATTATTTTTCTTGTAAGTACTAGTTTAGGATCAATGTCTTTTAATTCTGTCAATTTGACTTCTTTGACCTCTGGTTCTGCCAACTCCTTCTTCTTTGCGGTGCAATATTTGTCAACTATGTTTACCATCTTCATTCGTCCAAATGACTTATCACTTTGACCCTTTGACTTTAAGTAATCTACCATCTTTGTTTTCTAGTTCAAGAATTTGTTCTGGTAGTTCAACATTTATTCTTTTGCATTCTGCAACTAGATCTTCAAGACAGTTTAGATGTTCTTCTTCTATTTTCTTTTGCTTGTCTAGCTCTGCTTGTTGATCTTCTACAAGGAATTCCTCTATCTCTTGAATGGCTTGATTTCTGATCTTTTCTTGTTCAACCTTCTTCTTATTTTCAAGCTTAAGAGTTTTAGCACATTTCCTATGGTACCTCATTCTTTTCACCTTCCAGTGATATATTTTGAGAGGTCTGACCATGTTTATTTTGTTGACCATGTGATGGCCTAGTGCTATGTGAGGGAAATCATCATCAAAAATAGCTTTTCCTTTTCCCACACATTGAGGAAGAGGAGTGTATTTCATATCTTTTACTGGGACAATCACAATATTTGGGTCAAATTTGTGAATTCTTTATTCAGATAAGATCTTTGGATGTGGAGGTAACTCACATTCATCCACTTCTTCCCAGTTTACACCATCATCAAAATCTGGAAGTACCAAGGGTTGTAGCTCTGGTGTTGTAGCTGGTTCTGTTGGGATTACTACTGCTGGTTCAATTAATTCTGGTATTTCTTCTACAGACTCACTAGTAACCAATGTAGTTACTACTGGTATTAATGACTGCAAGTTGAAGGGTCTGTAGATTACCAGTTGTAAGTTTGAGGAGTCTACTACTAAGGATTCTACTGTTGTTACTATTAGTGAGGCATCGGTAGTAACTGGAATTTCTGTTGCTGCTGTTGGTGGTATTACTACTGATGTTACTTCTTGGATCTCTTCTTCAATGGGATCAGTAGTAATAACCTCCGTTTGATCAATTATCTCAGTAGTGTCCATGAGATCAGTAGTACCCATGATGTAACACCCTAAAATTTACAAGATTTTTAAAATTTTCGTGTGCAAGATTATAATCAAAAGGTCCCATAAATAATCACCAAAATAATTGTTTGATTTAAAAATGTATTTAATGCGGAAATGTCTTGAATAAAATTCATAGTTTTAAAATAATAAAAACGTTTCACATCAGCACTCAGAAGTAGTACAGCAGTCAACCGTCCACCTTCTCTTTTCCTTTGCTAGTACCTGAAAATGGGAGGGAGTTATTGGGTCAGCGGGGAAGCTGAGTGAATAAACTCAAAATGCAAACAACTACAACATACAATACATGAGGGCACACAGGTGAACTCCTAATCATTTACTACTAAGTTAATTTCTCAGTTTTTGTATCTTTTAAATTTATATAGCGCGCTTGTGTAACTCGAGTCGAGAGATCAACCTCGCCTCTCCTTACACTAAAATGCCACAAGGGCCCACACAGAATTTGCCACAAGGGCCCACACAGAATTTGCCACAAGGGCCCACACAGAATTTGCCACAAGGGCCCACACAGAATTTGCCACAAGGGCCCACACAGAATTTCCACTGAGATTTATTAATTATTTTTATGTTTTCAACTCCTAACATAAACCACACAGATAGCCCTATCACTTAGTAGCACAAAATGACTTGGTACCGGCTCAGATACTCGGCACGTCCGTCTCAGATCAGTAGTATGCAAAAACAGTCACTCAGATAATAGATCAACACACAGAAAGTACAACAGATCAAAACAGTTAACCATATGAGTCATGCACGTATCGTTATAACTGAATACACGGTGAAAATACTCACCTCGAAAAACGTAAGCTCCGAAGATTTCTCAACATTCTACGCTACTGCTCAGTTAGCGTCTAGATGGTCCTAAGGCACGAAATATATTCCAGATTAGGCTCATCTCAAGACTTGTTTTAAAATAAAGAGTTGTTTTAAAATAAAGATTTTTCCCCTTGATTAAAATAATAATAAAACATTTCTTTCAATTAATAATAATAAAGTATTTCTCTTGATTTAAAATAAGGAATCAGGAATGTTTTTCCTCAAAAACTAGAAGAATCAAATTGTTATGACCATCCGAATAAAAAGAAACAAGAACGATGCCAATTAAACTCAACTTTAAACCATTTTAAAATATAAAGGTTTTTCTCTAAATAATATTAAAAGCTAGTCATGAACTAAATCAAGAAAGAACCCATATTATTATTTTTTTTTAAGGAAAACAGTGATACTTGCTAACTTTAAACGAATTGAAATGGCAAAAATGAAGTATACCGATCACTCTTGCTCAAACTTGTAGTCTCTACGAAATCATCGGCTAACTAGCTATTACTCCTCGTCGAAAACGTAAGCTGCTCAAGGTCTCCACACCAAAACAGAAACACCGGACGATTAGAATCCATCCAAAGGCTAAAAAAAAAGAAAACAAGGCGGGGGATTTACCGGAAGTAGCGACACACAAACACCACCACTCGGAGCTGCTCGAACCGTACACTATCCGACAGAGTAGCGTATAAGCTCGGAAGGATTCTTGCTTTGTTGGATGGTATTCACCGGAAATTAAGGAACTCAGAATATGGCGACGGTTCACCGATCAGAAACGAAATGGGTATAGCGGGAAATCCACGGTGGTGGTGTTGCTTACAGTTTGCACAGAAACAGAAAGCTCATGGATGCTAAAAACGAAGTGGTTGAGCTCAGAACTACATGGCGGAGATGGAAGTAACACGAAGCTCAAAACGATCACAACAATGAAACCCAGCTCATAACGGTGGTGGAACTTCACCGAAAATACAGAAAACGAACGGCGGTAACAAACTGCAACCCACGACGGCGATATATGGTCGGAAGGAACTCACGGCTAAGTGGGGTTGATCGGAAAATGAAATGGTAACATGGCTGGACGATAACGGAAAAGAAAATAAAATGGAGGAAGGGTAGTGCAGAAACATTTCTCGTCGATGGCCGAACAGAACGCGATGAAGGTGGTGGTGGTATTTCACCGGCGGCCAAGCAGAAACCAGATGACATATCTCTACGGTGAAACAGAAGTTACGTGGAGCTCTCCGTCAAAACAGAAATAAAATGGTGGTGGTGGCCGGAATCCACGGTGGTAGAGGCTAGACGACAATGGTGAAATATGGGGAAAATGGAGGTGCTCGCACACAAGCTTTCTTGGAGACGAAGATGCCAATCAAAAAGGAATTAAATGGAAAAAGGTTTATGTCGGCTGCTAGGTCATGGTAGCTTTTATACTACTGATTGCACTCCAATTTTTGAGGGCTTTGCCCAAACCCAACGCCCTATGGGCTCTTTTCAATAGATGGACACGGCCCATAAAAGACTAAAATAAAGCATTTGAAATTTTAAAACATATGCAGTAAAAATTTGATTAAATTAAATTTTAAAGGCTTACATCATTTAACTAATTTAATTCCGCCTCTCGAAAGCCCCGTGCCTCGGCCCGGCTCGCACTAAACATAAAACGGGTTTCAACGACCCGACACGCTTACACGGATAAATAACACCTAATAAAAACGAACCGCTTACTTCATTATAATTAATATACTAATTATTCATTTTAAATCTAAATATGACGATTAATTTAATATTATTTAATTAATAAAATTACAGGGCGTTACACATGACTTCAGTAGCAATTGGAGAAGGTACTTGTTCTGCTGTTGGTGATTGTTGTGCAAACACAAATACATCTTCATCCATACTTCTAACTCCTCTATCCAGGTCTTCATCTATACTTTGACCTGTTTCACCATGAGCTTCTTTTAAACTTAAGAGGGAGGCTGCTGCTGCTGCTGCAATTGAAGTATCAATCATATATTGTATTTGATTCTTCTCCCCTTAGTGATCTCAACCTGTGGAGCATCACTATCTTCAATCTTCTTTTTCAATTTTCTAATGATGTTAGATTGTCTTTGAAGCCTGTATTAGAACCTCTTCATCCTTCTGTTCATTACATTGATATAGTGCTTCATGTAGCTCATGGTTTTTCCTTGATTGTTGATTAGTATATGGCATTTTTGTACAGTGGTTTCAAGGTTTTCCATCCTATCCGTCAATTGGTTTGGTTCCATTCTACGCTCATCCCTTCTAGGTAAATCATCGGGTTGGTTTGGTACATTGGCTTTAAGGTTTTCCATCTTTTCCATCTTTTCCATCAATTCAGATTGTTTCGTTGTACCCTCATCACTGTTTGGTGATGAAGTGGGTTGTTTAGATACTCTCTTCTTCCTAGAAGAAGCAGTAGTATCTCCCCTTGTGGTTTCTTGGCACCGGGGTCCTTTAAGTGTTGCCTCAAATAACGAGTCGTCACTTAAAGTTGCCGAGGTCTGGGTTGTTGGATTTATGTGCACATATAAGTACACGTGTCATCGTGTCCAATGTTATAAGGCACTAAAGGGTCACACCACTACACACCCAATAATGGACAACCGAATAAACTAAGTTGTGTGGAATAATTAACTAGTTAAGTTAATTAGAAGAGAATAAATAATAATAGTTAATTATTGTTTGTGAGGATGGTTAAATATTAGGTTAAGTATTTAACGGACAATTAATTAATAGTTTATTAATTAACTAGTAAAAGTCCAAGGGATTAAAGTGTTAATAGGAAGTTTAATTATGAGATTAATCATAATTAAACTCCAAGGACCTAAACGTAACATACGACCTTATAAATAAGAGGCTTGTGTTAAGGGTTTTAGGTTAATCACATTACACACTCAAAACCCTAATCCTCCCCTATCCTCTCCCTCGTCGACGGCCGAACAACCCCAAGGGTTTTCGGGTTCGAGTTCGACTGAACACACACACACAAGCCTTTGTGTGATACTTTGTTGGTACAACGCGGGCTTGCAGCGTGTCCAGGTGGTGCAGTAGAAGTGGATCATTCTTTAGCAATCTAAAGGTAATGTTCTTCATCTTATTCTTCTTGTGATCTCATTGACTAGTAGAGATCCAGTAATATGGGATTCAAGTTCCGCCATGTGAATCCTACAAGGTTTTCCTTCAGTGGTATCAGAGCTCCCTACTAATCTCAATGAGATTCGGTTGAGTTTCTTTTCGTCTAGAAAAGAACCCTAGAAAATTTCGAATCCAAGTATGTGTTCTTTAAGTTTTGAATGAACATTGGATTGAATAAGGTTCTAGATAAAAAGAAATTAGGTTTCTTTTTCCTTTTTTTTTGAAAATTCGTACATATATATATATTATTAAGTTTTTTTTATCTTAGAAAGAAACCTAGTAAGTTTGATCCAAGAAAATTGTTCAAGTTTATGAACAATTGGATTGAATAGGTTTCAAGATAAAAGAAATTAGGTTTATTTTTATTTAGTAAGAAAAACCCTAGAAAGTTTGATCCAAGAAAATTATTCAAGTTTATGAACAATTGGATTGAATAGGATTTTTAGATAATAAGGAAAAGGTTATAATAATAATAATTATTATTATTATTAAAAATAAAAAGCGGGAGTCGAAACCAAACCAACCAAGATTCGGCTGAGGCTTGGTTCGACAACCGAGTGATCGACCAAAACCAAGCCCACCGAGTTTCGGTTGGGTGATGGTTTCTTGGTGACCAAGTTATCGTATTTAGGGTACAAGATTTTATGTAGCCTAAATCGGGAATAAAGAATTTACAAGATTTTATGTATATTCTTTTAGTTGTTAAGTCAATTTATGTAAATCTTTTGATTTTTGACTTACTATCAAGAACAAAATCAAAGGAATAGATTTACATAAATCTTGACTAAATTATTTTTTTTATTAATAATAAAAGATAATAAATTATTAAAACCAAAATAATTTCAAAATTAAGGGGGAGATAAGAAATCAGTTTATTTACTTATTTAATATGACATGACACAAAAGTTATGACATTGTGTTTGTTTTAATAGTTCCGAAACCTTGCATTAGAGGGCGTGAAATATGGATCCTAGTCTAACTATTATTCTTAAAAGGTAATAATGTTAGAAGTTATTTGTTTATCTAATCATACTAACCGTTTGTTGTTTTTCTTATAGATGTCTGTACCGTCAGAAATTCCGTTTTACTCACCAAACGAATCGCGAAGGTTCATCACTGGAAATTGGAAGCTTACTGGTCCGAACTACAAAGTTTGGAAAGTGCATTTTAGGAGTTACCTAAAAGCACAGAATCTACTGTACGTGATAGACGAGGTGCCCAAGGGACAACCAGGGCAAGATGCCCAGGATGATGAGCTTGACGCTTATTATCAGTATCTGGCTGATGAATCACAAGTTATGTCGATTCTTATTCTTACTTCATTATCAGAGCTTACTGATAATCTACGTAAGAAACCATGTTATGAGTGTGTTCAGTATCTTGAGGAGACGATTAAAGATAGTACTGAAGAAAATAAACATTTCGTTTTGCAAGAAATCATTTCATCAAAGATGAAAGATGATCAACCATTGAGTGACGATCTTATTAACATAAGAAGGTTACTAGATTGTCTCACCCTAGTTACTGGCACATCAAACCAGCATGAACAAGTCTTGTTCTTGTTTGGATCTCTCACTCAGTACTATCAGGACAAGGTAGTACGTTTAGTCGGGAATTTTGATCTGAGTGTCGCAGGTCTACATGAGAAGCTCTTGTGTATACGCGATGTTTAAAGGCTAGAGGAAGAATCTCTCCCCGAGGTTCCAATGGATGAGTTCGATGTATGGCTGAGAGACCTTGCTGATTTGTGTTGCCCAGCTTGTGGCAGCAAGGATATTTGCGAGCACACGTCCGATGTGGGACTGTTGGACGCTGACTTTGTCAGCGATTCAGGTATCTTCATGATTGATTGTCTCGTCACTTCTAGTGAATCCTGGGTATTGGATACCGGATGTGGTCATCACATTTGCAATCATTTGCAGGGATTTAAGAAGAACAGGAGGCTGGGACGAGGAGATGTTGAACTACGAGTAGGCGAAGGTTCCAAGGTTGGAGCTGAAGCCGTAGGAACATATCTTCTCAAGTTGCCTTCAGGAAGAGTTTTGGAACTTAAAGATTGTTATTATGTTCCTAGACTTATTAAAAATGTTATTTCTTTTGATTTACTTATAGACAGTGGTTTTTATTATGAGTTTTGTGGTAAAATAATATCGTGTTTAAAAGATGATATTTTATATTTTAAAGCAAATTCTCATAATGTTCTATACACGTTAAATCTAAATAACATAGAACAAGACGTTTATCATATAAGTAAAAGATCCAAGAGTAACTTGAATCAAACTTATCTTTGGCGTTGTCGTTTAGGTCACATAAACGAGACTCGCATACAGAAGCTCCACGATGATGGAATCCTATAGCCATTTGATTTGGAATCATATGCAATATGCGAAGCTTGTTTATCTGGCAAGATGACAAAAGACCCTTTCAACCACTACAATGAAAGGGCAGGCGAGTTGTTAGGGATTATACACACAGATGTGTGTGGACCCTTTACTCCAGAAGCCAGAGGAGGATACCGCTACTTCATTACCTTTACTGACGACTTCAGTAGGTATGGTTATGTATTTCTTATGAGACTAAAGTCTGAGAGCTTTACAAGTTCAAAGAATATCAGAGGGAAGTAGAGAACCAACTAGGAAAGAAAATAAAGTCACTTTGGTCTGACCGAGGAGGCGGATATTTGAGCCAAGAGTTCGACGATCATTTGAACGTATTTGAACATATACACCTCAGATGAATGACGTACCAGAAAGGAGGAATCACACCTTGTTAGACATGGTACGCTCAATGATGTGTCGCGCCCCACTACCACTATCATTTTGGGGACATGCACTCGAGACTGCAGCATTAACACTGAATAGGGTTCCGACCAAGTCGGTAGAAAAGACTCCGTTCGAGCATAGGACGGGTAAAAAGCCAAAATTGTCTTTTCTCAAGATTCGGGGTTGTGAAGCGTACGTTAGATGTAACTTCACAGACAAACTAAACCCCAAGTCAGATAAATGTATCTTCGTTGGATATCCAAGGGAAACCTTAGGATACTATTTCTGTCATCAAGAAGACAACAAAGTCTTTGTTGCTCGGAAAGGTGTCTTTGTAACGACCCTAAATTTATAAATAAATTATATAAAATATGATAAATAAGGATAAATCGTTTAAAGAACGTAGGAATTGGTTTCGTGTCGTTTGGAGACCGTATGAGAAAGTTATGGACGAAACCGGGTCGAGACAAAGGTGAAAAAGTGCAGCCCTGGCTGCATAGGAAGTTCGCGACGCGAACCCTACTTCGCGATCGGGAAGTAGGGCCAGGGAGTTTGGATATGAGGCGCGATGTAGTTCACGATGGTTTAGCGATCGCTAAGTTTGCGTTCGAGGTTTGGAGTTAGCGACGCGAACTTAGTTCGCGTCGTGAACTCTGGTCGACAGCATTAAGTCGGGAAAAGCTAGGGTTTTCACCCATTTTCCACCATTTTCAAGATGCAGCCGATTGGAGGGTTCTTGGGGGCGATTTTGGGTGTTCTTGGGCATAGACCACCACCATTCTTGGAGATTTTCAATCCTTGTTAAGGATCTAAGGTATTTACATCTCCTAGCTAGTTTGTAAACAAGATTTGGGGGAAATGATGATTATGAATGTGTTGGATTGGAATCTTGTAAAAGATGAGTATTGAGGGTGTAGAACACCCATAGGAAGTATGTAAACCATGGATCTATGGTTAAGTTATATCTTGAAAGTAGTTTCATGAACTAGGGTTTATGGATCTCCACCAAGTTGGTGAACTTGGTGGTTGGGGTTGATTATGTGAATGTTAAATGATGCCTAGTTATGGATGATAACTAGAATTGTGATGATTATGTTAATAGGTTGCGAGAACCTAAAAGTTGAAGATGTTCCAAAGGCGGAAAGCAAGGATTCGTGTTGATAGACACGATGTGGATATAGCTATCGCTAAGGTGAGTACATGAGACTTTTAAACTGAGTACATAGTAAATAGTTTTGAAAATACGTATGGTATTTTATGGGTCTTTATTAATAAATATGTTGATAAAGATAGTGACTGAAAATGTATGAAAGTATGTAGAATGTGATACTAGAATATGTCTAGTATGATTGGTGAATTTGAAGTAAAATATGATAAATTAAAGTAATTATGGAATCTATGTTAATGAACCATAATAATGATGTAATTGATTAAAGGAATGTATACGGAGCCTTTATTAATAAATATGTATTAGTAAAGCAATTGGGAATGATTTTATAGTAATGAGTACCTATTGGTAAGATATACTGATAAAAGTAAAGAACGAATATATATGAAAAAGAATATGATGTGACTAGTAATAATTGTGTATTATAGTCAAGGAAGAGATAAAAGTATTATGATACCGATAAAATAAGAAATGTATCTTATGTATAAAGTAAGTATGGACCTCATAGGGTTCATAGATGTAGAAGTAAATGTGGTTGCTTACGATCGGGTCCATGGGACCATACAGGTACGTTCACACTGTGTTGAATTAATTATATGTTGTTATTACTAGATAACTAACTTGTTTGATGATTGATGTGATAGCCGAAGGCTTTGATTGGAATAACTGATGAGTTATGGTAAGAACGAGATGATGTGATGCTAGTTAGTTCGGGGGCAACCCGATAACTAGACATGGTGATGTTTCTAGCTAGTTCGGGGGCAACCCGATAGTTAGACAGGATAGTGCTTCTAGCTAGTTCGGGGGCAACCCGATAGTTAGATATGTTTGTGATTCTAGTTAGTTCGGGGGCAACCCGATAACTAGATATATATTGGAGTTCTAGCTAGTTCGGGGGCAACCCGATAGTTAGATACGTTGAGATTCTAGTTAGTTCGGGGGCAACCCGATAACTAGATATGATTGCTAGGAAAGCATTGGAACGATAGGGTCACTATAGGGTGGCTAGCTTATAATGATGTAGTATATGTACATATATGTTCATATATATCTAATTATGAAACGACTATTATTGTTATTGGGGTCTATAACCCATGTATCTCACGAGACTATTTTGTCTCACGTACTACGTTTGTTTTGTGGCTATGTACTCAGGTACAGGTTTGAAGTGATAGAAGGTTGCACTAGAAGTGGCCTAGAGATGCTTAGTTCGGGAGCTCATAGGTAGATCCCGTTGCCTATGGTTTTGATATACTTGGTGACACCGTATTTTTGTAAACTCTGATAAAGGTTTTAAAGTTTTTGTTAAACTGTATTTTTGGACAATATATCATAAATTGGGAAATATGTATTTTAAATGATTTAAACGATGTTTTAAAAATACGGGTGTTACAACTTGGTATCAGAGCTATAGTTTAAGTGAATTAGGTTGGATGTCCATCCTAGTCTTAGAATGTAGCA
The DNA here is from genome assembly GCA_963853835.1 of Calendula officinalis. NCBI lineage: Eukaryota > Viridiplantae > Streptophyta > Magnoliopsida > Asterales > Asteraceae > Calendula > Calendula officinalis. Next base: position 38,889,387 of record OY970828.1, read on the forward strand.
ATCGGAATGTAAGATTCCTTGAGATCGATAGGTTGACCTTGAGACTTATGTTAAGTTTAGGGTTGAACCTAGGGGGACCTATAGAAGTTGTTATGCAATGTGCAATGTGAGTCTTTTGAGACCGAAGGGGGATTAGTATGATAGGGTCGATCCCTATGAAAAATGCCATAATTTGATCTAACTGTGTTGTTTTCAACTGTTGAGCTGACCGTTTGAACCTTGCTGGTTGGATATGTTGGTATGGCGAAAGAATAAATGTGAAAAGTGGACGAACTCCACTAAATTGGAAAGAGTTACGAATGAGGGTAGGTGGAATGATTCCGATACCCATATGAAGGAAGAATAATCGAATGGTGAATCCCGTAGTGGGAGGTGTCTACATAAAAGGTAGCAAAACATAGTCGGAAGAAATGGAAGGAAGTTGTGTAAGACTTTCATAGCGTGTAAAACTGTTGTGTAATTCGGAAGATTTGAACCGAAGGTCACGATGTGGTGGATTCGGTAGAGTTGGCAAGTGCTAGAGAGTAGCAAATGAAGGAAGAACGATATGGCGACGTTGACGTCACCATTATTGAAGGATGAGGTGTTGATACGGTGGAATGTGTTGTATGAAACTATGTGAAGGAGAGCACGGTACAAAATATTGTGAAAGGAACTCACGAGTGAGTTGGAATGGGGAGTTGACCCGGAAGGGCCACCTCAGAGATCTTGGGTAAAAAGAATGATTTGAGATTATGACGTTGTTGTTGTTGTTGCACGAATTGGTGCCTATAGAAATTGTAGATAAGTTGTATGATGTGGAGATTTAATTTCGGGAATAGTCTTCCCGGTTAGTATGTGTATAGAAATCATACATTGGAAATGATTATGGCCCGGTGTGTCGCATGTAGTAAGGATATATGGGTTGATGCTACTATGTAGTGTCAAGGGGGGGAAACCATAAGAATGGTAGATGTTGTCAACAAAAGGATGATGGTATGATGAAGTACTAATCTTGGTAAGTATTGTTAGTTTGGATGAGAATTATAGAAATGGAAATTTTGGAATGGAATTTTGATGTTCGATGGGAATCCGGATACGTAATGTAATGTTATTCTATGTGAACGGTAAAGGAAAGAATGACTAAGGTATAGTGATACCTAGAAATTATAAATGGAAAATATGTGGAAAAGAATAAGTGTCGGGAATGACGAATTTGATTGTTGAAAACGGTTGAGTAAAAGTTGGCGCATAGCCATAGCAAGTTTCGCGATAATATTGATAAATTCGATGTCAAGTGTGAAAAGACAATTATTGGTAAAATGCCATAGTAATAAGTGTGACAATGTATGTCGTAGCGTAGTGTAAGACTACGATTTAAAAAGGAATATTTCGGAGTCCCACGAAGTGTAAAAGTAGAGCACCGAGTGTTGGGCTTTTGGTTGCGAGTGTGGACCGGAGTCGATTGTTTGACTCAAGGATGATTGGATTGGTCGGTGATTTTTGGCTAATGGAATGTAGTGGTAGCTACTCCGGTGGTGACAAAAGTCTTGGAAATTGTTAAGGAAATGAACCGGTAAAGGACGGTTAATGTGTAAGTGAAACAATAAATACCAATTAGAGAATGTTATTAGTTACCCGTGGGGTACAATGCATGTGCATTATATAATGGCCTTGGAAGGCATATGATAATGGAAAGACAATATTATATGAAATGTGTTAAGTAGTATGTCCGATGGGAGGCATGTTAGATATGAAAGAAAGCGATAATGTGATATTATGTGAATTGTGCTAGAATGCATGATGAATAATTGGGTGATTGAATGAGTGAGAAAGTAGCAAAGCTACGTGTTGTAAAAAGATGGATACCAGACGGTATTGGTGTGACATATACATATGTTTGTATATGTGCACAATAGAGATGTATAGATGGTGTTGGTGACATATACATATGTTTGTATATGTGCACAATAAAGATGTTTAAATTGAATTGGCGTGATATATATGTGTATATATATGTGTGTGTATATGTTTACGTGTTTAAATGATGAATGTAGAACCATGTGGTTAATAATGTATTACTATTATGTTATGGTATATGAGGACCTAGTTCGAAATGCGGGTTGCATCTAGGTCATGTAAATGTAGGGGATGCCTACGATTTATAGAATAGGAGGAAAGAGAAACTCCTAGTGAGCAAATTATCATTTGATAACCAAAGTATGGTAAACTTGTATGAAATAGTGGAATATGTTGCGAAAGGAGAACTAATTCCGACAATTGAGAATAAGAGTTATGAATTTGATCAATGTGATGCAAAGATGGTTGAAAGAAAACTAAGTGATGGTGTGAGTGACCAAATGTTGGTCAAGAATCGGTAAAGGTCGATGTGACCATATGTGAATGTACGACTCTCGGATAATTGGGAGAGAAAATGAAAGTGTGGACAATAATGAGTGGAACCGGAAGTGAGATATTAGTGATGGTGCCCGTGAGTATGAAATTGGTTAGTTGAAAGAGTATGGTTGACTTTACGTAAGTCAAGGGTGACCAATTGGTGATTGGTTGACTTAGCCAAGGATGGGCTTTGACTCTCGTTATGAACGGTTAGTGAATGTCGAGGGCATAATGTGCCGATTGTATGTATGTGAAAAGATTAATGGAATAGTTGAAATAGTTGTAGTCAGATTATACGACTTTGACCCGTTTGGGTGTTGTCAAGATTGGATTTGGGAATCGAGTATATGATTGTAGATGGATCATAAATTAAAGGTCAATTGTAAAGGAAAGGAGGATTTATGGGGTCCTTGACGAGAAGGGAAAATGTCAAAGTATAGTTGACTTTGTGCTTAAGTCAATGGGTAGATAATGTGGGGATATACCAATGTCGGGATATATCGGTTGGGTCAAAGCTAGAGTTTGACATTCGTTTAAATCAACTAGTTAAGGGTATGATTGTGTTATACCATTGTTATGAGAATGAAAAGATCGGTCGAGGGAATGTCGGTGTTTTGGTCAAATTGTGAAATTTTGACCCGTTTGAGTATTATGAGTTTTAAAAATTGGGTCTCGACCATTCGGACTTAACGGAGTTAAGTGAACGTTTGGATATGTAATGTTAACGGATCGGGAATGAGGGAATTTGATGGTAATGACCACAAGTGAGTGAGAGCGGAATGCTCGGTTGTATGTGGGTTGAAATTCTTGGCGATTCCGAGGACGGAATCCTTTTTAAGGGGTAGATAGTTGTAACGACCCGAAATTTATAAATAAATTATATAAAATATGATAAATAAGGATAAATCGTTTAAAGAACGTAGGAATTGGTTTCGTGTCGTTTGGAGACCGTATGAGAAAGTTATGGACGAAACCGGGTCGAGACAAAGGTGAAAAAGTGCAGCCCTGGCTGCATAGGAAGTTCGCGACGCGAACCCTACTTCGCGATCGGGAAGTAGGGCCAGGGAGTTTGGCTATGAGGCGCGATGTAGTTCACGATGGTTTAGCGATCGCTAAGTTTGCGTTCGAGGTTTGGAGTTAGCGACGCGAACTTAGTTCGCGTCGTGAACTCTGGTCGACAGCATTAAGTCGGGAAAAGCTAGGGTTTTCACCCATTTTCCACCATTTTCAAGATGCAGCCGATTAGAGGGTTCTTGGGGGCGATTTTGGGTGTTCTTGGGCATAGACCACCACCATTCTTGGAGATTTTCAATCCTTGTTAAGGATCTAAGGTATTTACATCTCCTAGCTAGTTTGTAAACAAGATTTGGGGGAAATGATGATTATGAATGTGTTGGATTGGAATCTTGTAAAAGATGAGTATTGAGGGTGTAGAACACCCATAGGAAGTATGTAAACCATGGATCTATGGTTAAGTTATATCTTGAAAGTAGTTTCATGAACTAGGGTTTATGGATCTCCACCAAGTTGGTGAACTTGGTGGTTGGGGTTGATTATGTTAATGTTAAATGATGCCTAGTTATGGATGATAACTAGAATTGTGATGATTATGTTAATAGGTTGCGAGAACCTAAAAGTTGAAGATGTTCCAAAGGCGGAAAGCAAGGATTCGTGTTGATAGACACGATGTGGATATAGCTATCGCTAAGGTGAGTACATGAGACTTTTAAACTGAGTACATAGTAAATAGTTTTGAAAATACGTATGATATTTTATGGGTCTTTATTAATAAATATGTTGATAAAGATAGTGACTGAAAATGTATGAAAGTATGTAGAATGTGATACTAGAATATGTCTAGTATGATTGGTGAATTTGAAGTAAAATATGATAAATTAAAGTAATTATGGAATCTATGTTAATGAACCATAATAATGATGTAATTGATTAAAGGAATGTATACGGAGCCTTTATTAATAAATATGTATTAGTAAAGCAATTGGGAATGATTTTATAGTAATGAGTACCTATTGGTAAGATATACTGATAAAAGTAAAGAACGAATATATATGAAAAAGAATATGATGTGACTAGTAATAATTGTGTATTATAGTCAAGGAAGAGATAAAAGTATTATGATACCGATAAAATAAGAAATGTATCTTATGTATAAAGTAAGTATGGACCTCATAGGGTTCATAGATGTAGAAGTAAATGTGGTTGCTTACGATCGGGTCCATGGGACCATACAGGTACGTTCACACTGTGTTGAACTAATTATATGTTGTTATTACTAGATAACTAACTTGTTTGATGATTGATGTGATAGCCGAAGGCTTTGATTGGAATAACTGATGAGTTATGGTAAGAACGAGATGATGTGATGCTAGTTAGTTCGGGGGCAACCCGATAACTAGACATGGTGATGTTTCTAGCTAGTTCGGGGGCAACCCGATAGTTAGACAGGATAGTTAGACAGGATAGTGCTTCTAGCTAGTTCGGGGGCAACCCGATAGTTAGATATGTTTGTGATTCTAGTTAGTTCGGGGGCAACCCGATAACTAGATATATATTGGAGTTCTAGCTAGTTCGGGGGCAACCCGATAGTTAGATACGTTGTGATTCTAGTTAGTTCGGGGGCAACCCGATAACTAGATATGATTGCTAGGAAAGCATTGGAACGATAGGGTCACTATAGGGTGGCTAGCTTATAATGATGTAGTATATGTACATATATGTTCATATATATCTAATTATGAAACGACTATTATTGTTATTGGGGTCTATAACCCATGTATCTCACGAGACTATTTTGTCTCACGTACTACGTTTGTTTTGTGGCTATGTACTCAGGTACAGGTTTGAAGTGATAAAAGGTTGCACTAGAAGTGGCCTAGAGATGCTTAGTTCGGGAGCTCATAGGTAGATCCCGTTGCCATGGTTTTGATATACTTGGTGACACCGTATTTTTGTAAACTCTGATAAAGGTTTTAAAGTTTTTGTAAAACTGTATTTTTGGACAATATATCATAAATTGGGAAATATGTATTTTAAATGATTTAAACGATGTTTTAAAAATACGGGTGTTACAGTCTTCTTGGAGGAGAAGTTTCTAGGAACTGAAACTCCAAGAAAAGAAATAGTGCTTCAAGAAATTGAAGAGAATGAAGATCTGACGACTTCAGTTGAACCAATGGTTCAACAAAGAATTGTTGATTCCCAACCAGACCCACCGGTTGCGGAAGAAGAGACTCGCAATCTGCGTAGGTCCAGTAGACCACGCCAAGAACCAGATAGGTACCTTGGATTCATGATCGATGAAGATGATGGAATTCTACTAGAACCATTAACCTACGGCGAAGCTGCTGACGGCATAGAGTCTGAAAGATGGCTCGAGGCTATGCAAGCAGAGATGCAATTCATGTATGACAACCAAGTCTGGGTGTTAACAGACTTGCCACCACAGTCACGAGCTGTTGGATGCAAGTGGGTTTTCAAGAAGAAAACTGACATGGATGAGAAAGTGCATACTTACAAAGCACGACTTGTCGCGAAGGGTTTCACGCAAACAAATGGTGTGGATTATTCTGAAACCTACTCGCCAGTCGCGATGCTTAAGTCTATTAGAATTCTTATGGCCATATCAGCATGTTACGACTATGAGATATGGCAAATGGATGTTAAAACCGCCTTCCTTAACGGGGAGTTGAATGAGGACGTATTCATGATACAACCGGACGGTCTTACTGATCCAAAGAATCCTGATAATGTATGCAAATTGCTAAAATCCATTTATGGATTGAAGCAAGCATCTAGAAGTTGGAACTTACACTTTGAAAAAAGAATCAAAGAATTTGGCTTTGTCAAGAGTAAGTTCGAGGCGTGTGTCTACACAAAATTCAGTGGGAGCATAGTAATCTTCCTAGTCTTGTATGTTGATGACATACTGCTAATAGGAAACGATATACCAGCATTACAAGGAGTAAAATCCTGGTTAGGTAAATGTTTCCAGATGAAGGACTTAGGAGAAGCCGCGTTTATACTGGGTATAAAGATCTACAAAGATAGATCTAGGCGGCTTATTGGACTTAGTCAAAGTACATACATTGACAAAGTACTGATGAGATTCAGTATGAGTGATTCCAAGAGAGGTCTCATTCCAATGACACATGGCATTACACTGAGCAAAGCTCAGAGTCCTACATCTAGCAAAGAAAAAGCTAGGATGAGTTTGGTACCATATGCTTCAGCAATTAGATCAATCATATATGCCATGTTATGTACTAGGACCGATATTGCTTACTCCATAAGTCTTACGAGCAGATATCAAAAGAATCCTGGTGAGCCCCACTGGGTGGCTGTCAAGAACATCCTCAAGTATTTGAGGAGGACGAAAGAAACGTTCTTGGTCTTTGGAGGTTCGATGGAGGAATTGCGTGTAACTAGTAATACAAATGCAAGCTTCCAAAACGAAAGAGACGATTATAAATCTCAATCGGGATTTGTGTTCACACTAAACGGAGGAGCTATATCTTGGAAGAGTCAGAAACAAGATACGATAGCAGATTCGACTACAGAGGCTGAGTACATTGCCGCAAATGATGCTGGAAAGGAAGCCATGTGTCTTAAGAATTTTATCGAGGATCTTAGAGTTATTGCCAGTATCTCTAGACCCATCAAAATATTCTGTGATAACAGTGGAGCAATAGCGCAAGCTATTGAGCCAAGAGAGCATCAAAAGACCAGGCATGTATGCAAAAAATATCACCTCATACGTGAGTATGTTTAGAGTGTGATATTATAATTAAGAAAATACCAACGGATGACAACGTTGCTGACCCGTTGACAAAACCACTAGCTGGACCAAAGCATGAGAAACATGCGCACGCTATAGGCATGTAGTACCTAGATATTGGTAGCTAGTAATTTTGATTATGATCCATAGACATGTTGTTTGAAATCGATACATTATGTAATAACATTTCGTGGGATTGAAATAGAAAGTTTTATGTAATATTTTCACATTTTCTATTCTTAACATGTTTTTAAACCTATCCTTGATACGCAAAGTTTTGAGTATCTAAATTGTCTGTGGTTGCTTGAATTTAGTGGGAGCTAGATTCAAGAGTTAATACCATTATGAATATTTATCTATTTCATAGTCATTGAATAGAGAAACAAGAGTTGTTAAAATAAATATTCGTAGATGTTTACAGAGTTTGCTAAACATTAGACGTGACCAAAAGATCGAGATTACCTAATGGAGCCCAAGCATAAGTAATTTCGAGTAGATGTCCTTTGACCTGAGATGTTTGGTTTAAGACTCGACAACTTCTGATCTTTAGCGCTTATCTAACGTCACACCGTAAAAGGGTGATCATAAGGAACTTGATTAAGACAGCGGAAGTGGTGTTCGAAAATGCAAGACAGTCAAGATGGTATTTGCACCTTCTTTAACTAGAAGAGATATTTCATGGCCGCTCGACGATTAAGACTACTGAAATGCGTGGCCGCGCTCGGAAAATGATTAGATCATTCGGTAATCCGTTAGTGCAGAAAGTCAAAATCAGTGTCGAGAAAATTCGAGTATATAGAACAAGATCCCTGCTCCATGTCTATTACTCAAATTAAGAAATATCATAATGCGAAAGGAAAATCTGTTAGTGTTATTCATTTTATGAATATTATCTCTGGATGTAAGAGTTCTTATAACGTGGTTATCCTAAATGTCTGGCTAGGGACCGCTTTAGGCCAACGATGATCAGTAAGTGATACTTAACTTGCACAAGTGGGAGTCTGTTGGATTTATGTGCACAGATAAGTACACGTGTCATCGTGTCCAATGTTATAAGGCACTAAAGGGTCACACCACTACACACCCAATAATGGACAACCGAATAAAGTAAGTTGTGTGGAATAATTAACTAGTTAAGTTAATTAGAAGAGAATAAATAATTATAGTTAATTATTATTTGTGAGGATGGTTAAATATTAGGTTAAGTATTTAACGCACACTTAATTAATAGTTTATTAATTAACAAGTAAAAGTCCAAGGGATTAAAGTGTTAATAGGAAGTTTAATTATGAGATTAATCATAATTAAACTCCAAGGACCTAAACGTAACATACGACCTTATAAATAAGAGGCTTGTGTTAAGGGTTTTAGGTTAATCACATTACCCCAAGGGTTTTCGGGTTCGAGTTCCACCGAACACACACACACACAAGCCTTTGTGTGATACTTTATTGGTACAACGCTGTCTTGCAGCGTGTCCAGGGGGTACAGTAGAGGTGGATCATTCTTTAGCAATCTAATTGTAATGTTCTTCATCTTATTCTTCTTGTGATCTCATTGACTTGTAGATATCCAGTAATGTGGGATTCAAGTTGCTCCATGTGAATCCTACAAGGTTTTCCTTCATGGGTCCTAATGATGTTCTCACTAGCCTGTGCACCAACTTTTGATGCATCAGTAGTGAGAGCCCTTTCCTCATGCCCTCTCTCGTCCTCCTCGGAGGACAACTCTTGGAGCCTGCGATTTGACTCAATGGGTTCTCTGGTGTCCTTTCTGGAAATTCGTTTCCTTTTATATGTTTTAGAAATTGTTTGGCTTTTTGGGTTGGTCTACACATTCAGGACATTTTGTGGAGGTAATAATTGAGTGGACTCAAGAGATTCTGTTTGGGCTGATTTTCGGGGGTGATGGAGTGGGTTGGGGTTCAAGGGGGTGACTTGAACCTTCTCTAGTTGGAAGTTGATCATAGATCATGTTTGGAAATAACGGAGTTACTTTTCCAGAAAATTTGAACTTTTTGTTCATATTAGAGAAAACCTTTTTATTTAATTCTGGAATTTCAAAAATATTTTTGGTTTTTATTAAATTTGGAATTTCACAGTCCAAAATGCGTGCAAGGAATCTCGGATACATTAAAAATTTATTTGGAGACAGATTTCCAAGCATTCCATCAACGACCATTTTTTAAAAATTGAATACTTGGTCTGTGCACAAACAGACAACGACGGATGCTATTGATTTGTTGAACTCATTCCAAGTACTCTTTTTAAGAGAGATACAATGTTGAATAATGTTGATAAAAAATTTCCATTGGGGAGAAAGAAGACCTTTTTGAAAAATCTGTATGTCTGTTCTTGTTTCATACCCCATTTTTAAAATATGTTCAACAAGTTCCTCCTTTTCAAGAAGAGATTTACCTGACTCATCATTGAGTTGAAGATGATGTCTGATTGATTGTTCCGTGATTATTACAGAATTTCCATATATCTGATTTGATCTTTATGATATTCCCTTCTTGTATTCTCTCAGCCTTTCCCAGAATTGTACAAGATGTTGTTCACAGATTTTTGGATTTACTGTTAGAGCAAATCTTATTGGGGAGTTTTTGAGAAACATAACAATATGCCTAAAGCTTCTTGTTCCATCTGGATTTCTTAGAAATGCAAGCATGTTGTGAAATTCATGAAGGGTTTCATTTAAACTTATCAACCCATTGGGTCGACCACCTAGTCACTTGGTTCGAACCATACTGGTAAGAACATGATGGTGTTCTTGACCGCTTAAACCAACTAGCTAGTTCAATCCCTAAAAGCGGAACTGAGATTGAACTTAATCCTTAAACCCTAAAGGATTATAGGAACTTGGAAATCATACTTGATTAACAAGAAAGAAACCTTGTACGAACAACCCGAACACACACAATGCTTGTGTGTGTTCGTCGAACACTGACCAAGAACCCCAGGGTTCTTGGTTCGTCCGATCACACAAGAGGGAGAGGGGAAAAGGGGTTTCCCAAAACATACCTTATTGCTTGCTTAAGAAAGTCCACTGATGATGAACAAATCGAGCGACCTTCTAGTTGATCTTGGCAATGAACTTGTTCTTCAATACTTGAAGAACACGAAGAACGAAGAACACAATGCTTGTGTTCTTGGCTCAATTCGGCCGAACAAGGAGAGGGGAGGGAGGGAGTGATTTCGTGTGATGTACTAGGGGTTTTAGGGTTACCCTAAGCTTCTTATATATACTTAAATAAGTTGCGCTTAGAACCCTCTAGTTTAATTAAGATTAGATCTTTAATTAAACTTTCCTTTTAACACTTCCATCCCTTATAGTTTTACTTGTTTATTATTATCACACTTAATTATCAAATACCTTAGTATTTTACACTTATATATTTCGGTATACATATACACGAAAAATATATACTTGTGTTTTATAACTTTAACAATTAATTAGACAATAATATTATCCAAGGTTGAATTAGTTTCAGAACCAATCAAGGCCACAGAACCAGTAGAACTCAATCTAAACCATTGATTTTGAAATGAAATGATAATGGAAGACACATTAATGTATTTGATGAGGGACCCCCAAATATTGGTTTGCATGGATGTCATTCATGCATGTATACATATATGTATATGTTTTCATGTATGTATACATAAGTGTTATCTATACATGTATGTATACATGCATGAATGACATCCATGCAAACCAATATTTGGGGGTCCCTCATCAAATACATTAATGTGTCTTCCATGATCATTTCATTTCAAAAATCAATGGTTTAGATTGACATCTGCTGGGTCTGTAGCCTTAATTGGTTCTGATTTTAAGTGTACAATCACTATATGATTTAATAGCTTTAAATCATATCATGGATAATCTATAATTAACACATTGTATATTTACTCAACTGATAAATGTACAAATACTTGTATTAATTAGTTAGTTAAACTAATCCAGTAATAAGTTAAACTTAACTTAATATTTAACTGATTCATAATGACTATTATGAATCATTCATCTTCGTAGTATCATTGCATATCTTTCTCGTATTACATGCACTCACCGGTGTGACCCTTAAGTGTTTCGTAGGCATGGATGTATCATTATAGGTTGAGTAACTGTGCACATAATTCCAACAATTCATAATATAGAAGATCGATTTGAACAACAAGTGGTTTCTTCATTGCCATTTTGATTTTGAGAGAATCAAAATTTAGAGATTGATTTTGAGAATTTTGAGAGAAATTTGTTACTGGTTTAGGGTTTTGATCAAGATTTCCGACTTAAGGGTTTATCGTAGGGTTTAGCAGATCGAGGTTTTGGATAATGCTTAATTAATCGAATTCAACTATTTATAATTTTCGAATTGTCCTGCAAAATGACCGAAATACCCTTTGAATTATAACCTAACGACTATTTTCATGGGGTTAGTTTGGTAAAACTGCGTATTTCACACGAAACGGTCGATCGGTAGTAAATTAAGCATCAATAGTAAAACGTCAGTAGTAACTGTTGTTTTATACTTAACCTAATTCTCAGTAACTACACATCAGTAGTAACTTGTGAATACTTCCCACAATCATTATTAATGAATAATCAGTAGTAAAACAAAAATAGAATTAAGAATTAATATATACAAACTTTACATATGAAATTCTTATGAAATTAATTTATCAAAATCATTCCAATACTGCTAACAAAAAATCCAAATCTTCCTACATCAAATGCTTTTATAAAAAGATCAGCTAGTTGATTGTCAGTATGAATTTTAACAACTTTAATTAATTTCTTTTCATTGCAATATCTTATAAAGTGAAATCTGATTTCAATATGTTTATTTTCTGAATGTTTTACAGGATTGTTCAAAATACTGATTGCACTTTGATTATCAATAAAAATAGGAGTTTTGAGAATAGATATACCAAAGTCCAAAAGTTGATTTTGAATCCACAACACTTGAGCACAACAAGCAGATGCAGCTACATACTCTGCTTCAGCAGTAAATGTTGAAATATTTGTTTGTTTCTTGCATTGCCATGACACCAGTCTTGATCCAAAGATTTGACATCCACTAGTAGTTGACTTTCTGTCTTGACATTCACCTTATAGTCACTATCAGTGTAGGTTATAAGTTCAAATGGTGAGTCATGTGGATACCAAAGACCAAGTGATGGTTTTCCTTTCAAGTATCTGAAGATTCTTTTGACTGCTTGCAAGTGAAGCTCCTTTGGTTTTGATTGATACCTGGCACAAACACAAACACTATACATAATATCAGGTCTTGATGCAATTAAGTACATTAAGGAAACTATCATTGATCTATACAGGTGTTCATCTACATCCTCCCCCTCAACATCAGGATGTACGTGTTTATGTGTTTCCATCGTTGTGCTTGCACTTTTACAGTCTTTCGTTGCAAATTTCTCCAAGATATCTTTGACATATTTTGATTGATTAATCAAAATACCATCTGATCTTTGATTGATTTGGAGTCCAAGGAAGAAATTCATTGGACCCATTGAGCTCATCTTGAATTTAATCTGCATCAGTTCTTCAAACTCTTTGCACAGTTGGTCATTTGTTGAACCAAAGATGATATCATCTACATAAATTTAAACCTGTAGGATATCATCTTTGACTTTTCTTATGAACATAGTATTGTCAATTGCACTTCTTTTGAAATTGTTCTTCAACAAGTATGATGATAATGTATCATACCAAGCTCTTGGTGCCTGATGAAGGCCATATAGAGCTTTCTCTAGTTTATATACATAATCATCATGTTAGAGAAAACCGTTTTATTCATATTAGAGAAAACCTTTTTATTTATTCTGGAATTTCAAAAATATTTTTGGTTTTTATTAAATTTAGAATTTCACAGTCCAAAATGTGTGCAAGGAATCTTGGATACATTAATAATTTATTTGGAGATAGATTTCCAAGCATTCCATCAAAGAGCATTTTTGAAAAATTGAATACTTGATCTGTGCACAAATAGACAACAGCAGATGCTATTGATTTGTTGAACTCATTCCAAGTACTTTTTTTTAGGAGAGATACAATGTTGAATAGTGTGAATAAAAAATTTCCATTGGGGAGAAAGAAGACCTTTTTGAAAAGTCTGTATATCTGTTCTTGTTTCATACCCCATTTTTAAAATATGTTCAACAAGTTCCTCCTTTTCAAGAAGAGATTTACCTGACTCATCATTGAGTTGAAGATGATGTCTGATTGATTGTTCTGTAATTATTATAGAATTTCCATCTATATCTGATTTGATCTTTATGATATTCCCTTCTTGTATTCTCTCAGCTTTTTCCCGGAATTGTACAAGATGTTGTTCACAGATTTTTGGATTTACTGTTAGAGCAAATCTTATTGGGGAGTTTTTGAGAAACATAACAATAGGCATAAAGCTTCTTGTTCCTTCTGGATTTCTTAGAAATGCAAGCATGTTGTGAAATTCAGAGTATACAAGATCGGTTTGAACAACAAGTGGTTTCTTCATTGCCATTTTGATTTATGAGAGAATCGAACTTTAGAGATTGATTTTGAGAATTTTGAGAGAAATTTGTTATTGGTTTAGGGTTTTGATCAAGATTGCCGACTTAAGGGTTTATCATAGGGTTTAGCAGATCGAGATTTGGATAATGCTTAATTAATCGAATTCAGCTATTTATAATTTTCGAATTGTCCTGCAAAATTGTTGGATCCCAACAACACAAACGTGTTGCGTTATGACCAAGTAACTAAGATAAGATAAAGTACACACAAGATTTCAATGATTAAGAGTTTATTAAAACAACTTAACACAATACAAAGTTTGCGGAAATAGATAGTACACACTAACTAAAACTTTCTACTTGAAATGACACTTTTGTTTGCTCAAACTAGAAGACTATGCAAGGAGAGTTTTATATCAGCTGATACGGCCAGCTGATATTGAATTCCTGAGTAATAACTATGGAGAAGTTAATACCAGACAATAACAACTCTCAGAGAATGTTCTTGTGCTATGAATTCTAGAAGGTGTATGTAAATGCAAGCATTTACGTCTCTATATATAGCCCAAGATCCGTGTTCCTTTGTCCACACGGTAATCGACGTGTAAACATATCATTCATCGATGTGGACTTGTCCACGGAAACATTTAATGCTCTTGCATATGTTGTAGTCCCAAGTGTACTTTGTGTCAACTCCTTTTGCTACCTTTTCTGACGCACAGTGAAAAGGTGTACTATTATAGTACAAAAGTATTGACTTTCCGTTTACATGCTTGGAGGGACAAACGATGATGTACCGACAAAATATATTCTATTCCAAAATAGAAGATCCTCATCGTTTTCTTCTTCTTTGAGCGGGAAAGGGAAATGTTCAAAGTGTCAAGAACATTTCCACTAAGTCTTTATCTGCAGCAAGTACGATCAGCTGATTCCACAATCAGCTGGATGGTCTTCTTCTTGTCTTTGTCCTTTGGCCATAGACTTCGAATGAACACTCTTCTATAGCTGCTGATTTGACTTGTTTTTCTAGAGCTAAGTACGTACTCAGCTGAAGGTTTATTGCATATACTTGGTTCAGCTGAGATACATACTTCAGCTGACATTAATTCTTATTAGCTATCGATCATCAAATCTTATTCACTTAGTCTAGGGACTAACAATCTCCCCCTATTTGATGCAATCGAATAGCTGTATAAGTATGAACCTGTAATGATTCAGCTGTTTGGATCAACTGAGTGTTTATGTGCTTTGACCCTTTGGGTTCTTTTGTATCTTTTTACAATGTGTTTACAAGTATATTACAAAATTTGATTTTCTATTAAATGAAGCTGAAAAGTAGAAGGAAAATCAAAAAACAAAATTACAATGTCTTGGGCATTGCTTCCCTAGTGATATTGTGATACAGTGAGCTGATGGCTGAGTCGATTAATTTCTTCATTTGTCTTCCTTCTTCAGTGGAGGAACTCAATGACTTGTGATAGATCAAAAGTTGATCAATATCAGACATATACAGCTCATCAGCCCGTTGAAAGCAAGGCACCTTCTTCTCCAAATAGCAAAAGCCGTAGATTGGTTCTTTCAAGATCAGCCCAGGGACACATTTTACTCCCATGGGGACAGCTTTTGTGATATTGAGTCTTCGTCGTTTTGCAAATATGATTGATGACCCAATATCAACTGTTCTGGAGTCAGCAAAGGGGTCAGGAAGAACGGACTTACGTTTCTCCCCTCTTGCTGAGGAGCCTTCACCAGCAGGTTCTCTGATAGCAGCTTCTTGCGAATCACGCAATTCAGCAGGTATGCGATTTGCCAACTCAGGAGAAGTTCTCCTGATATTGTCGCATAGAGTCATGAAGATGAAGATTGCGACTTTGATCTCACTTTCCAGATCTGTTATAGTATCAGACGGTTTTGCAGATCTGGCGGCTGCTAGCAACTCATTCCACTCAGCATAGTTGAGGTGAGTGCTGATTTTGTTTAGAGGAATCCTTTCAGAATCAACAAATCCTCCAGCTCTAGTTATTTTTACTTCTTGTGGGGAGCTGGATGAAGACTCGGGGCCCTTACGCTGGTGATTTTTGCTTCATGCCTACGTTGGTAAAGAACCTTGTTGAACAACCTAATGTTCTCAGTTCTTTGTGCCTCACCTTTTTGATACAGATCTTCGTGAGTTTTTCTTTGAAGGGCAATAGCTTCATCAAGATCAGCAGTGGTTCCAGCTTCCTTTAAAAGGAGAGCTTTAACCGCGACAGAAGTAGGCTCCCCCTCAGCAGGTTGAGGATTCACCTGTATAACAGGCCGAGGAATTTGGATTTGCGGGGCTTGGACTTGTGGGCCCTCAACTGTTTTAAAGGAATTAACGATTTTAGCATAATCAGTTGAGGGGTCTCTTGTCCTGAGGCCTTCAGCAGCGGTGAGTGTTGATTGAATGGTTGTCTCACCTGCTGAAGTAGTTACCTCAGGTATTTCAGTAGTGACGAGTGATGTTGGAATTTGAGTCTCGTCTACTAAAACGTCTTCTTCTTCTGGTATCATTCCCAGCAGAGGTGGTAGGTGGAGATCTTGGGGTCTCACCTGCTGGAATATCTTCTACATTGGCTCCAATAGCAAGGTGATTATAGATTGTGAAGCAATTTGTTCACCTTGTTCTTCACCTGCTGAAGTAGCTTGCTCTTTCTCCCGCTCAGAGAGTGCCCGAAGAATTAAGGTACTCTCTGGTGCTGAAGCAGGATGGACAGCAGCGGCACCCTCATTTAACTTTTGAAGAATGAGGTTGAGGGTGCCTTGGAGACCAGCGACTTGACTTCAGTCTCCAATTTGTCCATTCTTGTGGACACAACAGAAGCAGACTCCTCAATAGCCTGAGAGAGGTGGCTATGAGTGTTGGTCAGCAGAGACTCTTGCTTTGGCTGTGCGAGAGCCAGACGATCGACAACTGGTTGGAGAGGATATACCTTCGATGAAAAGGTATTCAGCTGTCTTTCAACTTCTGCTTCTGTTGCCCGAGCTTCGGAGAGAAGCTTGTCTTTCTCGACTCTGTCAGATTCCCGAATGGAGTTCAACTCTCGATGAATGTACGTTTTGAGAGTGTTGAACTCGCTGGTGTTGAGGCGAATCTTCTCAGAAAGAAGAACCAGCTGAGGAGTCTGAGTGTGAACCTCATTGTGCAGAGAAGTTATGCTGGAAGACAGATTCTCAGCAGTTTAAGCAAACTTCTTTGGAACATCCCTGCGAAGGGTGTCCATCTGCTGACTCAGCTTGGCCATCCCATGTCGAATCTCGGATGTTACAACTCTAGACATCAGAGCAGCAGCGGCTCTGATGGGAATGCTTCCTCAAGCTTTGCTGGATTCAGCATGGGACACTTGGACGCTTTGGGGGAAGGGTCCGGTATGTCTCCAGCTGGAGGGGTAACCTCAGCTGTGGGAGTGGGTGTTCCTGAGTTAGGAGGAATTGTTCCTATGGGATGCTCAGAAACTATGGGGGTGAGATTGGTCCAGTTGAAACTTCTAGGTTTCTAGCAGAGGTGCCGTCATCAGCTGTCAAAACAGTGTGAAGCCCAGTATCTACTTCTTCGTCAGCGGACGAATAGTAGGGCTGAATAGGTTCAACGGCCGAATCAAACATCATATGAAATGATGTTTGATCATCTTGAGCTACGGTCTCACCAGCCGGCGATACTGGTATAGAGACTGGAGGAAGAGTTCCTCTGGGTGGTGTGTCAGCTGCCTCACAGCTCAGTTGGCGAATACGTTCGCGATCACTGGCAGCTTGGGTGTATGCCTCAGTAACAACTTGGTCTAAAGTTGTCTCTTCATTGGCGGTGGTGGTTTCCTCGATCACCCGCTGGTTTAAGCTGGTGACGTTGTGGGAAACAGAAGGAACAGCTTCAAGATTGACTTGGTTTCCAGTTAATCTATCATCAGCTGATGACTCAGAAATTGATGAAGAAGTTGGTGGTGGTGTGTGTGCAGCTGACTCACGGATGGCTTGGGTTGAGCCGAAAACTTCACCAGCAGTCTGTCGAGAGACTGAG
Source organism: Calendula officinalis (assembly GCA_963853835.1). Taxonomy (NCBI): domain Eukaryota; kingdom Viridiplantae; phylum Streptophyta; class Magnoliopsida; order Asterales; family Asteraceae; genus Calendula; species Calendula officinalis. The sequence continues at coordinate 38,907,109 of OY970828.1, forward strand.
GTTGCTTGTGGAGTTTGTCCCCTTGTTACAACGACTGATAATGAATCAGTCGAGGAGCTACGCAGAAGGTTGGAGCCGGCACTAACTCCTGTAGAACGAAATTGCCATATTGAAGTCTGCTGACTTGTTGTGAAATCAGCAGATGGAGGTTGAAGAGCAAAAGAGAGAAAAAGAGGATCAGCCGGGAGTGTTTGACTAGGAACTCCAATTGTTGGTGGAGTTCCTTGATAAACACTGTAAGAGTGGAAATAAGAAGGATTACTCTAAGTAGCTGACATAGCTTTTGATCGTAATCCCTCCAATCTGGGACTCAAGTGAGTACCCAGAGGATCCCGGCTGAATCCTGATGATGCTGCTTTCGCCAGGTCAGCATCATAAGCCACCACATCTTCTCCACAGGTAGCAGACCCTTTTACCCTCAGCTGAGGAGAAGAAGGAGCACGAGAGGAGGGAGAAGATGATAAAAAGAATGAAGAGGAAGAAGGAGAGCGATGAGCAGAATGCTTAACTCGCTTCTTCACCACCAGTGGAATATCACCCATTTCCACATTTTCCACATCAATGGGCATGGAGATCCCAGTGGAAGTGGTGGTATTTCCATCAACAGTTTGTGGGGTCCAGTTGATGGAAAACACTTCAGATGAGAAAAGGACATACCTTCTTGAAGGGCAGATTCCTCCGATGTGGTGCCCTTTGTTTGATCCTTTTTGGATCTAGTCCGATCATCAATGATCTTCAGCATGTACGAGGAGAGGGGAAAATCCTTACCAGCTTCCTTCTTGGTGTTGAAGATGGTGTTGGATAAGGTACGTACCTCAACTGATTCCCCTGGAAGGTCATCATAATCAATCTTCATCTTCTCAACCATCACATGTGCGATGCACAATGTGAAGAAGCGAAGATAGGGAATGTGATTTCCCTTGGCCTTCAGCTTGGCCTTGACCTCCTCGTACACCAGTCTCCCATAATTAATCCGCTGACCGGTGCTTAGGGCTTCAGCAAAGACTTGCAAGCTGGAGTTGCACTGGTTGTGAGACCCGGAGTTTCCGCCTATACCCTAAATGATGTGGGTAAAGAAATAGGTCCAGGGTCTCGTCAGCTGAGACTTCTTGAAGATATGCACCTTGTCGTCTTCATTTTCTAATCTGTATCCAGTGATACGGATTAGACTCTCTTTAGCTTCATCAGCAGACTTCGTCTCCTGATAGTCTTCGTCAGGTAGCAGATATTCGAACCCGCAAGCGGTTCGGAAATCATCAACAGTAATGGTGATTTGATGACCTCCAACTTGCGCAACAATGTCTTCTCCAGAAATGGAGGCAGACATCCAGAAATCACGCAAGAGTTCGTAAATACTCTTGGTGAATCTGAAGAATGCACCACCGATAGGGCAGTGACGCAAGAACTTTCCAACCGGTCGATATATATCGACGAGATTTTCCGGCAGAGAAGTGTTGGCTACCAGATTCGAGTTTTGAGAGAACTCGATAGCAGCTCTAGAAAGAGGAGCTTTAGAGGCTTTCTTAGACATTTTTTAGGAGAGGGAAGAAAGATAAAAGCTTGAAGATTGAGGGTTTTTTTGAGAGAGAAGTTTGGGAGTGGTGAAGATGAAGTGAGGGAAGGGGTGAGTATTTATAGGGGTTTTTGGGACGGTTTGGGTAAACATTTGAAATTAAACCGGACCATTAATGGATAGTTACAAACCAACTATGGAAATGTTGGTTTTCATGCGAAAAAGTTGGTTGGATGTGACAGAGAGGGGTAGTGGAGCCGTTTCGTGTGTCAGGGTGTCTTGTCCCTCATAAATGCCAAATATTTTCACTCGAGTGGAAATATTTGCCACAGAAAACGTATGGATAGGGATAAAAGATGTCTTTTTGTGGAAAAACCAAACGTTTTTACTTTAAAATTTGATAAGTTATCATTTTGAGAGATTTTATTCGGCTGACTGATGAATTCAAAACAATTTTAGTCAGCTGAATGTACTAAATGACAAGGTGGACTTATCAGCTGCTGATAGTACTTCAGCAGTTGATTCAGGCATGTAACATACCCAGCTCGCTGATTAAAAAATTGAAGCGTTTTCATAGAAAGGCTTAGTAAATAAATCAGCCAGCTGAAGGTCTGTTGAAATGAAATGAAGTTCCACTTCACCATGTTCTATGTGATCTCTAATAAAATGATACCTTTTATCGATATGTTTGGTTCTGGAATGAAGAACTGGATTGTTGCTGATTGCAATAGCACTTGTGTTATCGCAGTAGATAGGAACTTTGAAAAAGTTCATATCAAAATCAACCAGCTGATTCTTCATCCAAAGGACTTGAGCACAACAGCTTCCAGCAGCAACGAATTCTGCTTCAGCTGTGGAGGTAGAAACAATGTTTTGTTTCTGGCTTGTCCAGCTGACTAGTTTTCCACCTAGCAGCTGACATCCTCCTGTGGTGATCTGTCTATCCATCTTGCAACCTGCAAAGTCTGAATCTGAATAGCCAATTAGATCAAACCCAGAGTCTTTGGCATACCAAAGACCTAGGCTTGGAGTACCTTTAAGGTACCTCAAAATTCGGTTAGCAGCTATTAAATGAGATTCTCTAGGATCAGCTTGATACCTAGCACACATGCAAGTAGCAAACATAATATCTGGTCTGCTGGCGGTGAGATAGAGCAAAGATCCAATGATTCCTCTATAGAATGTGACATCAACTGATTTCCCAGTTGTGTCAGCATCCAGATTGTTTGGAGGAGCCATTGGAGTCTTCATAGATGAATATGAATTCATATCAAATTTCTTTAAAAGATCTTTGATATATTTTTCTTGATTTATAAAAATTCCATTTTTAGATTGCTTAACTTGTAAGCCAAGAAAATATGTTAATTCACCCATCTTACTCATCTCATACTTTGTAGACATAAGTTTTGAAAAACGTCTACAAAGTTTTTCATCAGCAGCACCAAAAATTATGTCATCCACATAAATTTGAACAAGAATGATATCACCTTTGGTTTTGCGAATGAATAAGGTTTTATCAATCTTTCCCCTGGTGAAATCATTTGCTATGAGGAACGTGGAGAGTGTGTCATACCATGCACGAGGAGCTTGTTTCAACCCATACAGCGCCTTATCCAATTTAAACACATAGTCTAAATACTTAGGATTTTCAAACCCTGGTGGTTGCTTAACATACACTTCCTCTTGCAGCTTTCCATTTAGAAATGCACTCTTCACGTCCATCTGAAAAACTGTGAAGTTCTTGTAAGCAACATAGGCTAGAAATATTCTAATAGCCTCAAGCCTAGCTACTGGAGCAAATGTTTCATCGAAATCGATTCCTTGCTCTTGTCTATAACCTTGAGCAAGAAGTCTAGCCTTGTTGCGAATAACAACACCTTCTTCATCCATCTTGTTCCTAAATACCCATTTAGTACCAATTATAGTCTTTCCAGCTGGTGGGGGCACCAACTGCCATACTTTGTTGACCTCAAATTGGTTAAGTTCTTCCTGCATCGCTTGAATCCAGCTTGAGTCTTCTAAAGCAGTTTTAATATTTTTCGGTTCTTCAGCTGCTAAGAAGCATGACCATAAGCATAGATTGCATGGTGCTTTACTTCTTGTGACCACTCCTTGTTGTGGATCTCCAATGATCAGATCAATTGGATGTTCTAAGGTCCACTTAGATTGAGGAGCGGCTGTAGAAGAGGAAGATTCAGCAGAGTTGGATCCTTGTTGAGCGACTGACTGCTCAGCAGGATGATTTACTTCATTTTGAACAGATCTTCTTGAAGTATGAAGAGGTGGCTTAGAGATAGCCTTTGATGATGCTCTAGCTGTTGGAATCTCTTGTTGAACAGCTGCAATATCTACAAGATATGTAGGAGCATCATGGAATGTCTCATCTGATTCAATTATGGAGACATCAAAGAGGTTCAAATCATCAGAAAATGCTTTAGATACATCATCTAAAAGATGTTTCAGATGATCTCTGAAATGCATCAGATGAGTCAGCAGAGGTGGGATTTAAGGCCTTTGAGTGTTCTTCAAAAGTAACATTTATGGACTCTTCCAAAGTTTGTCTTCTTTTGTTGAAAACTTTGTATGCCTTGGATGTAGTGGAGTATCCCAAGAAAATGGCTTCATCAGCTTTAGAATCAAACTTGCTTAGCTGATCTCGTGTGTTTAACACAAAACACACACACCCAAACACATGAAAGAAACCGATGAAAGGTTTCCTTTGACGAAATATCTCATAAGTAGTTTTCTTGTGTCTCTTCACGTAGAGAGACCTGTTTTGAGTAAAACATGATGTGTTAACAGCCTCTGCCCAAAATTGTTTAGGCATGTTTGACTCATCAAGCATTGTTCTTGCAGCTTCTATTAGGGTTCTGTTTCTTCTTTCAGCAACACCATTTTGTTGAGGTGTTCTAGCAGCTGAGAAATTTTGGGAGATCCCAACATCTGAACAGAGTCTTCCAAAGTTTTGTTTCTGAATTCAGTACCATTGTCTGATCTCAGCATCTTGACTCTTGACCCGTTTAGAAGTTCCATCCTTTTGATGAACTTGATAATTTCATCAGTTGCGTCACTCTTGTGACGAAGAAATATGACCCAAGTATATCGCGAATATTCATCAACGATAATAAGCGTATACTTCTTTCCACCCAAACTTTCGGTACTCATATGACCAAAGAGATCCATATGGAGCATGTGAAGGCAGCTATCGATGGAAAAATATTGCTTTGATTTGAAAGAGCTTTTATGTTGTTTACCATGTTCACAAGCTGAACAAAGCTTATCTTTTTCATAATTGATTTGTGGTAGACCATTTACCAGCTGACCTCGAGCCAGCTTCGATATGTTTTTGAAGTTTAGGTGAGATAGCCTTTTATGCCACAACCAATTCAGCTCTTCAGTAGAATGAGAGAATAGACAAACTTCTTGATTTTGAGGATTCATGTCAAGTGTATAAACATTCTTGGTTCTTGGAGCAATTAGAACAACTTTTCCACTTTTATCCGTCACCGTTCCTCTGTATTCATTGAAGTTCACTGAGAACTTTGCATCACATAGTTGGCTGATGCTGATTAAATTATGTTTCAGCCCATTCACATAACCAACTCTTGTGATTTTTACGGATCCATTAGAAATGGTTCCATAACCTTCAGTTGAGCCTCTATCATTATCACCAAAAATTACTGGAGGACCAGCACACACTTCAAACTCTTCCAGCAGGGATTTGTATCCAGTCATATGGCTCGAGCAACCACTGTCTAAGTACCAGACATGTTTGCTTTCATCACCCTGCACATAGATTAAAAGAGTAAGTTCTTTTTGGGAACTCACACTTCTGTGGGTCCTTGTGACTTCCCGCTGGAACTCACAGAGGTTGGTTTTTCAGAAGGCTCACATGTTGAGGTTGGGGAAGGTCTCAGGCATGGGCTGTCACAATCACTTGCCATATGCCCACGATCTCCACACTTGTAACATTTTCTATTTCTTTGAAGTGGAGTAGAGGGCGAGGCATTAGGTTTGGGAACTGGACCCAAAATCCCTTTCATTTTCTGATTATCAGAGATAGTCAGAGTTTGAACTAGTGATGTCAGCTTGCTGACTTTTCCTTTCAGCCGTTTGACAGACACAGCTGAAGAAGGACTTGGAGTGTTTTTAGAAACACTCTTACCTTTGTTCTTTGCAGCTCGAGTACGAACTCCAACTGGCTCACCCTTGGAGGGTGTAAGAACAGTTTTCTTTCCTGCTGTTTTGCTAGTCTTCTGCCGAGGTCTAGCAGAGGAAACAACTGGTGCTGAACCCAAGATAGATTTTCTTGGCTCAACAATTACTACAGTGGGTGTCCTAACTACCATGGCAAAGGAGTCAGCTGATGACTCTTCACCAGTAGCTTCAGAAGGATCTTCTGAGGATATCTCAGTAGCAAAGGTTTTGGTAGACCTAACAAAGGAACCAAAAACCAACTCTTCAGCTGGCACAGAAGCATCAGCTGACGAGTAGGACAGATCATCTGTACTGCTGTCAGGTACAACGGCTGCAGCAAGGAAGTCTCCACCTAGTACAGCTTGTGCTTGACTAGGAATTTGTGAGTTAACACATTCACTCACACGTTTGGATGAACGGGACCAAGATTCACAAATCTTTTTAATTGCTTCAAGTTCTTTAGCTTTCTCATTAAGATCATGTTGAAGAACTGAGTTTATAAATTTTGTTTCAGAAAGTTCTTCTTTTAAAGTTTTGTGATCAATTAATCGTTCTTTTAAAAATGCTTTTTCATGAAGAATAGCATTATGTTTATCCAAACATTCACCTTTCAGCTGATCAATGAAGTGCAAGTCGCAAATAATAGAATCAACAATATCTTTGGCTTTAGTAGCCTCAGTAGAGATTAGAGAGGTTACCTTTTTATGAACTATGTTGACCCATTGATAAGAACTATCATCATCAGTTGTAATACTTTCATCATCATCAGCACGAGCCATCAAACACATTGTGGCCATTGGTTCATCATCATCGGATGAGCTGTCACCTGAGTCAGCCCAGTCGTGAGTTTCAGCTACTAAACCCTTGTCAGCAACTTTGCCTTCAAGTGCCTTCTTTTCTTCTAGGATCTTTTTGGTGAAGGCTTGTAGCTTTTTATATTTTTCTTCAATGGACTCACCAGTTGAAGATGATGAACTTGCTTTCTTCTGCTTGCAGTCGTTAGCATAGTGTCCCTTCTTGTTACAGTTGTATCATGTTATCTCAGAGATGTCAGGTGTATTTCCAGAGGGTCTGGAGGGTACAGTTGATGAGATAGATCTGCTACCAGAGCCTTTAGCTGAGGAGCCAGATTTGCCTTTAAAGAATTTCCTGTTTTTGACAAGTAAGGCAAACTCAGATATAATGGCATCATTGTCTTCGTCTTCATCGACCTCTTCGATGCTGACTTCAGGCATGTTGAACAAACCAACAGCTGAAGTGTTGTCAGCTTCATTATCTGATGGTGGATATTCAATCCTGCTGGGTTTGTTTATAGAAACAAGAGCAGTTGAAGATCCAACGGGACTCACTTTAGAGTCCTTTGGAGGTTGAAATATGTTGAGTACAGTTCTCTCATGGCTTAGAAATATACCTTAGAGAGAGGAAAGAGTGTAATCTTTTAAGGTATGAGATGCACTCATGCAAGTTATGATAGTAGCCCATTTAGAGGGTAAGGCTGCCATAAACTTACACATTTTAGACATATCTTCCTTATCAACTCCATGAGACTTCAGCTCGTTTAACAGAATGTTATAACGATTGAAAGTTTGAGCTATAGTCTCACTAGGCTTGGCTTTAAACGGCTCGTAGTCATGGATGAGCATGTTTTTGTTATGTTCACGCACAACAGATGTGCCACATATCTTTCACTGAGTCACAAAATTGTATATTGTGATACAGTTCATCACCAACTGCGTCACAAAATTGTATATTGTGATACAGTTCATCACCAACTGCTTGAAAAAGCATATCCCTTCCTTTATTTTCAAGATGAACAAGACGTTTTTCAGCGTCCGTTCATTGAGCTTCAGATTTAACAACGTAATGTTCTGGTATTTCAGGAGTACCAGGAATGAGGGTTTTAGGGATGTATTTTCCTATCGTGATGTTATCTTGAAGTTTTGGGTGATAGGTAACCATGTGGGATAACATGCGAGTTTTCCACATGGGATAGTTGGTTTGGGTGAGTTTGGGAGGTTTTCCAGATGATGGAAGATCGGATGATGTAGGTTCAGCCATAACAGATGCTCAAAGTTGATGGAAAACAACTTTGACATTTGCTCTGATACCAGTTGTTGGATCCCAACAACACAAACGTGTTGCGTTATGACCAAGTAACGAAGATAAGATAAAGAACACACAAGATTTCAATGATTAAGAGTTTATTAAACAACTTAATACAGTACAAAGTTTGCGGAAATAGATAGTACACACTAAGTAAAACTTTCTACTTGAAATGACACTTTTGTTTGCTCAAACTAGAAGACTATGCAAGGAGAGTTTTATATCAGCTGATACGGACAGCTGATATTGAATGCCTAAGTAATAACTATGGAGAAGTTAATACCAGACAATAACAACTCTCAGAGAATGTTCTTGTGCTATGAATTCTAGAAGGTGTATGTAAATGTAAGCATTTACGTCTCTATATATAGCTCAAGATCCGTGTTCCTTTGTCCACAAGGTAATCGACGTGTAAACATATCATTCGTCGATGTGGACTTGTCCACGGAAACATTTAATGCTCTTGCATATGTTGTAGTACCAAGTGTACTTTGTGTCAACTCCTTATGCTACCTTTTCTGACGCACAGTGAAAAGGTGTACTATTATAGTACAAAAGTATTGACTTTCCGTTTACATGCTTGGAGGGACAAACGATGATGTACTGACAAAATATCTTCTATTCCAAAATAGAAGATCCTCACCGTTTTCTTCTGCTTTGAGCGGGAAAGGGAAATGTTCAAAGTGTCAAGAACATTTCCACTAAGTCTTTATCTGCAACAGGTACCATCAGCTGATTCCACAATCAGCTGGATGGTCTTCTTCTTGTCTTTGTCCTTTGGTCATAGACTTCGAATGAACACTCTTCTATAGCTGCTGATTTGACTTGTTTTCCTAGAGCTAAGTACGTAATCAGCTGAAGGTTTATTGCATATACTTGCTTCAGCTGAGATACATACTTCAGCTGACATTTATTCTTCTTAGCTATCGATCATCAAGTCTTATTCACTTAGTCTAGGGACTAACAAAAATGACCGAAATACCCTTCGAATTATAACCTAACGGCTATTTCCATGGGGGTTAGTTTGGTAAAACTGCGTATTTCACACGAAACAGTCGATCAGTAGTAAAACGTCAGTAGTAATTGTTGTTTTATACTTAATCTAATTCTCAGTAACTACACATCAGTAGTAACTTGTGAATACTTCCCACAATCATTATTAATGAATAATCAGTAGTAAAACAAAAATAGAATTAAGAATTAATTTATACAAATTTTACATATGAAATTCTTATGAAATTAATTTATCACAATGATTTTTGGTTTGATCTAGTTCGGTTCGAAGGTCTCGACTGGTTCTCGGTTCTTGTTTTCACATGTCCTTCATAATAACCAAATACGTTACTCATTTTGATTTCTTTTATAACAATATAAAACATAAGTGTTAGTTTTCTAGCGTTCTCCTACATAAATGACTAACTCCACATCAATATGTTCCAATCGATAGAATCATACTATTTTTAGAATATTTAGTTTTAATTTAATACGTAATCCCAAACACAACACTATGTCACATACTTTTTCCGATTTAAAATAAGTGACACTCTCTTTTATAGGGTGATTTAAAATAAGTGACACACTTTGAAAAATTACCTTATTTAGCTAAAAATAGTAGGACTCGCATCCACTAAATATCTACTTTAACAAAGTGAAATGATATATTTAAACTTATTTTTCAATTTTAGACATCATTAAACACACTTTATTCAAAATATATGGGACCCATTCCGCACTAACCAATCAACTGATCTAATTTAAAAATTATTATAATTTTTTATTTAAAAAACTATCAAACTAAAAATATTTGAACTTATTTTGAATAGGAAGAAATATGAAAAAAGCAAAGTGTGAAATGAGGTGGCAATGACTAGAGAGACTGTGAAATATGGGTGTCATACTGTCATGTATGGGAGTTAGAGAGCAGGGTCCCACAACTTTCGGTCTCCTACTCTACTTTGTTTTCCTCTTTCTGCCAAATCTTTAACTAACATTTTTTTTTTTAAATTGATGTCATCTTTATAGATCTATCAATCTGTACAAGTTTCTTTTGTAACACTTAATTTTTACCAAGATAGCAATAGTGACTAATAATCACTATTACTATTAGTAAGTAGGGGAAGAAAGGCAACCTGGCGGGTGCAACGCATCCCTTATGCCCAATCTAAAGGTTTGCAAGTCTATCAAACTAGACGACATGTCAACATGTTGTAGCAATCGCTACAAGGTTGGTTAGTTTGTAATCTTGCCACCTTTCGAGATTCTCCAACGATCAAAATTTCAAAAAGTAAACAAAAAAGTTTTTCCCGAGACCATAAGGGCCGGGAGAGGAATAAGCATGAATGGAAGAATGACCTTTTATGATATAAAGTTTAAAGTATGGAAAGAAATTGTAAATTTGCGTATCATATGGTTTTAGCCTTTAGGTTTAGGCTTTTAGGCTTAAGTGGTGGGATGCATCTCCTTCTTTTTCTTTCTTTTCTTTATTTGCTTTGCCTTTCATCATAGTGACAATTTTAGTTAAACCATTTATGTTGTGATCTAGTTTGAGTTTGATCCCAGTAGTATAACTATATCCAATAAAGACCACTTAAAACTTAAAATTTAACTCACATTTTGTCATTGGGGTTAGGGGTGACTATGAGCCAGGTTGATCCGTTTGGGTTTGCGGATTAAAAATCTCAACTCAACCTAAGTTGTCATGGGTTGAGATTTTCAACTCAATATATTTATTAAACAGGTTTATAAACAAGATGGCCTTATTAGAATTTTTTCAACATAACATTTTTACTAAGCGGGTAGCAAATGGGTTAATGCATTTAAATATCATAATATAAAAATTTACAATAAAACAACTTACGTTTTTAAAAGTTAAGTAGCAAAATAAGTAGATTATTTGAAAAATACAAAAACAAGTTAACAATACTAAATATATGTTAAATATCTAAATATTAAATAAAGAAATATTAATATGTTATAGTATATATATATAATACATATATTAAATTTAAACGGGTTGTCGGGTTGTAAATGAGTTGTAAATCTAAATTCAAACCAACTTGTTTATATGGTGGATTGTAAACAAGTTGACCCGTTTACAACCCACAGATCGAAAGTTACAACTCAATATGCTAATTTTAAGTTCTAAATAAGTTGAGTTGAAAGATAGGATTAAATTTAAATAAGTTGAGTTGACAGATATATAGGATTGAATTTTGTGAACCCTAATTGAGGTTTCCATCGTGTAATGCATACCAATGTTTTAACACTTAAATCCATAAATGTTGTTTTTAATATAATTAGTTTTGCAATTCAAAAAGAGATAGCGGCGCAGCTTGTTGCCCGTTTGCCTTCTTTCGATATATAAAAACTGATCTTTAACTATATGAGGAATTTTAGTAAGACAAAGAAAAAAGAGAAAAAAGTAGAAGGTTTTTATTCGGAACAAAGCTATAATACAGGGGGCGTAATTATAAAATGAAATGAAAGTCCTAATATTACGCATTGAATACCAACCGACCTTTTCTGTTATGACTCTGAATCAATCAAAAATCGCATGCACACACACAAAAACTGATGGAAATTTCATCCTCATCGCCGCCGTCGTATCGGAGAATATGCCTATGTTCTCCGACGAACCATCCCGGCTCATTCCGGTGCGCCCGCCACCGAGCATCTTCGCCAAAATTCGGCCGGAAATCAATCGCCGAACAGCTGATTCGATTGGATAATAAGAAAACGAATCTGGTTAAGGAGTTTCTGATGAAAATTATCAATCCGTCGAGTCATGACCTTCAGAGGAGAAGGACATTTGAGCCGAAGCCATCCAGGTTCTCTGTTTTGAATCCTTGCAGCCATGGCGGTAATGAATTGGTTGTTTCTTAATAAATTATTGATATATAAATCGTTCAATTACTATTGAATTTTATCGATCGAAACCTGTAAATTAGTGAATGAATGTTTGATGTATACTTTGATCGATTATTTGTTTGTGTTAATGTGGAAACCGTTCTGGATAAATGGAGAGATCGACATCTGGATTGATCCATTGATGTTCGTAGTGCTATTAAGTTTTTGGATTTTAATTTCAAAAAAAACGCGTGCTTATCTTAAGAAAACAGTATTAAATAAGTCATTAAGCTATACTTGAGGTTATATCATCATATACACAAGTTTTATGCGAACTCAAATTTGAAATCTGAAATCTGAATCAGCCGGGGTTGAGGCCAGCTGATTAGTAAGTCACGCTCAGCTTGTTAGAGGCACTAGATAAGCACCACGTGTCATTTATTGGTGCTGATTCATCACTCAAAAACCCTATCACATGCTTCCTTGACGTGCGCACGTGTGCCATGGTGCAGCGTCTAGTCTCTACTCTATCCTCAAGTCTCATATGAATTCTCAGTTTTTGTCCATTTCCATAGTCATTATCTTTCCTTTTCTGTTACAAATCTTCATAACATTTAAATTGGTCGTTTTTATGCTTTTTAGTTATATCGAGGTAATTAAATTAACGGTTGAACGTAGTTATCATTGTTAACACTATTTGACACAAGTATATCAAAAAATGTTCATGAATGTTGTTGATGTCTTGTCACATACACATGATATTTTTTAAGTTTGATGAGACATGATAAATAATAAAAACAAGTAAAAAGTAAAAATTCACAGATGCCTTTATTTACTTCTTTTTTTTTGTTTTTCTGGTAATCTTGGCTTCGACTCGGGCCACTCAGTGCGGGTGAATATTTATTAGGTTTTTGGCCCAGCGGTATGGTGTTTACCTCTTGACTTTAAGGTCTTGAGTTCGAGTCCCGTCGTGGACATAGGTGGTAAGTAGGAGTAGATTAGATTTGCCGTCTCAAAAAAAATTTCGCTATAGGTGGCTACATAAACCAATTAGTAAAATTGAAGCCTAAATATTACGGGTTTACTTTGATGAGACCTATAGAAGTCGATAGTGAGATATTGAGATGTTGAATTATAATCCTTTTTTTGTTTTCATTCTCTTGGACATTGGGCCCGAGCGCGTTAAAAACGAATCGAATGTCTTTTTTTTTCTTTTTCTTTGATTTAAAAATCGACCCTACATAAGTACATATCATGGTTGCTTTCCAACAAATATCGACGCGTTATCGACCTTATAAAAACCTTAAATTTGACTTGGATTTCATCAGGTGCAGATCTTGGTGGACCTGGTGATTGCTAGAAAAGAATAAAGAAACAATCACAAATGTACATTGATTGTATAATTCATTAGCATCACATTAGTTCACAATTCAATTGATACACGCATACAAATAATAATTCTTTAATTTCTCTTCAGTCTTTTTGGACCCTGCCAATTACTACGTACTTTGGTTATTAAAAACCTTAAAAATCTATCATATCAACCTACCAGTGAATCAAATCCCTTCTAGAACTCATCACATATCTTAATTATGTTTTGTAAAAATGGTATTTCAAGCTTCATGTTTCTTGAAATTATGTTTATATTGAATGCATGTTTTTTTTAGAACAGTGGCGATTTTATAAAAACTACCAAGAAGATATGGGTTTAGAAGCCAACCAACCCAGCTCAAGTTTTTGGATCTACATCTACTATTAACCCACACAAATGACTTAGTAATGATATTATTAAAAACAAATTATTCCTCGGTCTCACCTTTATAAACAAACATGCGTTTCTATGACACCACACATGCCACCATGCCGACAAAAACGTTGCCTCCAAAAACTGTTTTGTACTTTACTTAACCGAAATGTCGTGAACCATACTGATGCATGTTTTTGTACCTAACTTAATTATGTATTTGTGCCATACTTAACCGAAAAGCTTTATATTGAATGCATGTGTATGTGTATTTATATTATTTTCTGTTATTATCTAAGTGTTTCAATATGACATGAAAGTGGCAAAAAATATGAAGATGTGGATGTTTTGATATTTTTTTAACTTAAATCATATGTTTTGCATAATTAAGCTTAGGTACATGACAATTCCACACCCACTACGCATTTATGATCCGATATTCAACAAAATGATCTCAGGACTCAAATGTTATGGTCTTGTTATGTGATAGAATAGGGCTTTTACATCCGAATATGGGCTTGTGATATCACTGGGCCAAAATGGAAAAGAAAAAAGAAGCCCATCTCTTTTCTTTTGAATTAAAAATGAAAAAAAAAACTTTTCCTTTCAAATGTATAGACTTATAACGTTATATTAATACAACATTGTCCAATCTCTACAAAAAGGGATATGAGAAAGTAAAATATAGATAAAACTCAAATATTTTAATGGGTATTGGAATCTAAAAAAAAATAAAAAAATAAAAAAATAAAAAAATAAAAAATAAAAAAAGAAAGTTGATGGACAAAAATTTGAGGTAAAGGTAGAGATGTAAGAATTTCAGATGACTTTATAGATGTAATCAGTTTGATTTTTTTATGTATAAATATTTACCAAATTACTATATAAAGATTAGGAAATAAGCACGATATCGGTTATGTCGCATATATTATGAGCATAGTTCGATTATCACGGAGGAGGTCATTATAATAGAAAATACCCTTTAAAAATATTAGAGAGATGGGAGGGATCACTTATAACAAATCCCACCATATTCCGTGGGTTTAAGAAAACTCAAATTTCATAAGTTTTGTAAAACTCAGACCTCCATAACAAGCAACATTTATTACTATTATACTCATTCCAACTGCAAAACCCTTAATACAACCACCTAAGCTAAAAGTATAATATTTTTCGTAAATAATACTTAAAAAGTTTCATATATGGAAGAGTCATTTTAAGTGTTCAGGCCTTGAATTGTCTAGATTCATCGACTCCTTTTAGATAGGGACCGGCATGAATATTTGAATAGTTATAACTTTTGTCTTTTTATAAAAGAAAAAATCTAGATTTGATGGCGAATTTTACCTGACTACATTTTGGAATTTACAAAAAAGAATGGTTTTGAGAAGATAGGGTCATGCATAGAATTTTAAAAATGGCTGTTACAAACAAAAGTACAGGATCACATCTCTTATCATGTTTTTTGGTCTTATGTAATCTTCTTATATGTATATGTATAAATGTAAGAAATAGTATTAGAGATAAAAATATTAATATTTTAATTAATTTTTGTAAATTTGTGATCATAATTTGAGACAAATATAGTTGTAGTTACATAAAAAGTAGAAACATGGAAAAGATATACAAGCTAAAAAAACTAGAAAAAATTTGGAAAAAAACTTGAAAAGAAGTCGAAAGATTGAAAAAATTAAATCGATAGGGAACGCATAAAAGCTCTCATATCTTCAGTTTCTATTGAAGATAGCAACGAGTCAACCACAACACCTTCTAGAGGAGAACCTAGTATGGTGTATGAGATTACCCGAATAATCCTTAATTTGTTTTGAATCTATACTAATTTATAATGCAGATTAGACATTTCTAATTGCGGAAGTCTGAATTCAATCCTTCCGTTCTTGGAAATGTCCAAACCCGCGTAACTGAATTTTTTTAAAATAGTTGCTACCAAGATTCGAACCGGGTGGGCATGGTTCCCAGGCAGATAACTTACCACTGAACCAGTAGCTACTGTGGTGACAAGGCTTCGTAACCGGCCTATACTATCGGTCCTTTGACGCGTTTTTATAAAGCAGATTGAACATTTCTAAATAAAGAAGGTCTGAATTCAAACCTGCCATAATTAACAATGTTCATTTTGCCTGAAAAATAATTAAAAAGCTTCTTTAAACCAGGCTCGAACCCGGGACCTTGCGCACAGAAGGTCAATGTTTTACCATCTCAACTACAAGGGGTTTTTAATACTATTTCATTTTTAGTTTCTATATCAACTTCAATGGTCTTTAAACCGGCCCTTTCATTCATTTTCCAATAAATGTGCAAACGTTATGTAGACCCAAAGATAACCGACTGAATTGAATGGAAATCCCCAAATCAAGCACGCATATTGAAGATGAGCTACCAGACTTCGAAACCGTTACCCTAGGTTTGTTCTTTTTCCAATATATATACATATTATATATCAAGTTCGACAAAGTTAGGGTTGGGATCGTTGGTTAATCTGGAGGGAAATTCAATCAAATCAAAAGATCCAGAACGAACATCGATTTTGAATCATATTCGGGTTTAGTAACTTATCGATTTTGAATCCAGAAAGTATTTGTTGAAGTAAAAGCAGATGACTCATGACAGTCTCTTAGAACTTTTCGGGTTTAAACATGGATGGCATGCATCATTTGTTATGGCTGATCTTATTGAAACCTAACACACCAGGTAATTTGATTTTATTTATTTAATTTTTTCCATTTTATCACCAACCTACATCAGTATTCAGTACATAGAGTTCCATTTAATGTGATATGCATCGAGAAATACAGAAATAATAAAATAAGAACACAAGAAGGATTGTTTAATAAGAATACTGAAATGTGAAGAACGAATAACAAGGATATACCCTAATCTACCACAATTGGAAGATTAGGTCCAGGGATGATCCATCTCTCAAGGCGCACCACCAATAGCCAAAATACTAACCCTAATTATCAATCTCGAAGTCTGCCTAACACTCCCTCTTCTCTATTTATTTCTTTTAGTTTTCTAATTGTTATTCATATTTTACTCTTTAAGCCCTTCTACAATATCACTTGTCTATTTCCTATCATAATGTTTTATAATTTTTTCAAATTTGATCTCTATTTTTTCCATTTGAAGTAAACAAATCCTCCTAACTCGAAACCCGACCCGATAAAAAATTTAGTTGGTCTGGTCGGGTTAATCGGGTTTGTCGGTACAATTAGATGTATTTTTAGTTTCATTTTGTCCTAGGTATGGGTTTTTGTGAGTTGTGACTACAAATCCACATTTTCTGAAAAGGCAAAAGTAAATTTTTAATGGTTTATACATATGAACTATGTGTATTTTGCTACAATGTGGTAAATTGAGTTGTTCCGCATCCTAAATTAGTTGCATCATGTTTTATCCTTTAATATTTTTTTTTCCAAGTTTCTGATACACTTTAGTTGTATCGAACAGAATTCTGAGACAGTAAAAGTTGAAAAGAAACAATCAAATACACAATGCACTTCAATCTTAAAGGTTTCTCTGTACCAAATGTAGCTTTTGAAGACGACTATGCTTTATAAGTCTCAGAAAATGCTTCCCCAATTGGAACAATTTTACCAAGGTTACTCCAGGTAATTGCTCCTTAATTGTTATATAGATACTAATTAATTTCCAAACATTTTAATTATTATTATTTTTTATTTTTAAGTATACAACTTCACGTACATTGAAATTCATATGGAAATGATTTGCAAGATTAGATTCATGATCAGAACTCTATGTAATGATATAAAATTTCAAGATAATTAAAAAATATATATGCAAAGCTACTTTCTTATTGATGTTGGCTTATTGTGTTGGCGTTCCTTCACATATCCCTTTTGCAGCACATGGTCTATGTTTTAACAATTCACAACAAGGTGGAGAAATACCATCAGATTAAGGTGCATAATCTCTACTTATTCAAACTGATGTTAACATCAGGCACAACATCAGCCAGTGCCCAAGAGAACATGAGCAGCACAGCTGCAACCCAACTCTTTAACACGAGGTTCGAACCGGCCTAAACCGATCATAACCCGACCGAAACGGTCCAAACCAGTTCGGTAATTCGGTCTTTCAAATTGGGTATTTTTAGTTCGCGGTTCTTGGTGGTTCGGTCTGGTTCCTGGTCCGCGCACATATCTAGTTTTGATGATGTTTAGGATAAGGTTATAGAGTAAAATCAAAACTTGTATTTCATTAACATAACCTTATACTAACTTTTGTAATTATTCTTGTGTTTACTGCTTATAAAAGAGTTATATATTATTCCAGATTTTTGGGATTAGCTTCCAGTATTACATATGGTTTATAGAATGTTAGTCGTTAAGGAAGGCTTAGAAGTTTCTTTCTTATTGACCCGTTTCCAAAATGTTAAGTGGGCTCACTTATTCTTTAATGTTAATCATGAAATTTGTTGAATTCGAATGTAATATTATGTTGTAGATGATAATGATGATTAGTTTCAATTTTAAAGACGTAAGAAATCATCCATTTGCACAATTATTGTGGGAAAAAACGTGTAAGCGAACAAAACTTGATCTTCGCAAATCGACATTTAATCGCCTGGAATATGTAGTTCGCAGCCCGCCGCATCGCGTGGGTTTTAACCTAGTAGTGTTAAAATAGTGCTAAAAACTTTTAATTTTTCTTTTGTTAGTATATGTTACACCTTTAAGAAATATATGTGCGACCAGGGACACCCCTCAGTTGTTTTTTTTGGGTCCGCTACTGGCAGCTCCGTACGCTGCAAATTAGAGGAAGAGTATAGAGAGGACAAAAATGTGTAAAATGATGAAATAATCTTCACATGCATTGCACATGCCTCTATTAAACAGAAACGGGTTAGCCAAAACGTCCCTCCGTGCGTAATAGTTTTGAAATAAGGACTACAAGTGTAATTTTATAAACAAACAAATGATTGGTTAAACTACTGGTATAATTTATTATTGAGCGAATTACATCTAAGGTCCCTGTGGTTTACCACTTATTGCAGCCACAGTTCCTAAACTTCATTAAGTACATTGGGAGTCCCTGGTATTGCCACTTTATTGCACCCGTAGTCCCTGAAGCAAACAGACGTTAATTAAAGTCGTTTAAATCCCCCATGTGCACATCACATGATGGGTAGTATGGTAATTGTCCACCCCTTCCTCATATATAAACCCGAGTAAATTACATGGAAGGTCCCTGTGGTATACTACTTATTACAGCCTTAGTCCTTGAACTACATTTATTACACCAGAAGTCCCTGGTGTATACACTTTGTTAACACTTGTAGGCATGTAAATGAACGAACGGTTCGTGAACTAGGGCAACAAACATAAATTAGGGTAATAAACATGTGTTTCTTTATGTTCGTTTGTGTTCGTTTATGTTTGTTAAGAAACTTTAGTATTCACGAACGGTTCGTGAACTAGGGTAACAAACATAAACGAACACAAACGAACATAAACAAACACAAACGTACACGAAACAAACACAAACGAACACAAACAAACATAAACAAACACAAACGAACACGAAACAAACACAAACAAACACAAACGAACATAAACAAACTCAAACGAACACTAACAAACGAACGTAAACAAACGAAAACGAACGTATGTTCACGAACATAAACGAACGAACTGGCATTTGTTCGTGTTCGTTTGTTTAACTAAACGAACACAAAATCTTATTTGTGTTTGTTTGTTTAGCTAAACGAACGAACATAAACGAACTCCCGAAGAACGGTTCGCGAACGATTCGTTGAACGTCTGGTTCGTTTACATGCTTACATGTGGGTAACAAAGTGTATACACCAGGGACTTCCGATGTAATAAATGAAGTTCAGGGTCTAAGACTGTAATAAGTAGTATACCACATGGACCTTCCATGTAATATACTTAGGTTTAAATATGAGGAAGGGTTGACAATTACCATACTACCCATCATGTGATGTGCATATGTGGGATTTAATGACTTTAATTAACGCCCGTTTGATTCAGGTACTACGGGTGCAACAAAGTGGCAACACCACGGACTCCCAGTGTACTTAATGAAGTTTAGAGACTGTGGATGCAATAAGTGGTAAACCACAGGGATCTTAGATATAATTCACTCTTTATTATTTTTAAGATTATATGTCATAAAAATGTTAATGATCTTGAACTTCTTCGTGATATATATATTTTTTAGTTTAGCTATACACTTAATGTGAATTTATATATTCGTGAGTGCAATATATTATTTGGATAATTTATTACCACCCAAAAAAAATACAAACAGTGAAATTAAGATTGTAAAGCTTCTAATCTAAAAGATTTATAATCTAAGAACACTCTCAATCATTACATAAATTGAAATATTTAGTTTTTGTCAAATCAACGTTACGTTAGCAGACACACTAACTGATATACTTATGCTAACAATACCCTTTTTCTTCAGTTTTTTGGATCACACCATTATAAAATTATACCCTATTAAATTGTATTAGACCCCACCTTTTCTAACCTTTTCACTCGTCGGTTTGGTGAAGAAACTAACCGAAGACACCACACATGTGAAGAAACTAACCGAAGACACCACACCAATGTGTGGTGCCAATGGTAGTAATACTGTTAGATGAAGCGATGGTAACCAATGACCTTCCGTTGGGAGTGGTCTAAGTAAATTCTATTTTAGTAATGTTTAATTAATAGTTTAAACATTATAAAATTGTTTAAAACGTATTGTTAAAAATATAGTATGAATAATAGGGTTTTTTAAATGCGTGCCTTAAGAGCACATCATTGATCATAATAATCTTAAATGTCTTTTATGTCCTTTCATTTAATTCATTAAAACATTCATTTTCAATTATTGTAATTAAGGGTATAATTTTACTCTACTTAAGGAAATTTTGGTTTATTATTCATTCAGTATCGTATGACTATAAGCATATATTAGCAAAACTAGGACATGAAAACAAAAAAGTTCATCGTATATATCCTCTACAGACCTGAACTGCAGTACGAGGCTTGGACTCACACGTTAAACACCGATGGCTTGAACTGCTGAATTAATTTGTATATGTATTTTTTTATTGAATGACGATTATTAATATAAGTTATACATATTTTATGTATAACATTTACTAAATGTTATTACTATTCATAAATAGTTGATAAATAATGATTTTTTTAAATATTAAAGCTGTTTTTTTGTTGTTGTTGGCTTTCTCTTTGGACCTTTAACGTGACTTTGTCATTATTATTATTTTATGATGTTTATATGGTGTTTTTTTTTATAATAAGAAAAGTTTTTTATGTGGTGTCTTTTATATTTTATCATTTCAATTCTTTTATTTAATTGTAGTATACAGATTTAGTAAATTTCTAACTAATCCAACCCGTTTGTACGTTTTTTAAAGGTCAACTAAGATAACAATTGTCGAAGTTAACATAACGAAATAATAACATGTTAATAAATAAATATAATGTATATATTTGTAACCTACCACGAAGCATGGACCCAACTCCTCGTTAATAATAATCATGTTAAACATTTCCATGTTGCCTTATTTAATTTTGATCCATTTGAATAATGTTTATTTTATATGGGCAAGTGGACTAATGTTTCAGTTTTACGCTAACAAATGATTTAAGTTAATGGTTTTTCTAACATGTGTCCCCAAGGTACATGTTAAGGTGCATTAAATACAATCAATTTATGCACTTCATTAATGTTTAATTATATATTATTAGGAAACTTTTAAGTCAATTAATTCACCCTAACATGTGCCTTGGGGGCACATGTTAGAAAAACCCTTAAGTTAAATATAATAATAACATATCTTACTCCAACAAAAAGTAAAGATATTTGTATATGAATTTTGCTAAAATTAATTCAATCTTGTAAAGGCAATGTATGGGAGATATCAGATGTGAAATGTAGATATACAAATTTATATTGAGAGTTCAGAGACTACTTTCAAATTATTTTTTGACAAAAACATGTAGCGGAAAAAATAAGAAATAAAAAATAGGTGATGTTATTAATATATACATTTCACAAGAAAATAAAATAGTGTAAAACATATAGTATAACATATAAAATATGTATATGTAAAAAATGTAAACTTATAGTTCTAAAAGATCAAGTATATTATATAAAATATGTAGGTCATTACCTTAATCAATCAAGTCGGGTATGCTTAACGAATCACCAAATCGCTTACGAATTTATAACAAATATATTGTTCCAAGATTCAAATTTTCTTATTTATATAGTAAAATTGCTAAAAATATTTCTAGAAACTATTTTTAAGATTTAAACAAGTCAATGTCTTGATCAATTGTGATCACACATATACGGAACGGATATGCCACATCTTTTTGTCTGTGATTGATATATGATCCCGATAATTTAATCGTCACATTAAGCACATTCCAAAAGTGTCATTGTAGCCTTATTTGTAACGAAAATGACATGTATATACGTTTTGGAGTTCAAATTTATCAACGAAACAAATTTCAATTATGTTTTTATTTTTATCACTTTTGATGCAGTTTACAGAACAACGACAACAATACATAATTCTTCAAAGGAGCGATACAAGAAAGGTAAGAAGTAAACATTTATATCTCTCTATTCGAAGCAGAGAGATTGCGTTCATAAATTTTATAATATTTGCTTAAGTGTTTATGTTTTATCTCTTTGTCGAGCAAATGTTTGAACAAAATTATTTAACGGCAAACATTTTAAGATTTGACAAATTATGTTTTGAACTTTTCTTGCCCACTAACTATCTACTTTAACAAAGTGAAAAGACCTCTTTATCTTTATTTTTACTTTTAAACATCATTAATTCCACTTTATTTAAAAAGTGTGGGATCCATTTCCCACTAACCATCTAATTAATCTAATTTAACCACCATTATAAACTTTTGCCTCAAAATCCGTGAAATTCAAAGTGTATCACTTATTTTGAATCGGAGGAAGTAAATTTTATCCATCATGTAAAAGCGTGCACGATCATAAATGTCAAAATTTGTAGTAATTTAAAATGTTTTTAATTTATCAAAGACAGCCTTTTTGGTAAGATGAGGAGGGGCACCAACACCATAATTTTTATACTAAAATGAAAATATTTTGAGACGACAAAATATTTTATGAAATTTATCTGAACATTATTGATATTTATCATTTATGTGATTCAAATATAAACATTAATTTGACAAAGATTAACAATCTGAAATGGCCACGATAGTGATTTGGTCTCATAAGTATAAGCTGAGTCATTCAAGGGAGCCCTTATAATAGAATAATCTGAAAAGAAAACAAAACTAAACCTGATAAACCATAAACCTGATAAACCATATTCCTTCATCTAACTTTACTTGCCTAATTTTATTTAATAAGTTCTAACCAATTTGTAAAAGTCGTACACGATCATATTTGACAACATTGTAGTAACTTATATGATTATGATTTGTCAAATACAGCCATTTTGGTTAAGACGAAGAGAGACAAAAGTTTTCTATATTGAAATGAGAGAATATATTCAAACAACAAAAAACTGTGTAGGTTATCAAAACATTCATGGTTTCTAATGGATTCATTGTAATTATCAGATTAAAGACAAAACAACACCACAATGATACCTAATTCTTTTAAATTAAGATTATATACAATTATACATCATGCAATCCTATATATGAAGAGAGTCCTGAGCCGAAAACTGCTCGAAACCGTCCAAAATCACCCAAAACTGGGTCGAATTCAGGTCGGATCCATCGGGTCGGGAAACCGGGATGTAAATCCGAATTTGGACTTTCCATGTGTTTTTTTGCATAGCAATATTTGTTGGAAAATTTTTGGACACATATAATTATATATTTAATTATATATAATTAATGGTTGGTATGTCCAAAATATAGTTGTGGTGAATGAGATATCGACTCTCAAAGTGGGGTGTACGGAACAAAGAAATCAAACAAATGAACTAATGAAAACTTGAACTTATCCACACTCGTCTCCCGGGTTTCATGGGGGTTCATTTTTGCCACTCGGTTTTTGGAATTTGATTTAGTGGAAGTATTCAAATATTAATATTAATAATATTATTTCTATTTTTAATGTTTGTCACTAAAATGTATTTGAATTAGTGGTTTCATTTCTTTGTAACGAATTGTGTTGAATTGGATTAATGACA
This sequence comes from Calendula officinalis, assembly GCA_963853835.1. NCBI lineage: Eukaryota > Viridiplantae > Streptophyta > Magnoliopsida > Asterales > Asteraceae > Calendula > Calendula officinalis. The sequence continues at coordinate 38,930,734 of OY970828.1, forward strand.
TTAATGAGTGTCATTAAAACTTGGACCAATTCTAGTATAAATACAAGATGTGTGGTTCATTTGGAAGACACATTCTTGAGAACACCAACACACATTCACAAGTTGTCTACACCCACTTACAAGCATCACACAATTTTGCTCTCTAATTTATAGTGATCCTTAAACACAAAAACTTTCGATAAGTACTCTGGCTTGAATTATATCCGGTAGCGTAAAACTACTCGGTTATTTTACCCTGGGGTTCTTTGTTTCTACATATTCTTGTTTCAATCTTGTATTTGTTTTTAGCCATTTCCCAAATGTATTGTATTTTATTAATAAAAATTGGTATTAGCTCCTACAAACTTAAAATAGATTTTTCCTCTCTTTGCTAATACCGGTTGGAAAATACATTTTTTCGGATTTCGCTTGTTGATAGCATAGATTCTGAAAAAGTGGTGACTGAAACGTTTATTTAGAACAAAAGGTTCAATTGAGTTTTTCGAAAACTCAATTTTATTTTGTTTAAATTGTTAAATCAATTTTTTGGATTTAAAGTTTACTATATCAAGTTCTTAAAGATTTGATTTTAAATAACTTGATATATTGTTTAAAACAATTTTGGATTTAAAATTTTTGGTGATCAAGTTTGCTTTGGCTACTTGATTTTTCTCATACTTGTGAAAAAGCTAAAATTCTTCGGGATTTTTATCTATGGATTGCTTTGACATCTAGATATTTACTTTCAAAGTTTGAGAATTATTGGTGTTTCTTTATGAAACTTGTGATTGATGGTTATAGTGTTTATAAAATAACATATTTCAAGTGATTTCTTTTTTCGTCATATCAATGTGGCTTTGGCTTCTTCTCATATGGTTTCTATTCGTGAAACTAATTGGAAATTACATGTTTTGGATTGAAAATTTATATTATTGTTGTTACTCTTGAATTATAGAGAGTTTCTTGGAAAATGTTAATTTCCATTTTATACATATCAAGATTACCTTGGTTTCTTGAATATAGTCATATGATGTGATATATTTGGAAATGGAAATTTTTTGTTGTTTAAGCTTTCAAGTTAACTTTGGTTACTTGAATTTTTTCTCAAATTTGGTAAAAGTCAAATTCTTCGGATTTTATATCTATGGATTGCTTTGGCATCTAGAATTTTACTTTCAAATTGTGAGACTTGGTAAAAGTGTGGTTTATATTAGTAAGTAAGATACAAGATAATCTTTGGCTTCTCGAGTTGATTCTTGATGATACTTGAACTATATTTTACTACTAATTGAAACATTTTGATTGTTGAGGCTAATTGGTCAAATTTGCATTTTTTTATTTGATAAAAATGACAAATGTTGTGATAATGCCTAACATGGAAATGTACATGAAGGAAGATGTGCATAATGTGGCCATGATTTCCGATTTGTCGGAAGTGAATTTGGTGGGAACCGATTCAAGTGGATGGTATGTCGATACGGATGCTACCCTTCATGTGTGTTTCGATAAAAGTAGGTTTATCATTTTCAAAGATGTTGAAAATGAGCAAAAACGTGTTACTGGAAACTCGACTACCACATATATCAAAGGTGAAGGAAATGTTATCTTATGGATGACTTCCGGAAATGATGTAATGTTGAGCAACATCTTGTATGTTCCGGGGATTCATAATAATCTTGTGTCCGGATTGTTGCTTAATAAGTTTGTTATTCGGGTTGTGATTGGATCCGATGGACTTGAATTATCAAAATGTGGAATTGTTGTTGGTAAAAATGTTAAATTAAATGTGACAACTTGTAACCGCGATTTTAATAAAATGCTAATAAAGACGTTCATTAATTTGAATTGTTATATTTTTAACATGGTTGTTTATGCCATTAAATTTGTTGTTTAAATAAATAAAATTGCATACCACCAACATTCCACATTGATTCAAAGTCGCAAATGTAACAAATTGACAAAATCATTCTTGCATTTGGTTGAAAGAATTAACCAAACTCCTTGATATGATTAATACAAAAGTGTGTGATTTGAAATCAACTTCTACTAAAGGTGGTCACAAGTAAATCATAATGTATATTGATGATTGTACTACATAGTGATATGTACGAATGAAATTATATTGTTAATTTTACTTAGTGGAAAGTAAAATTGAAACAATCGATTTACATTAATTTGTACAAATGTGTGGGTATGTCGTGTATCGGCTACTTATCTTTTATAAGATACCTCGTGAGGGTAAGATGAAACATCGTACGAATATGGGTTTGAAAGAAAATGGACTTATAAATACTTACGAATGTCGGGGTACCTTGCTAAGGTATTCATTCATCTTCCTAAAGTTACATCAACTAAGGAAGATATTCCAAATAATTGATATGTAAATTGGCATATATCGTTGTCTTTACATTAGTCAAGTGTACAATGTATAATAGTAAGACATAATACGATATGATAACTACTCTCAATTGAGTTATCAAGATTAACTATCAAAAGTTAAATGATAACATCGCGGATCCGCTTATGAAAAGACTTAAGTAGAGAGTTAGTTATAATGGAATGGGATTAAAGCCCTTGGAATAAAGTTTATGCGAATGAAACCTAACCTTGTTGACTGGAGATCCCAAGATCTAGGTTCAATAGGACAACCTAATTGTATAAATGAAGGGATGTCACTGCGGGGGTAACGGAATTCCTCCAAACATTCTTTAAAGGGAGTAAGTTGTACTACTTCCTAATCCATTCCTAGTTCAGTGACAATGAGGATAAGCACTACGTCTTTTAATGATTCGTTGTAGAGAATCATCTATGTGAGGGAGAAGTGGGGTCGCTTCGGATGGAATTGTTGGGGCACAATTCTTAGTAGCTCTCGCAGAACCAGGCAGTGTCCATGACCAAGACGGGCACGATAAGAGTATATGAACAAGTTAGGAGAGTCTTGTGAGAATGTATACTGTCGTCTACACAAACGGCGAATTCAGTTCAAGGGTATCGCGTCTGTTGACTGCTAGGAGACTATGTGTGCTTCTCAAGAGAAGGTTCAAAGACCAACACCTACCTATCCTTTGCAATACTCAACTGTTGAACATTTATCGAAATTTTGTTGTGTTTTCGATTGATCTCTATTCATGTGGGGGATTGTTGGAAAAATTTTTGACACATATAATTATATATTTAATTATATATAATTAATGGTTGGTATGTCCAAAATATAGTTGTGGTGAATGAGAGATCGACTCTTAAAGTGGGGTGTACATAACAAAGAAATCAAACAAATGAACTAGTGAAAACTCGAACATATCCACACTCGTCTCCCGGGTTTCATGGGGGTTCATTTTTTGCCACTCGGTTTTTGGCATTTGATTTAGTGGAAGTATTCAAATAATAATATTAATAATATTATTTGTATTTTTAATGTTTGTCATTAAAATATATTTGAATTAGTGTTTTCATTTCTTGTAATGAATTGTGTTGAATTGGATTAATGGCATTAATGAGTGTCATTAGAACTTGGACCAAATTCTAGTATAAATAGAAGATGTGTTGTTCCTTTGGAAGACACTTTCTTGAGAACACCAACACACATTCACAAGTTGTCTACACCCACTTACAAGCATCACACAATTTTGCTCTCTAATTTTTAGTGATCCTTAAACACAAGAACTTTCGATAAGTATTTTGGCTTGGATTATATCCGGTAGTGTACTAATCGGTTGTTTTACCATGGGAGATAGACGACGAATCTATTTTAAGGGGATCGTGAATTTCACGAGACTCAACCAAAACTTGTTTCTTCTTTGTTTCTACATATTCTTGTTTCAATCTTGTATTTGTTTTTAGTCATTTTCCAATTGTATTGTATTTTATTAATGAAAATTTGTATTAGCTTCTACAATATTAAACCAGATAAAAAATTTCCCAGCTGACCTGGCAGCTCGACCCTAGCCAAGGGCTCTGCCCCTTGCACCCCGCCTAGGGCGCTGCCCTGAACCCCGTCAGGGGCGCGGCCTCGTTGAGTCAGTAATTTTTAATTATAATAAATTTAAATAAGTGCGCACTCCGCACCACCCTTACTTATTTAAAAGTATTAAGATTACATTTGGTCAACAAATTATTCTAATTGTACTTAAATCATATTGATTATACGAATCACCAACAAATACATGTATAAAATCATGTACTTCTAACGATATGAGTCACTACCTTATAAACAAGAAAGTACCTACCTTATGGACATTTGCTTTAAGAGTGATCCTCTAATATCATAGATCATGTCATTGGTCATTGGTCAGGTTAAAATTCTTCTTATTGCGACTGACTATGTGCATCTACCTATGGTTTGGTCTACCCCTTCTTCTTGAGTTAATCATTGTGAGAGTTTTCACACTCCTAATAGCAGTGGCGGGCTCAGAGAAAAAGTTGATGGATGTTACCGGTTGCACATTTTTTTCTCAGGGGTTGCACTTACACTAATAAAAAAAATTAAAAATTTTAACGTTATCTTTATATTATTCGGAAAAGTTTCAGGGGTTACAGGGACAACTCCGGGCACCATACTAGATCCCCCTTGTCTAATAAGCAATGTTTGTAGTCTTCTCTTGACGTGGCAAAACCATCTCGCTTCTCCATTAATATTAATCGGTATAAAACATATTTTTGACATAAGTACATAATTCATTTGTATGAATAATAATTAAATGATTCGAGACAAGTGACTTCAATTAAAATCTTAGGTTGCGTGTCAAGTAGCGATTCTAGCTCGTGGGTCCTTGTGTCGTTTTTCATCAAATTAAATTTGACCCCAAAATCCACGAGGGGCCAGACTCACTACCCAAACTACTCTTTTCTTATTATTAACTCTAATTAAAAAACTTAATCACGTTTTTGCCACTGCATTTTTTTTTATTAATCTTTCTTCTAAGATGAGTAAACGAAAATAATTGAGTTTGATTGATTGATTTTAAGATTATTAAATGGGTCTGATTATCCGAAACAAATTGATTAAAATTCTACAAAATATAAATGAAAGTGCTAGTAGTAAATTAACTTATGCTAATTTTGTATAAAACATTTATAAACGAAAACAACTATGACCCCAAAGTCCATGAGGATTGAGGGGGCGGTTTATACACACTCGCTATCAAACTTCTCTCTTCTTATAACCCCGATATAACAAATTTAATCATGCTTTTGTCACCACTCTCACGATATTGTTTGGTCCAAATCGAAAGAGAATAAGAAAAGAAAAAGAAAAATGAGTGTCATGCTAATAAAACCTGCACAAGAAAACAAGAGTGAAAGAAATATGTGAAAGAAAAAAGTGTGTAAGAGTGTGGAGAGAGAGCAACCAAAATGATGAGGTTAGTAGGAATTACATATGTATATATAGGCTAATTCCCCAAAACCTAAATAATGATAAAGTCATGACCGCCTGTCAAAGTCATGACCGCCTGTCAAAGTCATGACCGCCTGTCAAAGTCATGCTCGCCTGTCAAAGTCATGACCGCCTGTCAAAGTCATGAACGCCTGTCAAGTTATCAGGTCAGGTCATCACCGCCTGTCAGGATGGTCAGCGTGTGTCTTATTGGCCGTCATAATGGCGCTTCATGACTGCTTTATTGCAAGGCGTTACACGATCATTGACGTTGTCATAATGGCGCTTCATGACTGCTTTATTACAGTCATAATGGGCCAACGTTCCATGTACCTGGCCATATAAATACCTGGCCTAACTCATTGTCGAGGACATACTCAGACAGATAAAAGAAGCCTAAAACACAGAGATAACATACTCTCACTTTCACCTTCGCACTCAACCTCGATCACCCTAGGTTCGCCAAGAGCTTGTTGGGTTTGCACTGTGATCATCCAGGAGATTCAAGGTTGACGTCGCCTGGTCTTTGTGTTTGACAATCGTTGTTCGAACATTGGCGCCATCCGTGGGACACGTTTTTCAACGGCGTTTCACTTTTCCAAACTTTTTTTTTCTTCCTCAATAATAACACCTTTCCTATGGCGGATACACAACCATCGCTGATCACTTCTTCATCGCCATTAATAACCACTACCGTGATTACCACTATACCCGAGGCGGTGATAACCTCGCCAAGTCGTATCATGGAACCATACGTCGATTCTGAGTGGACGGTGTCGGATGTCAGGACACAAGGGTATCCCTCTTTAACAAGTCCACTTTTCTCCACAAGGCTTGTTGGATCAAGTTCGTTTACCTCACCACAGCCAGTGACGCCCATCCCTTCATTTCAGCCTCTTTTGTCCCACGGGAATGTTCGAACAACGATTGTCAAACACAAAGACCAGGCGACGTCAACCTTGAATCTCCTGGATGATCACAGTGCAAACCCAACAAGCTCTTGGCGAACCTAGGGTGATCGAGGTTGAGTGCGAAGGTGAAAGTGAGAGTATGTTATCTCTGTGTTTTAGGCTTCTTTTATCTGTCTGAGTATGTCCTCGACAATGAGTTAGGCCAGGTATTTATATGGCCAGGTACATGGAACGTTGGCCCATTATGACTGTAATAAAGCAGTCATGAAGCGCCATTATGACAACGTCAATGATCGTGTAACGCCTTGCAATAAAGCAGTCATGAAGCGCCATTATGACGGCCAATAAGACACACGCTGACCATCCTGACAGGCGGTGATGACCTGACCTGATAACTTGACAGGCGTTCATGACTTTGACAGGCGGTCATGACTTTGACAGGCGAGCATGACTTTGACAGGCGGTTTTTGAACAGGCCATTATGACAGAGAAATGGCTAGACCCAGTCGCTTGTCACATGTTCCCTGGCACGTTACAGGGTTTCGCTCGTGATTGGTTTGCTGACTTACCGGAGAGGAGTATTCAAGACTTTGCAGATCTAAAGGCCAAATTTGTGACTCACTTTATCCAGCAAAAGAAGCAGCAGAGAACTCATATAGAAGCACATTTGCTGCGACAAAGGGAAGGCGAGGGGTTACGCGACTTCATTCAGCGTTACACGCAGGAGTGCCAGAAAATTGTCGCCTTACCCGAAAGCCAACAAATTTCGGGTTTTACCCTCTCCTTGCTTCCAGGACAACTGCAAGAAAAGTTAATCAAGAGAACTCCAATTACTTTCAAAGAAGCCACGGACAGGGCATATGACTATCTAAGGTCAAAAGAAACTGTCTCCCTGACAAGAGAGGTAGGCGGCAAGTCATGGACCGACACGTCAGATCGCAGGCATGATGCTCTAACGGGTGATCATCAACGAGAAGAAAGGAGCAACCGGAGGTTCGGCCCATACGATAAACATCCGTCTGAGCGTGCTCTTAGCAAAACACCAAAAGAAATCTTGCTAACAGAGCAGGTGTGCGCTACTTTCACACCTCCACCCCAGATGGAGCATAGGTCGGGTACGAAAAACATGAATAAATACTGTGATTTCCATGAAGATCATGGACACGACACGAATGCTTGTAGAGAGCTAAAAAGGGAAATCAGGCGGGCTTTGGAAGAAGGCAAACTAGAACACCTTGTCCCTGGCGCTAAGCAACAAGCAAATAAACTTCCATTTAAGAAGAGTTATGCCTGGCAAAAGAAGGGGGAAGACACAGAACATCCCGGACCACCTGATGGTCATATCCTCATGATACATGAGGGAGCCAATATTAACTGACCTATCAAGGTGCGATACTCTTTACTGTCATTTCTTCCTTTATGTTTTCAATACATGTTTCCAAGCACATGGAATGTCACGGTCATGCATGAAACTGGCGATAATAACATTTGGTCTGATCTTGTATCCCAATATTATCTCACAATATCATTTTTCTATGGTTTTTGCATAAACAAATAAATATTGAAGTAAGGATTCAATACAAAAAGCATAAGGCCACAATAGACATCTCAGTCTAAAGCCAAACATGCACTTTCATTACGTACAATGTTACAACTTGAGCATGCATGTGCATGTACACAACTAAGAACATAGTTCAATACAACATGTATGAAGCCAAAAAAGACAACCTTGTCTGGCCAAATAACATACAATCATACTCGTCTTTTAATCTACTTGATAAAAGATAAGCACTTCTCACTGGGAAGCGACAATCCTCGCGAGTAAACAAAGTAACGGTTAACCAACAAAAGTGCCATTGGTACAGTGTCACAGGCACAATATAAAGCATACATCAGAGATACCCAAATCTACCCAGGTCATTGGCATACACCGTCATGCACACCCAAGACGGTGTCATGGACACAACATCCATAATAAAAAGATAAAAAAATGTGTTATTGGCTTGATCATCCAATAAAACATTATTTTTCAAAGCAAAGCAATGGACAAGCAAGTACGTGTAACGTAGCGAGCAACTTAGTTAAACCTGCATCAAGACATACACTTACAATTAACAAGGAGTTAATTATTTAAGCGTGCAAAAAAGTTGGCTAAAACTCTCGGCCTAACACCGCCGGTCACCACCTACCGCCGGTCCATGGCTACGCAATGGCTACCACCGGTCGATGTTCGAACAACGATTGTCAAACACAAAGACCAGGAGACGTCAACCTTGAATCTCCTGGATGATCACAGTGCAAACCCAACATGCTCTTGGCGAACCTAGGGTGATCGAGGTTGAGTGCGAAGGTGAAAGTGAGAGTATGTTATCTCTGTGTTTTAGGCTTCTTTTATCTGTCTGAGTATGTCCTCGACAATGAGTTAGGCCAGGTATTTATATGGCCAGGTACATGGAACGTTGGCCCATTATGACTGTAATAAAGCAGTCATGAAGCGCCATTATGACAACGTCAATGATCGTGTAACGCCTTGCAATAAAGCAGTCATGAAGCGCCATTATGACGGCCAATAAGACACACGCTGACCATCCTGACAGGCGGTGATGACCTGACCTGATAACTTGACAGGCGTTCATGACTTTGACAGGCGGTCATGACTTTGACAGGCGAGCATGACTTTGACAGGCGGTCATGACTTTGACAGGCGAGCATGACTTTGACAGGCGGTCATGACTTTGACAGGCGGTCATGACTTTGACAGGCGGTCATGACTTTGACAGGCGGTCATGACTTTATCATTATTTAGGTTTTGGGAAATTAGCCTATATATACATATGTAATTCCTACTAACCTCATCATGCCCCCGAGTTAGGATTTGCCAAAAAGTCGATTTGCAAGTCGTAACTATCAAGTAAGTCTTCTTCCGGTTTTTCGCTTTTTTTTTTTTTTTTTTTTTTTTTTTGGGCTGCTCTTGACCGGCTGTCCTTGACCATGACCGGCTGTCCTTGACCGGTTTTTTGTTCGACTCGTAACTATGACCGGCTGTCCTTGACCGGCGGAGGTAACGACCGGCGGTTCGTGCAATCCGCACACCGGTCCGCAAGGCTAGGTTTAATTCGATGATCTACAGAGCTTCTTTATTATCGCAAAACAGGGAGAGCTTCAACACTTTATGTGAGGTTTGTTGCGGTCCGCAGACGATCGCTAACCGGCTGTCAGAAGCCTAAGACCGGCAGTCATTTGATTTCGATCTTAGGGTTCGTTGGGAACCGGCGGTCAATTTAGGGTTTGACCGGCTGCCGGTTTAGTTGGACCGGCGGTACAAGTTGCGCAAGGTGATCGAAGGGCAGGCGGTACAGACCGGCGATCAAGCGAGACCGGCGATTACCATTCATGCAGACCGGCGGTCACCATTCATGCAGAACCAGCGGTCACATTCATGCAGGCTTTCCTAGTTCACGCAGACCCAGTCGCTTGTCACATGTTGGAGTTCGGGAGGATCCAATTGTGGAGTTACTCCGAAGGTTGGCTCAGAGTGCCCAACCACCACCACCTCCTCCACCACCTACTTCATCGGACTTGTTGTCTCAGTTGGTAGCGGCGTTGCGCCCAGCACCGCAGCCACCGGTTGTTCAACCAGTCGATCCGTTGTCACAATTACTGGAGCAGTTACGACAACCACCCATTCACATCACCCCACCACCACCTCCACCACAGGATACATCTAATGATATGTTGCGAGTGTTACAAGCACTCGTGGCAGCAGCTGCACCACCCCGAGCGGCCACTATGCCTTTGTCGGTGGTTAGTTCGAAGTTTTGTGACTGGGTGGCCAGATTCCCTCTCCCAGATAAACAAAAAGTTCCAACCATAGTTGGTACTTACGACGGTACACGAGATCCTGATGACCACCTTGCTCTTTTTGAACAGGCCATTATGACAGAGAAATGGCTAGACCCAGTCGCTTGTCACATGTTCCCTGGCACGTTACAGGGTTTCGCTCGTGATTGGTTTGCTGACTTACCGGAGAGGAGTATTCAAGACTTTGCAGATCTAAAGGCCAAATTTGTGACTCACTTTATCCAGTAAAAGAAGCAGCAGAGAACTCATATAGAAGCACATTTGCTGCGACAAAGGGAAGGCGAGGGGTTACGCAACTTCATTCAGCGTTACACGCAGGAGTGCCAGAAAATTGTCGCCTTACCCGAAAGTCAGCAAATTTCGGGTTTTACCCTCTCCTTGCTTCCAGGACAACTGCAAGAAAAGTTAATCAAGAGAACTCCAATTACTTTCAAAGAAGCCACGGACAGGGCATATGACTATCTAAGGTCAAAAGAAACTGTCTCACTGACAAGAGAGGTAGGCGGCAAGTCATGGACTGACACGTCAGATCGCAGGCATGATGCTCTCACTGGTGATCATCAACGAGATGAAAGGAGCAACCGGAGGTTTGGCCCATACGATAAACATCCGTCTGAGCGTGCTCTTAGCAAAACACCAAAAGAAATCTTGATAACAGAGCAGGTGTGCGCTACCTTCACACCTCCACCCCAGATGGAGCATAGGTCGGGTACGAAAAACATGAATAAATACTGTGATTTCCATGAAGATCATGGACACGACACGAATGCTTGTAGAGAGCTAAAAAGGGAAATCAGGCGGCCTTTGGAAGAAGGCAAACTAGAACACCTTGTCCCTGGCGCTAAGCAGCAAGCAAATAAACTTCCATTTAAGAAGAGTTATGCCTGGCAAAAGAAGGGGGAAGACACAGAACATCCCGGACCACCTGATGGTCATATCCTCATGATACATGAGGGAGCCAATATTAACTGACCTATCAAGGTGCGATACTCTTTACTGTCATTTCTTCCTTTATGTTTTCAATACATGTTTCCAAGCACATGGAATGTCATGGTCATGCATGAAACTGGCGATAATAACATTTGGTCTGATCTTGTATCCCAATATTATCTCACAATATCATTTTTCTATGGTTTTTGCATAAACAAATAAATATTGAAGTAAGGATTCAATACAAAAAGCATAAGGCCACAATAGACATCTCAGTCTAAAGCCAAACATGCACTTTCATTACGTACAATGTTACAACTTGAGCATGCATGTGCATGTACACAACTAAGAACATAGTTCAATACAACATGTATGAAGCCAAAAAAGACAACCTTGTCTGGCCAAATAACATACAATCATACTCGTCTTTTAATCTACTTGATAAAAGATAAGCACTTCTCACTGGGAAGCGACAATCCTCGCGAGTAAACAAAGTAACGGTTAACCAACAAAAGTGCCATTGGTACAGTGTCACAGGCACAATATAAAGCATACATCAGAGATACCCAAATCTACCCAGGTCATTGGCATACACCGTCATGCACACCCAAGACGGTGTCATGGACACAACATCCATAATAAAAAGATAAAAAAATGTGTTATTGGCTTGATCATCCAATAAAACATTATTTTTCAAAGCAAAGCAATGGACAAGCAAGTACGTGTAACGTAGCGAGCAACTTAGTTAAACCTGCATCAAGACATACACTTACAATTAACAAGGAGTTAATTATTTAAGCGTGCAAAAAAGTTGGCTAAAACTCTCGGCCTAACACCGCCGGTCACCACCTACCGCCGGTCCATGGCTACGCAATGGCTACCACCGGTCGGGACTTTTAAACCGCCGGTTCGGACGAAACCCAATGCCGGCGGACGAAACTCAAAACCGCCGGTCGGGACCTTTAAACCGCCGTCGATCAACACCAACCCTAACCCTACGACCGCCGGTCTCTGCTTGCCCCCTACGACCGCCGGTCTCGACTGCTTGACGACCGCCGGTCTCGACTGCTTGACGACCGCCGGTCTCGACTGCTTGACGAACCGCCGGTCTCGACTGCTTGCCGGTCTGCGTGAACTAGGAAAGCCTGCATGAATGTGACCGCTGGTTCTGCATGAATGGTGACCGCCGGTCTGCATGAATGGTAATCGCCGGTCTCGCTTGATCGCCGGTCTGTACCGCCTGCCCTTCGATCACCTTGCGCAACTTGTACCGCCGGTCCAACTAAACCGGCAGCCGGTCAAACCCTAAATTGACCGCCGGTTCCCAACGAACCCTAAGATCGAAATCAAATGACCGCCGGTCTTAGGCTTCTGACAGCCGGTTAGCGATCGTCTGCGGACCGCAACAAACCTCACATAAAGTGTTGAAGCTCTCCCTGTTTTGCGATAATAAAGAAGCTCTGTAGATCATCGAATTAAACCTAGCCTTGCGGACCGGTGTGCGGATTGCACGAACCGCCGGTCGTTACCTCCGCCGGTCAAGGACAGCCGGTCATAGTTACGAGTCGAACAAAAAACCGGTCAAGGACAGCCGGTCATGGTCAAGGACAGCCGGTCAAGAGCAGCCCAAAAAAAAAAAAAAAAAAGCGAAAAACCGGAAGAAGACTTACTTGATAGTTACGACTTGCAAATCGACTTTTTGGCAAATCCTAACTCGGGGGCATGATGAGGTTAGTAGGAATTACATATGTATATATAGGCTAATTCCCCAAAACCTAAATAATGATAAAGTCATGACCGCCTCTCAAAGTCATGACCGCCTGTCAAAGTCATGACCGCCTGCCAAAGTCATGCTCGCCTGTCAAAGTCATGACCGCCTGTCAAAGTCATGAACGCCTGTCAAGTTATCAGGTCAGGTCATCACCGCCTGTCAGGATGGTCAGCGTGTGTCTTATTGGCCGTCATAATGGCGCTTCATGACTGCTTTATTGCAAGGCGTTACACGATCATTGACGTTGTCATAATGGCGCTTCATGACTGCTTTATTACAGTCATAATGGGCCAACGTTCCATGTACCTGGCCATATAAATACCTGGCCTAACTCATTGTCGAGGACATACTCAGACAGATAAAAGAAGCCTAAAACACAGAGATAACATACTCTCACTTTCACCTTCGCACTCAACCTCGATCACCCTAGGTTCGCCAAGAGCTTGTTGGGTTTGCACTGTGATCATCCAGGAGATTCAAGGTTGACGTCGCCTGGTCTTTGTGTTTGACAATCGTTGTTCGAACACAAAACATGTAAGAAAAGAGTTTGAACATGAAATGATATGAAAACAACCAAAAACATCAATCAAGCGATAAACATATATGTCAAAAATACTCATTCTTAAGCACAACCAAACCACCTCGCCTCTGCGTATTTTCTCTTCGGCTAGACGAAGCCAAAACTACGAGTGCCAACGTTGGGAAGAAGTTGATAACTGTTGGCACCAGACTTATTCAACCAATGATAAATAATCTCATAAAGTTTTAACAAGCCATTTAATATTCTACAAAGTAAATTTTTTTGAACCTATTCATAATGATTTTTTCGAGTGGATGAGTTTTGCTCGTGTTCTACGCGACCTAAGCTTTGATGTCACCATTTTCAAACCGTATCCTAACCATATGTATATGAACTCTAAAAGCTTATTTGAATGTCATACTTGGCGTAAAGGGAGGGGTCGCGCCCTCCACCCCCCCCCCCCCCACGTCCCCTTTCAAGACGTGTACCAGCCCTTACATGAAGCCACCTCCAACGCGTCCTCCCCTGCATTTGGTCACCTAGGCGATCGATGCATGTCGCCAATTTTCAAAAGAAATGGGTTAATTTGAAAGGGATTGCGTTTTTCCGTCTGCTATGTGGGTTTGGTCGAGAATTTTCATGTGTTTGGTCGAGCTGATGTGAACATAGGTAGCAGAGATGACCAAATAAACAATAGAGTTGTGTTCAAGGAGGTCCATCATTTTTATGAAGTCTCGAGGAACAAATCTAAACCATTGATCAATAAGATTTAATGGTCAAAATTAATCACATATTTTATACATTGAGGGGTATTTTGGTCATTTTTAAAAACAAAAATATTTTTTAATTTTTAATTTTTATTTCAGAATTAATTTTTTTTATTACTTTACTAAAAAAATAAATTAAAAATATATTTTTTCATTAATAACACATAATGTGATTACATGTTGAATCACATGTGATTACATACTGAATCACATGTAATTGTGTATTGAATCACATGTGATTGAACTAAAACATTAAATGTGATTAAATGTATAATCACATGTGATTTTACACTAAAATCACATGTGATGAAGTACTACACCAATTATCAAATAAATATATTTTTTTAACGAAGAAAAAAAAATTGAACTTTTTTTAAGTGTCAAATGATCAAAATACCCCTTCATGTATAAATATGTGATTAATCTTGACCATTACATCATATTGATCAATTGTTGAGATTTATTTCTTGGGACTTCATAAGAATGACAGACCTCCTTGAACGTTTCTCATGAACAATAGTCGTCCCTTATGTATAGTCTCAAGGCTCAAAGTTATTCTACAAAGTAGAAAAATAATGAAATTAATAAAATATATTAAAAGAAATGATATTTATTCCTATCATTTAGATCTACTCATAGCCTACCCACTTGATAGTATGACATGTGTATTCCACTAATTCTCTCTCCTAATATTATCCCTTGATTTTGACACGTGTCTTCATCTAATGAGTAGGCATATGAGTAGGTTTATATGATAGGTCTAAATACCATTATCGTACAAAATTCTAAAAAGCATATGCTACTTGAATAAAAACCAAATATTCTACTCTTAAATAATAAATATTTTTTCGGGATCTTGAAATATGTCGAGCAAATGGCCACTTAAAACGTGGAAATCCCACCTTCATGTCCAAACTTCAATTTTTCAATAATATATAAACATTTGATCGGATCTTGAAATCATGTTGTCGCATAAATCCACACCCACAATCACAACCTCAATCCCCACATAATTTCATCATTCTTCACTATCAATCGTAATTCACCACCACCGTCCGTACTATGCAGGCCGTAAAAGCGGGAACCCGACCACCGTGGGTAGGCTTCGCCGCCGCCGTATGGGTCGGAATTGCCGCCGGAAACTCGTATTGTTTCCCGTTGTACTCTCATTCACTCAAATCAGTATTGGGGTTTTCGCAACAACAACTTACAATACTTGGTGTCGCTAATGATTTTGGTGAAAATACAGGAATTCTTCCTGGCATTGCTTGTAATTATTTTCCGCCGTGGGCTGTGCTTCTTGTCGGTGTTTTTTCTTCATTTTTTGGTTATGGTGTTATTTGGCTTGCTATCACTCAGACCGTTACAAATTTGCCGTATTGGATCGTAAGTATTTCTTCATAAAGATTTATTCTTTTTCTTAATTTTATCAAAAAGTTGACAACTTTTTGTTGAATTGAGAAAAATTAAAGTTGGGTTTGTTTCTTTTTGAAAAACAAGTTTATGGGATTTCTTCAGAAATGGATCTTGCCCTAATAAAAAATTGTATCAAAATCTTGTTAACTCTATAAGAAAATATCTTTTTTATAAAATTAAACAAAAAAATTAAACTTGGGTTTGTTTCTTTCTAAAAAAACAGTTGATGAAATTAGTTCAGCAATGAATCTTTCTCTAATTTACATAATGTTTCAAGATTTTGATATGGATTTGAGATAGAAACGTTTAAAAATTCAACCAACTCACTTGCTTATTATGAAAAGTTGTATGTTAATTTTGGTGACTATGGTAGAGTACAAATTTAATTTAAGTCGTTCATAACTTCATACAATGATATGAAAGATAATAATTAATTGGTGATTTATACTGGTACCCATGAGTTTGTAAAATGTTTTCAAGAATTTGTAAACTCTATCAAAAATTTTGTAACTTTTTTAGATTATGAACAAAAAAGCGAACTTCACATATGAACATAACATAAAATTGAGCTGATTCCTTCTTGTTTTAGGGTTTACATAATCTCAAGATTCCAACTTTATTAACTTTCTTGAGTGTTTTTAATTTTTTTTTTGTAGTTATGGGTTGCACTCGTGTTAGCAGCCAATAGTAGCGCGTGGTTAGGAACCGCGGTTCTCGTTACAAATTTAAGAAACTTCCCACTTAGCCGTGGGACCGTTGCGGGCCTACTCAAGGGCTACATTGCATTAAGTGCAGCCGTTTTCACAGAAGTAGGCACCATGTTACTAAACGGGTCAGCTTCAAAGATCGTGCTCGTGTTCACACTCGGGATTCCAATCATATGTCTTTCCTTAATGTACTATGTTCGCCCGTGCACACCGTCATCCGAAATCGACCCGTCAGAAAACGCGCATTTTCTCTTCACTCAATCCACTAGTCTTTTACTAGCAATCTTTCTTTTAACAACAACGATACTAAAAAGCTCGTTAAATTTAAACAAAACGATTTGCTACACGTTTATCGCGGTTATGGTGGTCCTCTTACTCTCACCACTTGCAATTCCTATCAAAATGACCCTGTTTCCGGCCCGTAAGAAGCTTAAGCCTGTTGAGTCGACAGACAGTTTGGACTCGAAATGCGACCCGTTGCTAACACCGTCATCTTCAAACACGAATCTTTCAAATTATCAAGAAAATGAAGAAGTTTCTGAGATGAATATGATTCTTGCGGAAGCCGAAGGGGCGGTTAAATTGAAGAAAAGAAGGCCGAGAAGGGGTGAGGATTTTAGTTTTAAGGAAGCGGTTGTGAAAGCCGATTTTTGGCTTTTGTGGACCGCATATTTTCTTGGTGTGGGGTCCGGTGTTACGGTTTTGAATAATTTGGCTCAAATTGGGAGTTCGCTCGGGTTCGAGGATACGAATACGTTGTTGAGTTTGTTTAGTTTTTGTAATTTTCTTGGGCGGCTCGGTGGAGGTGCGGTTTCAGAATATTTTGTAAGGTATGGTTTATCGTTTATATGATCCTTGTTAGTAGAGGTGGCAAAATGGGCAGACGGGTCAGGGTGGATACTGGGTAGAAATGGGTTGGGTTAGGCTGATCTAGGGGTGAGTATTTGGGCCGAAAAAACAGAACCGAACCGAAACCGAGAACATGTAATTGGTTCGATTTTGAAAATTCATCATTTTTGGTTTCGGTTCGGTTTCTGGACTGTGCTAAGTGCTAACCCTAGGTTGATCACATTTTTGTCAAATATTTTTGCAAATAGTCAATGTGTTATGCAATCTTTTGATTAAAATGATCTTAGGAGGTGTTATGCAATTTGAAAAATAATTTGGCTTGTTTTCGATCCATTTGATTTTTTTTAGTTAAATGTTTGGACTTTACACGTTTGACCCGTTAGAGAAAAATCTGAATAGGAATGTGGTCGGGTCAGATGGGTTAGGTAATGTGTCGAATAGGGTTCTGGTAAAATTCAAGTATTCGTAGCCCTGTTCTAAACGGGTCGGGTCAGCTCCTGAGTATTTTGTCCAAATCTTTAATAGAAATTACTAATTAATTAGTGTGTTAGTATGATAAATTGTTTTGTATTATCATAACAAAAGTTTAATATTTTATACAAGATCTTTTTAGAAGGTTGTATTCATTAGTACAGTTCTAATAACTTTCAACCCGTATGACCCATTTCCTTTTAAGCTACATTTTTTATGTTACATGTTTGACCCGTTTTACCTATATGACCCATTTCCTTTGAAAAATATTTCATTTTAATCGTTAGCCCATTCAAATATACATGTCAAGATTGCCAAAAATGAAATATATATTTGGATAAATTGTGCAGATTGAACGCAATCCCGCGAACATTTTGGACAATGGTAACACAAATAATCATGGTATTAACATATCTTCTATACGCATCGGCTCTAAACGGGACATTATACGCTGCAACCGCATTACTCGGAACGTGTTACGGTGTTCAAATTGCAATTATGATATCAACATCTTCCGAGCTTTTTGGATTAAAAAACTTTGGTATAATATTTAATTTTATGCAACTCGGTAACCCGTTGGGAGCACTTTTATTCTCGGGTATGCTTGCGGGCTACATTTATGACACTGAGGAAGCTAGACAAGGTACAACTACTTGTATGGGGCCCGCTTGTTTTCGGTTCACGTTTCTTGTTCTAGCTTGTGTGTGTGGGTTGGGTACAATCTTGAGCTTGATTTTGACCCTTAGGATTCGGCCCGTTTATCAAATGCTTTATGCGGGCGGGTCGTTTCGGTTGCCTCAAAGCTCGGGTCATTGATGATGATGATGATGATTGGTCAATGATTGACTAAACGTTACGTTTTTCATGTTTTGGTTGTTAGTTGTATTTATTTGTTGTAAGTATGTATAAGAGATTACATGAGTTCTTGTTGTTTATGAGCTTATGAAATGTCGTATATGTTATGTAAAAAATCCATCTTTTTTAAATGGTTCTTTGTATGAACAATATATAGTCCGGAATCGATAAAGTTAAGAGTTTCAACTAGTAAAAATAGTCAAATATTTATGAATTTGGTTAAAATGATTTTGTGCTCATCCTACCAAAAGCATTGATTTGTTGCTTGACAATAATAACAATAGTGACTAAAGTTTGATATTAATAAGTGACAAAAACATCATGGATGATACAAGTTGTTTGATGGTTACTGAAAAGGTCAAATGATCAGATCAAAATCAATGGTTAACTCAACCCAAGTGGCTAGTTGGTACCCCACATAATACAATAATAGTACAATCACATGGTTGGGTCAGACTCAAGTGCACCACCTCCTTTGGCTATGGTGGGCCCTAATCCTGCTAGAGTGTTAGACTGCTAGGTAGTTAAAAACAACTTTTATTCCCAATAACCTCCTAGAGCCCACTAGAAATAGTTACAAACATATCGACTTATTAGACTATGCGTAAGGACAGAGTACGGTTATAGTGGTCACCTTGACATATCAGCATCACATCGGCTCGTCAAACACATTACAAACCCCGACCAAACCCAATAGCAGGCTATCAAACCATTCCCATTTGAAAAAAACCTCTTACGCTTTGAAAATTAGACGACCTGCAACGTGTGGGACGCATCGCTTGAGCCTGTCTGGAAGACGGGATTACGCGTAGTCTAAAGATTATAAGTTTCTACTTAATACATCATAGTTTCTTTATACGTATTGTAATTAAGTTGTTTGAAAGACCTCAAACTCAAAAATCAAATTTTATTCTTGTTCATTAAGCCGAACCAAAAACCCTAAAACTATTTGAAGTGTCTACCTTTGGCGACCATAACCGGTGTTGACGACGCATCACCCCGCTACCGGCGACCGCGACCAAACCTCCCTTTTTCTTTGCATTCAGCGGCTGATGAAGGTCACATGTGTGTGTGCATTAGTTACTTGTATGCATTATGCATGATAAGTGATACATGTATTAATAAAATCAATTTTAAGATTTGATCGTGCGTTTGTTTGTTTACCACTACAGGAGTTGTTCAGGGTTTGCATGTGTTTGGTAGTTGGTTTTAAACATTTAATTTATAATGGATTAAACATTCAACCAAAATCAAAAAATAATAATAAAATGTAAAATAAAATCACTCCAAAATCCGAATCTAAGTTGGTTTCAAGTTTTGAAACATAGCATCCCATTTGATCTCTTCAACACCACCCCCACACCAATATCCACCACCCCCACGACCATAATCTCCGTCATCACCACCACCAACACTACCTACCATCATCATTAGCACTATACAAATTCTCATTATACTCACCACCATTTTCTTTGCTATAAACCACGGGGATCGAAAAGTTGTTAACCCTAGCACCACCCGATCTAACGACCACCGGCCAATACCCATTTGTAATCAAAAGCTGACCCGACCCATGTTTACTCATCACCAACCTATTACTCCTTTTCACCATAGCACTTTTCCATCTTGAACTATAACTCCTTCTTTTCACCATAACCATAGCGGAATCGCTACGGTGCACCCATTTGTGAACGGTTTTCTTGACGGCCACCATAAGTTTAGTGATTAGTGATTCGGCATATTCATGAATGTATGGTGGTTCAAGGTGAGTTTTTGATTGCCATGAATACCAATCCATGGTTTATTTGATGCATTGTTTTGAGTGGAAGATAATGCGTATATATATAAAGTATCGGGGTAAAATTTGAAATGCGAGGAAAATAAAAAGAAAAGCGAAAAAGAGATGAATCAAACACATAATAAATGATAAAACGATTAGGTTAACATGTCAATAAACGTTTTATGTCCTAATAGTGTATAAGTGGTTCGACTTTTAAACTTTGTCAAATAAATATATTAATAAATGTCAAATAAATAGATTCGGCATAAACTCATCACTCACTTTACGAATAACCAAAAATCGGCATTTGTGAACATCTGTGAAAGAGTTTGTGGCCACAAAAGAGTTTTTTGTTTTTTTACTCATATGATTGAAACTAAGTACTCTTTGAATTTTATCCTTATGAATTCTAAATACAACTAATAATTCATCACACATGTGTTTAATGTATCAAGAAAGTTAATAAACAAAGAATCATTTTAATATCCAACTGTATGTTAAATAGTATTAATAAAAGCTAATGTTTGTAATTTAATACATAACTGTATTTTAAGTACTATTAATTAAAATTAAGATTTATAGAAATATATTTGAAGTTTTCAATTTACCTGATATTAGAATACTATCTTTACTCTTTAAGAGGTATTAGCCTATAACTCGTGATAAATCACTGGTGGCTTATAAAAGTTTAAAACAAATTTATTTGTGAAGTAGGTATCACAATAGACCCAACAATTCTCAAAACCCGTGTGGCTTATAAAAGTTTAATTTCTATAACCCGTGATAAATCACGGGTGGCTTATAGAAATTCTCAAAACAAACGTCCAAGTACGTAAAGTAACAAAAACAGAAGATAATAAAATTCAATCCCAAATCATGTAGATTACAAAAAACCTGTTTGCACTTTGCACGCCTTAAAAAATAACAAAAAAAATTTGGAAACGGTTATTTAGTAACAATAAAATTAATTGGTATTTAATAGTAGAAGGCTAGAATCAAACCTTCATGAGTTCATCAAGTTTGGCAATATAAACACCTTAGTTTCATCTTCACCATCTTCATACAATCAATCTTCTATTTCTTGAAACTATGCAATGAATGCTTCTCTGTCTTCATCGGATACAAATTCATGAACTTTACCATGCAGCTGGAATACAACAAAAAGTGATTACTATGATGTCAATTGTAATAATAACTATTTATAATATTAAGTAAATGATTATGAAAGTAGGTAACTTGCTCCTCATGTCATAAACATAGGCTTCAACATCATTCTTCTTGTCCTTGGTTTCTTCCATAACTCCGTCTTGCAACGCCATTTTAAACTCATTTTCTGTTGCTTTCTGCACATACTCAATTAACATGGCTTCTTACACCAACTCTAAAACACCTAAATTTGTTTTTTCCCCAACTGCAATCTTTTAAATAATTAAGTAACATATTAACAATGCACCACATATTTTACTAACTTTAGCATCTGTCTCTTTCTGACATAATTCTTTGTTGTTATTGTTGGAAAAAGTTGTGATAAAATGATTTTTCACCAACTTTGGACATATATAATTGTATTATCCTATGTGAGAGCTACGCAACGGTATATAGCATGTCCAAAGTCGAGCTGTGGTGAATGAGATATCGACTCTCAAAGTAGGGTGTTTGAAACAAGAAATCTTGGAAGTGGGGGTGTTGGGAGAGTATCCCACATTGGAAAAAGATCAAACATGTTGGTTTATAAGGTTGGAAGTAGTATGGAAGATGAAATCCTTATACATGGGTTTTACCCGCACGCCAACGCGCGGGGGGGGGGGGGGGGGGGGGGATGGCTTGAACTCGTGTACGCCCGAGCGACCTGCGGACACAAATGCAGCTCCAAAATTTCAGGCTCGTGCGGGTCAATTTTTGCACCTCATCGACACTGCAGTTGTCTCGTAGACATCCTCAGTACTGATTTTTTCATGCTGACCACCTCAGTACTGAACCGATCAATACCGACCTCCTCGCACTGAGTGTTCGACGTGTACTGTGCTGCAGTACTGACCTGCGTTAGCTGCACTGAGCTGCAGTGTGATACTGACCTGCGCAGTTGCAGTATGATACTGACCTGCGCAGTGCAGTTGCAGTCTGATACTGACCTGCGCAGTTGCAGTCTGATACTGACATGCGTAGCTGCTGTCTGATACTGACCTTCCAATACTGACTTCTGATACTGAGTTCTCGGACTGAGTTCGTGGTCTGAGCAGAACAGTTACGAAAATTCTGCAATTAGTGCAGATTACTGTTTTGATTTCTTGTTTAATGATAATGAATGCATTTAATGTTTTGAGTAAACATTATTCTTCATTCTACACTATAAAAGGAGACCTTGGGTCTCATTTGTAGATACACCTTTCCACACTTCTCTTCTAAATCACAGCTTTGTTTCTAAGAAAACACTCTCTATATTGGTAAATATTCTAGCTTGGATTATATCGGGTAGTGTAAAACTACTCGGTTGTTTTACCCTGGGAAATAGACAACGAATCTATTTTAAGGGGATCGTGAATTTCACGAGACTCAACCAAAAACCTTGTACTTGTTTGTTCTATTTATTTTGTTTCAATATATGTAAACGTTTTCGTCAATTTCCCTTATTGTAATTGTATTTTATTAATGAAAATTGGTATTAGCTCCTACAATTATTTTTGTCCTTATTTGCTTATTTTTTTACACTTTTTAACACTATAATGACCGACTACAAACTTGTAATCGCCAAAATGGACCTTAAAAATATATAACTACTAAAATCGTCCACCACCTAAAATATATTGCTATTTTATAAAAGATATATATATATATTTTAACAATTAGTTTTTATATATTATTTAATAAATTAATCGCTTACAAAAAAAATTTAAAAAATAGATAACAAAAGTGTTGGTGGATCAGGCTGACCCATCTTGACCTCTTATCCACCCAGCCCAATTTTCCCATTTTCCCCATCTAGCAAAGCTAAATATTGAATGTTTATTAATAAAAATATTTTAAAACTCACCAGCTTGTACTGCTAACAACACCAGCAGGCTTGTTCTGTTTCAAGCTTTAATCGTCTCCAATCTTAAACGAAGGTGTATTTGAATCTTGCATATCATTGCTGGTTATTCCTAATATACGAATAACAACAATTATAATTATATTATATTATTATTATTAAATAGATAAAGGGAAAACATATTTTGTGTCATGTGTGTATTTCCATAGCTGATACAGTCTAGAGGACTTTATGACCCATATCTTTCTTAATTCTACATAACAACTGCAATCAACAAACAACAACAACAAAATATCCGAGCGATTAATCGATTATATTCCTTAAATGTCTTCAATTTTGACTCGTTGCATAACCCGCTCGTTTTGCTACACGATAGGTAATTTTAACTGTCAAAATCCCGAAAAAACATTTTCACAATTTTCCTGGAATTGAATTGAAACTTTAAACTAACTGTTTTTATAAGCCGACTGTGATGAATCACGGGTTATAGGCATAATATATGAAGATTATTATATCACGGGTCACGATTTTTATAATTTTTTGTTTATGTTGAACATTCATTAACTAATTTAAGTTCATGCCTAAACAAAGTTCGACATGCATTACATCGAACACATATTATGCATGATAATAGATGTAACGAATATACTATACTTCCTCCGATTCAAAATAAGTGATACACTTTCCTTTTTGGGGTGTATCAAAATAAGTGATACACTTTGAAATATTACCTTATTTTGGCAAAAAATAGTGGGACCCACACCCACTAACTATCTACTTTAACAAAGTGAAAAGACCCCTTTACCCTTACTTTTACTTCTAAACATCATTAACTCCACTTTATTCAAAAAGTGTGGGACCCATTTCCCACTAACTATCTAATTAATCTAATTTAACCATCATTATAAACTTTTGCCTCAAAATACGTGAAATCCAAAGTGTATCACTTATTTTGAATCGGAGGAAGTACAAAACTTCAGCAACTCATAAATATGCATAATTACCAGCAATATATCGAAATTGAAATAAAAATCGCAATATGCTAACTAATGATGTGTGATTTAGTAATCACAGTCTAATATCAATATGATTTTGCATAATAGTTGACAGATTAGTGGAGGATAGAAAATTACAAAGAGGAGAAGCCATTAGGGCATGAACTGTGAAGGATGAACATCTGGATAAGATGACTGTAGACGTTGTCGGAGATTTTAGGATGTTAAGCCAGCTGAGATTCATCCTTAATTAAAAATTTCGAGCTCTTTGAATTCAAAATTTTGAAACTTCCGCTGAGGATTTGCAGATTGCAGAGGCAACTGAGGAAGATTGCAGAAATCACGGACGTAACTGAGGGAAAACAATAACGCGATTAGGGTTTTAGAGAAACAGTCGACGTTACGGCTTGGGTGACGTGGACTTCCAGGCTGGCTTTAATGAGGTGATGTCAAGTGGCTTTAACAATTCAAAAAAACTCTCTTTTAACATATATAAAGATAAAGATAAAGATTCTTCTTTGTAACGAATTTTGCTGGGTGGGCGAGATATACTCGTGATGTACGTGACATAAATATTGTCGTGTCCTATTTCAAAACTTCATTTATTCATTTGGTAATATTTACCTAAAAGAAAAAATAAAGTGACACACTGAAGATTATTTCAATCATCCTTATGGTTATCACCGGATGATTACTTTATGATACACTTTAGTAGTATCGATCAGTGATTCAAATGAAACAATCAACAATTGTGGGATTGATTGTGAAAGGACGATTACAGGAATGAAATTGAGAGAATACAGATATGTAAAACTAGATATCTAGAGAGAGAATTATCTATGGCTAAACTACTCCTAAATTTACCATAAACCAAACCTGCCCCCTTATTTCTCAAACAGTTTATTTATAGCCCCTAACATACTTCTCCTACCAATTACCCATACTACCCTTCTCCCCTTCTTTCTTCTACCATATGTGAATCACATATATGTAAAACGTATTGGATGATAGGCAAGTGTATCACACAACCTTCCTTTAACACTATCACATGCTCATGTTCCTGAATTGAAAGTAATCTGATGGCCATATCAAAAATAGAGTGATATTCTTCTAATAATCCACATTCCTCTTTGCCTAAACCATCAATAATGTCATCATCCTTGTTATACAATAATCCAAATTCCACCATTCTCTGATTTTGTATTCTACCTTCAGTTTGCAAAGGTCTCGGGTTAGAGATACCCACAATTGAATTCAATGTAACAGCAGCAACCGTGGGCCCAATCTCTATAGTCTCAGCAGCCACACCAACGGGATCATCTTCCATTGAACACATTTCTTTAGGAATCTCCTGCTCAATTCCTACTTCGTCGTACACCAACACATTGAGTTCTGTTTTTGTACAAATGTGTCCCGGTGTAAACTTCTCATCACACTTCAAACCTAAACCCCCAATCTCTTCACTTAATTCAGGTTTATTGACCTTTGAATCAGTGACTGAATTGGTCACCGGAGTATATGTTCGATAAAAAGAATCAGCCAACAATTGAGTTTTATTAATGATATTATTCCTTTCTTCTACTTTAATTGACATCACCATAGCCACATTCAAATTAACTGGATTCAATATACGAACCTCTGCCCTAATTAAAGGAGCCAAACCATTTATGAACTGAGAAAGAAATTCCTCTTCAGAAATTCCTTCCAATGGAGCTGCTAAATTGACATATTCCCGAACATAATCTGCCACGTTTCCATCTTGTTTTAATGCCAAAAACTGCAAGAATTGTGTACCGTTTGAATTGGAACGGAATCGATGTAGTAACATCATCGTCATATCTCTCCAATTTCGAATCGGACACCTCTTATTCTCCCATTTAAACATCCGTAATGCATCGCCTTCAAACGCAATTATAGCGAGCTCTAATTGTTCTTCATTAGTTGAACGATTTAACAAAAAAATACCTCTCGGCTCGAAGAATCCATCTGTCCGGATCCGTTCCATCAAAAATCGGTAACTCTATTGTAAAGAAAGGACAACCATCCGACAAATTATTATCTGAGAACGTACCACCTGAGGAAGAAGCTTCTAACGGAGTTGATTGTGGTGTCGATTGATGATTCTGAAACAATTCCTCCAATCGTTTCATCATCAAATCATTAGGTTCGTTTGGAGCTTGTGTTGCTTCACGTAACTGGAACACTTTCGATTGAATTGAACTGATCGATGTCTCAAAATCGTCTAGTCGAGTGATATTGGATCTGGTTGCCATGAAGTAGAGTCTCTCAATCGAATTAAAGACACAAAATCGAATTGAATTTCGTCTGATTGAGTCTAGTGAATCGAATCGAATCAAGTCAAATCAAATCACGTAGCTGAATTTCTCCAATTAAATCGAACGAATCGAAACAGACCGAATTGAAGAATTGAGAAACAGAATCGAATTATGAAACAGAATCGATTTCAGAAGTGAATAAAGGAACAAAATCGTAATTGCATAATTGAAAGGAAACAATCGAATTAAAGAAACGGAATCGAACTGGATTTCTTTTGATTGAATAGAGGGAAACGAATCAAATCAAATCACGTAGTTGAATTTCTTATGATTGAATCGTATTGATTGAAATTTCCAATTCGTCTAATCGAGTGTTATTTGACCTGGTCGCCATTGTCGAACAACTCAGAATCGAAACAGAAACAGAATCAGAAACTGAATCAAATTAAGAAACAGTATTGAATTAATTCACGCAATTGCACTACGCCTGATGAAATTGATTATATAATTCAATTTCATCAACACGAACGACCTAGTTGCTTCGCACGAGAACCGAACTTCAATTTCAATTTCATTAACACGAACTTCTGTGAATTGATACAATTTGATAGTATCGAACAGTGAAGGAATTGATTGTGAAGGAAAACGCAGCTGCCATGGATGACGGATCGAAAGTCTCTGATACCAATTGATACACTTTAGTAGTATCGATCAGTGATTCAAATGAAACAATCAACAATTTTGGAATTGATTGTGAAAGGAACGATTACAGGAATGAAATTGAGAGAATACAGATATGTAAAACTAGATATCTAGAGAGAGAATTATTTAGGGCTAAACTACTCCTAAATTTACAATAAACCAAACCTGCCCCCTTATTTCTCAAACAGTTTATTTATAGCCCCTAACATACTTCTCCTACCAATTACCCATACTACCCTTCTCCCCTTCTTTCTTCTACCATATGTGAATCATATATATGTAAAACGTATTGGATGAGAGGCAAGTGTATCACTTTAATATTATAGTAAGGTTTAAAATTATTCATTTCTCTATTATGTTTAAGTATGATATGAACTCGTCTCATATGAGGCTCGTATCATGCCCATTCATAAGCCTAAGTGTAAAACTCATTCTCAAAAGCTAGCTGGACGAAGGAGGGGACATCTAAATTTATAAGCCACTATTTGTTTCATACTTTGGTCAATGTGGGATCGTAACAAAGTATATGTCAAAAACACATTTTGCAATTAGAAAGGAAACGAAGATGAGAAAATGTAAACAAACAATCCATGCCGAGTTTCATTCAAAACGTTATATTAGAACCCACAATTTATTACTTCCCCGTCCCAAAATATTGTCCACTAGACAAAAGCATACACTTTAAGAAAATTACATTAACTACACTTTGTTACCAATCAAAATTTTTCTCTCACTTTTTTTTTCCTTTTTAATATGTTGAAACTTATAAATAGACAATTAATTTGGGACACACCAAAATAGAAAGATAGACAATAAAATTGGAACGGAACGAATATTTATGTTATGTCTAAAAACCACCTAAAATTGAGTCTTCACTCTTCCCATCAAATTTATGGTTAGGTTAACTATATTTATAAGTAAAAGGTATTAAAATTTTGGTTAACCGATTTATTCTTATTTTTTAAGCCTTATAAATATATAACTATATATCTCATTTAATCCGACCCCTTCAATTTTAGGATGGTATGGTGATCGCCGTTCGCATCCTAAATAACCCAAACAGGGTAAGAAGGGATATGAATTTTTCTATATGGTGGTTGAAATTAGGAGAAGATGAAGTTCGTGGGGTCAATCTATAGAATATTTTCCTTCCAAAATAGGGGCCAAAGTCTAAGAATTGGGCAGGTTAAGTGAAGACAAAGAAATCTTTCACTGAAAACTAGCAGGGTACCCGCGCAACGCGGCGGCAGGTACTCTGGAACGATATTTCACAACGAACAATTCTCTGGCAGCCCGTTATGGCCATGGAGTATCGCTTATGGCGAGCGAATGTCTAAGATGGAAGTATTGTATGGAGGACACATGCAGAAGTCTCTTAAGCATTTCTCTTGTTAAAGACATAGTCAGCCCATTTGACATTTTGACCCAAAACAATAGAACATTATTTTGTTAATGTGATATATGGTAAGCTTATGATAGTGATGAGGAACAATGTCTCCATCAGTTTCTTTTCAAAGTTTGTGGCATTTAAGAGACTACCTATTTTACAAAATCAACAATGGTGTCCAAACTGATTTTCCGGGTGATGGCATCCTCGAAATCAATATTGATACACTTTCCTCTTATCAGATGTGATTTACATATATATGATTTACACATGGTAGAAGAAAGAAGGGGAGAAGGGTAGTATGGGTAATTGGTAGGAGAAATATGTTAGGGGCTATAAATAAATTGTATCAATTGGTATCAGAGAAAACGATACACTTTAGTAGTATCGAGCAATCAATTGAAACGAACGATCAAATGAAATGATATTGATTTAGGAAGTAAATGATTACAGAACTGAATTGAAGATTACAAAAACGTAAAGGACTATAGAGAGAGAATTATTCTAGGGTTAAACTAATACTAAATTTACCAAATAACCAACCTCCCCTTATTTTCTCAAACAGTTTATTTATAGCCCCTAACATATTTCTCCTACCAATTACTCATACTACCCTTCTCCCCTTCTTTCTTCTACCATGTGTAAATCATATATATGTAAATCACATCTGATAAGAGGAAAGTGTATCAATACCCCCCGTAAAACTTCCACCTTGTCCTCAAGGTGGCAATTAGGAATCTGCACCACAACATCATCCAACATCTCATCACTTGTATCAACTTTGCAATGTCTTCTTTGTGATACTGTGCAAAACGATATGGTCCAACATTTATTGGTCCACTATTTTCTTTCAATATAACAGTTTGCTCTTGCCCACTTGAAGGACGAAGACCAATTAACATTCCAGAAATAGCTTTGTATGCATTCAACAGCTCATGCTCTTCTCTACTCAACCGCTTGTAAACATCTAACTCTGGAGTATCTAACAGTCCGAATTCTAAAAATATCTTTTGATCCGAAATCAAGTCAACGGAAAATTTTGACCCGATTTCAACAGTCTCAGCGGCCACCAATTTCTCTTTATATTCATCCCCCTCAGTATCTTGATATACTAAGACATTGACATCATTTATCATATGTGGCATTTTCTCTTCCTTATCCAATTCCCCTTTTATGTCTTGATATACCAAAACGTTCAATTCCTTTTTTGTACACATATGACCTGGCACACACTTCTCATCACACTCGAAACACAATCCCAATGAACGATTAATTTGTAATTCCGTATCAGTTAATCTCCGGAAATTATTAGTCAATTTCTCTTTTCCCCCAAACTCTTTGTTCAATTCTGTTTTATTGACCATTGAATCAATAACAGAGTTCACCTGAGTACATTTCCAATAATTTGATCCCGATAACAGTTTGACTTTATTAATTACACTATTCCTCTTTTCTACTTTAGTAGACAATTCGATAGCAGCACTCAAGTTAATCGGATTCAAAAACAGTACCTCTGGTCGAATTAATGGATCCAAACCATTTATGAACTGAGAAAGAAATACCTCTTCAGAAATTCCTTCTAGTGGTGCTGCTAAATTGACATATTCCCGAACATAATCAGCAACGTTTCCATCTTGTTTTAATGCCAGAAACTGCACGTATTGTGTACTGTTTGAATTGGAACCGAATCGATGTAGTAACATCATCTTCATATCTCTCCAATTTCGAATCGGACACCTCTTATTCTCCCATTTAAACATCTGTAATGCATCTCCTTCAAACGCAATTATAGCGAGCTCTAATTGTTCTGCATTAGTCGAACGATTTAACAAAAAATACCTCTCAGCTCGAAGAATCCAGCTGTCCGGATCCGTTCCATCAAAAATCGGTAACTCTATTGTAAAGAATGGACAACCATCTGAAAATTGGTTACCAGAGAACATACCGCCCGACGGTGATGCCTCAAACGGCGCTGATTTAGGAGTCGATTGATTCTGAATCAATTGCTCCAATCGTTTCATCATCAAATCACTACGTTCATTCTGAGCTTGCGTTGATTTGATATACGATTGAACCAATTCACGTAACTGAAACACTCCTGATTGAATTGAATTAATCGACATCTCTATTTCATCTAATCACGAGTTGCTAGGTCTGGTGGTCATCTTCCAACGAGCACAAAATCGAATTAAAGAAACAGAATCGACTTACGAAGCAGAATCGAATTAAGAACAAAATTGAATTAGGAAACATAATCGATTTCAGAATTGAATTACGGAACAGTATTCTGAGCTTGTGTCGAATCGGTATTAGTTTGTATCAAAACGCAATTAAGATACAGAACCGAATTATGAAACAAAATCGATTTCAGAAGTGAATTAAGGAACAGAATCGTATTGAATTTCTTCTGATTGAATCGAATCAAATCACGTAACTGTATAACTTCCGATTGAATTGCGTACACAAATCGTATGATGAATCGAGTAATGATGAATCGAGTGAACTTATTCAATCACGTAACGAGAATCGAACTTACGTGAATTGAAATTTCAATTTGATAGTATTGAACAGTGAATCGAATTAGGAAGCATAATCGATTTTCAGAATTGAATCGATTCACGCAATTGCATCACATCCGAGGATCGTGTTAATTGAAGTTTCAATTTCATCTACTTGAACGCCTAATTGCTTAGCGCCAGCCATGGATATAGGAACAACCAGCTCTGATACCAATTGATACTCTTTAGTAGTATCGAGCAATCAATTGAAACGAACGATCAAATGAAATGATATTGATTTAGGAAGTAAACGATTACAGAACTGAATTGAAGATTACAAAAACGTAAAGGACTATAGAGAGAGAATTATTCTAGGGTTAAACTAATACTAACTTTACCAAATAACCAACCTCCCCTTATTTTCTCAAACAGTTTATTTATAGCCCCTAACATATTTCTCCTACCAATTACCCATACTACCCTTCTCCCCTTCTTTCTTCTACCATGTGTAAATCATATATATGTAAATCACATCTGATAAGAGGAAAGTGTATCATCAAACAGCAGTAGAATCAATAAAAACTGTCAATTTGATTTTGGAAAATTATTTAAAGAAAAATGAAGAATTGCAGTCCTAACATAAACACATGAAACTAATCCATAACTCGAAATGGAGCTTCTGACATCTCATGTAGACCTAGTGCAAAGCATAGTGTTGAGAATAACTGCTTTCGTCCTATTGAAGCATCATAAAGATAAAATTCTATATAAACTTCCATCAAGAATAAATATATACATAGCTAATTACATGATTTATGAGGTAACGAAAATGACAGGCTGCTATTCTGGGTAACGGGCCAAATTGTATTCGGATGAAAACAGAGAGTTCTTTGTCCAAAAGAAAATTATAACTGAACAATGCACCATAAATGATTATAAGACCTGTACTTTTTCAATAAATAATATGAACTTTTGTTAAATTTTGTAAACAATTAGGAACTTTCACATTTGACCCGTTTCCGTTTAAGATAACTTGTATGACCCATTAAAGATGAAACATAACCCGAGTCAACTCATTCTCTAGACACATGTAGTCAACATCAAGCTGTGATTGTCCTAGAAAACCTCTCACCACAGCACCAGTATCCTTGTGGCTAATATAGGCAGCAACACCAGGGGAATTAACATCACACACATGAAGAACTGAATATTGCAACTTTGAACCCCGGGTGGACCACCTTTTGCTTTGCAAATGACCCGCTCCAATACTGACCCGCCCTATACCTGCACATCCATAATTTAAAAAAAAAAAGAAGAAAAAATAATATAAAAAAAATTATGAAATTCGTGAAAGCCAAATGTTTATCATTTTTTTCTGATTCAGAAAAACTGATATATTGACGTCACATACTTGAACTGGTATAAAGATTGCAAACCAAAAATTATTTTTTTATGAAAACTTTATAGTAAGTATTAAAATTATTATGCAGCTATGGAATAGAACATGAATCAATGTGATAGAGAACGTCCTGATGATGAGCCCGTTATGCCTGACCAGCCCACTATATGGAAAGTTTACCAACGGAAGGGAAGACACGTGTAGAGGAGTAATTGGAATTGTTAATTCTGTTAGGGAAGAGAATATATATGTAATGATGTGTAATAGGCTGAAGATCTTTTTCACTTTGCACGTTAGTAGTATTTCGGCCATTGTGGCTTGGGCAGAAAGCATCATCCATTGTTGGAGCTCTCTGAATTGTGTTTCCTTTTTAATCAATTAACAGCCTTCTTCCCTAAATCTCTATTTTGTGAATTCAATACCTATCACAATGAAATGAGAATCAAAACGCATAAAACTTCATTTAAAGAAACACAAGATGTACCTGAGTCCCATGGTTCCTGAAATATTTAAAAAATCGTGTAGGCTGTTGTGTTTCTTTTCCTGCATTATAAGCATGTATAAACAATAAACATAATGAATGGAATTATATTATAATTACCTTTACGTTTAGAGCCATATATGGAATAAATTTTTCCTCAAGTCTGCTTGCAACTATTTGAGAGAACCGGTTAACTTAAACTTGGAAAAACAAAACTTGGTAAGAGTAGATACTGAAGGGCTGCACTGAGTAGTCGGGTTATTAAGGCCCTAAAAAACGAATGTACTCTTTTATTTTGCACATAAAAGTGCCTAAACGGGTAAAAAAAATATTAAGGCCCTTCAATGACATTGTGTTCTACATGTTTATAAAAACAGTTATTTGAGTTAGTTGACAAATTTGATAAAAATAAGAAAGTGTAATACCTTGATTGTGCCGATGGTAGCAGGGTTTGTTGGAGCATCGGTTACATTCTTCAGATCTTTGGAATCCATTCGGTGATCTGAGAAAGTATGAATGGCGTATTAAACGAAATAAACATATCAAAACGAAATAAACAAAAAGAAATACACACAAACAGAGCTGCGTTTGTTCTCATCGTTTTCGTTACAAAACTGAAATTAAAAACAAAACTGAAATTAAAAACAAACGGGAATTGCAAACCTATTCAATACGATTTCGATTACTGATACGTAAATCTGGAATCAAAAGCTGAATGAAAACATGTATTTTGCGTGTTAGAAACCTGAAATTTAGCTCATTCCTTTTGAATTTATAGGGTTTAGAAACCCGTAAGTTGAAGAGTCTGATTTCTTGAATTGAATCGAGTTGGGCATTTGAAAGGGGTTATCTGTAAACGTGATTGCAGCTTCGAGGCTGGGAGACGAAGATCGAGGGAAGCAATGTCTGTAATAGGGGGTATTTGAAAGGCCGTGTAAATTTGTTCCAGAAGGCCGAATTCAGAAACACTTTATTGGTATATGTTTTAGGTTTTAAACGCAAGCAGCTCGTAGAGCAGGTGGTTAGTTGCATGACATATGAGTGGGAGGTCAAAGATTCAAGTCTTGACTTCTCCTTTTTTTTTTTCCAGATTTTTTTGAAATCTCAAAATAGGAAAAAAAATGGCTCGATTTTCTAAAAGTGTATTTATGGAAAGAACCTAAATGCTTTATAAGTAGTAGAGATTTTGACATCAACGAAGGCATGATAAAAGGTAGTTACCAACCCACCATTCACATTTAAACTTAAACTGAAATTCATGATTAATGCAATCTTAAAATGATATAAATTATAGTTCTGTTATTCGTAACATGTTTAAAAATTAATCATTTCATTAACTACATCTTAACATATGCCCTATATTAGGAAAAAAACGCTTAATATATAATGATGATAAATATATTACAAGTTACAACTCAAAACAAAAAAGTATTCTCACTACCTAGCTATTCTTTTGCAAAGTATAAATGTTACTTGCTATTCCAACAGTGCTAATAATGATCGCTATAATCAACATTAACCACGTAAACAATCTCTCTCGGTCACTAAGACCGCCTGGTCCATCGTGGCTCAACCGCAATGCAATAAGCGCAGGGAAAATGAACCCTAATGACAAAGCCGTGCATGCACCGGTCAACTCAAAAGCAGTCCATATACTCGGGATCATAGTCGCTCCAATAAATATAAGGACTAAAAGCGCACACGTTAACCCTAAACACCTATTTTTGCTCTTATGTAATGGAATAGCACCACCGAAAACCAATGCATCAACCGTTTGCCTTAACGAAAAATGAATCACGGGAAACACTAGAATCAAATGAAAAACGTAACCCACGCGAACAATATATTCCAAAACGGTACTAAACTGTATCGCAAGAGGCTTATCGAAATTCGTGAGTACATCAGGCTCAGTGTCTATCCCGAATAAAAGATAACCCGATACCGCGGTTAACAAATATATCGAAACGCATATAACCGTGGTTATCCTACTAACTTTATTCATTTTTTCCGGGGAACGGTCCTCGAGTTCGTTATAAATAGGTTGAAGATTAAAGTGACAAACGTACGCGTTTGACATGATGGGAACAACAACTAAAATATCAAGAATCGCTTGTTCCGAGCTAAAATCGGGTGCTAATCTAGGAGATGCGGTTTTACCCTCGACATACATTACAAACGCGACAAAACCCGTAATCATCACGAATAAAACCGCGAGTGCTACCGAAAGAGCCGAAGTCATACTCAAAGATTCAATTTTATCCAATGCACAAAGAGGCGCAAGAAACACGATTAACACGATTAACATAACTATTTTTCTATCGTCCCAAAACCCGTTACCAAACCATTGTTGCAAAACACCAACATGCCGTGAAGAACCCGACATCACATCACCCAAAATGATCAAATAAACCACCAAAACGCCCGCATTATTCAAAATTATGAAAATTTCACAAATTATTCTTGCTGGTACACCTAACGCTTTTTGCACAACTTCCCCATACGACATTGCGTTACATTGAACCGTAAATCGAACGAGTAATTCGACGCTAATTTCTGTCAAAACGCCGATTAATAAAATCAAAATGATACCGGTGATTAATCCAAGAACTTTCATGGTGGCAGGTAATGCCATGATTCCGGCCCCGATTATCGTTGTGGCTAGATTAAACACAGCACCAGATACTCCCGAATCCTTGTTTGTTTTTGCATATTCGGCATCCATATTATCAACTTAAGGTTCTTGTTTACCGTTAACATTAGAAATAATAGAATCGTTTCGAATGTCTTTTTCTCTACTTCCCACGGGTTGATTTTGTATATGGGTATAAATCTTTATCCATGAAAAATATGTTCTTTTATTCAAGAGAAAAGATTGAAGAAATTTGATGGAAAAGGTTTAAAATCTTTTGTGGATTCTAGAAAGAAAGTGGTTATAGAGAAAATAAAGGAGGGCAATATCTAAATACAGATTTATTCGAGGCTTTAGTGTTTTTTTCTTTTCTTATTTGAGGTGTAGGCAATATTTTAAAATTTGGTTTTTCAGTTAGTCAGCTGATATTCTACATACGGTTAATATAATGTAAAAACCACCCTAGGAAGACTACTTTATTCATGAATATACAAACATTTTATACAAGTTAGAGACAACCCTAAAAGCTGTCATTAACAAAACCCTAAAATAAATACGAACGTCAAAATCAGTGCTTACAAACGTCAAAACCAAAACTAAAATCCATAAAAGATCGAAAAATTTTCAAAACCAATTTCATCAAAGTTTATTATATTATACTTTTAATATAATTATCATACCATTTTTACTATTCATTAACGATTTTAAACCCCTTTTAGAAATTGTGAAGGAGTTTGGAACGGTGTTTAGAATTTGCAAAGAAGTTTATAAAATTTTTTAATAACACCCCTAAACTAAGGGTAAGTTTGTAAATGTTTCAATGATTTTTAATTCTTAACCTTGAGCTAACTTATAATGATTAAAAAAAAAAACTAAAAATGTCATATTAATCTGACATTTTTGCGAATGGAATGAAATATTTTCTTTTTTAATTTACTATTAGTTTTTTTAAGTACGAACCAGATGAATTCAATATGAAGTATAATGCTTCTGATTGTTTTATAATTTTATAAAACACATAAAGTAAAGAATACATAATAGGTCGAGTAGTTTGACATGTAACTTTTTTATAGAACCGAAAAACTCGTAAGCAAAACCGCAGCGAAGCGTGGGCTATATTATACTCGTTATATTTAAGTTCCAAAAATCTGTCAAATTCATTATTTTATTTATTTAATTTTTTTAGAAAAACCTATTTATTCCAGTTAGACCGGCCGGTCCTAACGAGCTATGATCATCAATCTAACTGGTTTATTGCAGCTCGCTACATTCCCATTCCCTATGGGTTATTAAAATAAGTGGTACTCTTTATTTTAAAATGTTTCAAAATAAGTAGCAGATCTATATAACTTATTTTATTTGATAAAAAATAATAACATCACACCAAATAATTATCTCATTTATTATAGCAAATTTACTCATATATCCTTACTTTCACTTTCAAAAATCATTTAACTCACTTACAAAAATCATTATACGGTTAATATAATGTACAAACCATCCTAGGAACACTACTCTATTCATGAATGTACAAACATTTTATACAAGTTAGAGACAACCCTAAAAGCTGTCATTAACAAAACCCTAAAATAAATACGAACGTCAAAATCAGTGATTACAAACGTCAAAACCAAAACTAAAATCCATAAAAGATTGAAATATTTTCAAAACCAATTTTCATCAAAGTTTATTATATTATACTTTTAAGATAATTATCATACCATTTTTAATATTCATTAACGATTTTAAACCCCGTTTAAAAATTGTTAAGGAGTTTGGAACGGTGTTTAGAATTTGCAAAGAAGTTTATAATATTTTTTAATAACACCCCTAAACTAAGGGTAAGTTTGTAAATGTTTCAATGATTTTTAATTCTTAACCTTGAGCTAACTGATAATGATAAAAAAAAAACTAAAAATGTCATACTAATTTGACATTTTTGCGAATGGAATGATATATTTTCTTTTTTAATTTACTATTAGTTTTTTTTTAAGTACGAACCAGATGAAATCAATATGAAGTATAATGATTCTGATTGTTTTATAATTTTATAAAACACATAAAGTAAAGAATACATAATAGGTAGAGTAGTTTGACATGTAACTTTTTTATAGAACCGAAAAACTCGTAAGCAAAAACCGCAGCGAAGCGCGGGCTACATTATACTCGTTATATTTAAGTTCCAAAAATCTGTCAAATTCATTATTTTATTTATTTAATTTTTTTAGAAAAACCTATTTATTCCAGTTAGACCGGCTAGTCCTAACGAGCTATGATCATCAATCTAACTGGTTTATTCCAGCTCGCTACATTCCCATTCCCTATGGGTTATTAAAATAAGTGGTACTCTTTATTTTAAAATGTTTCAAAATAAGTAGCAGATCTATATAACTTATTTTATTTGATAAAAAATAATAACACCACACCAAATAATTATCTCATTTATTATAGCAAATTTACTCATATATCCTTACTTTCACTTTCAAAAATCATTTAACTCACTTACAAAAATCATTATACGGTTAATATAATGTACAAACCACCCTAGGAACACTACTCTATTCATGAATGTACAAACATTTTATACAAGTTAGAGACAACCCTAAAAGCTGTCATTAACAAAACCCTAAAATAAATACGAACGTCAAAATCAGTGATTACAAACGTCAAAACCAAAACTAAAATCCATAAAAGATTGAAATATTTTCAAAACCAATTTTCATCAAAGTTTATTATATTATACTTTTAAGATAATTATCATACCATTTTTAATATTCATTAACGATTTTAAACCCCGTTTAGAAATTGTTAAGGAGTTTGGAACGGTGTTTAGAATTTGCAAAGAAGTTTATAATATTTTTTAATAACACCCCTAAACTAAGGGTAAGTTTGTAAATGTTTCAATGATTTTTAATTCTTAACCTTGAGCTAACTGATAATGATAAAAAAAAACTAAAAATGTCATACTAATTTGACATTTTTGCGAATGGAATGATATATTTTCTTTTTTAATTTACTATTAGTTTTTTTTTAAGTACGAACCAGATGAAATCAATATGAAGTATAATGATTCTGATTGTTTTATAATTTTATAAAACACATAAAGTAAAGAATACATAATAGGTAGAGTAGTTTGACATGTAACTTTTTTATAGAACCGAAAAACTCGTAAGCAAAAACCGCAGCGAAGCGCGGGCTACATTATACTCGTTATATTTAAGTTCCAAAAATCTGTCAAATTCATTATTTTATTTATTTAATTTTTTTAGAAAAACCTATTTATTCCAGTTAGACCGGCTGGTCCTAACGAGCTATGATCATCAATCTAACTGGTTTATTCCAGCTCGCTACATTCCCATTCCCTATGGGTTATTAAAATAAGTGGTACTCTTTATTTTAAAATGTTTCAATATAAGTAGCAGATTTATATAACTTACTTTATTTGATTAAAAATAATAACACCACACCAAATAATTATCTCATTTATTATAGCAAATTTACTCATATATCCTTACTTTCACTTTCAAAAATCATTTAACTCACTTACAAAAATCATTATACGGTTAATATAATGTACAAACCACCCTAGGAACACTACTCTATTCATGAATGTACAAACATTTTATACAAGTTAGAGACAACCCTAAAAGCTATCATTAACAAAACCCTAAAATAAATACGAACGTCAAAATCAGTGATTACAAACGTCAAAACCAAAACTAAAATCCATAAAAGATCGAAAAATTTTCAAAACCAATTTTCATCAAAGTTTATTATATTATACTTTTAATATAATTATCATACCATTTTTACTATTCATTAACGATTTTAAACCCCGTTTAGAAATTGTGAAGGAGTTTGGAACGGTGTTTAGAATTTGCAAAGAAGTTTATAAAATTTTTTAATAACACCCCTAAACTAAGGGTAAGTTTGTAAATGTTTCAATGATTTTTAATTCTTAACCTTGAGATAACTGATAATGATAAAAAAAACTAAAAATGTCATTAATTTGACATTTTTGCGAATGGAATGAAATATTTTCTTTTTTAATTTACTATTAGTTTTTTTAGTACGAACCAGATGAATTCAATATGAAGTATAATGCTTCTGATTGTTTTATAATTTTATAACACACATAAAGTAAAGAATACATAATGGGTCGAGTAGTTTGACATGTAACTTTTTTATAGAACCGAAAAACTCGTAAGCAAAAACCGCAGCGAAGCGCGGGCTATATTATACTCGTTATATTTAAGTTCCAAAAATCTGTCAAATTCATTATTTTATTTATTTAATTTTTTTAGAAAAACCTATTTATTCCAGTTAGACCGGCCGGTCCTAACGAGCTATGATCATCAATCTAACTGGTTTATTGCAGCTCGCTACATTCCCATTCCCTATGGGTTATTAAAATAAGTGGTACTCTTTATTTTAAAATGTTTCAAAATAAGTAGCAGATCTATATAACTTATTTTATTTGATAAAAAATAATAACACCACACCAAATAATTATCTCATTTATTATAGCAAATTTACTCATATATCCTTACTTTCACTTTCAAAAATCATTTAACTCACTTACAAAAATCATTATACGGTTAATATAATGTACAAACCACCCTAGGAACACTACTCTATTCATGAATGTACAAACATTTTATACAAGTTAGAGACAACCCTAAAAGCTGTCATTAACAAAACCCTAAAATAAATACGAACGTCAAAATCAGTGATTACAAACGTCAAAACCAAAACTAAAATCCATAAAAGATCGAAAAATTTTCAAAACCAATTTTCATCAAAGTTTATTATATTATACTTTTAAGATAATTATCATACCATTTTTAATATTCATTAACGATATTAAACCCCGTTTAGAAATTGTGAAGGAGTCTGGAACGGTGTTTAGAATTTGCAAAGAAGTTTATAATATTTTTTAATAACACCCCTAAACTAAGGGTAAGTTTGTATATGTTTCAATGATTTTTAATTCTTAACCTTGAGCTAACTGATAATGATAAAAAAAAAAACTAAAAATGTCATATTAATTTGACATTTTTGCGAATGGAATGATATATTTTCTTTTTTAATTTACTATTAGTTTTTTTTAAGTACGAACCAGATGAAATCAATATGAAGTATAATGATTCTGATTGTTTTATAATTTTATAAAACACATAAAGTAAAGAATACATAATAGGTAGAGTAGTTTGACATGTAACTTTTTTATAGAACCGAAAAACTCGTA
The DNA here is from genome assembly GCA_963853835.1 of Calendula officinalis. Classification (NCBI taxonomy): domain Eukaryota; kingdom Viridiplantae; phylum Streptophyta; class Magnoliopsida; order Asterales; family Asteraceae; genus Calendula; species Calendula officinalis. The sequence continues at coordinate 38,971,568 of OY970828.1, forward strand.
AGCAAAAACCGCAGCGAAGCGCGGGCTATATTATACTCGTTATATTTAAGTTCCAAAAATATGTCAAATTCATTATTTTATTTATTTAATTTTTTTAGAAAAACCTATTTATTCCAGTTAGACCGGCTGGTCCTAACGAGCTATGATCATCAATCTAACTGGTTTATTCCAGCTCGCTACATTCCCATTCCCTATGGGTTATTAAAATAAGTGGTACTCTTTATTTTAAAATGTTTCAATATAAGTAGCAGATTTATATAACTTACTTTATTTGATTAAAAATAATAACACCACACCAAATAATTATCTCATTTATTATAGCAAATTTACTCATATATCCTTACTTTCACTTTCAAAAATCATTTAACTCACTTACAAAAATCATTATACGGTTAATATAATGTAAAAACCACCCTAGGAACACTACTCTATTCATGAATGTACAAACATTTTATGCAAGTTAGAGACAACCCTAAAAGCTATCATTAACAAAACCCTAAAATAAATACGAACGTCAAAATCAGTGATTACAAACGTCAAAACCAAAACTAAAATCCATAAAAGATCGAAAATTTTTCAAAACCAATTTTCATCAAAGTTTATTATATTATACTTTTAATATAATTATCATACCATTTTTACTATTGATTAACGATTTTAAACCCCGTTTAGAAATTGTGAAGGAGTTTGGAACGGTGTTTAGAATTTGCAAAGAAGTTTATAAAATTTTTTAATAACACCCCTAAACTAAGGGTAAGTTTGTAAATGTTTCAATGATTTTTAATTCTTCACCTTGAGATAACTGATAATGATAAAAAAAACTAAAAATGTCATTAATTTGACATTTTTGCGAATGGAATGAAATATTTTCTTTTTTAATTTACTATTAGTTTTTTTAGTACGAACCAGATGAATTCAATATGAAGTATAATGCTTCTGATTGTTTTATAATTTTATAACACACATAAAGTAAAGAATACATAATGGGTCGAGTAGTTTGACATGTAACTTTTTTATAGAACCGAAAAACTCGTAAGCAAAAACCGCAGCGAAGCGCGGGCTATATTATACTCGTTATATTTAAGTTCCAAAAATCTGTCAAATTCATTATTTTATTTATTTAATTTTTTTAGAAAAACCTATTTATTCCAGTTAGACCGGCCGTTCCTAACGAGCTATGATCATCAATCTAACTGGTTTATTCCAGCTCGCTACATTCCCATTCCCTATGGGTTATTAAAATAAGTGGTACTCTTTATTTTAAAATGTTTAAAAATAAGTAGCAGATCTATATAACTTATTTTATTTGATAAAAAATAATAATACCACACCAAATAATTATCTCATTTATTACAGCAAATTTACTCATATATCCTTACTTTCACTTTCAAAAATCATTTAACTCACTTAATCAAAATATATAAACTCATCTACAAACTATTCAATTTAATCTAATATAACCTTCATATAATTTGTTGCCTCAAAAACCATAAAATCCTAAATATCACTTATTTTAAAAACGGAGAAAGTATAGTACATCGAAAAATAAATATTTAGACATACACAAACGTAACTATTAGATAAGCAAAGTCGGTTTCATCCCAAAATATTTACAAGAATATTGCACATTTTACCACAACAGGAAGCCTTTATTTACATTACAACTTCCATCTTCATGAAAGAAAAAGCTTCACATCTCATAATATCCCACATGGGCCCCACAAAATATCGACCCGACCAGACAGAGAAATACAACCCATATTTAGAATTTAACAAACCCATCTTTTTTCACGAGCTATTCGGGCCGAAATGTCACCAAATCGGGCAAGTGAGATTCATGAAGTCTTTTTATATCATTTGCAGTCACTTTTGTTGATTCCAAACTCAATGATTTTAAGTATTTTAAACTTGTTAAATGTTGCAATCCTGAATTTGTTACTCGTGAATTTGAAACGTTTAACGACACCAAATGTGTCAATTCTGCATTCAAAAAATGTCGCAAATTCCATTTCGGGTTAACTAAAAAACAAGATTATAATTAATTGTAAGTTTTAAATAAATACCAGAAATGAATTCTAACGATTTATCGCTGAGGTGACAGTTTTGAGACAGATTTAGAAGCATTAAAGATTTAAGATCCTTAATGTTCTTCACCCCTGCATCGGTCAAACCTCCACCACAAATTTCAAGAGATCGCAAGTTTTTTAAATCTGAACATGAAAATAAAAAGTCAAATTCATAAAAGTTATTGTTTTCCAATTATCTTTTGGGTTAATTATGTTTTAATCCTCAAACTTTAACTAGTTTACCATTACAAACTTTAAAGTCTAAAACTTTTTTGTGCCAATGGTATTAAAAACAAAATTTTAAGGATTAAAACGCGAAATCAGTAAAAGTTTGAGTATTAAAACAGAGTTGCGTTCAAGGAGGTCCATTATTATTATGAAGTCCCGAGGAATAAATCTCAACCATTGATCAATAAGATCTAATGGTCAAGAAGTCCCGAGGAACAAATCTCAACCATTGATCAATAAGATCTAATGGTCAAGATTAATCACATATTTTATATATTGAGGGTTATTTTGGTCATTTCTTTAAAAATAAAAATATTTTATTATTATTATTTTTTATTTTAGAATTATTTTTTTTTTATTTTTTTATTTTTTTATTATGAAGGGGTATTTTGGTCATTTGACACTTAAAAAAATTTCGATTTTTTTTATTTATTTTTTTTATTTTAAAATTTTAATTTTTTTATTAATTTTTTTTCATTAAAAAATAATATTTATTTGATAATTACGTGTATGACTCAATCACATGTGATTTTAGTGTGAAATCACATGTGATTTTAGTGTGAAATCACATGTGATTGTATATTTAAACATATGTTTTAGTTCAATCACATGTGATTCAGAATGCAATCACATGTGATTACTATGCAATCATATGTGATTTACTATGCAATCATATTACGTGTTATTAATTTAAAAAAAATAATTTTTAAAAAATAATTATAAAAAAATAAAAAAAATAATTTTTTTTAAAAAAATAAAAATTTTAAAATAAAAAATAAAAAAAAACAATTTTTTCAAAATGACCAAAATACCCCTCAATTAAAAATTAAAAATATTAAAAATATAAATAAAATAAATAAAAAAATAAAAAATTTTAAAATGAAAAATAAATAAAAAAATCATAATTTTTTTAAGTGCCAAATGACCAAAATACCCCTTTATGTATAAAATATGTGATCAATCTTAACCATTAGATCTTATTGATCAATGGTTGAGATTTGTTCCTCAAGACTTGATAAAAATAGTGAACCTCCTTGAACGTTTCTTTAAATAAAGAATTGTTTAAACTGTAACATACTGCGAAGATAATTCGTTCCGTTATCCGTTATTTTGGCACAAAAAAGATCCAAATCAGTCAACCCAGTCAAACCTGCATCACAAACACGAATCAAAACTCAAATTAATAAACTTTTATCAATTTCAAAAAATCTTGAAAATGAAAAATAAAATAAAAAATGCATACTTGTAAGATATGAAAGACCAGCATCTGTAATTTGTCGGACATCTAAATTAAGTGATTTAAGAGATGATAATTTTGCCAGATTTCTTAAACCTCCATCCGTAATTGCAGTAAAAGAAAGATTCAAACTTTCTAAATTCACCAAACCTGTAAAATCAGATCAAATTTTATCAGTCCGTTGCTTGACCCGACCCGCCCGTTTTGGAACAGCTTAATTATAAACAATTTGGATACCAGAAAGATGACGAAGAGCGTTGTTTCCAACTCCTGTATCGGATAACTCCAAACATTTTAAATGAGTAAGACCTAATAACCATATATATATATATATGTGTATCAGTGTCTATATATATTTTTGAGAAATTAATTAAAGAGAGTAGTGATTTATATATATAATTGAGAAAAAACCTGCTAAGTACACCAATCCTTCATCCCGAATTTCACAAGAATCTAAATTCAAGCTCTCCAAATTTATCAAACCTGTATGAAAAAAGTGTGTATAAAATTAGGGCACAGGTCAAAATTGTGAATTTTGGGCAGGTTAAAACAGAGCAGGTGTATTTGGGCCGACCTGAAACACTTTTTTCCAAATAAAATATAGATGGTTTGTCAAAAAAATAATAATCTAATTTTCTCATAAATGATAGTAGAAAGTTTTAAGCATTAAATTACACCTGCGACCCATTTGACCAGTTTGGCCCGTTTCACATACTTTTTTAAAATTTTTGTCTTTTTGACCCGTTAGATATAAACCCAAACCCGAATTGATCAATTTTCAAATAATTATTCAAGATTTCACCTTTCAAATGTGCTAAAGCAGCATCTGATATATCATTAAATCCCAAATTCAGCACTTTTAGAGACTTCATCTCTGCATAGCATAAAATTACAAAAAGAAGCCCCAAAATTATTTTTAAAAAATCTAAATAAAAAATTAATGATATTTCAAGATTTTGCAGATGAACAGCACACACGAATACTTACTTGAAAACTTGTCACATCCATCATCAGTAAGATTAGATCGGCTTACATTCAGATAACGTAGACCAACAAGATCTGAATTATAAAAAAAGAAAAAAAGAAGTTAAATAATAAATCTAATATCGAGCCGGTCAGATTATGAGATTAAAAATTGAGTAAGTTACAGAATTTGTCCCTGTCGTCTTTCATTTATTTCAAGTTTTGTCCCTAAACTTTTTTTTTTTTCCGTTTTTGTCCATGTGGTCCTATTTTGGTCATTTGGATGAAAAAACTAAAAAATCAGGACCACACAGACAAAAAACAGGAAAAAATATTTTAGGGACAAAATGTGAAAAAATGAAAGACCGCAGGGACAATTTTTGCAATTTATTCTAAAAAGTTGATAAATAAACCTGAAAGTGAATCCAGACATGCTGCAGTTACTGGGCAGCGTTCCATATTCAGCTGTTCAAGTTTGTGTAAACCTGGAAAAAAAATTAATTTTAATTCCAATTTGCATATAAATTATTAAAATCAGGAATAGGAATTATATAATTTACATATAAATATGTAAATAATAGAACTCGAGTAACCTTTCAAGAATGTGACACCATGATCTGTGACCTTGCTGCAGGAAATTTGTAATTCTTTCATGTTTGTTAGGTCTAAAATGTAAAAAATAAAAGAATCCTCAGAAAATATACAAAATTTAAATTATTTTGTAGCATTAAAAAATTAAAATTGAAATGCCAATTACAATTAGAATTAAAATTACAACCTGAGAGAGGCTTCATATCCGCATCAGTTATACAATTACAACAGTTGATGTTAAGCGACTCGAGCCTTTTTAAATCTAACAAATTGAAATACCCAAAATACCCTTGTTACATTTATATCATTAATATATTTTCACTTGTAAAACACACACCACATCCACAATGTGTGTGATATGATAATGAAAACAATAAATAAAATATAATAACCTTTTAAATGAATAAGACCACCATGGATTCCAGGACATCTTTCCAAATCTAATTTTAATAAATTAATTAAATCCGAAAGTGAACTCATTCCTTTTGCAGTAATGTTGTTGTTCCTCTTCAAACTCAAAGTTGTCAAATTTGAAAGACCTAAAAAAGATTAAAATATTAAAAAAAATATTACTTCCATCATTAAAATCTCAGTAATAAAACATACCACTAATGTAACCAAGCCCAACATCAGAAATCTGGTCACAAAAATTAAAATTAAAATCTTCAACGTTCTTGCAATCTTTAATATGAAATAAACCAGAATCGGTTACATCTGAACCAGAAATATCTGCTGAAAGTAATGATAATCCCTGAGATGAAATCACATCCATCCAAGTATCATCAACACCTGGATATTCACCTAAATTTATATCCTGAAAAAAAAAAGAATTAAAATGTTGTGGGCCCCATTTTATAATAATTTCCATAAATACCGATCCGCTACTCATTATTAAATGGGAGCTGATTATTACAGAACAATTTGTATCCATATAGAGCAATTTCATATTTAAGGACAATCATTCCCTTAGTGGGAGGGGTGAAATGAAAAGTGCGGTAAAAGGAAAAGAAGGGTATAATAGTCCTTTGGCATGAAATTGCTCTGTAAGAATCAGTTCTCTTATTAAATACCTGTAAAGCACAATCTTGAAATGCTTCAAGAAACGCCTCGTTAAGGCGTTGAGAATTAACCAATTCGTTAAAAATTTGCTGACTGATATCTCGTGGAAGCATAGAAAATGTACCATACTGATCAATTTCCTGTTAAAAAAGATAACAATTTTTTATAAATTTAACAACAAAATGACACTAACTTCACAAATTATGGGAATTATTATTTATTAAAAAAAGTAACATACTTGTGAAATTTTATAAATGCATAACTCCATGAGAGATGGTGATAAACCGTTTTCCTTATTATCTACAGATGCTCGGGAAAAAGAGGTCCCGAGCCATTTTGAGCTTCCACTTTTTGAGTATCTTCTAGAAGTTCCTCCGTTAATGTTTTCTTCGGTAATTTGTGGGTCCCGTTTTCGGGAACAAGCTCCCCCCATTGGAATTTAAATCTTATAAACTATATAATATAACCTGTTTATGAGTTTAAATCGTTTTAATTGTTATAAATGCGAGTAAATAAGCTTCAAATTTCTAACATATGCAATACAAAATGCAGAACTACTAAAATGCCGTAAATTAAATAACAAAAAGTAATTATTGCGGCTTGAAAAATTAAGAATTGAAAAATAATCAACTAATCATGTTGGGGGTGTTTGGGATTGTGAGTTGGACTTATTGTGCTTTGAGATTGCAAATAATCTAAAATAAGTGTCTGGCAAAAAAGTTTGAAGACAGTTTTGAAAAATCAGGTTGGGAGGTGCTTATAAAACTGATTATTTGCATTTTATCTGTTAACTAAACAAATAATCATGTTTGCCAAACATTATATAAAATGATCATCTAATTAATAAGATTTCAAACGGCATAATCAGATCCAAATACTATTTTTCGTAATCATTATCTGTTTATTTTTTTTCAAAACACATATAAACTCACTTTTATGGGTCAAGTTAAAAATCTCTAGTACTGTAAAATACACAAGAACGAGCTTCCAAATATTCATCTTTTCTAGATATAAACTTCAGTTATAAAAGGCGGGTAGTATTATTACCTAACAATTAGAAAAAATAAAATAAAAGAATAAATAATTACTTACAGGAAAAAAAAATCTATAAAATGAAAGAATATGAACAAGAAATTAAAGACCCATGTATCATATTAGCAAGAAACATAACCCAGTTGTAGAATCACCATAATCATACAATTAAGCCTAATATACTATAATAAATTAAATAAAGGAACAAGAAATCGATGATAAATTTACTTACTTTTCTAACAACCTAAAAAGATAATTAACCAAATAATCAAGAAACTAGCGTAACGATTAACGTAATAGTAAAATCAACACTAAAATTAAAAAATTAAACGATAACTGAACCTGTATTTACGAATATACGGTTGAATTTCAAGAAAGTTGAGAAAAAATTAAAATTAGTCTCATGATTGTGATGAATTTGGATGGTGAGATTGAAATTGAGAAATGAAATGAGAGAAAGCGTGATGGAGTGGTGATCGAACCGAACCGGCAGATGATGTAAACGTGGAGGTTCGGAGTTTGATGATTTTCTGATCAAAAGCTAGTTGGGATAAGAACGTAAATATTAAATCCTTATTTAATTAAAAAATGGATTTATTTTTAGTATAGTATCGAGCATTCCCAATGTCTGCCTACGCACTCAAAATTTCTTAAAATAGGTTAAGACCACTCCTAACAATTATGGAAAGTGATACCGTCCTCCTTTGATAAATCAACTTCTCATTGATTCACCTTAAACTGACATATTTATATCAACGATATCTCTTCCCTTCAGTTTTTAAAACCCACCATTACAAAATATACAAACACAAAATACCTCTTTAGGCCCACCCACCAACCGATCTCTTTTTGCCGTCCCCCAAACTCACGAAATTAAACCGACAGCAAAAGTGACGGGACCGTGCCAATGGTGGCATTCCGTCCCCAAACTCACAAAACTCACTGACGAACCATTGGCAGTGGTCTAATAACGAGTACTATATTTTCAGAATAGTTTTATATTTATAATATTGAGTTGTGTTCTAGGTAGTCTACCTTTAAACAAAAATCTAAGAGAGAAATCCTAGTAATTAAATAAAAAAATCTCTTAACAACCACCATCATCAAATCACATATGATTGACAGTGGTTGTGGTGGTTGGCGCCTCGACGGTGTTGAATCACATGTGATTTAATACACATGGGGTGGTGGTGGTGGTCGGCGGTGTGCAATCACGTGTGATTTATTAAACATGGGGTGGTGATGATATTAACGTATTGAATCACATGTAATGATAATAATTTGAGAGTTGATTTATCTAAGAGCTAAGATCTACTCCTCTAAACTTCACTAAAAAATGAAATAACTTGAACGTTTTGAAATATGCTTTACTACTTAAATGAAAGTTGTTGTATATATATTTAGCATATATAATCTCGTTACTAGCTGGTTTTTATTGTAACTCACTTTTCTCTTTGGTTGCCTTATATTTAAGTGTATTCATTTCTTAACTCTTTGAGTGCAATCTTCTCCCTATATAAAGGGGTTGTCACTTACACTTTGTACACACCAAATATATGAATATGATAGTTGGAATGAAATCTTAGAGTTTGACTATTTTGTATCACAACACGTTATCGGCACTTTGCTCAAAATTGGAAGTATCAATTTCTTCATCGTTGAATTCTATACTCCTTAGTACGTCTCTCATTCTCTTCTTGTTTAATTCATTATCTATAATTTTCTGATTTATGATCTAATGCTTAGACATTGAATCATACGGATCAGTGTGATTTAATTTGTGTGATTTCCACAATTTTGACATATATAAATGGCTATTCATTCACAAATTGATCAAGTTCTTAAATATGGTTTTCTTTTTAATTCTAAATGTCCAAATCATTTGGACGATTTGATTCTAAAAGTAGTATTTCATATGTAGTATGAAAAAAAAATTAACAAGATATTGAATTTCTTGTAAAACCATAACATTTAGGTAACTAAATGTAAACCTAATATTTTTAATGAGTTGGGCTAAAAAGTCCATAAATTATAATTTAACTTTTTCTTCTAAAAGAATGATTTTTTTAAATCTATGATTTATGAAGTATTATGCTCAAATGATTTTTATGGTATATAAATTATTTTGAGATTCTTTTATCTTTGAAAATTGTATTTTTAGATAAATCATGAAGATAAAAATTAATCATTTCTAAATATAGTGATTATACTACAATTTCTTTTGCCTTCAAAAGTTAAAGAACTTGCGGATTTATGAGCATTATATGCACTTCCTTGGAAAATTATTAATCATCCCCAACTAGTCTCACATATTCTTAACAGTGTCTAGGAAAGATAGACGGTTTTTCTAACTCCTAATAAGGGTGGTTCCGATACGCACAAGCGCAATCTACCCCTACCGTCTTTCCTGGTTGTATTCGAGCTACCGAAAAGGGTTGACTAAATATTTTTTCTCTGAATGTGTTTATATACATATGTTGAATCGGTGTCTCATTGTCACCTGTGACAACCCTCAAAATCGGGTACTTGACCGAAAATTATTACAACCCATTATCTCTTATTACAATCTTCTCATTAATATAAGCTTTCATAATTTCATTTAAGTCTAGCATGAATAATTCTTTTGGTGTTGTAATACACATCATTAATTAGACGTGTCAGTTGTCTACAACTCGGTACACTTAAACTATAATTTAACGAGTTGGTGACTCAACGTAATATCAAATCAAACCAACAAATTATAAGAATTTTATAATTCATAATGATATTTTGGCCACGAAAATTTATACATAAATCAAATTAACAAAAGTTTACATGTAGTACATATGTACACAAAATATCATAAGTAATTTAATAAACTAATTAATTAATCAAATTTTGAAGTCCATCTTTTCTTCTACCATCTCCTCAAACGTGCACACTTATTCCATGCAACAAAGTTTCCGACTTTCTCTGAATTAAATAATACCATATCCCAAATATCCGTTATTCTATAAAACAGTCAAACACCCACGACGGCCATCTTCGCCTTCTCCTATATATGAAACTAACTCCCCCTCAAAATTACTAGTTAACTTTCAATCTCTTTCTCTGCTAACTTGTACCAGCAAAAACGACAACAAAAATCCTCTCTCGTTTTCTCTCTTACGCAAATCAGGCAACACGACTGGAAACCCGCAAGATTTCCGGCGACGAGGCAACTAGAAACGTTCACTCGTTTACACCTGAAACTTCCGGCGAAGGTATTCTCGGACTATCTCCTTTAATCGTTCATGTATATTGCCATCCCGTTTGCTCATCGGTTTTCTATCTTGCTCAGTTTCATCGTACCACTAGAAACGTCTCCGGCGACAAGCTCAAAACCCAGAAACGTCTCTCGGTTCTATATCTCTCCGAAGGTATACTCTTTTAAATCGTAATTGTTTTAATGTTGTTTTGATCACATATCAGTTATTGTATCCCGTTTTCTGGGTTTTATGACTCCGACGGAACACACACTAATGTGTGTGTTCTCGTGAGTGGTTACCGACAATAAACCATCACCATTTTATTTATTAATTATATACATATTTATTTCGAAAGTGTGTATCAGTTAATGGGTTTGTGTGTGTATTATAAAGCTATTTTGGGTGTTTCTGTTCGTACAAACAATAACCCACAAATCATTGCCAGCCATTTTCTGTTAGCCCATTTTATGATCCAAAACAGCCTTTTATAATTTTAAGACATTTGTGTTTTAAGTCCATTTTCGTTTGCTATAAATCGACACACAAGTTAAAGATTTATCTTGGTCATGAGCCCACTCGTAAATTTAAGCCCAATGTTACAGAATCTGATTTTTATATAAGTCCTTTTGACTTAACAAATATGATTTATTTTACATATGAGTTCAATTCATATTTATTAATATATATATAAACAATTTCTAAATAATCAAACAAGTCACCAACATATCACTCAAATTTAAATTCCTTAAGGGAATCGTTGTGTATCATTTAGAATAGGCGTGTCATTGAGACCGTCACTCATATATTACTTCTATGCATTTAGGGCACTAGAAGTCATTTGGTTGGAAACCACACTATTATCTACATTTTTGGCTAGCATTGCATCAGGTGAGTTCACAGCCCCACTTTTTACCACATTTTATGTACTGTTTTATAACTTTGGGGTGGAAAACATAACAACTGCTTTTATAAATCTATTTGTGACTTTCAATTCACAACCTCTCTTTTACTACGTTTTAACTATTTTACTATTGGGGTGAAAACCTTATAAACTATTACTGTTTACGATTATTTGTGATGAAACTACTTTTGTAAACCTGACAACGAATCCTTATCTCGGACTAGGTTTAGATGTAGTGCATGGAAGTGCGTATATGCTTACATACCATAATCATTAGCTAGTTGCGACTAGGCCCTAGATATGCAGATAGTACTATTGGTTGAGACTCACCCTCCCACACGTTATTGATCAGTTATTATCGATGTTTATCGAACCACGAGGAGTGTATATCCAGATTGGAAATGCGTTTAGAGTTGTTGTTTTGGTTATGGGCTTATGGTCGAGATTTTAACTCAAAAGGGTATAGCTAACCTTTTGGGGGATCACCGTCACATGTTTCTTCTTGCGATTTTATCGTGCCCCTGTTCTCGGAGCAGGTCATTTTAACGTTTATATCATCACACTATTTTTGCCAACGATGACATACGAAAACTATTATGATTTTACTACTGCTTTTGAGCAGACTATTTTCAACATTAATATCATCACACTATTTTTGCTAATGAAGGCATACGAAAACGATTATTTCTACTACTACTTTTTAGTAGACTCTTTTTAAACGTTTTATATCATCAAACTATTTTTTCCATGAGCGGCATACGAAAACTATGGAACTATTTGAACTCATTAAAAACCTGTGAATTCACTTAACAATTTTGTTGATACTTTTACTTATGTTTTTCAGGTATCTAAGCTAAGCATTGAGTCGCATGCATTGGAGTCAAGCTTTCGTTTTATAAAGATGTCACCTCCAAATTTTAGTTAAAAACTATGTTTTGGTTCAATTACTACTTTACTTCCATTAAATTTTGGTGACATTACTTTTTATCAAACATGTATTGTTTACGATAATCATATGCTATATTACTCATGATAGTCGCACGCCCGTTCTTCCGCAAATCACTTTTGGCGGGGTGTGACAGACCTGTCGTTCGATAAATGAGAACCTAATGGCATTTGTGTTTTTTCGAACTTGCTGATTCGACACACAATTTGTGCTTATACAAACCATAAACATATAAACTTATCATCTTGAATGATGATTGATCCAGTATTTCTCCTCCCATTGTAGGAAAATGTCTATCAAACTTGATTTCCCAATCTTGGATGCTGCCGGCAAGAACTATTTAGACTGGACTCAAGATATCCAGAACCATCTAGATACTCAAGGCATATTAGATGTCATCTATGACGAGGATAATCGTGAGGTTGAAGTTACCCGCGAAATGAATGCTAAGGCGATGATATTATTTCGTCGACATATGTCAGACACGATGAAGTCTAAATTCATATCAATCACCTCACCCAAGACATTATGGGACTCCTTGAAACAACGTTTCGATCACTAAAAGACCATTTGGCTTCCTGAAGCCCGCCAATATTGGCTCAATCTACGATTCCAAGACTTCACTTCGGTTATTGAGTATAACGTTGAAGTTTGTAAAATTCGTGCACTTCTCCACTATTATGGTCAACGCTTAACTGATAATGACTTGTTGGAGAAGACTTACACCGCATTTCCTAGTTCTGACAACTTGCTTCAAAAGCAATACCGCCAATCCAAGTTCACAACTTTCCCTAAGCTCATTACCCAACTATTGTTGGATGAGAAAAATAGTATTGTTTTAATGAGAAATAACAATTCTCGTCCTGCTGAGACAAAGGCAATTCCAATGCCTGATGCTAATAATGTTCGTGGGCCTCAACCGCGGAACGAAAACCGGGATAAGGGCTAGTCGTCCCGAAAGCCAAAGAACTACGGTGAGCGTAAACCTCACCAAGAGAAGCGAGGTTCAGAATATAACCCACACCGAAGACCTTCGGGCCGAGATTCAGAATATAACACTAATCGGAGGCCTTCAGCTCCTAAGCAATCTCATACTGCGGACAATAACAAGACGAATAGTCGTCCCAATGAAAGGGATGAAGGGTTTCATTACACTGATCGACCACTTGGGTCAACCTCCTGCTATACTTGATTCGAACCATACTGGTAAGAACATGATGGTGCTCTTAACTGGTTAAAACCAACTAGCTGATTCAATCCCTTAAAACGGAACTGAGATCAAACCTAATCCTTAAACCCTAAAGGATTATAGGACCTTGGAAATCAAACTTTATTAACAAGAAAGAAACCTTGTACGAAAAACTCGAACACACACAATGCCTGTTTTCGTCCAATCGAACAAGAGGGAGAGGGAGAAAAAGGGTTTCCCAAAACATACCTTATTGCTTGCTTAAAATAGTCCACTGATGATGAACAAATCGAGCGACCTTCTAGTTGATCTTAGCAATGAACTTGTTCTTCGAAACTTGAAGAACACGAAGAACGAACGAAGAACGAAGAACACCAAACTTGGTGTTCTTGGGCTCTATTCGGCCGAACAAGGAGAGGGGAGGGAGGAGGTGTTTTACGTGTGATGTACAAGGGGTTTTAGGGTTACCCTAATCCTCTTATTTATACATAAATAAGTTACGCTTAGAACCCTTTAGTTTTATTAAGATTAGATCTTTAATTAAACTTTCCTTTTACACTTCCATCATTTATAGTTTTACTAGTTTATTATTGTCACACTTAATTATCTAATGTCTAGTATTAATACACTTATATATTTCGTACACAATGTACACAAAATATATATACTTGGCATTTATACTTTTAATAATTAATTAGACAATAATATTATCCAATCACTATATGATTTAATAGCTTTAAATCATATCATGGATAATCTTTAATTAACACATTGTACATTTACTCAACTGATAAATATACAAATACTTGTATTAATTAGTTAGTTAAACTAATCCAGTAATAAGTTAAACTTAACTTAATACTTAACTGATTCATAATGACTATTATGAATCATTCCTCTTCGTAGTATCATTGCATATCTTTCTCGTACTACATGCACTCACCGGTGTGACCCTTAAGTGTTTCGTAGGCATGGATGTATCATCATAGGTTGACTAACTGTGCTCATAATTCCAACAGACTCCCACTTGTGCAAGTTTGTAACCTTTATCTTAATGACACGAGCTACAGTGGCCTTCTAGATGGGCATGTAGGTAACCAACCCCATAAAAACAGCTTATGTAACCCAGGTATAGTTTCGAAAAAAAAAAATCTTTAATAGCGTCTCCTAGTAAAGAACACCATGTCTCTACTTCTTGGGCAACGTTTTTAGGTTCATCCCTTGCAGCACGATATTTGTGATAACGAATACGAGCATGGTAGAAAATATGAACTCCTGTATTCAAAATCATTTCATGACTTCTTGATTCAAACTGTTGTGATAAACGACAAAGAACAAATCAGTTCGTTTGGGCATGGCCATGCATTTACCAGTTTTCTCATCATGTCAAAGGACCCATAAGTATCTCTCCTGAAAAGGAGGTGCAATTACCATCTTGTATATTTCGATTCAAAAAAACAAATTCCTCTGTACCCAGTAAGGCCTCGTATGACAACCATATTTCAGGCTTGTCTAAGACGATCCAAAGTACATTAGTCAATGTATACTAAACCAAATACCTCAGGCTTAAGGACAATCCTAGTGAACAATACTTTTGAACTTTTCAACCACGAAGTATTGTCACGGTGGTCAATCCAATATTCATCGAGCTCCAATAGAATATCACCGATATTTGCTCCACAACAACACTTGTTGTAGCTATTTTCGAGAGAACTCGAATCTCCACCAAATACCGCGATGATGTTAACGTCCCATCAAGGTTCCCACCAAGACGAGTAGTCCGGATTATATCTTTTGAATAAATAGACTTTTATTCATGGATATTGTAAAACATACAAAGTCTTGAATAACAATGATACTAACTCATGTATTATTCCTCAGTGGACATAGATACAGAATTATTACTGCATCATTACTTATTCCTTTCGTTCGTGTTGATTACTTAATGATTTTTACAATTTTACTTGTAAGTTTATCACTAAACTAGTCATTCCTATTAAACTAAAGACATAAGACAAGTGTTGGAAAAACACTATTACTTTTGTCTTTGCTAGATTTTGTTCTTGCACAACATATTCTAGTCTTTCCTTTTATGCAATTCGGTAAACATAGAAGTATTGGAAATAACTCCTTAGTTTCTTGAATTTATAAAATTCACCTTGTAACTAAAGCCTCTTTTAGTTACTTGATTTGTAGATATCTTGTTACTAGTTAAAGAAATTTCCTTAAATGATTATTGTAACGACCCGAAATTTGTAATAAATAAATTTATAAAAATTATGATAAATACGGATAAATCGTTTAAAGAACATGGGAATTGGTTTCGTGTCATTTGGACACCGTATGAGAAAGTTATGGACGAAACCGGGTCGAGACAAGGACGAAAAAGTGCAGCCCTGGCTGCACACCAAGTTCGCGCCGTGAAGTAGGACTTCCCGATCGGGAAGTCATGCCAGGGAAAGAGACCAGTGGACGCGATGTAGTTCACGACTTGGTTAGCAAACGCAAAGTGGGAGAAGCGCATAGTTCGCGACGCGAAGTACCAGTTCGCGACGCGAAGTCTGTTCGACAGACATTAAAATCGGGTTTTCAGCCATTTGTGCTATCTTCAAACCCTAGATACCTCTTTGGCGATTTTTGGAGCTCTAGTGCAGTTCTTGAGTGATTCCTCCACGAATCTTGATAGATTTCACTCATAGTTGAAGATTAAAGGTATATCTTCACTCCTTGATCTTTGTAGCTTTAGATCCATGTATTTTGATGTATGGGTTTGAAACCCTAGCTCTTGGGGTTATGGTTCATGGTGATATAAGTGATGTATGCACCTAATAGATGGTATATTATCAAAGGAAACAAGTGTATGATTATGATTTGTAAGAATCTTAAGGGTTGGTTAAACCTAGGGTTTAGTAAATCACCATAATTGGGGGAAATGTGTTATTAAGTGTTATCTAGAGATAGATGGACACATTGGTAGTAGAATGTGATGTTGATAATCTTGTGATTATTGTATTAGGCATTTGATGAGGCCTTGGAAGGCTTACCGAATTGTGAAGCAAGGATTCGGGTTATCAGACGCGACCTGGGAAGCATTGCTAAGGTGGGTACATGAGACTTTTAAACTGGGTACATAGCAAATAGTTTTGAAAGTACATATGATATTGTATCAGTCTTTATTAACAAATATTTTGATAAAGATAGTAATTGAAAATGTATGAGAGTATGTAGAATGTGATGCTAGAATGTGTCTAGTATGATTGATGAATTTGAAGTAAATTATGATGGATTCCAGTAATTATGGAATCTATATTAATGAACAATAATAATGAAGTAATTGATTAAAAGAATGTATACGGAGCCTTTATTAATAAATATGTATTAGTAAAGCAATTGGGAATGATTTTATAGTAATGAGTACCTATTGGTAAGATATACTAATAAAGGTAAAGAACGAATATATATGAGAAAGAATATGATGTGACTAGTAATAATTGTCTATTATAGTCAAGGAAGAGATAAAAGTATTATGTTATCGATAAATAAGAAATGTATCTTATGAATAAAGTAAGTATGGACCTCATAGGGTTCATAGATGTAGAAGTAACTGTGGTTGCTTATGATCGGGTCCATGGGACCATACAGGTATGTTCACACTGTGATGAACTAATTATATGTAGTTAGTATTAGATGACTAACTTGTTTGATGTTGGATGTGATAGCCGAAGGCTTTGACTGTCATAACTGTTAGGTTATGGTAAGAGATAGATGGTGGTGACGCGGGGGACTCCCGGTCACTGGACGGTGGTATATATGTTTATACACCGAGTGTATATATGTTTATACACTAAGCACACGGGTGCTTCTAGTACGCATATGTTTGGTACTAGGTATGTTAGGTTCTAATACATATATGTTTATGTATTAGACATGTTGGTGCTTCTAGTACGCATATGTTTGGTACTAGGTATGTTAGGTTCTAATACATATATGTTTATGTATTAGACATGTTGGTGCTTCTAGTAGGCATATGTTTGGTACTAGGTATGTTGGTGCTCAAGGTCAACCTATGTTCTCAAGGAATCTTATATTCCTAATGCTACAGTCTAAGACTAGGATGGTCATCCAACCTAATTCACTTAAACTATAGCTCTGATATCAAGTTGTAACACCTCAAATTTTAACACCAAATATTGGCCAAAATAAAACATTTTATAAATAGAAGAACATCCTCAAATTTAGATTTACAAAAACCTTGGTATGAAATCAGAGTATATAAGTAGGTGTTACAAAATAGATCATAACCAAGCTAAGACTAAATCCAATCTAGTGTTCTTCTAATCTAGGTCCCGCATCTCTATCCATGCGTACCTAAGCCTTCGATCCCGAACCTGAGTACATAGCAAAACAAAACAAGGAGTACGTGAGACAAAAACGTCTCGTGAGCTACATGGGTTTAGACCCGATAATAAAATGAAATGTCACGTTTCATATAACCAATCAAGATACATGTATTTATATATATCCAACTATCCAGTCTAGTCACCTTAGTGTGACCCTATCAACCTTGCTTACCTAGCAATCACGTCTAGCTATCGGGTTGCCCCCGAACTAGCTAGAATCACATACATATCTAGTTATCGGGTCGCCCCCGAGCTAACTAGAAACAAGTTATCGGCAAAAGGATCGCCCACGCTACCGATACCTGCCTTGCCCACCGGCATACGTCCAATGAGTAAGAGTACTAACGTGGAAGAGTCGATGGGAAATCCATCCCAACTGCCCCTCAATCCACACCTCATGACCGGGGAGTCTCCCGTATCATCACATCATCTCAACCTCATCATAACCCTATGGTTATGTCAATCTAGCTCTCGGCTATCACGTCTATCATCAAACAAGTTAGTTCAATACTATCATCGGTATAACTAACTATCAACTACTAGTCTACACAATTAAGCAAATAGACCATAACACAAGTAGTAAAAATATATTTCATAGGCTATGTACTCAGTAAAGTCCACACGTACTCACCTTAGCAATAAGATGCTCAAACCGTGTTCTTGACACCCAATCTCTTGCTTCTCAATCCAATCAACTTTCCAAGACTTCACCAAAAGCCTAATACAATTATCACAATATGATCAACATCAAATACTACTACTAATGTGTCCATCCATCACTAGATAACACTTACTAGCAACTTTCCCCCAATTATGGTGATTTACCAAACCCTAGGTTTAACCAACCCTTAAGATTCTTACAAATCTTAACCATACACTTGATTCCCTTGTTAATATACCATCTATTAAGTGTATACAACATTTATTTCACCATAAATCACCAACCCAAGAACTAGGGTTTCAAACCCTAGCTTCAAGATTCATAGATCTTGAGCTACAAAGATGAAAGAGTGAAGATATACCTCTAATCTTCCACTAGGAGTGAAATCTACCAAGGATTTGTGAAGAAATCAACCCAAACCAGATGCTATGCTCGAAAATCGCCAAGAGAGAAAACTAGGGTTTTGATATGCAATAAATGAGCTCAAACCCGTCTTTAATGCTGGTCGTCCAGAGTTCACGGCGCGAACATAGTTCGCGTCGCTAACTTTGCTTGCTCGGCCATACTTAGCGATCGTTACCTAGGCGCGAACTACTTAGCGACCCATGGCCAAACTCCCTGGCATCCGTTCGCGATCGTGATCTCAAGTTCGCGTCGCGAACTCCTTATGCAGCCAGGGCTGCACTTTTCCAACTTTGTCTCGACCCGGTTTCGCCCATAACTTTCCCGTACGGTGTCCAAACGACACGAAACCAATTTCCACGTGTTTTATATGATTTATCCATAATTATCATATTTTTTACATATTTTATTTATTTACAATTTCGGGTCGTTACATGCAAAGCAGATGATGGAATATTTGTAGGATACTCAACTCAAAGCAAATCTTACAGAGTATTCAACAAACTGAAGAAAGTGTTAATGTATCCTTTAATGAAAACCTAATGAATGAACAGGGAAATGGTCCAGATTGGTTATTTAACATTGACAATCTAACCAAATCTTTTGATATGAACTATGATTCTAATACAGGAGATTCAAACAATCAAAATCAACAAGGAGGATCATCATCATTCAATGGTAGTCAAGACAATATGAAGTACATTCTGGTTAATACTGATCCCACAGCTGATACTGAGGACAATAGTAACTCAGATAACCCTAGAAATCTTGATACCAGTAACAACTCAAATTCTCAGGATACTACTGATCCCAGTAGTAACTCAGAAACTCAAACAAATGATGATGAGCCAATCAATTTTGACGTCAGTACTAACAATGATCCACCAGAATCAAATGAAAATCATGTTACTACTGATACCAGTAGCAATGAAGAATCTTCCCAAAATCCAGACAATCAAGAAGAAACATGGACAAATGCACAAATCCCTGATTCCAATGAGTCAAACCTTGACAGTCAACTAGTTGTTGACAAAGTTCATGGCACCAGAACTGAACAGAATCATCCTTTGGATCAAGTCCTAAGTGATGTCAATTCAACCATGCAAACAAGAAGCAAATTCAATTCTTCATTAAATTCAAATGTTTGTAACATCAGTCTAATCTCTAATGAATGTATGTATGAATGCTTTTTGTCACAGGAGGAACCTAAGAAAATTCAACAAGCCATGAAAGACTCCAATTGGATCATAGCAATGCAAGAAGAACTTCTTCAATTCAAATTACAAGCTGTATGGACACTTGTACCTCTACCAAAAGGAAAAAGAGCCATTGGAACAAGATGGATCTTCAGAAACAAGAAAGATGAAAGAGGTATAGTGATAAAAAAAATCTAGACTTGTAGCCCAAGGATACACTCAAGAAGAAGGAATCGACTATGATGAAGTATATGCACCTGTTGCTAGAATTGAAGCAATAAGAATCTTTCTGGCATATGCTTCTTACAAAAAGATCAAAGTCTACCAAATGGATGTGAAAAGTGCTTTCCTTTATGGGAAAATTGAAGAAGAAGTGTATGTGTGTCAACCTCCAGGATTTGAAGATCCAGAACATGATGACTATGTGTACAAGCTAGACAAAGCTCTATATGGCCTTCATCAGGCACCAAGAGCTTGGTATGACACATTATCATCATATCTACTGAAGAACAACTTTAAAAGAGGTGCAATTGACAAAACTTTGTTCACTAGAAAAGTCAAAGATGATATACTACTGGTCCAAATATATGTAGATGGTATCATCTTTGGTTCAACAAATGATCAACTGTGCAAAGAGTTTGAAGAACTAATGCAAATCAAGTTCAAGATGAGCTCAATGGGTCCAATGAACTTCTTTCTTGGACTCCAAATCAATCAAAGATCAGATGGTATTTTGATTAACCAATCAAAATATGTCAGAGACATCTTGGAGAAATTTGCAATGAAAGACTGCAAAAGTGCAAGCACACCAATGGAAACTCACAAACACCTACATCCTAATGTTGAGGGGGAGGATGTAGATGAACATCTTTACAGATCAATGATAGGCTCTTTAATGTATTTAACTGCATCAAGACCTGACATTATGTATAGTGTATGTGTATGTGCCAGGTATCAAGCAAGACCTAAGGAACTACATTTGCAAGCAGTCAAAAGAATCTTTAGATACCTGAAAGGAAAACCTTCTCTTGGTCTATGGTATCCACATGAATCACCATTTGAACTCATAGCCTACACTGATAGTGACTATGGTGGTGAATGTCAAGATAGAAAATCTACTACTGGTGGATGTCAATTCTTTTGATCAAGATTGGTATCATGGCAATGCAAGAAACAAACCAATGTTTCAACATCAACTGCTGAAGCAGAGTATGTAGCTGCATCTGCTTGCTGTGCTCAAGTTCTATGGATTCAAAATCAACTCCTAGACTTTGGTATCTCTATCCTTAAAACTCCAATTTTTATTGATAATCAAAGTGCTATCAGTATTGTGAATAATCCAGTAAAACATTCCAAAACAAAACACATTGAAATAAGATTTCATTTCATAAGGGATTGCAATGAAAAGAAATTAATCAAAGTAGAGAAAATTCATATTGACAATCAATTGGCCGACCTTTTTACAAAAGTATTTGATGTAGGAAGGTTCAACTTTTTGGTTAGCAATATTGAAATGATTTTAATAAATTAATTTCACAAATAAAATCATATGTATAGTGTTTGTATAATTTATTTATAAGTATGTTTTACTACTGGTTATCCATTACTACTGATCATGCATGAGTCTTTCAATTTAGTACTGATAGGGTTTTTCTTAGAATTAGGTTACGTGTAAAAACAATAGTTACTACTGATGTTTTTACTACTACTACTTAATTACTACTGATCGACCATTATCTGTAAAATACAACTTTTTACCATACTGACCCCCATGAAAATAGTCGTTGGGTTATGATTCGAAGGGTATTTCGGTCCTTTTGCAGGTTAATTCGTAAAATATAAATAGCTGAAAGAGATTAATTTAGCATTACCCACACCTCGATTCGATAAACCCTATGATAAACCCTAAACTCGATCAAAACCCTGCATCAGTAACAACAAAATTCACTTCACACATCTCTCAAACGATCAAAACTCTCTCTGAAATCCATCATCTAAACATCAAATTCAAGTTCAAGATCATTCAAATGGCTACCCTAAAGTCTCTCAAAGTCAAAACCGATCTCAAATATTCTAAATCACAATATGTGTGCTTTCTTAAGGAATCCCGATGGCACAAAGGACTTTCGACCCATAGTCATGTTCTTGAAAAACTCCTACATCAAGTTTGCTCTAACTGTCAATCCCAGGGCATATGAACAACATCTGGTTGATTTCTGGGAAAATGCTGAAAGGATTGAAGAATCAAACATGTCAAAAATCAAATCCGTTGTAGATGGAAAGCCTATCATCATCACTGAACAATCCATCAGACATCATCTTCAACTGAATGATGAATCAGGTATGTTTTCTTTACCTAAGGAAGATCTTGTTGACATTTTACAAAAAATGGGGTATGAAGGAAGACTAGACATTGTTACTTTTCAAAAGGGTCTTCTTTCACCTCAATGGAAATATCTTGTTCATACTATATAACATTGTATCTCTCCTAAAAAGAGTACTTGGAATGAGTTCAACAAATCAATGGCATCTGCTGTTGTTTGTCTGTGCACAGGACAAGTATTCAATTTTTCAAACATGATCTTTGAAGGAATGCTGGCAAATTCATCATCTTCTAAATTTTTAATGTATCCAAGATTTCTTACTCATATTATCAATTGTGAAATTCAAAATCTCTCAAAACCTAAAAACATTTTTGTTACACCTGAATTGAATAAAAAGGTGTATTCTAATATGAGAAAACAATTTAAATTTTCTGGGAAGGTTACTCCACTGTTCAAAAACATGATCTATGATCAACCCCCAACAGGAGAAGGTTCAAGTCACCCCATTGAACCCCAACCCACTCCACCACTAAATACAGCCCAAACACAACCCATTCAGTCCACTCAATTACATGAACCAACGGATGTCCTGAATGTGTCCCAGGTACATGAAATTAATCCCTAGAGTGCTACTCTTCACTCTGAGGAAGACCAGACCATTGCCAAACACATTTCCAAAACTTACAAAAGGAAGAAAACTTCCTTAAAGGACACCAGGGGACCAATTGAGTCAAACCCCAGACTCCAAGAGTTGTCCTCCAAGGAGGAGAGAGGACATGAGGAAAGGGCTCTCACTACTGATCCCCCAAAGGTGGGTGCACAGGCTAGTGAGAACATCAATAGGCACCAGACCTCGGCAACTCTAAGTGATGACTCATAATTTGAGGAATTACTAAGAGGACCCCGGTGCCAAGAAACCACAAGGGGGCACTACGGCTTCTTCTAGGAAGAAGAGAGTGTCCAAACAACCCATTTCATCACCCATAAGTGATGAGGGTAGAGAGCACCAAACTGAATTGACGGATAGGATGGAAAACCTTAAAGCCAATGTACCAAATGAGCCCAATGATCCACCCAAAGGGGCTGAGGGCAGTATTAAACCAAAACAATTGACGGATAGGAAGGAAAACCTTAAAACCACTGTACAACATTGTCTGAATTTATTGAAGAATTAAGGAAAAACCATGGCTTATATGAAGCACTACATAAATACTCTGAACAGAAGACATCAGAGGTTCGAGTACAAGCTTCAAAGGCAATCAAATTTGATCAGAAAATTACAGAAAAAGATTGCAGATAGTGAGGCTCTACAGGTTGAGATCACTAAGGGGGAAAAGGATCATATTCAAGGAATGATTGATCACTCAATAGCAGCAGCAACAGCCTCCCTTTTGAACTTAAAAGAAGCTCATGGTGAAACAGGTCAGGATTATGGTGAAGACCTGTACAGAGGAGTCAGAAGTATGGAAGAAGATGTGTTTGTGTCTGCAAATCAATCACAAACAGCAGAACAAATACAATCTCCAGCTACTACTGAAGTCATAGAAACTACTGATCCAATGGATATTGCTGATACTAAGGATCAAGAGGTTGTTACTACTAACCCCAATGAAGAAGAAGAAACACCAGTAGTACATGTTCCCACAACTACTACTGATGTCCTAGCAGTAGTAACTACAGCAACAACCTCACCAGTAGTAGACTCCTCACAACAACAGTTGGTGGTATATACAGAAGAATTAACACCAGTAGCAACTACCTCAGTTACTACTGAAGATGAAGAAATACCAGAAGTTCTTGAACATGAACATACTATAGTCGTATCAAGACATCCAACTTCAGAATTACAAGCACTTATCATACCTGACATTGATGATAATGTGAATTGGTATGAGGTTGATGAATGTGCATTACCTCCTCACCCAAAAATACTTCCATTGAAAAAGATTACTAAATTCTCTCCATCAATAACCATTCCTGAAGTTACTGACATGAAATACACTCCACCTATACTTACAGCCTGTGTTGGAAAAGGGAAAGAACTATTTGATGATGACTATCCAAACAGAGCATTAGGTCACCACATGGTAAATAAAATGAATCGTGTCAGATCAGCAAAACAAGACAAATGGAAGGTGAACAGAATGAGGTACTTAAGGAAAGTAGCTAAAACTCAAGCTCTTGAAGACCAGAAAAAGGCTGAAGAAGAAAGACTGAAAAATGCAGCTATTCAAGAGGTTGAAGAATTCCTGGTAGAGGATCAAAAGGCAGAATTTGATAAACAAATAAAAAAAGAAGAAGAACATCTGAATTGCCTTGAAGATCTTGTGGCAGAATGTAAGAAAGAAAAAGCTGACCTACAAGATGAAATTTTTGAACAAAATATCAAAATGATTGACTATTTGAAATCAAAAGGTCATAGTGCTAAGTCCTTTGGCAGAATGAAAATGATTACAATAGTAGATAAATATTGTACTGCCAAGAAAAGAGAATTAGCAGAATTAGAAGCAGAAGAAGAAAAAGAAAAGATATTAGTTGAAATTGATCCCACAATCATACTCTCCAGAACTCAAATATCTGGTGAATCATCTAAACCTCCTTCCAAAAAGAGAAAAGCTCTTCAACTTGAACAAGAGGAAAGGAAGAAAATAAAACAAACAGAAATCATTCCAGTACTTGATCTTCCTGTTGCTCATCTTGAAGATAATCCAATTATCAATTGGAGAGTTGTAAATAATGTCATAGAAGTCATAAGAGAGGACAAAACAACTCAAAGATTTACTGGTTGGAAACCAATGGTGAGGTCCTGTTCAAGAAGTGACATAATCAAAGTATTGATTATTGGAAAACCAAGAATGGATAAGAAATCATGGAAAAACTCAGGAGCTGGATACTTGACTAGAATGATTGATGCTGCTTTCTATCCAGACAAATATCCTGAAATCTTCACTAGCAAAGAAAATGTTTATGCATGGAATGTGCACCCCACAGTAAACATGTATTTCTTTGAAAGAACCAGTAAGAAGTGTGAGCTATACTTATGTGAAAAAGAATATCCTCATCCAGAAGAAACATTGTATCAAATCACTTGTTGCTCCTTCATGATAGTGAGAACATCATTAACACCCAGACCTCGGAAACTCTAAGTGATGACTCAGAATTTGAGGAATTACTAAGAGGACCCCGGTGCCAAGAAACCACAAGAGGGGGCACTACTGCTTCTTCTAGGAAGAAGAGGGTGTCCAAACAACCCATTTTATCACCAAGAAGTGATAAGGGTAGAAAGAAACAAACTGAATTGACGGATAGGATGGAAAACCTTCAAACCAATGTACCAACTGAGCCCAATGATCCACCCAAAGGGGTTGAGGGCAGTATTAAAACCAAACAATTGACGGATAGGAAGGAAAACCTTAAAACCACTGTACAACATTGCATGGAGTTACTGAACAATCAAGGAAAAACCATGACCTACATGAAGCACTACATCAATACTCTGAACAAAAGACAGAAGAGGTTCGAGTACAAGCTTCAAAGATAATCCATTTTGATCAGAAAATTACAAAGCAAGATTGCTGATGGTAAGTCTCAACAAATTGAGATCACTAAGGGGGAGAAAGATCAAATTCAAGGAATGATTGATCAATCTATAGCAGCAGCAGCCCTCCTCAATTTAAAAGAAGTTCATGGTGAAACAGGTCAGACTTTTGGTGAAGACCTGTAAAAAGAAATGGAAAATATGGATGAGGATGTATTTGTGTCTGCAAATCAATCTCAAATGGCAGAACAAATAAACTCTCCAGTTAATACTGAGGTCATAGAGACTACTGATCCAATGGATATTGCTGAATATAAGGATCAAGAGGTTGTTATTACTGGTCATATTGAAGAAGAAGAAATACCAGTAGTAAATGCTCCAGAAGTAAATATCATGGATACTACTGATGCCCTAGCAGTATTAACTACTGAAACAACCTCACCAGTAGTAAATGAATCACAACAACTGGTTGTAGTTGAACAAGAAATTACACCAGTAGTAACCACCTTGGTTACTACTGAAGATGTAGATGAAGATGAAGATGAAGAAATACCAGAAATTCTTGAACCAGAACATGATGTAGTTGTGTCAAGACCTCCAACTTCAAATCTTCAAGAACTCATCATGCCTGACATTGATGATGATGTAAACTGGTATGAGGTTGATGAATGTGCATTACCTCCACACCTAAAAATACTTCCACTGAACCAAATCAGAAAATTCTCTCCTTCAATAACCATTCCTGAAGTTTCTGACATGAAATACACTCCACCTGCAGCCTATGTTGGAAAAGGGAAAGAACCATTTGATGATGACTATCCAAACAGAGCACTAGGTCATCACATGGTTAATAAAATGAACCGTGTCAGAGAAGCAAAACAAGACAAATGGAAGGTAAAGAGAATGAGGTACTTAAGGAAAGTTGCTAAAACTCAAGCTCTTGAAGATAAGAAAAAGGTTGAAGAAGAAAAACTGAAAAGTGCAGCTATTCAAGAGGTTGAAGATTTCCTGGTAGAGGATCAAAAGGCTGAGTTTGAAAAACAAAGAAAAATAGAAGAAGAACATTTAAATTGCCTTGAAGATCTTGTGGCAGAATGTAAGAAAGAAAAAGCAGACCTACCAGATGAGATCTTTGAACAAAAGACCAAAATGATAGATTATTTGAAATCAAAAGGTCACAGTGCTAAGTCTTTTGCCAGAATGAAGATGATTACAATAGTAGATAAATATTGTACTGCCAAGAAACGAGAATTAGCAGAAGTAGAAGCAGAAGAAGAAAAAGAAAAAGGTTTTAGTAGAAATTGATCCCACAATCATACTATCCAGAAAACCAGTATCTGGTGAATCTTCAAAAACCCCTTCTAAAAAGAGAACAGACCTTCAAGTTGAACAAGAGGCCAGGAAGAAATCAAAACAAACAGAAATCATACCACTACTAGATCTTCCTGTTGCTCCTCTTGAAGATAATCCAATTATCAATTGGAGAGTTGTTGATAATGTGATAGAATTCATAAGAGAGGACATAACAACTCAAAGGTTTACTAGATGGAAACCAATGGTAAGATCATGTACAAGAAGTGATATAATCAAAGTCTTGATCATTGGTAAACCAAGAATGACTAGGAAATCATGGAAAAAACTCAGGAGCTGGATATATTAAACTCAAATGATTGATGCTGCATTCTATCCAGTCAACTATCCTGAAATATTCAATAGCAAAGAAAATATTCATGCATGGAATGTACTACCTACAGTCAACATGTATTTCTTTGAAAGATCCAGTAAGAGATGTGAGCTGTACTTATATGAAAAGGAATATCCTCACCTAAAAGAAACACTATATCAAATCACATGTTGCTCATTCATGAAACCGTATGATGCTGTTATGTTTCAAGAAAAGTACAATTATTTTGTAAAAATAAACAGCAAATATATCATAGCACAGAGGAAACAACAAAACCAAAGAACACTTGAAAAAAGAGCTGCTTTAGAAGAGAAAAGGAAGAAGAAGAACAGAAGAAACTTGATTAATTGCAAATGAATTAACAAGTTTAGGGGGGGATTGTTGGGAAATAAACATTCTAATACTGATGCTGAAGTTAGTACTGATCAACAAATAAGAAGAATGGTACTCATGGGCAGAATAGCAATTACTACTGATACTACTGATCTTGGAAGTTACTACTGATGATCAACGTTACTACTGATTCTATTTATGGTGCTGATCAAGTCTGAGATTCTAGTATAGTTTGTTAAGGAATGTTTATCTTTTTGTATATTGATTGTAATTGAATCCTAGAATAACTAGGTTAATATTTTAGGCTTCAAGGACTATTATATATAGTTCCTTACGAATTGTAAACGTACGTGTGTATTGTTCGAGCATATCAATATACATTGAAGCTTTTTGTGATTATTGTGTTCTTATTGTTATTCATAATCGTTTACAGTATTCATTATTCTTAATCAATAAACTCGAGTGTTGATCTGCTGCAACTTCTCGTTGTTTGTAGATCTGTGATTAAATAATCTGTTTGGGTTATTCGATCCTGACAGATACCCTAATGTAGCCATCGTACGGTTTATTGCTGTAATATTCCCAGATGTTGACTTTATGATGATAATTGAGAAGCTTTCAAAGTTGCACCACCGTCATGTGGTGTCTTTGTTTGGTTATTGTGATGATAACAATGAGAGGATCCTCGTTTATGAGTATGTGCCCAATGGATCATTGTATGATCATCTACATATAACCAAGACTCCTTTAAATTGGGTGCAACGATTGAAGATAGCCATAGGCGCTGCACGTGGACAAGAATACATTAACACCGGTTTCAACACTATGCATCCTTACGTGAAGAGTTCGAGCATTTTTTTGGATGAGAACTGGGAAGCTATGATTTCGAATTTTGAGTTGTACAATATAGCCCAAAGTATTCGATTGCATCAAATTGATACCACTTCTGAAAGCGTATTCGTGTTTATGACTCCAAGTGTATATGTCGGAAGTCTGAGTAGGAAATCAAATGTGTACGAATTTGGAGTTGTATTACTTGAATTGTTATCTGGGAGGCGTGCACAAGTTGTGGAGGGTACTATTTGGGTAAGTTGGTTTAAAAAGTGTTTGCAAGGAGGAAAAGTGGATTTAATGGTTGATCCTAATATCAGAGGAAATATTGCTCCCAAATGTTTACTACAGTTTTCTGAATTGGCAAACTCTTGTGTTCAACCTGATCTCAAAAAACGGCCTACATTTACTGTGGTTGTTACCTCACTTCAGGCTCTACTGGAACTACAGGAGAAATATGAGGAGAAATATGAGGAGAAATATGATGACTCTAGCAAATCATCAGGTTCAACGGGACTCAGGTCAAAGATGAAAAAATATTTCGGTTTCTGACCAATTTTATAACGTAGAGTTTAAAAGATGCATATTTGTAAATGTATAAATATTAACTAGAAATTATAATAAAATATTCCGAACCGAGGGTTCGGTCAGTACAAAAGACTACTTTGTCTACACATATTTTTGGTATTTTCTATTGGATCAAAATCTATGAACACAGAATATAATCAAACAATTTCTTCTTATTATTCTTAAATTTCGTCAATTTACAATGATTGAAACTATTACATATTTATACTAAACGAAAAGGTGTCATGAACAGACACAGCCCTTGGTGGCACCGGTTGGGGTGGCAGTTGGCGGCGGTTAGTGGCGGTTGCCGTTGACAATTACTGTGGTGGTGCCTCTTTGGAGGTGTTGTACCCTTTCACTTAATTTATCCTAAGTTTAATTAAAAACAAATACAAATACTAATAATAACACTAATACTAAACTAAGTTTTGTTTAAATTCCAACACTCCCCCTTAAACTAAACATAGTTTATGCGAGGTCTTCATTTACTTCAAGACTTGTCTATAGTAGCACACCAAATCTTGGTTCATCATCTTCAGTTTGGGGTAACTTAATCTCCTCATCTTTCTTCGTGCATTCATACCTGAAGTTTTCAAATTTGTTGCATTTGAAGCATTTTATATGACTCTTGTCTTGTTGTTGTTGGTTACCATCTTTTTTCTTCCATTTCTAAGTTTCACTTCGTCCTCTTTCTTTGATATCTTGAATTGACTTCTTATGACCGCAACATTCACAACTATGTTCTTTGTCTTAGATGCGTATCTTCTTCTTTGTTTAGCTTCTTGATGCGTTCTTCATAGGCTTTTAATCTTCCAACAGCTTCTTGAAATGCCATGGTATTTAGATCTGCAAATTGTTCAATTGCCGCAACAATTTGAATGAATTTTGCTGGTGCAGATCCTAAGAGTTTTCGAACCAATCTTTTGTTCTCTATTGTAGATCCAAGACTATTTGCTTGTGACACAACTTGACTAAGTTTTCCTGTAAATTCATCGAGTGATTCTGAGTCTTTCATTTTCAAGGATTCAAATTCTGATTCTAATGTTTGTAGTCTAGCCTCCTTGACTCTGTCAGCGCCCACAAATCGAGCTTTCAAGTCTTCCCATATATCTACAGCCTTTGTATGGTGAGCAACTTGTAGAATAAGTTGCTCGGGCAAAGCTTGAAATAGATAAGCAATAGTCATTGTGTCTTTTTTTGTATCCACATCTTCTTTTGGTTCAAGTGCTTCCCATATTCCATAGACATTAAAAAGTGCTATAATCTTCACGGCCCAAATTGTATAATTCGTAGAATTTAGAATCGGGCATTGGAATGTCATTTGCATCTCATCTTCATTTTTCTTCGATGTTTCGGGAGCCATCTCTCCTTTATTGTCTTTCGGACTCTTAGAGCGTTTCTTATTTATTCCAATGTTTTCGGCTTTTTATGTGCAAAAAACTTCTTCCTTGTTTGCGGGGCGAATCAAAACTACTGTCTCTAACAGTCTACCGGTTCTTTTTTCAACCTGGCAACTTCCTCTTTTTTTTCTTAATTTGCAGGACAAATCAAACCGACTGTCTCTAACAGTCCACCGGTTCTTTTTTTAACCTGGCAAATTACTCTCTTTTCTTGTTTTGCGGGGCAAATCAAACCGACTGTCTCTAATAGTCCACCGGTTCTTTTTTTAACCTGGCAAAACTACTCTATTTTCTTATTTTGCGCGGCAAATCAAACCGACTGTCTTTAAAAGTCCACAGGTTCTTTTTTTGACCTGGCAAAACTTCTCTTCTATAATATTATCTTGTTATATTTAAACTTTATTTATTAATTCCAAAGACTTTATTATTTTAAAATAATTTAGTCTGATTTCTTTTCTTTTTTTAAAATAAAAGTTAAATTATAAAACTTCTTTAATATTAAATTCCCTTTTGAAAACGTGTCACTTTATTTTCTTTTTCAAGTCAACAAAAAGATCGAGGGGTTAGTTTGGGAAAAAGAAAACAAAATGCTTTTTTTCTTTTAATTTGGGAACCGTTCTCTCACTTCTTCTGGCCGGCCGTTCACGTCTTCTTCTGACCGTTCTTTCTTCTGTTAACCGTCGTTGATGATGATGTCAATTTCGTTCAGGGCGGCGTTGGGTTTCTGCCCTAATTTTGAAGCGGCGATTTCGCCGGTCGATCTTCAGATTAGGTACGTGATCTTCTGTTTTCGTTGGTATATGATGATGTCTTTGATTTAACAAGGCTCTGATTAGAGATGCCAATTTTATCCGCGGATTCGGGTACCCGCGGGCACCCGACCCTAACCGGGCGGGTATTACCCGCTTAAACGGGTAACGAGTCGGGGACGGTATTAATTTTTACACTCGAAGCGGGTGCGGGTCGGGTACGGGTATTCCTCTACCCGCACCGTTTTATACCCGAATATATGTATGTATATATATATTACATTTTTTATGTACAAATACTATGTATGTCACATATTACTTACTAAGACAAAATGTTATTTTTATTTATCTATGCCCTTCCCTTTATATAGGGCAATTTTACATGATTTGTTCTTTCAAAAAGCAATGTGGGACAACAACAAAGAAAATAAGATCCCACATTGTTAGAATACAACTCATAAACAAACTTTTCCATCTATAAAAGTGTATACCCTCCACATAGAAAGTTAGTATTATCAATCAACATAGATGCATGCATGTGTGTATTAAAGTACACCAACCACATGTGTTGTGTTTAATATTATTTTTTTCTTGAACTTTTGTACAAATACCCATCGGGTTACCCGTACCCGCGCGGGGATTTTTCTACCCGAACCCGTTGGGGATTACGCGGGTGCGGGCGGGTATGGGTATGAGGATTGGAGTGCGGGTACGGGTTTTGCAGTACCCGCTACTACCCGTACCCGTTGGCATCACTAGCTCTGATACAGATTGTTGGATTAAAATCTAAGAACACAGAATATAATCAAACAATTTCTTCTAATTATTCCTAAATTTCGTCAATTTACAATGATTGAAACTATTACATATTTATACTAAACGAAAAGGTGTCATGAACAGACACAACACTTGGTGGCACTGGTTGGGGTGGCAGTTGGCGGCGGTTGCCGTTAACAGTTACTGTGGTGGTGCCTCTTTGGAGGTGTTGTACCCTTTCACTTTAAAATGGAGATTGCACATTTCTAAAAGAGGATGTCTGAATTTCAACCCTTCCATTTTTTGCAATGTACAAACCCACGTTAAAATTAAAATTTAAAATCATTGCTGCCGAGATTCGAACCTAGGTAGGTAAGTACTCCAGGCAGGAAACTTACCACTAAACTATAAGCAACCTAATGACTATATTTCGTAAACTTAATATACTAACGGTCCACCCGGGTTCTCTTTTTAAACCACCTAAATTTAATATGCATATTGCATACGTTTACTGCGTGATTCATTCACTTTCTACTTTTCCCCAAAACCATTCTTTGCGTGATTCCCGTACGTGATTTCAGGCAATTGATTGTAAGCGTTTCATACGCCCCGATTAGGCTATTATTTAGAGCATTGTGCTTTGTTCATCTGTAATGGGTCGACGGCTATGAAGTATGATATCGACGTTGAACGAATCTCGAGACCTGCTAGGGTTTTGAAGTATCATATCGAAGTTGAACAAATACCTGCTCAAGGTCAAGATAATAAGGTAATTAACTAATTAATCATGTGTTTTGTAAATTCCTTAGAAATGCAGGGTTATAGCAGAACAAGGGATCTAGAACGTGAAGAACTATTGGAACAAATGCCTTCTTTACAGCAGTTACTCTATCGTTTTATGGATGCAGGGTAACTTGTACTTTATATTTGCTTTTAATTTTGTTTTAATCAATTAAAATTTTAGCCTGATTGTGCAGCTGTTGGGAATTGTTTGATGTAATTTGCATTTGCTTTAGTTAAATCTGGTGTGCTGTCAATGATGAGATTATATATAAATATTTCATATGACTGTTTTCTGTATTTACTTTTTGAAATCCCTACATGAAGCTATCAAAGCCCTGAAAGAGCTGGTCAACATAAAAAAGAAAATTTGGACAAGTGGGTTGAAATTTATAGCAACTGTTTTTAATGCACAATTAATTCCTTCTGAATAAATTTATTTTAGTTGTTTATAGATGCTGTTGGAAATAATGCACAGTAAGTGTTTCGGGTCAAGATGACAGACCCGTACAAATGTACGCATTTGTTCCGTATTGCATTATCACCATTTTCCTTCATCAAAAGTAAAGAAGGAATCATATTATTATTTGTCTGTTTACATGTGGATTCATACTTGTACATTGTTTTTAATTCTTTTATTATATCCAGTTACTTCAATATGTTAATCTTTCGCATTTGATTGGTCTATGGTACCAATTTACCTTCTTGTGCTTGCACATGACTGACCTTAATGCTACTTAGTTTATGATATGCTTAAATGGCATATCAGGGTGGAAAGAATGCGTCAAAACATCAAATATGTATTATTTCTTATTATCTTGATTTTTTTTTTCAAGTTGAAATTCCAATAAAAATGCTATTTTTCATTTAACTGTATTATAATTTGCTGCTTTGGATCATTTTTTGGGCCTTCACAACCTGTTATTGCTCAAAGAAATTCAAGAAAGCGAGTCTCTGTTGGAGAATCCACATGTGGAGAAAGGGTTATCAAACCCACAAATGTTGCAGTATGTAATTTTCTTCGTGTTTGTTTTAAATTATTTAACAATTTCTATTTTTTTTTTTGAATGATTTTTTTTTTTTACTTTTTTTTATCTTTTGTAGCCGAACAAGGCTGGTTCTTCAACTCAAAGTAACCATATCCAAACCTCGACCAAATGGACAGCAGCTGCGAAGAGTGGACAATTGTGTAAGTTTTATTCATATCGGATTGATATATTAATTTCTACCTTTTAAGGCAAAACCTGAAGCAAAAATCCAAATGATAAAGAATATGAGAGAATGAGAGATTATTCATTTTTATTTTCAGATGATGTTGGGCTTCAACTCAAAGTAACCATATCCAAGCCTCCCCCAAATCCTGGTGTGTTGCTACTTGCTTTAAAACAACTAGACAACATTTTGAATGTGAGTGTTTGGCCAAAAAGTAATATTAAAATAGAGATTCATAACATCAGAAATATGAAAGCATACTCTGAGTCTGTTGCCTTTTGCAGTGATCAAATCTTCACGAACATTAAAAGTTAAAATGGTATGTGAACAGTTCGCATAATCAAAGTCAAACACAGCTTATGTTTCACAATGTATAGTTGAAACTTAGTGCTGGTAAAAAATTTCCATTTCGATTACAATACAATAACATTTATGGTATTAATTTATTAAATTTGAGTGTTTCTTAACAGCTGAACAACTTTATATCTCTAATAACAGCTGCATTGAAGTCTAAATTAAACCTCTTTATAATGAGGATTGTGTCAAATATTATTATAAAAGTTATATTATTTCAATAGTAAGCTAATATTTTTTTAATTTAATGATTTATGCATTAACTTACACTTTCAAGCACCTTTTGACCCATTTGACCTTTCTAAAATACTTATGTCAAAGTATCTTGTAAGAGATAACTGCTTACCTCAAACTAGAAATTACTTAAAACTATTAACAAACAAATACGTAGAAACTATAATATGGTATTGAATTGTTTGTGTTTGTTATTGTGCAGTGTTTTATTAATAAGCCAGCAGCATGCAGGCTTGCAGCAGCCAAGCTCTTTTTTTTTTGGAAACGGAGCAGCCTAGCCCTTTAACATGTGGTTCCATCAGGTCCAAATCGGTTTGGTTCTCGGTCTTTTAAATTGGGTATTTTCAATTGTCGGTTCCAAGCGGTTCGGTCTGGTTCCTGGACTGTGCACATGCCTACTTTTGATCATGTTTAGGATAATGTAATGGAGTAAATCCAAACTTATTGTTTGACCCGTTTCTGGAATTTTCAAATTGACCCGTTTCCGACATGAACTTTGTTGAACTTGAATTATGTTGGAGATGATAATCATGACTAATTGGAATTTTTAAAAACGAAAAATTCATTCATTTACACAATTATTGTTGGAAAAACGTGTAAACGAACAACACTTACTTGCTGCGAAATATAGTTTCTGGGTACTCGCCGCCGCATTGCGCGAGTACCCTACTTAATTATAATACGAAGTAAAAGAAAACTTCTTAGTGGACGGGTGGACCCCTTTAGAATTCAGCTAGACAGTTGGCAATTCCTCATAAATCCCTCCAGTATTTTAAAAAACCAACTTAATTAAAAACGGTTATTTTAATACAGCTTGTGCGAAGCAGCTTACTAAGGAATTCCACGTACATGGAACAACGGTGGTAAAAAATAATTCCACCTATTGTTTTTTACCACATTAAATTATAATCCAAATTAAAAATAACAGAGATACAATACAAAATAACTTCATTAGCTGCATCTTTTCAGCTCCATATAATCATTTTTGCGGCATAAAATATATATTTCAAATTAAAAATAACAGAGATACAATACAAAATATGTTATCCCATTGGCTAATAGGTAGGTCACATTTCAGTTTGGTGGGTATTAATTTAAAATTTAAAATATTTTGGTAATGTAGGATTACATATTTTTTTTTATTAAGGTTGTCTTTGACTCCATCTGAAAAGAAGAAAAATTTATTTGCTATGACTATTAATAAGAGTCAAGGTCAGTTAAAAGTTGGACTTAAAAAAAAAGAGTTAGTGTTTTCGCACAGACAGTTATATGCAGAAAGTTTGAGCCAAACCTAATTGATGCGGAAATAGGCGTTGGTCAGCATGCTGGAAAAATGATTTTCTTGTCAAGAATACCTCTATCTTCGTCTGAAGCCGACATGTTTCCTTTCAAGTTGAAAAGAAAACAGTTTCCGGTTAGGCTACACTTTGCAATGACAATCAACATAGCCGAATGACAAACAATTCCAAACGTGGGCGTTTATCTGCCGTAATCGATGTTCTCGCATGGGCAACTTTACATTGCCCTTTCAAGAGGAATTTCACGTGACAATACAAAAGTATTGGTAACTCCAGCATAAAAATTTAATCTCGACGGAGTTTACACAACAAACGTGGTGTAGCGAGAGGTTTTACATGAAGAGTAACACACATAAACATACATTTCTTCCCTGTATTTTATACTTAATTAGGTTTATTGTTTTATAACAAGAAACTTTGGATATGGATCATTTGTGTTATTATACTTCAAAACATGTAATCGAACAACTTTTCAACTCCAATGCTAATTCTTGCTTTTACCTCTATTATATACACAGTTTTCATGCTTATGTATTGTATTCGTTATAAAAATATGTAACCAATAGACTTTTAATCGCCAGGAATATATAGTTCGCAGCCGCCGCATCGCGCGGGTCTTAACCTAGTAACACTAATTCTAAACTAAGTTTTGTTTAAATTCCAACATTTTCAAATATTTAATATAACTTCATGGTAAACAACGTTCAAAGTACTATTAACAATTTATTCATCTTTATCCTTTATCAATATCTTCAATTCTTTTACGACTTTTAACTCTAGCCACAACAACGTAAAGTTGACTATGAGTGAAAACAGAATTATAGAAAAATTTCCAATATTTGAGATTGTCCTTGATTTTTTTATGATCATAACAAAACAAATGGAAGTTGATGACCAAGTCTGATAACATTATTTTATTTTATCCATTAATGTTATTGATAAAAACCTTAATCAGTTATCAGAATTGGAACACTGAGTTTAACTCCCTTTTTGTCTAGTTGAATTGTTAGTTTTTTTATATATAAGAAATGCTAACTACTTATTTAGTTGCCAATCATCACAATTTTTTTGACCTAGTCTACAAATAAATGTTAATTTGAAGGACCATTTACCCATTCAAGTGAATTGTCTCTATGATCTTAGTTGTTTTGTCAACTAAGGCCCTGTTTGTTTTGACGTAATCTTTCGTAATCTTGCGCAATTGTAATTCAATTACATTACAGAGGACGTTTGGATGAATTTTTTTTTCGTAATTCAATTACGACGTAATTTCGAATTATGAAATTCGTTGTAATTGAATTCCGTCCCAACACTATATGAATTCAATTACGGTCTTTTAGTAAGCTAACAAATTTGAATATTTTTATATGTTTCAGATTCTAAAATCATTTAAAAATAATAAAAGAATTTTAAAAAAAATTTAAAAAAAATTAAAAAAAATTAAAAAAATTAAAATAATGAATTTATTTTTAAAAATTTAGAAAATTAAAAAAAATAAAAAATAGTTTTTTTAATAATTAAATAAATGATAATTTAAAAAAAAATAAAAATAATTTAAAAAATAATAATAATAATAATAAATAATAAATAATAAAATTTTAAAAAGGAATTTAAAAAAGTTTTTTAAAAAAATACATAAGTATTGATTTGAATTACAACTCAAAATTTTGGTAACCAAACGCGTAACCAAATTCAACTACAACCAAATTCAATTCCAACTGAATTCAATTACAACCGACTTCAATTACATTACAAATGATTACGTCGAGACAAATGTCTCTAAGTTTATAAGGAAGATATGTTATGCTTTTGAAATTTATCATTATTTAATGATAGTTATGCTTTAAAATTTATCATAATAAATCATTTGTAACGAAAACTTGGATAATCTTAAAATCACGAATGAGTGCTTATGATAAATTTCATAGATAATCATAAGTCGAGAAATGGTATTTTTTCTTACCTTTTCTTGTTTATGTCTACCTATTTATAATTTTGACATGAGTAATTCACTCATTTTTTTTCCTCATATCATCAATTGATTTTAACAATTCTAATGATCAAATGGATAAGCACATACGTTAAAAGAAAGAGTAGAAAAAATACCACTGGTCTCATACGTCACCATATCGAGATAACTAGTATGGTTTCCCCGCGCGATGCCGTGGGAGATTTTCATATTATCTCCAAAATATTGTTTATCGATCATATTATCGATTAAAAAATATCAATATTTAAATATTAATTATCAATAGTAAAATGCATATCCTTACGAAGTGTATCCACTGCGGATATTTAGATGATATTTTTTTATAACCGAAGAAGAAAAAAAGTCAACAAAGAAAAAAGCTAAAAGATCAAGAAAAATAGGTAGAAAAAAGAAAGTTGCAAAAACAAAAAAAAGTAAAAAAAAAAAAAAACAACCTTTATAATTGAAACAAATAGGCTTAACATATGGGTCAGATAGGGTAACAGATTAAAAATATTTTAATTATAAAACAAAAGCAAGAGCAAGACCGTCGAACTAATTAAAAAAATCTAGATGGTAGTTAACTATCTATATATACATAAGAATGCGTTCCACTTTTGAAGTTGCATTAATTACCATCTACTAAAAATTTATAATTAATCTATTAAAAATCATGTTAATGAAGATTAAGAAACTCAAAAGTTGTAAAATTAATAGTTATAAATTATACTAATTAAATCATTTTAATAATAAACTCACTAAATTGTAAGATCAAGAGTTTTCAAATAAATATAAATAATGATAATAATAAAAAGTTCATTAAATAAGACTTTTCAAGAGTTATGAATCTTACACATTATGGTCTAGAAATACTAATTTTCATGTTTCAAAAATCTTAACACTCTAAAGGTGCATCCAAAAGAAACATCTAACAAGTGGAGTCAACAACAAAGACCTTTAGTGATTATGTTCTTCATAGAGATGAGATGTTTATGGTATTGTTTTAAAGAGAGTATGTTTGTTGTTTTTGTTTAAAAGTACACAACCTCTTTTGTATATGTATAAAATTGCTATTCGTTGTTTATGTACATTTTGTATAAAAATGATATTATATAATGATCTAATAGTTATCATTATAGTATATGAGATTGTGTGTAATATTATCATACAAAATTTAAGATGGATGTGTTATCATGCTAATGGTTACAATTGTTGTTCATTTGATTTGTATTTTACTTTTAATCCAATTAATAAACCATGTTATATAAAAATTGAGTCTCATTTTGATGTTGTCTTTATTTATATCTATATTCTATATGTTGGGTCGCTGAAAAGCATCCCCCACTGAAGGGATTTAATGAAGAAAAAAAGGCAAATACTTAGAAGACAATCTGAGGATTAGTTCACCAGTTTGTGGGTAACTGAATCTGATCAGTTCGGATTTCAGTTACCCAGTTACACTATCTGAAACAACGATCAGTTCCCCGTGCGGAATCAGATACTGGTTAACAGATCAGATAGTGTAACAGGTTCAACGCACATTGGACAATAACGCTGAACCATTGAACAAATACTTCTCTAAGCAAAACTCTTAGTGAAGGTAACTGAAGCTGAAGGCCATCTGAAGAAGCATGGGTATCCGAAGACTCATGGCTGCCAGAAGTGTACATAGGCCCGAAGTTTCAGTGTCACAGAAAGACATAAGTAAAGCACAAGTTTGTGCATCGCTGATTATGGGAATATCTTGCAAATATTCTAGAAGATATCGGTGATCACAAGACGACAGAAAGTACTGTCAGAATTCCATTAGTTGTGCTCGTCCCATGAAATATCCTCTTAACCAACGGAATTCTCACACGTGGAATCGATCGATCATTCCTTTGGCTCTACGTTTCCCGATGCTATAAATTGAGGACTTGAGCGATCGATTTCTGTGTGCACCCAACAAGGTTACACGCCACTGAAATTACTCCAGAACTTTATTCTTTTGAGCAGAGTGTAAACCACCAGTTAACCTGAGTTATATTTATTCTTTTCAAATAAATATAAATAATGATAATAATAAAAAGTTCATTAAATAAGACTTTTCAAGAGTTATGAATCTTACACATTATGGTCTAGAAATACTAATTTTCATGTTTCAAAAATCTTAACACTCTAAAGGTGCATCCAAAAGAAACATCTAACAAGTGGAGTCAACAACAAAGACCTTTAGTGATTATGTTCTTCATAGAGATGAGATGTTTATGGTATTGTTTTAAAGAGAGTATGTTTGTTGTTTTTGTTTAAAAGTACACAACCTCTTTTGTATATGTATAAAATTGCTATTCGTTGTTTATGTACATTTTGTATAAAAATGATATTATATAATGATCTAATAGTTATCATTATAGTATATGAGATTGTGTGTAATATTATCATACAAAATTTAAGATGGATGTGTTATCATGCTAATGGTTACAATTGTTGTTCATTTGATTTGTATTTTACTTTTAAT
Source organism: Calendula officinalis (assembly GCA_963853835.1). Classification (NCBI taxonomy): domain Eukaryota; kingdom Viridiplantae; phylum Streptophyta; class Magnoliopsida; order Asterales; family Asteraceae; genus Calendula; species Calendula officinalis. The sequence goes on from OY970828.1 coordinate 39,012,195, forward strand.
CCAATTAATAAACCATGTTATATAAAAAATGAGTCTCATTTTGATGTTGTCTTTATCTATATCTATATTCTATATGTTGGGTCGCTGAAAAGCATCCCCCACTGAAGGGATTTAATGAAGACAAAAAGGCAAATACTTAGAAGACAATCTGAGGATTAGTTCACCAGTTTGTGGGTAACTGAATCTGATCAGTTCGGATTTCAGTTACCCAGTTACACTATCTGAAACAACGATCAGTTCCCCGTGCGGAATCAGATACTGGTTAACAGATCAGATAGTGTAACAGGTTCAACGCACATTGGACAATAACGCTGAACCATTGAACAAATACTTCTCTAAGCAAAACTCTTAGTGAAGGTAACTGAAGCTGAAGGCCATCTGAAGAAGCATGGGTATCCGAAGACTCATGGCTGCCAGAAGTGTACATAGGCCCGAAGTTTCAGTGTCACAGAAAGACATAAGTAAAACACAAGTTTGTGCATCGCTGATTATGGGAATATCTTTCAAATATTCTAGAAGATATCGGTGATCACAAGACGACAGAAAGTACTGTCAGAATTCCGTTAGTTGTGCTCGTCCCATGAAATATCCTCTTAACCAACGGAATTCTCACACGTGGAATCGATCGATCATTCCTTTGGCTCTACGTTTCCTGATGCTATAAATTGAGGACTTGAGCGATCGATTTCTGTGTGCACCCAACAAGGTTACACGCCGCTGAAATTACTCCAGAACTTTATTCTTTTGAGCAGAGTGTAAACCACCAGTTAACCTGAGTTATATTTATTCTTTTCAAATAAATATAAATAATGATAATAATAAAAAGTTCATTAAATAAGACTTTTCAAGAGTTATGAATCTTACACATTATGGTCTATAAATACTAATTTTCATGTTTCAAAAATCTTAACACTCTAAAGGTGCATCCAAAAGAAACATCTAACAAGTGGAGTCAACAACAAAGACCTTTAGTGATTATGTTCTTCATAGAGATGAGATGTTTATGGTATTGTTTTAAAGAGAGTATGTTTGTTGTTTTTGTTTAAAAGTACACAACCTCTTTTGTATATGTATAAAATTGCTATTCGTTGTTTATGTACATTTTGTATAAAAATGATATTATATAATGATCTAATAGTTATCATTATAGTATATGAGATTGTGTGTAATATTATCATACAAAATTTAAGATGGATGTGTTATCATGCTAATGGTTACAATTGTTGTTCATTTGATTTGTATTTTACTTTTAATCCAATTAATAAACCATGTTATATAAAAATTGAGTCTCATTTTGATGTTGTCTTTATCTATATCTATATTCTATATGTTGGGTCGCTGAAAAGCATCCCCCACTGAAGGGATTTAATGAAGACAAAAAGGCAAATACTTAGAAGACAATCTGAGGATTAGTTCACCAGTTTGTGGGTAACTGAATCTGATCAGTTCGGATTTCAGTTACCCAGTTACACTATCTGAAACAACGATCAGTTCCCCGTGTGGAATCAGATACTGGTTAACAGATCAGATAGTGTAACAGGTTCAACGCACATTGGACAATAATGCTGAACCATTGAACAAATACTTCTCTAAGCAAAACTCTTAGTGAAGGTAACTGAAGCTGAAGGCCATCTGAAGAAGCATGGGTATCCGAAGACTCATGGCTGCCATAAGTGTACATAGGCCCGAAGTTTCAGTGTCACAGAAAGACATAAGTAAAACACAAGTTTGTGCATCGCTGATTATGGGAATATCTTGCAAATATTCTAGAAGATATCGGTGATCACAAGACGACAGAAAGTACTGTCAGAATTCCGTTAGTTGTGCTCGTCCCATGAAATATCCTCTTAACCAACGGAATTCTCACACGTGGAATCGATCGATCATTCCTTTGGCTCTACGTTTCCCGATGCTATAAATTGAGGACTTGAGCGATCGATTTCTGTGTGCACCCAACAAGGTTACACGCCGCTGAAATTACTCCAGAACTTTATTCTTTTGAGCAGAGTGTAAACCACCAGTTAACCTGAGTTACTTGATTCGAGAATTGAATCTTCTTAACAAAGGTGTCTGGTCTTGTGCTTGATCATTTGCTGATCATAAACTTATCTTAGATAATATCTGTTGTTGTCCATCACATGCAAGTAGTTTAGTTAGGATTTGTTCTTAGCTATTCTGCAAACTGTTTGCATCTTTACTGTATCATTATTGATTAATAAAGAAAAGTTTAAAAAGTGTTGAGTGTTGCCATTTAATTTAAATTGGTCAGTGAAAGCGTATAGGTGTAGAAATTCACTTATTACGAGACTAACAATTGGTATCAGAGCAGGACAATTAATTCATAATTGATGATCTGCTTAATTACTGATCAAAAACGGGTGAAAAGCTATCTCAAATGAATCTTGGTTCGAAGACAAATGCCCCTGTTTTTACTGATGACGATTTTGGTATGTGGAAAATCTGTTTTCTGGGATTTGTCGAACATCAAAATGACATGGGACCAAATATTCTTATCAATGGTCCATACATTCCAAAAATGTTCCTTCCAAGTACAACCATTTCAAAGAAAAAGAAGAAGGAAGGAGATGATAAAGACGAAGAAGAAGATCTTTTTGATGTTGAAGAACCCAAACCAAAAGATCAATGGTCAGAGGCAGATAAAAAGTTAGCGGGTTTAAATGCTGAAATCCGGTTCCTCCTTCAAACATCCCTCCCAAATCACATTCTTATTACAGTAAAAGAATGTAAAACTGCCAAAGAGATATGGGATATCTTGATAACATATTATGAAGGAACCGACGAAGTTAAGGCTAACTAGAAAAGCAATGTTGAATCGAAAGTATGAACCATTCAAGGTCATCAAAGGTGAAACACTCAACATGTCTTGCAGAAGATTCACCATCCTCATAAATGAATTAAGGGAGATCGGCATTCACAAAGATGTTCAAGAATTATTGTATAAGTTTTTGGAAATTATTCCAAAAGATTGGGCTGTTATGTCTACGGTGCTAAGAACCTCTGGTCAGATGAGAGACATGAATATGAGCAGTCTCTACAGTACACTGATGAACTTTGAAAATGAAAACAAGATGTACGATGATCTGAATGAGACTCCTACCTCATCTGCCCTCATTGCAAGCTCTTCCAAGTCATCTCGAAGAGCACCAAAAGCAAAGGCAGAAAGTGTTGTCGATCCAAACGATGCTGATGATGAAAGATTTGAAGATGCTGAAGATGGTGATTTCGAAGAGCGTGAGTCTAATTCAGGAGAAGGTGATAATGATGATATAAAAGAACTCTCTGAAAGTATGGCTCTATTAGCCACAAGATACAAAAGATTCTTAAATCGGAACATACCAGGAGGTCAAAATGATAGAAGAGAGATGGTATGCTTTAAGTGTGGGAGAATGAGTCACATTAAAGTTGATTGCAGAGTTAAAGATAATTCTGGGTCTGAAAAATCAAGCTCATGCTCTTCCTCAAACTATAAAAAGTAATATAAATATACTGAGAAGAAGTACTAGGAGCTGAAAGCTCAGTTAGCCAAGGCTGAGAATGATGCAAAAGCATTGAAGGCAACTGCGGAAACTTGGTTAAGTAACTCAGAGACAAGTGAAGAAGAAGTAATCATAAGCAATACAAAAGGTCTTTTTGCAAAAATAGAAGAAGAATCTGAGTCAAACTCTGAAAATCTGAAAGTTAGTATGTGTCTGATGGCTAGATTTGAAGAAATGAATATCATCAGATAGAAAAAGAATCTCTGGAATCGCTATATTCCAAAGTCCCTTCTTTCAAGGGACTGGGAAGACGAACTTCCAAACAAGGGAAAAGTGTTTGTGTGACAACTCGACATTTTGGGTAACTCAAAACATTTCATTTCATTTCCTTTCATACTTTCTATATATAGAAAGTTTCTATTTTTAGAAACTTTCCCATTTCGTATTATTTCTAAATTTAGAAAGTTTTTATTTTTAGAAACTTTCCTCATTTCATTGCATTTCTGTATTTTTGGCACATAAAACACAACAAAACATCATCAATTCCACCATACATTAGTGTTTGACTATTTTGGTCAACAAAACATTTCATTTTGTCATTATGATAACGTTACCACAAAATCATTTCTAAAAAACATTACTTATACAATAAAACACTAAATATTTAATAAAACGCAATGCGTAACGATTTTTAATCAAAACCGACACATGAAGTGTTGACCCGACCACCTTGTGGCCGAATCCTATTACTTGTGATACAAGTTTCGGGCGAAACCCTCATGGGGTGCATGTCTATTTCTTTTGATTGATCAAGATTATCTTTATATTGTTTAAACGAGTTCTAGTCCAACTATAACACTTGTACCTGTACCTATAAATACACCTTTCAACCACAAACCCTACTTTTGCACCCTTGATCCGTTGGCAACATCCACACACCGAAACCACCATCATTCGGTCAAGCAACCAAATCGAAACCCTCCTTGTTCGTTCGTGATTGCAAAGGTATACCGAAAACCCTTCTTTTTATCATATTTTTCCTTTGCTTTTAGTCTATATCGAACCCGAGACCATGGCCAAAGGCCATGTGGTCTCGGAAAATCCGTGATCTTACCAAAACCGATCCATGTTGGTATGGTGATCCATGCATGCGTGTTGTGTGTGTTGTTTTCAGTATTCGTTGTTTATTGTTTTTCATAAAAACCGAAATTTTAAACCCTTTTAATCCAAACTTTCTACATTTTCTTAACCACAATGAAAAACCACACAAAACCCTGAAGTTTCATAATTTTTGGAATCCTTTTGATACGATTTTAGACCAAAAACCATAAGAAACCCTAGCCGAAACCCTAACCCTTGAACCGGATTTTTGACCCCAACTCGCTGAGTTGACTCGTTGACTCACTAAGATGACCGAGTGGACTGAGTTGACCCATATTGACCCGAAATATCGATCGGGCCAAGGCTTGAACTTGGCCCAAACCAATTAAACCAAAACCGGCCCATTTAATCACCAAACCCTAATTGGGCCAAGCCCAATTAGTTGAGCCCAATCCGACCCAAAAGCCCATTGGGCCGAGCCCATATTCGGTCCAAATCAGGCCCAAACCCGAGGACCATTATCCTTTGGTTTGTAGCCCATTAAGAGGCCCATATGGCCCATGTCGTGGCCCATTAGCCCAATCCATTTCATTTCGGCCCATTTCATTTCATTTCGGCCCATTTCTAAGCCCATTTCATTTCATTTCGGCCCATCTAATCCCACCAAGCCCAATACGCCTATTAAGGTGGGCCTTAGCCCAAGTGTCGGCACGCTAGCCCAAATCTAGGCCCATTAACCCATCATCATTACAAAGTTGCGTAAACATAAAACATTTTCAATAAACAAAACTCTTTTTATAATCATATAATCAATACAAACAACAATACACAAACAATACCAATATAGATCGCCTATGCGTTATAGCTTAGACTAATTAGGAACCTTGTGCTTTAGGCGCTAGGAATCTCTAAGGAACCTCAGTGAAGTTATGATCTAAGCTAAGCATCAGGTGACTCCACAGCCCCTTTTACTCTTTGACTGTTTTATAACTTATGTGGTGAAAAACATAACATGCTACTGCTTTACATACAACTGTTTTATATTTTGATTGTATTACATTACATTTTCATTATGGCACGACAAACAATTCATTATACCGTACTAAGTTCAGCCTTCATTAAGTAGAATGACTACACCCTGGATATACGTATAGTACTATCGGCCAATACTCAGCCTCCCACATTCATTGATCACTACTTGGTTTATCCAAGACACTTCAGGAACATTTATATCCATGACCTTATAACATAACCATGGGAGTTGCAGTTTTGATTGTGAACTTAGGGGGATGGGTATAATACCTCAACGGGAGTAGCTACCTGTTGGGAATAACAGTCATATGTGCCAAAACTTATGATAAACCGTTTGTAACTAACATTTTTATATCAAACATTGTGTTGTAGTTCATCTACAATTCCTTTACATTTCATTTTGGTTTATCAACTTTTTGTACAATTACATTACTTTTCAACAGTCATAAATCATTTTTATATTACTCATTGGTAGCAAATAAAACTATTTTTCATATATTTTACTTAACCTTGTGGATTCACTCAACAATTTAGTTGACCTTTTTAAGTTATGTTTTTCAGGTAATCTAGAGACTCAGTGAGAAATGAGGATGTGAGCGGCGATTGTGTTATGGCCATGAACTATCTTTGCATTTTAGTTTTCAAGCAATCATTTCATTTCAAGACTTACTATTTTAGGAAACTTTCTATTTTTGGAAATTTCTATTTTTAGCAAACGAAACTTGTTTTAGATATTATTGCCTGGTTGTTTGATTATTATTTCACTTGCTTTAATAACATGAACGTTACACTTCCGTTCTTCCGCAAAACATTTAATGACGTAAAACTTATTTGTGGCGGGGTGTGACAGATTTGTATCAGAGCAATGGTTATAGTGAACTAGCAAGCCTAGTCTATAACTTCTAAAAGATTTTTGGACAAAAATAAAACTTTTCAAAACCTAAATTTATTTCAAAACAAAAGTTCATGACACGCTGATTCTCACATTCTTTGCGCTTTTAGTATTGCCTTAGGTGTCTTAGCAAGCCCTTAGTGATTTCTATTAGTAGAAATTAGTTAATTTGTTCTAGTATGATTTGCCTATTAACATCTTCATCTTGTGTGCAAATTATATTAGATGTCGCCCCATATGTCGCCTCCTAGTGTTGTCAATATTTCGTCTGACATTAGAGTACAACAATGATCAGAGTACCGCTACGTCTAGAAGACGTGCTACGCCTCCTTCATCGCCAAGACCCTGGCGAAAGTTCGTACCATTTCCTATACCCTCATCAGATTGGATTCATCCCAATCAACCTCATGTCCCAGTGTACCCCGATGGACCTCCTGGCCTTAAACCAGGAGAGCGCCCTTATTTATATCGTCGAGAGCAAGATGGTGAATTCTTTATTGCCATGAGACGTCGATGAAAACCAGCGCCAGAACCAGAGTCAGACTCAGAACTAGAAGAAGAATCAGAACCAGAAGAAGATGATCCATCGTTTGATTAGATTATCGTCAAAACTAGGTTTTCTTATATTTTTCAAAACTTAGCTTTTATATTATTAGGTTTTTAATTTACCCAGTATGGCGGGATGTGCCATATATGTCAAAACTTATTAGGAAATTATTAATAGAAGTCTTATTTTAGTAATATAAAAGTTTTTCTTTTCTTTCTATATATAGTAACTTTTAATTAAACTATTATTTCTTCTACGCCTATTACTACGTCTATTATTACGTCTATTTCTACGTCTACTACTACGACTAATGCCATTTATAATATTATTACTACTTCATGATTTCTTTATGTATATGTACTAATTGAATATTTTCCTTTGCTTAACATAAATTCATTTTTCAAATTATCAATAATTCGTTATGGCTCGAGGAAGTGCTGAACCATGGAACAAATGGTTGAACGTCGCATCTCTGAAGCTCTTGCACAAGCTCGTGGAGTGAACAACAACAACAATGTTATTAACACGTCTCCATATGAAGATTTCTCACGATCGCGAATTTTATTTCTTAATCTATTTTATCTTATTTCTTTTCTTTCTAATTTTAGATCCCAATG